>OX381717.1:62551554-63151554 GCA_947462335.1 Harmothoe impar | reverse complement strand
AACGTCATGCAATGGTAAGAAACTGGAGAGGAACGTGGCGGAGCCCTGCCTCATACTATGAGTAGTGTAATGTCCTGACAGCCCAGCTGTTTTACAAGCATCTTTGAAGAGGCTTGAGAACCTGCTGTAAGAATATGGATAGAGTGGATCAGCGTCACCCAGGCCAGCCCTGAGCATGTAGTTGTAGGTGAACCCACAAGGGCACAGTACACTTGAGCCTGCCTTGATAATGGGTATGACCTGGATGCGCTCCTTGAATTGCACAGTCTTAGATGATCGTATGGTAATGTCCAAACCAGAGTCAGTGAAGGTGATGTCGCCAGCCTTGATGGTGTGTGGGGATGACGTCAGGTGACTGACCCTTAATAAACAGCGGTATGCAAAGGTAATTGCACTCCATAGCTGAAAGTCCTTGAACTTATTCATGTCTAGAATATTGAAGATTTTTACCAGGTCACTGGGAGACAGGGGTTCAGCCTGTACCGTATCACAACCCTAGAAAAAATTGACGTGTCGAGGGCCAGAGAAGAAGCAGTACAATACCAGTAGTCGAGCCGTATACGTTGGCCACACTGGTGGCTCCCCCTAGAGGCCCATCTATGCATTTACCGCCTGGGAATATACTGTGGTAACCCCATACAACCTGTTACCACCAACATACACTAGCCGGTATCTACAAATGAACTTATCAAAGAACTTGCGTGTTGTCTGTTCTGCTGAGATTTTCTTTGATGGCCAGGCCACTACAAATCTACTATAGACATCCACCTCTTTTAGATGTGTGCATTGGTCCTATGGTATCGATTTCTACATGTGCAAAGGGTCCTGGTGACCGTTCATGCAATGTCATGGGCAACTTCAAAGGATTTTTCACATATTTGGAAGCCAAACACTTATGACAAGTATTTACATGGTTATATATGTCCACATTCATAGTCGGCCAATACATGCATGGTTTTATTACACTAGTTAATTTAGTGATACCTACATGAGCTCCTAAAGAGCTGTCGTGTAGATTATGTAACATTTTGGAAGTCCAAGCAAGAGGGATTACCAATTGCGGTTCTTAAGTGTGTTTAGTGTCCAATTTCCCTGTGTATCTATACAAGATGTTGTCGTGTAATCAATATTGGTCATGTGTCAGTAGGATATTTCTAGCGACGCTGTTATTATTGGTAGCTTTCTATGATTTATGTAATCTATGAAACCTGAACAGAATTCATTCTCTTTCTGGGCGAATACCAAATCTTTACATGAAAATGGCGTCCTATATATGGACAACACATCTTTAAAAATGGGTTCTCTAAATTCATTTGATAAACCTATTACAGCCTTTATACATCTTTTAGAAGCTTTAGTACTTGTGACCATCTGCCTTTTTGATGGTTTAAATTTTACTACCTCTTTGGTTTTTACAGGGTCGTTGAAACTGTCTGTCTGATCTATTAATTGGGAAACATTAGGGTCGTGGATTGAACCTTGTCCGGGTTTGGGTGTATGCCATGTTCAGATACCACAAAGCCCAGGAACGGGATGGTTTTAATAGCAAAATTACATTTGGCTTTTTTGAATCTTATATTAGCTTTTCTGAACGCTGAAAACAAACCATTTAAATCAGTGAAATGATTTTCAAAAGTCGGTGACGTGACTATGATGTCGTCAACGTAAGGGTAAGCATGAAAGTAAATGTTGCACAACATTTGCAATAACATTGTGGAACGCCTTCGGTGATGTAGATAATCTAATCGGCATGGTACTATAACGCCAAGTTTTTCCCGGCATGGCAAAAGCTGTTAGATTTCTATCTCTTTCTCTTAAAGGTATTTGAAAAAATCCTGAGTAGGCATCCAACGTTGAGAAATACTTTGCCTTCAGATTTCCGACCTTATTTACAGTATCGTCAATTCTTGGAAAATTGAAAGCTTGGTTTTTTATTTGCTGGTTTAAATGTCTGAAATCAACCACTATCCTAAAGGATCTGTTACCATTAACAGCTTTGCCCTTTTCCACTAACAATGCGGGACTACACCATTCAGTATGTCCTGGACATCTTTCTATTACCCCAGCTTCCTTCTGCCCCTTTAATAGATTTTCCATGATCTCTTTACGACCTGGTGAGGTTCTATAGGCCATTATATTAACTGGCGTATAATACCTCTTTAAATCTATTCGGTGGGTATATTCTGTAGTTGTTGTTAATTGGTAATCTTTGATGATAAAAGTGTCACTATTCCTATGTAATCATTTCCTCAACTCAGCTTTTTGATTAATTGTCAGACCTTTTTCATCGATTATATAATCACAATCATGGGAATCTACTGGTTCTTCTTTCAAATCATCTGGACCCATAGAGTCGTCCTCTACCCGAAGGGAGTATAAACCAATTATGGCGCCCTTTTTAATATGATAATTCTTATCAGAAGAGTTAAATACCATCATGGGTATTTTATTACTAGTTTTAGTGGGCGTTACAATCCCTCTTTTCACGCCGTATGGTACATTAACTGATCTCCGCAAATTTTCTGTCACACCAATAGTATCATGCATAGGCTTATTTGAAACTACAAAAAGAACATACATAATACTCAGCTTGAGGCGGGATAGAAATATTTTCATTAGCCCTGATTGTCAGGATATCCTGATCCAGGTTATGAAACTTAATACTAGACTTAGTACTATGTAGAAAATCTACACCAAGTATTAGTGATCTACTTAATCTAGGCACAACGTAGAATACATGTTTGAAAGACACATTCGGCATAGTCATTGGGATTTCTATTCTGAGCCTAGCAACTTGTGATGCCCCATCAGCCAGAAACTATAACATGAAATCGTTCAGTTTTAAATTTAGATTTATCCAATATAGCCCTATAGAACCCGTGCAAGATAACACTAATTGACTCACCTGTATCGACTAACGCTGGTATATTGTAACTACATATCACAACATTTAAAGCTCCATTTTCTAATCTACAATCAATTACTTTTGGCCTTTTAATACCAGCATCTCTATGACTACGTCTAGAGGACCTGCTCTGATCTCTAGACTCTAAGAATTTAACCGACTCTTTGCTTGATTAGCAGTTGGCATTGTTGTCAAATCGCCGCTGCTGTCATATTTATCCGAATTGGTGCCTTTGCGGCCTTTTGAAGACGAATTTTTACTATAAGATTTCTTATTGTAATTATCTCTCGAGTAACTTTGATTATAGTTGTCACGAGAAGGCGATGCTGAGGAGTCTCTTCCAGATCGTGATGAGTTTGAATCGCTGCTGCTGGACCTGGATTTTGACTGTGATATAGATCTGTCATATTTGGACACACCCTTGTGTGATCTCACCCCGTTATCATTTTTGTAACTTCTCCTAGAGCGGTCATTGAAGTTCACCTTTTTAGATTTTACTCTCATTTGTAAGGCATTGATTTCGGCTTTATGCAACTGGATTGTCTCTTGGAGATCTCCAGATGCGAAATTGTGCTGCTTTTGGGTCAGTCTATAACTGGCCTCATGTTTTTCACCTTCGATAATGGCATCTTCAACAGTCTTAGGGTATGAAGCCATGACCCCTTCTTTAATTGTGTGATGCATATTGGTAATAAATAGCTCTACTTTAAAATCACCTGACACCTTTGTTTTGGCTTGCATCTTCATCTTGTCGTTACCATAATCACGCACCTTTTCCTTTTCACCCTGTTTACGATGGGCAGCACCTTTTTCCAATTCATCAATGGAAACGCGTTGGAATCGGGCAATGAAAGCATCATAGAATTTAACCATGTCCTCTGACGATTCCACCATTCTATAGGCTTGGTAATAATCTAAAGCCTCGGCGCTCAAGTATTGCGCATATCCATCAAGATAATATTAAGAGTCTTCATGGATTTTGCGTGCATAGGCTATAGAAGAGTTGATATGGTCCTTTGCTGAGAGCAAGACCGTCGGTCGTGAAAATATATCCAATTTTCTGCCTAAAAGTTTTACTGCTTCTTTATGTTTGTTATAAGCTAAACCTTCATTTGGCCTGTCATTTCTATGATCTATTTTTGCCAAAAGTCTACTTTCTAAATCTTCAGCCATTACTGCTCTTTTCTTTAAAAAGTCAATCCCTGGTCATATATGGCAAACATAGCCTCTGGACTACCAGATTTCGGTGCATGTCCTGATTTTAATGCTTCCAAATCTGCTCTCAACTTAATAGTTTCTTTGCTAGCTACTTCTAATTGTTCTTCTTTATCATTTTTCTGCTCATCATAGCGCTGTTGTAATTTCTCTTAATGGGCTGCCAGCACTGCAATTTGCTCTTTAGCCTCGTCTAAGTTTCTACACTGATCCATAGCGACTGAGTCTGTTATTGACCAGAAAGTGTCGTTGTTAAAATCCACTAACCGTAGAGAGCTGTCTATACTAGTGTTAGGTTGTGAAACGGCACCATGGTCTAACGTTAATGTATCACTGGATACAGTGTTATTAGCACCCAAAAAGTCTACAACACTACGCGTTGTGTCACTTATCTGTTGCTTGTATTCATTGTCAGTTAGGTGTTGTCTGACCCCGGTCGGCGATCCTCTCCTGATTGGCGTCGAAGTCACTAGTTGTCCTAGATTCTGCAGACCCTCATAGGCTTCTTCAGGCAGTCTGCCCTTCAACTTCCGGAGATTGTCTTTGTAGTCTGGATCTTGTCGGGACTTGTCAAGCTTTCTGGACATCGGAGACGTTCATGTCCGCCAAAAGCTATGGTACACCCACAAAAGCGACACCTTTTCACCTCGCTGCTTCATGAGAAGCACTCAAGACCGTCTGTTCTCCACCACATGTCATATCGGGCCATCGTCAATTAGCATTGGACTAATATCTGAGATTTGACATGCACGAAAGTAAGTAACACTACAATCAGCGATTAGGTGTGTAGTTTGGGTTTATTGTACAATAGGTCTACGATGTTATGCACCTAGTACCCTACCCAGCTCTCTCTGACTGGCTAGTAGCGTGTACCCCTTATATACAATAGGGTGGTGCAGCGCCACTGGTGATGGGTGTGGGTACTAGGTAGCAGGTGTTTGTGTGCTTTGTCCTCGGCTTGTATGCGGGAACAAAGCAACCATATATGATATTCTTGGTCAAGTAATAGCGGTTTGAGCCTTCATAATATCAGGAGGTAGTCAATCCCATTTGCATCGTCATTCCCAAAGAAATGGTCAGTCACAAATATTTACTTAATCTTGAATTCATGGTCATTGCCGAACAGTGAGTCAAACCCAGTTTCAAGGTCATTCCCAAACACATGGTCAAGCACAATGAGATAATCAATCTTAAATTCAAGACCAATGCCAAAGAGATAGGCAATCCCATTTGCAAGGTCACTCCCAAATGAATAATCAGTCACAAAGATTTTGTTAATCTTGAATTCAAGGTCAATGCCAAGGAGGTAGTCAATCCCATTTGCAAGGTCATTCCCAAACTTATTGACAATCCTCAAGCTTGAGTCAATGTTAAATTCTAGGTCAATGCCAAGAACATAGTCAATCCCATTGGCAAGGTCACTCCAAAATAGATAGTTAGTAACAAGATTTTGTTAATCTTGAATTCAAGGTCAATGCCAAAGAGTTAGTCAACCCCATTCGCAAGGTCACTTCCAAATACATGGTGTGTAACGGAAATTTAGTCAATCTTGAATTCAAGGTTCATGCCAAAGAGGTAGTCAATCCTATTTGTAAGGTCATTTTCAAACACTTGGTCCAGCACAAAAAGATAATCAATCTTAAATTCAAAGCCAATGCCAAAGAGATAGTCAATCCCATTCGCAAGGTCACTCCCAAATACATGATGTGTAGCCAAAATTTAGTCAATCTTGAATTCAAGATCGATGCCAAAGAGGTAGTCAATCCCATTTGGAAGGTCATTCCCAAACACATGGTCCAGCACACGATATAGTCTATCTTGAATTTAGGGTCAATGCCAAGAACATAGTCAATCCCATTCGCAAGGTCACTCCAAGATAGATAGTTAATAACAAAGATTTTGTTAATCTTGAGTTCAAGGTCAATGCCAAAGAGTTAGTCAATCCCATTTGCAAGGTCATTCCCAAACAGATGGTTCAGCGTAATGATAGAATCAATCTTTAAATCAAGGTCAATGCCAAAGAGATAATCTATCCTTTTTGCAAGGTCATTCCCAAACACATGGTCAATAATAAAGATTTATCTAATCTGGAATTCAAAGTCAATGCCAAGGAGGTAGTCAATCCCATTTGCAACGTCATTCCCAAACAAATGGTCAGTCACAAAAATTTAGTCAATCTTGAATTGAAGGTCCATGCCAAGGAGGTAGTCAATCCCATTCTGAAGGTCATTCCAAAACACATGGTGCAGCACAATGATATAGTCAGTTTTGAATTTAAGGTCAATGCCAAGAACATAGTCAATCCCATTCGCAAGGTCACTCCAAAATGAATTATCAGTCACAAAGATTTAGTTAATCTTGAATTCAAGGTCAATGCCAAGGAGGTAGTCAATCCCATTCGCAAGGTCACTCCCAAACTCATGGTCAATCCTCATGCTTGAGTCAATCTTAAATTCAAGGTCAATGCCAAGAACATAGTCAATCCCATTCGCAAGGTCACTCCCAAATAAATAGTTAGTAACAAAGATTTTGTCAATCTTGAATTCAAGGTCAAAGCCAAAGACTTAGTCAATCCCATTCGCAAGGTCACTCCCAAATAGATAATTAGTATCAAAGATTTAGTTAATCTTGAATTCAAGGTCAATGCCAAAGAGTTAGTTAATCCGATTTGTAAGGGCATTCCTAAACTCATGGTCAATCCTCAAGCTTGAGTCAATCTTGAATTCAAGGTCAATGTCAAGAACATAGTCAATCCCATTCGCAAGGTTACTCTTAAATAAATAGTCAGTAACAAAGATTTTGTTAATCTTGAATTCAAGGTCAATGCCAAAGAGTTAGTCAAACCCATTCGCAAGGTCACTCCCAGATACATAGTGTGTAACAAAAATGTTGTCAATCTTGAATTCAAGGTCAATGCCAAAGAGTTAGTCAATCCCATTTGCAATGTCATTCCCAAACAGATGGTTCAGCGCAATGATATAATCAATCTTTAAATCAAAGTCAATGCCAAAGAGATAGTCTATCCTTTATGCAAGGTCATTCCCAAACACATGGAGCTAAATTTCAAACATAATTCACACATTTGCAAACATTTGAAAGAAAACTTTCCTTCAAACCCATAGACAAACCTTTCCTCCAAATGTTTTTCAACGTTTTTAACATGTGATGTTGGCAGGTTACTGCGCAGCTATATAACACACTGTGTTGATGTATATGTGAGTATCGATCATACTACTTATTTATGGTAGGCACTGGAGCATGATGGTGTATTGTGAATATGACAATCACTTCCCTTGCCCTTTCCCTGGTACATAGTAGTGATCCATGAAACACTTAATGTGGCTGACAATGTCAGGGTTCGTGCTAGGCGTTCACCAAATTGCTATTGGCAAATTAAAACTCAATTTGGCCAACCCATTACATATAGAATTCATTGGACTGGAATGTCATTATCATGACTTGGTATACCTTATGACATATATCATTTGAAAGCTAAGATCAAGATGGAAAAAGCTTTGTAAATTTAGATATATCAAGAACCTGAAATTGACCTCGGTTCTTTCCATTAAAAAAAACTATCTATCACTGCTGTTTTCCTAATTTAAGGATACCCTCCTCATCTCACACAAAAATCGGACATATAATCAAGAATAATTTGATGATTTATGGACAGAGCATTGTGTATCATACACCATTATGACCGTATGTTATGCCTCATTCCAATTTATGGGGTTTGAAGGGTGGTTGCTAGGGATGGAATGTGAATGGAACAAAAACATTCTTTTTTAGGCAATTTTTCTTTGAACAGCCCTATGGGTTGTAACAAATCTGATGGTTCTAATGTCCTCTAGACATGATTTTCTAGGGAACCGTGTCTCATTTTGTGGAAATTCCCCTTATTAGGGTCTTTACAACTGTTCTAAAGTTGAAAAATGGTAATTTTTCAATTTTTTCAATTTTTTCCCAATTTTCTTACTTTTGTAGGGGCTAGGGTTATGCGGGGTTTATATGATGGGTTCTGTTGGATGCTGTGTTGCGAACTCCGTCGGAACGGCAGGTGGCAGCATCTGCTTCGGGCTTGGGGTATGGACAGAGGTCGCTATAGGCTTCCGGTCTGCGTGTGCGCGCGCAGGCTGGCTGCCTATATATATACCCAGCATCCAATAGGACTCGTCGGTCACTCTGGATCCACGCTAGGACAGAGGCCCCCGTGATCTTATCGGCTGCAAGCCTACTGACCCGTTCCGAACTCTATAGGAATTTGCACCACTCTAGCTTTGCCTGTCTAGGTTCCTGAATAAACCTATTGATTCACAACCTGTAACACTTGATCCGAACTGTGTCGACTTTGTTTCTTTACTTAATACTATTACAATATTATAACCGACAAAGTATCGTTTATTACACTTTGAACAGCTCTGTAGACCTTTATAATTGAAATATCCATAAAATGAGACATGGTTCCCTAAGAAATCATATCTAGATTGCATCCATATCTTCAAAGTTATATATTCTATGGATATTCCATCCCATAGGGCTGTTTAAAGAAAAATAACCTAAAAAAGAACGTTTTTGTTCCATTCACATTCCAACCCTAGCAATGGTCATTCTAATTCAAGAAATACGGAAGGGGTGTATCATACGGTCATTTTGATGTATTATAGGTAACTCTCTGAATAATAGTTATGAAATTATAGACAATTTAATTTCAGGATTCTACCTGAAAAGGGGAGGGTACACAGTATCCTTAAATCTCTCAATTCATCAGCAATCTGGCCAATCAACTTTGGCTGAAGTTCGCCAGACTGGCTAACCCATAGAATGTCCTAGAATGTTGTTGCATGGAGAGAATAGGATGATGTAAATACACAGATGCCCTTCATTTTATCCTGGTGTACATAAAGAACTTATAAAGCCAGAGCATTACTACAGCTTAAAGGCGTCAGCTATGCTTTTGTATCCTCTTGCATATACAATGTAAGGAGCATTACAGTACATGAGCTTCTCCTAGAATGCTGTTTTTGAGTTTATAACGTATTTATTTCACAGGGTGATATTGTAAATACGATACAGCTTCAAGAGGACTGTTGCCAGTCCGATTATATATAGTCACAATTGATCAATCCTGGATATGAGTACATGGGCAGGTTCACAGCTAGGTGTAATTTCGTTACTCCACGCTCGGATATCACAAGTATCGGCCAAATAGTTAGTGACATGTGTGTATAGCATCAATGCATGTAAAGATTCTTATGTTACAGCATTAATGATCTTAATACATTATTATTTATGACGAGTTTTACATCAGTGACTTTGCCCTGTGGAATTGTACCACTAATGGCTTAGCCTTGGATTTGAAGGCATCACGATCAAGTGTTAGTCGACAGGAAGAGTTTAGTGCATTCCAGAGATCTATGCCTCTATATAGAGGGCTTTTTCTAAAGCCAATAGTATGGGACACAGGATAGGCTAAGAGACCAGTATTAGTGGAGCGAGTAATACGTCCACAGTTTGCTGGTTTTTGAAATTGTAGACCGAGTTCACAGGGATTATGATTTGCATTGTACATGTATTTGTGAATTAACAGTAGAAGTTGCATGTCAAATCTTTTACTTAGGAGGTCAATATTAGCATCTTTGTGGAGGTCGTTCAGGTGATAGCGACGCTGTACATTAAGACTAATTCGAAGGCCTCGGTTCTGTACTAGTTGTAACCTCTTGCGCTGTGTGTGTATTACTCCATTAAACAAATAACCACAGTACTCAAGCACAGGCATTATGGTTTGTTTGTACACCAGTATAGCAGTAGAGCGTGACATTCGGCGCCTTATATTGCCCAACATATAGCATCTATTAGAGGCACTACTTACATTCTTACTTATGGTACTTTTGAATGTTATGCAGTTGTCTAGGATAATTCCTAGGTATTCATAGCTAGTACAGACTTCCAAGGTGTTATTACCCATCCGGATTTTCGGAGAAATAAAGCTTACACCGGGCGGATTGAACAATTCAACCTTGGTTTTGCCAGTGTGTATGACCAAGCCACTCCGACAGAACCAGTTATAGACATTATTAGCATCATGCTGGAGATCATGCTCTAGGGTTACAAGGTCATTCGACGTACTATAGAAAACCACGTCGTCTGCATACATGATTATTTTACATTTGGTGATTATATCAGGTAGGCTATTTACATAGCAGATAAAGAGGAGGGGGCCCAATATGGACCCTTGGGGCACTCCATAGGTGATAGGGAGGGTTGAGGACGACGTTCCATTACAAACCACTCTCTGGCTGCGGTTGCTTAAATAAGCATACAGCCAGTCAGTGTATAACGGAGGTAGATTTAGGATTTTCATCCTTTCTATTAGCTCCAAGTGATGGATGCTATCAAAAGCTTTCCGCACATCCAGGAAACAGGCCAACAGATGTTCTCCATGGTCCCTAGCAATATAAATGTCATTGACCAGCCTGAAGACCGCGTCATTCGTTCCCCTGGATGTGCGGAAACCGTACTGGAATTTACTAAGTTTATTATTGTTTTCCAGGTTGGTATAAATACGCTCATAAACTATGCGTTCCATAATTTTGCTTGGGGCTGGAAGAAGTGATATCGGCCTCCAGTTCCCAATGTCTAGAAGGTCTCCAGATTTGGGAAGGGGCACCACTTTTGCACAGGACCACTGCTTTGGAAATGCTATGGTATGCAGGCCGAAATTTATAAGGTTTGTTAGTTGGGGGGATAGTATGAGCAAGGCGTCTTTAAGAGCTGCTGCACTTATGTTATCAAGGCCGCTAGATTTGTGCACATCAATACTTTTGACTAACTCCAGGATTCTGGAATAGGGCACTGATGTGTCGGAAGTCGGCTCATAAGAGGGGTTAGTTGGAACTTTTGTATCTGAGACCTTGGGTAGGTTACCTAATGATGTGAATAACTTAGAACCTATGTTAGTAAAGAACTCATTTATGTAGGGCGGGACTGATTCTCCTCTGACCTCAGCACCAGTGTGCTGGTGTTTCAGGACAATATCTGGTTTGTTAGGACCAGATTTGCCTAGCAGAAGGGCTATTTCTCGCCAGAATTTAGTAGGGTTAGTTACAAGTTCATGCAGTTTATTGGAAAAGTAATTATCCTCGGAGGCACGTGTCTTTGCATTAATGTCTCTTCTGACCTGTTTGGCTTTTTCCAGAAGGTCAGCATTACATTTCTTACCACGGCAATACTCCGACATGTATTCATTGCGCTCGTAGATGGATTCTAATATATCCTTTGTAATCCACGGCTTGTTACGATCTTTAAATATCATGACCTTAATGGGACAGGTAGGGTCCAGGTATTCAGTGATCAAAGACAGAATAATGTTCCACTTTACATCTACATCTATTGATGAGTAGAAAGAGGACCAATCTGCATTTAATAGAAAGTCAGTGAAGTCCGTTTGATCATAGTTTTTATAGGATCTTCCTAACACTGATACCTTTGTATAGGGTTCCTTTGCCTTCTTCTTAGTAGCATAAATATGCAAATGGTCGCTTATGAGACAAGGCAGGGTCCCTGTATGCATAACCTTGTCACTGTCCGTGGCAATGAGATCAATACAGGTGCCACCAGTTTGGTTAGTATGAGGGCGCGTGATATGATAGATGATGTTAGTGAGACCAGCGTCTGCTACGGCTCGACAATAATATTTAGTCTTGCTGTCATCAGATTTAAACAGGTCCACGTTTATGTCACCGATTAACCATCTTTCCCTGCCCTGGAGTAAGGGGTTTTGGCAGAGGGAGAGCATACTATCTATGCACCGCACATAGCTACCGTTTGGAGGGCGATATACATGTACAAATGAGGTTAATCTATGCTTTGGCTGTGTGAAGTTAATAACTACTGCTTCTATATCTGCGTTGGAATTGCTCAAGGGAGACAGCAAGGAGCAATAGGGTGCCATCCTATCACATATATAGAATAGCAGGCCTCCTCCTACCTTGTCAATCAACCTATCGCGTCTAAAAAACTGATAACCTGGCACATGAAGTTTATTATCTGGGTAACCTTCTAGTAGCCATGTTTCACTAATACACATAATATCAAAGAGCTTTACCAAGTCAGACATCTGACTAAATTTATGTTTTTGACTTCTAATGTTGTAATGGCCTATCTTCAGACCCTTCATAGAGATCAGGTCTGATATGATTGTGGTCATTTTAAGGAGATAGGGTTTAAGAGGACAGGTGAGCAAGTAGACAATACACGTAATATACAGTACTTATAAAGAACACTTCGGCGGGTCACGCCCACTAGTGGCGATGTCCCAGAGGAGAGCGATAGGTGTTTGTACAAAAGAGGTCCCAGCTGAGCTGGAGGACTTTCGTCCATTGTGGCTTGCTGTTGCGGTATGGAGTGGTTCATACTTCAGTGGTTGTATGGCTACCCCGCATTGTTGTCGGGAGAGTAACTGTTAGCTCGTATCTGTTCTAATTTAGATAATTTAGAGGATAATTTCTCTTATACCATAGTGGTAACACATGTATATATGTATAATTAGAATTAGCTAACTATCTAAGGCTGAAATTGCTGTAAATACAAGTTGAGACCATGCGGCTTCTTGGCGGCAGGCCGGTGTGAGGGGGGGAGGGGGGGGGGGTTGTCCTGATTTTAACACATTTTAGTTTTGTTTATTATGGCTATTCCACAGGAGGCTAGTGTACAGCAAGTGTTACACTAGGGTGTTGGTTGATTATTTGAGGCTGGCTTGGAGCACAGCATAATTACGTTATTAAATATTGAATATTGATCACCTTGCGGTTTAACGGACAGCGGGGGGGGGGGCGGGGGGGGGGGGGCGGGCAATATGGGAGTGAAAGTGAAAGTGAAAGTGCATGCTGGGGGCGTCAGGGCAGCGCTGTTGTGTCCGCATCATAAAAGATGTAGGGACTATTGCGATGCCCCAATAATAATAATAATAATAATAATGATAATAATAATAATAATAATAATAATACAGAACAGGGGGGGGGTGGTGGGATTAAGATATTATTCAAGACATTATTCAAGACATTATTCAAGGGCAGTGTTGGTGGGGCAACGCAAATTTGTCCGCATCAGAAAAGATGTAGGGACTGCGCGGTGCCCCAATAATACGACAGTAATAATAGTAAGGCACAAGCAAATATGACCATGTTGGTAACAGTGTGATTAGAGAGGGTTGAGATATTCAATAGAGAATCAGGCGGGGCTACACTTCTCAGTCCGCATCACAAGAGATGTAGGGACTGCGTGGTGCCCTCGAATGATAGCATGGCGATAAGACCAAATATGTGACAGTGTATATGAATTGCTTAAACTACCAATCAATGAGTTAATACACATGATTCATTAATACGGTAAGTGGGAGGCTATAGTACTATCCACTGGCCCACATCAGAAAAGACGTATGGGAGGGATAATACTCCAAATTGATATCAATACCTAACATTAGTATATCTACATCTACATATACAATTTTGCGGGTATCAACGAGGCCATGGTTGACATTGGCAACGTAGCTAGGCGTATTATAAATAGCAGTGAGTCAGATTAGTACAGTATGCATTCCCTGCTCGAGTGCACGTTTTATAAGTTAAATGCAAGTAATAGAAGAACGTCACTAGGATGGTGAATACGACAGAGGTGGGTATAGGTGCACTCGTGTGCTCACTCACATATATATTGACACTGGTATGCACCATACATGTATACACACATATGTATGTCCGTCCATGTTCCTGCATACACGACACACTGATGACACACTGATGGATTAGGCAGGTAATCCATGTGGACACAGGTACATTCTGTGCAGACAGCAGTAAGTGATTGAGGGCGGATTAATATTATGTATTATGTGTACATATACAATCAATCACAGGGCAATACATATAGGGTTAATTATGATGGTGAAGCAGCCTGTTTGTTGACACGGCTGACATCATTTCTCGCGCACATAGTTGCACCATGAATGAGGATGGATGCAACCCATCTTTTAGCAAGTCAAAGTGAAACTCATAGAGATGGACTCTAGAATGCCATTCATGTATCAGTTTGTCGATTTTGGGCGTGTGAAGGCGGTTTGATGCATTAAGTGCATAGATGGCCGCATTTAACATAATCACTGTCCTCTCCATTTCATCCTGCTGTGGATGGCGCAGCGGGAGTAAATGATTCATGTGTGAGAGTGAGGCAGCATAAATCGGTACGAAAATGACAGGTAGGCGTGGCTTTAATAGCTGAATTTTGTACACAATGTACTGCAGATTTACTAGGAAACATTGTTTGTACTTGAAAGGGTCGCCCAGGTACTTGATACATGAGAGACCATGGTCATCATAGTCTAATATATCACAAATACCCCCGGCAATATAAATGCTCGTATAATCCTCTCCGTTTGTGAGCCGCCTACATATCTCATTGCAGAGTCTGTCCATGGGGGCACCCCCTTAACTAATAATGGTAAAGTATGGGGCGGGCGTTAGATACTCATCTAGTCCTCTTAGTCTAGAGTCACCTATGAGAAGGATACCCATGATAAATAGGTGTCCTATAAGTATGAGTGTTACATGTATGAGCCTCGCGGGTGTGTGAGTCCTTGGCGCGGCCGTGGGGGCGGTGGGGGTAGCTCAAATACCTTTGGGTTGACGGGCTCAGGCTGGTCAATGGATCTGGCTGCACGGTACTTGTAGATGATGGACAGGTCGTAACGTATATCCATCAACAGGTAGCCCATAATATTTCGGCCTGAGTAGTGGTTGGTGGCCAGTAGCAGTGACTCCTTGAAGGGCTGGTTAATGGCCCAGAAAGGGTCTCTGCAGCACTCAAGTAGAGGCAGATTGCCGGTGAGAAATAGCAGCCGACGTAGTTCCGGGTGCTGCACGTATTTCTCTACCGTGTAGGACTTGATATAGGTCACCTTGTTGAGGTACCAATTGGTGCCATAGTCATCGACCTCATTTCCCCTAGATTTATTTATAGGGGCCCGAGAACTGGTACGCTTGTTCTACCGAAGCAAATGTCCTCAGAGATCCATCAATGTTGACCTCAATTTTGGCAGGGAAGAAATTACTTAGCCAGGCAGATTCCCCGCTGTAGCAAATTCCCATCTGAGTATACAGAATTTTCTCTTGCTTTTGCTTGAGAAGATTGATGTATGTGGTGGTGGGGGGTGGGGGAGGGTGGGCAGTGGGCTTTTTCACCCGGGGTGGGTGGTTTTGCATTGCTTTGTGTTTAGGTGCCGGGGTGGAGGTGGTTACAGGCCGGCCTTTCAGCCTTACTGGGCTTGTATGGCAGAGGATGATAGAGGGGTCTCCGTCCAATGAGATCGTGGTATTAGGAGACTGCTCAGGCTGGGTGGTTGGTTGAGTGGGAGCGCGGGGGGGAGTAGGGGGGTGAGGGATTGTTATTGGGAGGTCCATTAAGGGCCTAATGGGGTGAGGTGGGGGGGGGCGATGGCTGTCGCGTGGGTGGGCGCTTTGGTGGGCTGCGCTGCTGGTCTAGTAGCTGAGGGATAGAGTGGAGGTAATCAATGTGTGCTTGTTGTTGAGTGGTGGGGTAGGACATGTGTTGTCCAGGGTGGGGGGGGGACGTGGGGGTGGCGCCAGTGAGTGAGTGGCAGGTGGGACTGTGCGTGTGGGCGGAGCCATATTTGGGGTGGGGTTTGTTTTTGCTTTGGGTAGAACAGCAATGGGGTATTGGTGGGGGGTGTGAGTGGGTGTAGGGTTGGTGTGTGTGGTTGAGCTGGTAGCACTCTGCGGTTTGGTGGAAGCAGCGGGTCCAGGGGGGGTGGTTGCCGTGTTCATACCAACAGGCTTGAATACACTGTCTATGGAGTTTATAGCAGCTTCCGTGGGAGGGTACAGAGACCCATTGAGGATCAGACCATCAAGGGTTAGTGATGCACCTACGTCCCAGGTTTTGATGTGATTGAAGATGGTCCTTAATCTGTAGCGGTTCACTCTGGTGTCTCTGTTCTCATCAGGGTTGAGATACACCTTTGAGTCCTTTTCGCCGAGAGAACGCACCCTGTCTCTCAGAGATAGGACCAGTAGCTGAGTCTCGGGCCTAGTAAAGGCTATCATTATGGGTTGGGGCTTTTTGCCTTGCCTTCCAATCCTAGCTATGGAGGATAGTTCAGAGGCATCTAGCTGGATGCCTAGAGCACTCTTTATAGCATCCCAGGTCCTGAAAATGACCTCACCTTTCTCCTTTTTCAGCCCCACTACTACTACATTGTAAGTAGTAGGCTTGTTTGGAGCGGGGTGGGCATTGGTAGGGGGCGGTGCTGGCGGTGCCGGGGCTCCCACTAGTGGGGGGTTAGTGGCCCTGGGGGCTCCTTTTATGAGCGACACAGCATAGTCCCTCTTATGAATAGCGGCCTGAGCTATGGTGGACTTAATGTTGGCTTCCTCTTGGGACTTGAAAGCCTTTTTGAGCGAGTTTAGTTCCATCAGGTGGGCACTCAATTTATTGTCCAAAGACTGTTGTTTTGTCTCGATAGAAGTGAGGGCCTCCTTTGTGTCTCTTTTTACCTTGGAGAGTTCTGAGGCTGTCTCTGTCTGGTGACGGCCAAGATTCAGCTCACAGGCATTTACTCTGCCTCCAAGGTCTGACAGTTGGTGCTTGAGGTCAGCAGACAAGCTCAAGATCTTGTCATCAAAATAAAGCTGGAGGTTGTTCAAACCAGTCTGGAGTTGGGACTTTTCAGCCATGTTATCATGTATGTGGGCTACCATTGACAGGAGGCGTGTGTCCATGGTAACAGTTTGGTGCGTGAAGGCTGGGTGGGGCCGGCTGGGCGGCTGTTGTGTTGTCAGTAGTGAGAGTCCACGTGGGGCCGGAGCACGTGGGTCTGTTGTTGTTGTTGTAGTAGGCAGAGGCTGGTGTACGCTGGGCGCTGGGGCGCCTGGAGGTGGGTTGGAGTGGCCGTACTGTAGCCTCGGCGGTGGCATTCCCCACAGTTGGCCAGCTGTTGGGGGAGGGAATGAGGGTGGGGGTAGCCCCGGTTGAAGTAGGTGGGGGTGATGATTAACAGTCGAGTAGGTGGGGGGGGCCACTCCTGTCCGGGGGCTTAGCGGCGGAGTCGGCTGGAGTTGCTGGACCCCCTCTCCACAAGGGGGCTGGTTGCATTCAAGCCCCTCCAGGTAGGAGGCTTGGTTGATGGATGCACTTAATGCATCTCGGAATTCAGCAATGGGGTTTGGGTGTTGATAGTTGCTGATTGAGACGTGACCTTTCAGGTAATCCGAGATGTTGGGGAGTGACCCCTTGGCCCTTAGTGGGTCAGTAAGGTCAATGTCATGATGGGTGCTCATGTCTAACCCTACATCAGGGTCGGGGGTGGTAGATCGGTGTTTGCCCTCAGGGAGCCGGGGGGCAGGTCGATCATCGCAGTGGAGTGGTTGTTGTTAGGCAGCCGACAGCTTGTTGTCGGCAGCTTGGTGGGCTGTTGGAGGGCGGTGACGGGTCGGTTGGTAGGGACCTGTTTACCGTCCAAAATGGCAGGTGCGTCCTTAGCAACTAAGTTATGATTAAGTAACTCAAAGCGGTTTTTCTTGTGAAGGGGGGATATTTCGGTAGGGCTGGCATTTATCAAGTCTGATAATCCTCCAGGGCTTCTTGGGCGCTTGGGGGTGCCAGTAAGTCCCTGCTTCATGTCAGCCGGGGTTGGGTGGACCGTGAGTCGGGCAGGGTTAAGTGCCTCCTTGGCAGCCCGTCTCACTAGTTTCCGGGTTTTCTTGGTCATATCACAATAATCCAGTGGAGTAAAACTCCAAACTTGAGGAGGAAGTGTTCTACTACACTTTATATAGTCCCTGACTGAATCCTGACATGATCCTAAGCATGTGAGCTATAGTAATCCCTAGAAATGCGGGGAGCGCGTGTAGGCACGTCAGCACTCGGCGGCGTCCATAATCCCTCCAGGATATATGCCTTTGTATGTGGGTATTGAAATTAATTCAAATCACTTTTGTGATGAAAACAGTTTATTACTTTTCAATACAGTCACATTACAATATTGAGTGTCCAGATCTAAAGCTACTGTTCTACATGTTTATCATGGTGTGTGTGACAATGACTATAGTAAGGGTGCACCTCTGATGCTTCACATGGGGAAATATATATATATATATATATATATATATATATATATATATATATATATATATGATGATTTATGCATTTTAAGTATGAAATACCGTATGTCCCGGTGTATTAGGCCGAGCTTATCCAAGTACTAAGTGGTAAACTGACCAGGCTTATACACGGGGCAGGCTTATGCTCCTGGCAGGCTTATATTCCTTTAGCTGTAGAAACACCATTATACCTTCTTACAATTTTCAGAATTACCTACTTTTCACATTTTTCTACTTTTCACATTTACTGCAACATTTCAAATAAATTTCTTACCAATTTTTCTCTTGAAAATGGCTGGGGACATGAATGGAGTAAATAGGGGTCACATAGCCAAAAGAATTATGTAAAGTAGAAGTGGAGTTATGGCCTAAAATGTGTTTTTTTATTGAATACATATTACACCCCGGGCTTATACTCGGAAGCCTACTTATACAACACTAAGTCACATTTTGCCCAGGCTTATACACGGGGCAAGTTTATACATGGGCCCCGGCTTATACACGGGGAAATACGGTAGTATTGTCCATTAAACCTTATATTTGTAATCATTTATGGCCAAATCAGGATAAATATAGTTTTACACAGTACATTGTCCAACATATTTCAGCCGTATTGGGCTACATTCATGTCCCGTTTGAAAACAAAGGGCATTGAGCATTGTAACAGTATGCGGCCCTTGTAGAACTAATGCCCAATCTATCCCACATATATACTGTAAATTCCCGTGTAGAAGCCAAGGCTAGTACACAAGTTAGAGCGGCAGTGTGGCTTATAGGATCTGTCACAAAGTCAAAGGGTGGCTCATACGTTAGTTTTAGATGTATACTACAGTACTAAAGTAGCCAGAATCAGATGCCAGAATCAGCTGATGTAGTTTTCCAAAGTTAGGGGAAGGCTTATACGCGAGTTATCTAAATTAATACCCGAGAATGGTTTTGCTAATTAGGCAGTCTTTCTTCTGACCATGATAGCTGTGTAGTACATGGAGAAGTGATGCCCCTTCCAGGTCTTCCAGTTCAGGCCAACACCAAACACTGAGCTGCCATATATCCCATTCAGATTGGCATGATGACAAATATTGTACCACCATGCTCCTTGGAAGTCTCTGGCACAAGCATTACTATCCCTGTCCTTGGTTGAGAATACCATTCCATTGTGGGTTGCCATGGAGTCACCTACAATGATCGATAAGCAATGCAGGAATTCTGCACTAAAGAAAGGTATGTTTTCAAATGCATCTTTTGGCAGAACTGTAGGGTCAGTTAAAGCAGACTTTTTGATAATCTAAATCTCTTTTTTTTACCAGAATCATATGGGGTACATACTCAACATCTTTACCTTTTTCAATGACCATTTGTTACATATATGCATAAAGTATGTATCAGGTGTAGTTCACAGTTATACTAAAGTGTAATTACCTCAATAATAGATTAGAAAACCAAAATGTTCTAATATCAGCGTAATATGGTCTGCAGCTAAAATCACAGTTGCACTATTTACAACAACTTACCCGCTGTACCCGAGAACTGGCCAATATGAAGCTTGTAGCTCTCTGTTTCATCCCCAATCCAAAACTCGGAATAATCTGCAAAGCGCCTTTCACCATCTAAAACTCCAAGGTGGAACTTGACCTGCTGGTCATGGTTCTTGGTGAGGAGATGAATGTTGTCATTACCTAGCCAGAACTCTCCTTCTAGGTCTCCAAACCCTGCCTTGTACTCGGCCCAGGTGAGGTAGAAGTCCACTGAACCATCCTGTCTCCTCTGGAGTACCTATAATGAGATATAGAAAGGTTCATCAAGATCATTTTTCTGTCTTATTAATGAGTTATTCCAATGTGTGATTTTCTTTTTTGTTGGAAATGACAGAATGCAGCACTGTAGAATATATTTGCCAGGCAAGCAAAAATGTTAAACCTTCCGCCGTGTATCAACCCCTAAACACATCAAAAGAAAAAAACATCCAATTTTTGTAATGGTATCAAATATAAAAATATTAAATAAATCATGAGTTGTTATAGGATGAATTATACCACAGCAGGCATGGCGGAGAACAAGGAATTTCACATCTCTTGTATACCAATAAGGCACCCTACTGTATTTTGCATAGAGCTTGGTACTTATCCTATAACAACTACATAACAGGCTCATTTTATACAGTTCATGACATCACACATGTATGATAAAGCACACCAGATGTAAAGAGGCTCATGAGGTCCATAAGAGACTTTATATAATCATAATAATGGAATATAGAACATCAAGGTATTATGCAGGGCACATTAGTGGTTCTATTTGGTGCTAATTGCGGAAAGCAATCTACAAGGGGAATGTAGGTGTTGATGCTCTACCCCAGTGGGCACAGAATGTTGAATCAACATTGATAAATGGTTGTCAATTTTGATTTGATGTTGATCTAGTGTTGATTCAATGTTAAAGCGACATGGTTCGATTTTTTCAATATTTAAAATCTTGTTCAGACGTGTTTCAAATGTTAGTAAAATATCAATTTTGGAGAATAGGGCACAATACAATTTCATCTATGTGCAACAAAAGCCCAATTAGAGGTTCAGTGTATTTTCAATAGGGGAATTAAAGCGTGCACTCCTAAATTGATTAATTGTAAATAAATTGAGTCATAACCTGAAGAGTAGGCAAATTCTAAGCTGAATCCTAGGGAATGACATTGAATAAAGTATGAAGCACATGAAGTATGGCCATAGGGAACATTCTGGTTCATTTTCAACTAAATTGATTTTTGAACCCTAATCATCAGACCATATCACTTTAAACTGATTTATGTTCCAACTGGGACAGACACCCTACCAGGATGTTGCTCAACCTTCCATCTGAAGGGAGCTGCCTCAATATGCTACATACCGTCCAGCCTCCACCATCCACGTCCTGCTCACAGTACACCTGCATCAGGGTGTTCCCATCCGGTGAGATTGTGTAGACTCCCGATGTGTGATAACCATGGTTCAAGACATCCAGACAGCTAGTTATTACCTCTACGCAATGGAAATTTAACAATACATTGGTAGGTGTAAGTTGGGGGGGGGGGGACGGCACTCATTACATTGCACTACAGCTGGCATGGGTCTCAGATTGGTTCATCAGGATTTGTAGTAGTGATAAGAAGTAAGCTTCTATCTATAGGATTGTACATTATATGATAATTCATTAACAGGACATAGTGTGAGCATATCTGTCTGGGATTGAAATATTGAATGACGCACTCTAACCCTGAATGGAAGTCTACTATATACATGTACTCTATAAATGCAGTTATAATTCTGCAATTACTTCATACCTGGTGTGAAGTATCTTTCCTCATAGGGACATAGCCTGTTTGTGTTGCCCTCGGGGATGGTGAACCTCCGTGCTATATTTGGTGAAGTTCCTGCCCATTCAGTCCACTGCCAGTCTGGTAAATACATAGACAAAGGTTAATGAGTTTTAGTCTCTTAGCTGGATTGTTCCATGAGCCATATTTCACAAGGCTGTAATGCCACCCAATGATCAATAAATCGAATAACCCATCCAGCAGACAAGAACAAGTGCTCTTTTGTGTTTATTTTTTGTGTTTTTTTCAAAATATGCAAATATATGATAGGGGGAGCCTAAAATAGACTCTTTTTAGACTGTTCAAATTTAAACAAAAACTAATTTTGGGCTGTGAAATATGGCTTTGGGTTATTTCATAGGGGGTGTGAAATGCAGAATTCCTTAGTTAAATCAATGAAGCAGCCATATTCCATGAAAATTACAAAACAGTTTTAGTTAATGATATAAGCACCAAAATGTTAATTCATGACCATGAAACCCTAGCCTTGTAATTGTACCTGGTAAGCTAGGTGATCCCAATAACAGCATTTTCGGTTGGAGACGAGTCTCTTGTTGCCGCTATTGGTCAGGTCATTCGAGCGCGCCAAACCTCTCTTACCCGGTAAGGGGCGCCCCCTATGTGTTGTATCTAGGCGGAGTGTGTACGTTGGTTACCACCTTTGTTTACGCCAGAGCACCGCCCAGAGAGGTGGGACAGCCCGCTACTCGCTTGCTTTGTGTCATATATATATATTGTGGTTAGTTAATCATTATTATTTTAACCACAGCCATGCAGCCCTGCAAGAGCTGCGCCTTTGTGTATGACCATCGTAAGTCGGCGTGTCCGCAATGTGCTAAACCCACACATTCTAAAGGTGGGTTAGACGAGGAAGAGGACGAAGCCTTCAAATTACGCAAGGCAGAGGAGCCTGGATCGCCAGCAATGGATAGAGAACAGAATGTCTCTCTACAGTTCAAACTGGCGGAGGAGAAGCAAGCCATACTCAAGCGTAAGCTAGAGATGAAGTCAATGGAGGAGCCCCTGGCAGCGATTAACTTGCAGAACGCTAAACTGGAGGAGGAGTTGGCTTCGAGCCAAGATGGCGGATCAGGGAGCAAGCCGGACGTGCAGAAGCCAGTGGTACCGCCTCCAGGGTTTAAGCCTAAGCTCCCGGGGACCGGATCGACGCTGGAGGGTGAGCATGGCTTCCAGCGTCAGCTGTTCTACGCAGACGGATCGTTGGCTTTGGCTTCCGGAGGGGGCACGACATCAGCAACAACTCTTCAAGCTGGTTTAGAGTCGGTTGGTTTAGGCCTACAGGCTCTGGGGCTGGAGACTTCAGATGTCAACAATACTGGATTACCCATGCAAGGTGAGGGTAGTGGCATGTCTGGCTTCCATTGGACGAGTGAGTCTGCACGCAGAAAGCGATCACGACATTGGATACGTCAAGACTTTCATCTACCTTTAGATAAAAGCTATGAGGAGATGTCTTATAGAGAGTAAGTATACGGTATGGTGTGTGTGACTGAGTGCATCATTAAAGCAAACGATGCCCGGTTCGACGTCCAGGGGTATTTAGAACATTTTAAGTACATCACCCTAAAAGAGATTAGGCCTACCTACATGCCCAAGGCGGTGGCGAGGTACGAACACGACGTTACGTCCAAAGTGGCTTCTGGGGAGGTCAGATTCACAGCAGCAGAACACACAGCAAACGCCACTCACTTTGGTATCGAATGTGCCAAGGCTTATATGGAAGCCATGCGGCTCCTCCAGGGACCGTCTCAGTTGGGGAAGCCAGGTGGCTCCAGCAAACAGTCAACGCCGAGGATATGGTGCCCGGACGATGTATGTGCGAGCTGGAACTTTACAGCCTGCCAGTATAACCCATGCCATAAACAACACGTCTGTTGTCTGTGTAGAGGATCACATAGGGCTAAAGGTGGTTGTAGTTATAACTATGGCTCCCAGCAGGGCCAACAGCAACAGAGCAGGTCGGCACAGCCTTCACACTACCAGCTGCAACAAGGCTACAACCAAGGTTTCACCTCGTCAAGCCCCCATCAACAGCAGGGGGGGGGGGTACCGGTAGACTCCAGCAAGGAGCACACATGTGATGTGAACAATTATGGTTTGATTCGCAGCGACGGAGTCATCTGTATGGACAGTGTTAGTGATTTACTCCTAGCATATGCGGATTACAAGCCTTTGTGGGATATTAATTGTGTACATAATGTATCTAATGTCCAGTCACAGTTTAAGCCTTGTGGGGGGAAGAATATGTTGTCAGGGGGGGATAATGATATATACGGTACTTGGGATCCAGACAGCCTGTTCCTACTGGACGGGGTTATGCATGGTTTCAAAATTGTTGACCCTCTGGTGGACATTCCCTCCTATAAATGTGTTAATTATGCCTCCGCTACAGGGGAAGCGTTTGGTTTCATGAATGATATTATTTTGAAGGAGGTTAGTAGCGGTAAGCTTAGTATTGTCGATAGGAAACCACACTGTGTTCATGCTCTTGGGGCTGTTGAGAAGTCATCTGGTGGATATCGTCCCATCACTGACGCTAGCAGGCCTGAGGGCATATCTATTAATAATTATATGTCCAGCACTTTTAATAATTTCAAATTCTGTAGCATGGACGAGATTTGTGAGAGTTTAACCCCGAATTGCTTTTTGGCAGTAACAGATATAGAGGCTGCCTACCGTACTTGTATGATTCGTCCCGGGGACAGAAAGTTTCAGGGTTTGGCCTGGAGTGTTGGTGGTCAAGACGTGTACATAGAAGATAATTTCTTTTCCTTCGGGGCCAGAGCCTCCCCTTATATATTTAACAATCTGACTGACGCGGTTACGAGGTATATGAATGCTAATGGTTTCAAATGTTATAGTTATTTGGATGATTTTCTCCTGATCGGTGACAGTTTTGAATCATGTAAAGAGGCTCAATTAGCTCTTCATTCACTCCTACGTTCATTAGGGTTTAATATATCCTACAAAAAGGTCTTATCACCCTCAAGAATCCAACAGTATTTGGGTATCGTTATAGACACTGTTCAGATGAAGCTGTTTTTTACCGGTAGATAAAATGCTTAAGTTGAAGGAGGAGCTCGCGTTCTTTGCTGGTCGCCGTCAGGCGACGCGCAAGCAAATTCAGAGGCTATGTGGCATTATAGGACATTGCTCTACGGTAGTGAGAGGTGGAAGAACTTTTTCCCATAGAATTATTGGATTATTAGCTGGTTTTAATACCGGTAGGAGACGTATTACCCTCACCAAGAACATTTTTCTGGATCTAGATTGGTGGAGAGATTTCGCCGTCTGGTTTAATGGAGAAGCCAGGATCGTGGGTAGGAGGGTACAAGACAATGTGAATATATAAACTGACGCCTCTGGATCAGGTTTTGGTGCTCATTGGGGCAGAGACTGGCTGGCAGGCATGTGGAACATGGACTTAGACGCGGCGAGGGACAGCCACTCTCACCTCTCACACTGCCCGGGGGAGGACATTCCTGACAATATTCACGTCCAAGAGCTATACCCGGTAGTGGAGTCTCTATGGAGATGGGGCCCGGCCTGGAGGAACTGTCGTGTCGTTTGCTTTTCTGATAATACACAAGTTGTTACAGGGTTAAATACTAAAAAGAGCTCTAATAATTATGCTATGTCTATATTACATAGAATTTTCTGGTTGAGTGTATTATTTAATTGTCATATTGTAAGTATTCATGTACCGGGTAAATTAAATGTGACTGCTGATGCTCTGTCTCGTATGTATGAAAATAATATGAGGATCCCTACGGGTCTGTGTTGTTCCAGATGTACTCCTGTTGCGACGAAGGCTGGAGACGAAAGCAGCAAAAGTTAGATCATATTGTTGGTCAGAATCCACTTGGCGAACCAAGGCTTCTCAGTGGAAGAAGTATATTTCTTTCTGCGCTCTTATCATGGTGGCAGTGGTTCCAACTACTGTGGATGTTATGTGCAAGTTTATTGTCTTCTTGTCAGACTCCCTGTGTTATGTTAGCATTGATAATTATGTATCAGGGGTTATTAGTTTAAACAAGTATTTTGGCTATGATGTCTCGGATATTAGGTTGAATTTTATTTTTTCAACTACTTTAAAAGGCCTCAGGAGGCTTTTAGGTGATTCTTTACCTACACGTGTGACTTTAACCCTAGAGAATTTGTTAAATATGTTCATGCATGTAGATTGTCTGAGTGTAAATGAGAGATGTATGTGGGCCTGTATAGCCACAAGCTTCCGTTCGTTTTTAAGGAAGTGTAACCTGGTACCTAATAATCAGAAATTGGAGGGTCATTTTCTGCGCCGGAGTTCTCTTGTTTTCAAACCTTGGGGTGTATTGCTTTGGATATCAAGTTCTAAAACAATCCAATATGGTCAACGCCTACATTTGGTTCCCCTCACTTATGCTATAGGCTCGCCTTTGTGCGCTGCAACTCTGTTAGCTAACCATTTCAATGATTGTCCGTCCGCCACCAGGGACTCACCTGTATTTATGTTGAAGGTGTCGGGGGTTTTGGTTCCACTCACCTACCCGGTACTTAATACTTATTTAAAGAGGTTGTTAGCAGCTATAAATATGGATGTCAAAGATGCTGGTTGCCATTCTTTAAGGCGTTCTGGTGCTGCCATTTTGCATAGTTGTGGTATCCCGTTGGAGGACATTAGACAGACTGGTGATTAGGCTAGCCTCACTGCCTTAATTTATCTTGCCAAGCCTCTGTCTTCTAGAATTAATTTGGACAGAATGGTAGTTGACGCTATGTGTAAAAAATGATATGTATGTTATAGTGATGTATGGTTATGGCTCAGTCTCATGAGTTTGTAACATTTCAAACGTCTTTGACCGGTGGCGTCTTTGACCGGAGCCGTCTTTGACCGGAGCCGTCTTTGACCGGGTATGTGATTAAAATGAAGAAAAAAGTAGTATATAGTAAAGAAATGGGTAAATATTTTGTATAATATGTTATAACACATCATTTCGAGGCATTATCTAAAATCGATATATTTCATATATTTATGTTACTGGCTCAGTCTCATGAGTTTGTAACAGTTGAAACGTCTTTGACCGGCGTCGTCTTTGACCTGTGACGTCTTTGACCTGCTGAAGAAAAAAAGCCCAAAAGGAACCCTTAATATGTGCATTAAAATATATATTTTTAATTGGGTAAAACAACCATAGACTGTTTATTACATGAAGAAGTTGTGGCTTAAATTTCTTTACTATATACTACTTTTTTCTTCATTTTAATCACATACCCGGTCAAAGACGCCACCGGTCAAAGACGCCACCGGTCAAAGACGCCACCGGTCAAAGACGTTTGAAATGTTACAAACTCATGAGACTGAGCCTTATTTGCAATTCTGGGTGTCTGGCAGGTTTAATCCAGCCCAAGTCCATATAATGTATTGTGCTTTATTCACTATCAGAATCACCTTTAACCAATGGTTGGAGACGAGTCTCTTGTTTCCGCTATTGGTCAGGTCATTCGAGCGCGCCAAACCTATGTTACCCGGTAAGGGGCGCCCCCTATGTGTTGTATCTAGGCGGAGTGTGTACGTTGGTTACCACCTTTGTTTACGCCAGAGCACCGCCCAGAGAGGCGGGACAGCTCGCTACTCGCTTGCTTTGTGTCATATGTATATATATTGTGGTTAGTTAATCTTTTTTTTTTTTTTTTTTTTCCTAATTGGCTTGTGTCGAGTCAATACGTATCTAATAAATAGGCAGGTTTGATCCAGCCCAAGTCCATATAATT
The DNA here is from genome assembly GCA_947462335.1 of Harmothoe impar. Classification (NCBI taxonomy): domain Eukaryota; kingdom Metazoa; phylum Annelida; class Polychaeta; order Phyllodocida; family Polynoidae; genus Harmothoe; species Harmothoe impar. The sequence continues at coordinate 63,124,145 of OX381717.1, read as the reverse complement.
TATTGTGCTTCATTCACTATTAGAATCACCTTTAACCAATAATAAATGGACTTATACTCTATCAAATTATAATTGCAAACATATTTTTTGTTTTTATGTTTGTGTCACTTGAAATAATTTACTTTTTAAATGTAAAAGATCATGCAACTGGCAGTCAACCGATTCATTATAAATGTTATGATAACTATCACGATCTAACCATTTTTCATGAAGATTAATCCCAATTCTTGGAATTGGGATTGTCCAAGTTCTCCGAAATCAAAGATATTGTAGCATTCAAAAAAATTGACATTTTACTGCAGTTTTATCAATTGCAGAAAAACATCATCATACAGTATCAGTTTTACTTTGTTCTTGGTTGCACTGTAGGTGTACAGAAACACAGTCAGCCTCTCCCTCCTCTGTCCGTGCAGCACAGATCTGATTTTTGGATACTACCATTTTACGCCTAATGACCTGTGAATGAAAGAAATGCCCTGTTATCAGATAATCAATATAATGTTCCCTCATAGACAGTTTCAATACAAATAGTACATAATTATAAGTGCATATTACATATTTTTTCAGAATCATTTAAGATGATAGTCCCCATTCTTTTTCAAGTTCCCTAAAAAAGCATTATATCCTCAGAGGGTCCATTTTAGGTTATAGTAATACTGATTTTTGTCCCCAGATGCCTTTTGTGTACCCGCCTGCAGTGCCTGTTAAACGATTTCAAATTGGAATAGGAACTCCTTGTTTACAAATTAGTCAAATGTTACATAAAGAAATAACCAAAAAACTAAATTGTAAACCAATCACTTGAACCAAAGTGGGCCCTTCCACTTACTTTGGCTCTCTTTAGGGCAGTCACATCATCATCGAATAGTACCAAACATGGCCGGGTGTGGTTCCTTCCTAATGTGCTGCATGTGGTGTGGAACTCCTCACTGAGTAGCACCATCATGCAGGCATCCAGGGAGGCTCCATGTCCTACACTGCTGCATAATGCCAATACCAACACCTGCAGTATGACACCCAGCTCCATCGCTGGACTCTTATTCTACTACATACAATATCTGAATACTAGTAGATCTATTCAAGTGAATCTATTTAAGAATGAAATGAACTCCAGGAGATGAAAGAATCTAGTGAAGCAAACGTGACAATTTTCCTTATGTACACTGGTGCAAAACAAGTTGTTGATGAGTCTGCAGTACTTTGTCTATGGCAACCAGTCAAAGTTAGTCATGAGGCTTCTGTGGCAGCCTCAGCGCCTATAAATTAAAAACATTCTGACATATTATGCAGTGTAGTTGGAGAGTCGGGTGTTAGATATTTTATGATGTGGGGGACCTGTTCATGGTGAGTGCAATATTCCCACACAGAACAGGTTCATTTGACATCTCCCTCTGTCGGAATGCAGCTATGCTTTGCTTTTGAAATATTGGTTAAAAATTAAGAATTGGTTTTGATATTTAAAGGAATGTATGTATAAAGAGCAATCATTAAAAATGACAGAAGTATCAGTCATGTTTTCATAGTCAGAACTGGAGGCTGTGTCTCACAAACTTTGGCCAATGTGTTTGTCTATAATAAGGTGCCGTCTATGACCAGGTGCCGTCTATGACCGGCTATCTAAAAAAGTTGTTTGGAGGGATAAACATTAAAAAAAAATTCTAACAATTTTTATTTATAAAAATTGTACTTTTTTTTTTTTTATTCCTCCAAACAACTTTTTCAGATAGCCGGTCATAGACGGCACCCGGTCATAGACGGCCACCAGTCATAGACTGCACCCGGTCATAGACAAACACATTGGCCCAAGTTCCTGAGACACAGCCAAAACATATTCCTTGGAACTTTTTTTTTTCTGTAAGGAGACTGCAATGTATGATAGATATTAGAGTGGCAAAGTAGTACTGTTTTCCTCCCTTGTTCCCAGGACACCTCCTGTAGTCCAAGCCTTGGACAGAGTCTTATTTGATACTCTGCTGGGAGAGTGTGGTGGCCAGGGATGCGTGGTGCTGCAGTATAAATATATTATCATCTCCAGATTGTAAAGACCACACCCAGCTGTAAGTAATTCATAATACCTTAACTACACATAGAGGAGTCAAACCAAAACAGACAAGGCTGTCCATCTCCTATTTAAAAGTGGCATGAGTTGCCGATACCTAAAGAAATTATTTATGACTCAGTATCATGAGATAGATGCATTTCCCGTTCCTGTCCGACTTGTCAAAAATATTCTCAAATCAAACTCATAATTCTCATGCATATACTGCTACTCATGCAGTATTGTACTGCACTTTTAGTTTTTTCAATTTTATGATTTTTCAGCATATTTCATCTCATCAAATTGGTACCTGTCCGGCCTGAAACACATATAACAGACTGTATTTCCCTTTTCACATATATTTTTCTAATATAAATATAATAGATTGTGAGTATAACATTCTCCTTCCCATACACCTCATTTCTGTTTGATATGGTCAAACCATTTTTGCATATTCAGCATTTTTTCTTTGCCTATCGCGTTCCTGTCCAAGCCATCATATTGATTGATTTTTAAAATGCTAACATATTTAATCATTTCCACTATATAGAGCATAATACTTAAAAATATTCCTTCTCTTACACTAAATATGTACCCTCCAATCTATTTCTATACCCTCATATGGTGCCAAACTGCCCCTTTTTTCCCGTTCCTGTCTGTTCCTGTCCGGCCATATCCCGTTCCTGTCCAGCCCTTTGACCAGGAATAAATGATAAACCATGTAAGAACATGATTATTTTTCTTTGTAAATCGGTTAGATATGACTCTTGGCAATACATCTGGGTGCTTTTTGCATGTTTTTAAGTAAAAGCATGCCTAGTAAAAAAAAATAAGATTAGGCACTGATGAAAATGTGTAAAGAAGTCACATTCTGACCAGAGATAGGGAGATAAACTGATGTTTTCAACCTTTAATTATAATATAGTAATAATATAATATACTGGCCAATTATAATTGAGGTGTATGAAAAATACATTTTGTCTGAGGGCAATTGTTTGTGGTCGGACAGGAATGTGAAATGGGCATTTTAATTAGATAAAATGGGAGAAAAATCATTAAATAAGAAAAAAGAAAAATATAGTGCAATGCATCATCAGGACTAATATAATCATGGTAAATATCTAGTTGATTTGAGCATATTAATGTAGGCCGGACAGGAACAGGAAATGCACTGATCTCATGATACATAGTCTTATATGTGTATCATAATGTGATTGACTTGATGTCATTGGGCTACCCTGTATTTTATGGTGGGTAGACACATGAAAGGGGTAGTAAAAATATCCAAGTTGACGTGAGTGAGTCCAATTAAGCCAGTCCTGCGGTATGACTGTTTGCCATGTCACTTCTTTGGTCTCAAAGAAATCACCTGATCGCAAATGGGCCCGCCTTCAGAAAGGCAACAATTCCCAAGAGTTCACAATGTAGAATCAATTATATTTAAAAAAGAATGTCTTCTCCAGAAGCAGGCTTCTCTCTGACAAAGTCTTAAATACTTACTTCCTGTCAAATGGTCACGGCACCAGTGTAGTTATCCCTTTACTTGAGGTAGGCTAGCACCAGGGACCGCCGGGGAACTGTCCAAGTATCTGACTACGACTAAATGCAAGGATCATATGACTTCTAGCTATTCTCCCAAGGAACAGACACAGGTAGTTGTACAGTTTAAAGAGCCTTCTTTGTTCAGGTGTTTTTTTTTAACAGACAGGTTTCAATGATCGCAGTGATGTGTTTAGACTTCAGCTAGATGTTCTGGCAGATCCTGGACCAGGTGCTTCTTAACCCAATGGGTGGATAATTCATGTGGGGAGCAGTGTTGGTCCTAAGTTCTGTCAGTGGGAGTCTTGTAGGCAGCAAGACCCAAGTGGTCCTCAGTGAGTATCCTCATAGTGGGAACTGCCAGTGATTGGCAGTGGCCTGCCTTATATAGAAGGCCACCAACAGTGGCAACCTCTGGCTGTCTGGGCCGGGCACTCAGGGAAAACTGCACAGTTAGTATTTCAGCCGGGCTGGGTAGACAACCTGGGGGGGTGACAAAACCAGGCCAGTTTCAGTAACCATGCACAAAAATGTTCTGGATAAACTTTTGGAAAATGTTTTTTGCTACCTGGGCATGGTTTCACACCAAAGCATGTGATGTTGGCAGGTTACCACGTAGCTATATAACACACTGTGTTGATGTCTGTGTGAGTAAGAATAATGTTACTTATTCATGATGGGCAATATGTCATTTGAAAGCTAAGATCAATTGAAAAAAGCTGTGTAAATTTAGATGTATCAAGAGCCTTAAATTAACCAATTCTCTTAAACAAAATAGTCAAACTACCAGCATTGTTTTTCTTCCATTTATCATTTCGATTCAACTCCTCTGAACTGGCAACCACAGGGTCTATAATCGTTATTCCAACTGCCCCACGTTTCCAACCAATAATGAAAAAGTCAGGGCAATACCACAGCTTAAAGGGGTCAGCCATGCTCAACTTGCCTGGGTAGGGGTGGGGGCAGAAAAATGTTCAACCCCTCTTGCAACGGACACCAAACATATTTTTGACCAAATATGTGGAAATATCCAATAACCCCCAATTGTTAGAAAAGGAGTACTCCTTTATGTTATATACCAGAATTTAAAGAGCACTGTTGCATTGTGATATATATTTCATGAGCGTCTCCTAGTATGCTGTTGACTTCTAGTATGCCTTTGCATGTGAAATTATTTCGAATCCATGTTGTGATGTAAATAGTTTATTAACTGTTCAATACAGACACATTACAATATTCAGAATGTGCAGATCTGAAGCTCCTTTTCTACATGTTTATCATGGTGTGTGGGACAATGACTTGGTCAAGGTGCACCTCTAATGTTTTACACTAGCAAATATATATGGATGATGATTCATGCATTCTAAGTATGGAAGAGTATTGTCCATTAAATGGAACCTCATATTTGTAATTATCAATAGCCAAATCAGAATACATATATAGTTTACACAGTATATTGTCAAACATATTTCAGCTGTATTGTGCTACATTCATGTACTACATGAAAACATAGGGCATTGAGTATTGTAACAGAATGCAGCCCTTGTAGCGCTAATGCCTGATCTATCCCACACATAGGTACACTGTAAATTCTTGTGTGGAAGCCAAGGCTAGTACCCAAGTTTGATCACCAGTGTGGCTAAAGGATCTGTCACAAAGTCAAGGAGTAGCTTAGAGTTTTTAGATGTATACTACAGTGCTAAAGTAGCCAGAATCAGATGCCATAATCAGTTGATATGGTTTTCCGCAGTTTCCGCAAGTGACCTAAATTTATATGTGAGAAATATTTTTTATCAATCAGGCAGTCATTCTTCTGACCATGATAGCTGTGTAGTACATGGAGACGTGATGCCCCTTCCAGGTCTTCCAGTTCAGGCCAACACCAAACACTGAGCTGCCATATATCCCATTCAGATTGGCATGATGACAAGACTTGTACCACCACGCTCCTTGGTAGTCTCTGGCACAAGCACTACTACCCCTGTCCTTGGTTGAGAATAACATTCTGTTCTGGTTTGCCATGGAGTCACCTACAATAATTAATAAGCAAAACAAGAATGCAACACTGAGAAAAGTAAAAGTTGGAAGTTCATCTTTACCATTTTGGCTCTTTTGGAGATGGAGAGTCAACATGTCAATGAGTCTGCTTTGGTAGAGAAGGGTCATTAAAGCAGACTCTTTGGTAATTTGAATCCCTTTTTTACCTGAATCACATGGGATACTTACTTGACATGTTTACTTTTCTCAGTGAATACTCCTTATATGCATAAAGTATGTAGCAGGTGTTCCTTATTATTATCTTTAATTACCTCATAGATAAGGATGCCAAATTGTTCCAATATCCAAGCAATAAGATATGTAACTATATCTGCACTATCTTACTACAACTTACCTGCTGTACCCGAGAACTGGCCAATATGAAGCTTGTAGCTCTCTGTTTCATCCCCAATCCAAAACCCGGAATAATCTGCAAAGCGCCTTTCACCATCTAAAACTCCAAGGTGGAACTTGACCTGCTGGTCATGGTTCTTGGTGAGGATATGAATGTTGTCATTACCGAGCCAGAACTCTCCTTCTAGGTCTCCAAACCCTGCCTTGTACTCGGCCCAGGTTAGGTAGAAGTCAACTAAATCATCCTGTCTCCTCTGGAATACCTATAGTGATGTACAGAAAGTTTCATCAGGACTTTTCCTCAGCTTTATTTTGACATGAGGTTTATGTAGTAATCCTTTCCCTTCCGATGCAACACAATCTAAAAGCAGGTTCAAGCCACCTAAACATCTGTGTTTAGGCTAACAGTGCTTTACAGATACTACTGGTTCTACCTTCAAACTGAAGTAATCCCCCTCCCCCCATGGGTTTATGTATACATTTAGTTTTCCTGTCAACCAATTACTTTTCCTCAAATCAAGTGTCCCATTTTTTAAAAAATTTTTTAAATGTTTTATTAGCCCAGCAAACTGGGGTCATGTATTGTCTCCTTGGGTCATCCATGCGTTGGCTCATAACACGGTGGGTTGGTCTGGGTCATCCCCTGTCACCCTGACCCAGCATAACACATTCTGACCCATCCGACAAAAGTGGTCATGATGCATCGGGTCAGTATGAGTCAGCCAGCCCTAACCCAGTATGGCGCATTCTGACCCATCTCATTACACTGGTCATGATACACTGGGTCAGTCTGTGTCAGTCCCTGCCGGTTTTGATGCAGCATGGTACATTCTGACCCATTCTTACCCATGGTTGCATATATATATATCAGGCGTAGACACTAACGCTGGCCCGGGAGCCAATGGCCCGTAGTTTTGGGCCCGTGCCCGTAGTTTTCAGACTATTTACCTTGCTACGGGCCCGGGTACGGCTTGTGAATCGGACCATTATTAAAGTTTCTAGAGAGTAAAACTTTTTACTGTAGACCCTAAGAAACATCCGGGCCCACAGCATTAATCCCAGGCCCACAACTTTCAGAAGCTGCGGGCCCGGGTGGCCCGTGGTCTAAAATGTTAGTGTCTACCCCTGTATATATATATATATATATATATATATATATAATATATATATATATATATAAATAATATATATATATATATATCTATGATCATAATAGAATTAGTTGTTTTATCTAGTTCAATTATAATAATCATAGTCTTATTTAATACTTAGTCTCTCATTGGACCCTCGCCTAATTCTTATATCCAAATGTACTACAACGGCAGGAGAACGTCCAGAGGCCGGGGAGAGGAGTGGGGAAGTGTTGGACAATACTACAACGGCAGGAGGATGTCCAGAGGCCGGGGAGAGGAGTGGGGAAGTGTTGGACAATACTACAACAGCAGGAGGATGTCCAGAGGCCGGGGAGAGGAGTGGGGAAGTGTTGGACAATACTACAACGGCAGGAGGACGTCTAGAGGCCGGGGAGAGGAGTGGGGAAGTGTTGGACAATACTACAGTGGGAGGAGGATGCTTAGAGATCTGAAAAGAATTCAAATGATGCTTTAAATAAAAGGAAATGATGAAACAAATATATTGCTCCAGACCCCCACCCAATCCACCACATTCCTGATGATCCCCCTCCCCCTCCCCTAGAAAAAATTGGGAAAAAATGGTTTCATACTATTACTATAGCCATAATAGCTGGGTCAACCTTGGTCAGGCTCGGTCATGACCCAGTGAGTTCACCATTGTCAGTTTGGGTCATGACCTGATGTGTCAACCCTGGTTAGTCTGGGTCAGACTGGGTCATGACCCACCATGACCAGATTTTATTTCAACTAGCGCATTGGGACAGGGGGTGTCCCAGCCCTCACACAACATGACCACAGTTTGCTGGGAGGTTGAATGAATACAGATACATCGAAATAAATAAATGTAAATGCATCTAAACCCAGCACGGGGGCATTGCCCTACTCCCGCTAGGACCTCTCATAATCCTTCCATTAGCAATCGTACATGTATAGCTCAAGCCCCCCTGCTCAAATACGACAATATCATTTTGACATCTTATGAAAAGTCTGTAGAGGTATTCGTAGCTCAAACCTGGAATGAGCTTGACAAGAAATATCGTAATATTATTGACATATCCACTTTTAAGATGGAAATGAAAAAACTTCTGAGTGATAAGGTTGCAGCGTATATAGATTGATAGATTTTATTCTATTACAACTAGTTTATAATTCCTCTATTACCGTGGTTTCAGGTACAAATGTCAATCTGTGATAATATATTATTCTACATAAATTAGGCATCAAATGTTCTCATTCCTAGAAGACACTGCTGTCAATTGTACTATACTAAGTGAGACTCTATCAGCCAAATGTACATCAAACCTGTTTTAAATTACAATGTATTGTCCTGTCTAGTCCACCTTGCTCTTTACAGAACAAGTGTATTTATTAGATACCGTGATAAAATATTGAGGTTGGCACCTAAAATCAGCCATGCTGAGTGCCATTTCCTAGTCTTTATTGACATCAAATTTATAATAAGCCATCTTTAATTATATACGATTGAGAATTTAGCGTGTTTTCTCAAGACTCTGTGATACTAAGGCGTCGATGGACAACAAATTGCTGTGTATATTGATGTGGTCAATAAACGATTAAAACCCTTCCAAAAATAGTTGGATATGACTAACATCATATTATATTATCACATGTACCTTGTGATTAACATTGTATTACAACCACTAATATATAAATAGAACGATGAGATGAGATGAGATGTAGTTATAAATGACAAGAACAAAAGGTGAAATTAATTTACATTCATAAAACATGTAGGGTAATTCTTCTTAATAGCAATTTTAAATTTGTTAAGGTCTTCAATTTCTGTATATTCTGGCTTCAACTCGTTCCACTTTTGGATGCCCCTAAACAACGCACTCCTTAGCACTATTGATTTAGGGGATCTAGGGAGGAGTAACCTAACACCTTGACCTCGTCTGGTGGGTAAATTTCTATTATCCTTATATTTTTCTACTTTTCTTAAAGTATGCGTATAAAATAGAAAATGTATATCTCTTCTCTGCATTAACATCATACATTGAGACTTATTATGTAATTCTATTGTATTGTAAAGCGTTTTTTTTCTAATTTTACTTTGTAAATGGTACGCAAGGCTTAATTCTGTAGACCTTGCAGTTCAAGTGACTCTCCTCTCAGATCCCTGTCCAATATAAAATCCACATAATCAAAGCTCGGAATGACCATTGACTTATACATAGTTAAAGCAGCCTCTTAGTCAATGTGATCCTCACTTTTGCCGATTGGTGTATTTTGTGCCTGATGTTGGCTAGCGTTTGCTTTCTGTGCTCCACAAATTTCAGCACCGGATCTAAAGTTAAGCCTAAATATTCAAATGTCTCCACCTGCTCAAGGGGTACCCCATTTAGAGAAAATTGAGGACAATCCCTTACATCACCATTATACAGCATCCATTTGTTTTTTTTCTCGTTAACTGTTAAGCTATTAATCCTACACCATTGAGCTAATTTATCTAGGAGGGGCTGCATTGATACATTATCATGTACAGAAATTACAGCATTGTCTGCATATAGTGTTATGTCAATATTTCCAATTCTTGGTAAAGAATTAATATACATGGAAAAAAGCACTGGGCCACAAACGGACCCCTGTGGAACACCATATGGGGTTGGTTTAAACGATGAGGTGTGGTTATTAGCGCCTGTACATTGACTCCTAAGAGTGAGGTAGCTCGTGAACCATTTTTGCGTATTTTCACTAAGTCCAAACATGGATAGTTTTTTCATTAGAATGAAGTGAGAAACAGTATCGAATGCCTTCTTATAATCGAGATATAGGGCTATTGTAGGCTTATTATTAATTATATTCTCAATTATGTTCCTAAGATGTTCATTAATAGCAGTGACTGTTGAGTGACCCGACCTGTAGCCATGTTGATACGGAGTCAAAAGGTGGTGATTTTTCATGTAGTTTTGAAGCCGAATGCATATTATTTTTTCAGGTAATTTTCCAGGGAGGGGTAGTAAACTTATTGGTCTTAAATCATTTACATCTTGTGAATTAGGCTTTTTTGGTAGTGGCGCAACAGTCGCTGGTTTCCAGCAATCAGGAAAAACACATTTCCTCAAACACAAATTATACAGGCACATGATTACATCTGGGACGCTTATAAAAGCATCTTTTATAACATAGGATTTCATATGCTTAATTGATGAAGGTTTATCAATTTTTATCGTATTTATCATCTTAATGACTTCAACATATGACATTGGTTGCAACAAGTCAGTGGTGTAAGCAGGTACATTCAATGGCGGGTGGTATACCGTATCAGGTGGTATTGGCGGTAGGGCATTAGCTAAGTTCTCACCCACTGTAGCAAAAAAATTGTTGATAAAATCAGCACACTTATCTGGAGGGACAGGCTCATGGGTGATTTTATTTCTTAACTTAATATATGTGGCATTGGTTTTAACCGGTAGTAATTTCCTAATAGCTAACCAGAATTATTTTGGATTGTATTTTTTCATACGTAAAAGTTCATTAATTTTATTTGATAACTACGCACAATACTCGACAGACACTACATTACAACCTCGCTTAAAAGCCATGGCTAGTACAAGAGTCAAATCATTGGTGACGCTTATAGGATCAGGACAAGGTCAGGGTGTGGCTAATATGCTAGGTTTTAGATATATACTACAGAAAGAAATTGCCATAATGAGACCGTGTAGAGGCTTATAGGAGAGGTGCAGCTCACACATGAGTTAGGCTAATACAGGAGGTTTTACGGTACTGAGATATTGTTCAACCAGCTACGCGGAGCCCCTCCCCCTCTGTATGATAAGAAAGAACTGATCAGAAATCTCAGTCACACAAAACATACCGTCAAGCCCCCACCATCCAGTTCCTGCTCACAGTACACCTGTAGATCTGTGCTGCCCTCTGGTGTGATAGTGTAGACTCCTGATGTGTGAAAGCCATGGTTTAAGACATCAAGACAGTCAGAGATTTCTTATGCTCAATGGAGATTTGAAATGACATTGGAATATATCATGTAACATTAACACAAAGTGCAACTGCTATACACATTAGTATAGCTGTCACACCTCCAAGAGTATTTCATCAGAGTTTTCAATCATGATCAACTCAAGTAAAAGCCATGTCATGTATAGACTGCTACATTCTAGAGGACAAGGTATAAATATCAACACATCTCTGTGCCATTGTACTATTGAATCATGTTTTTTTCATTTTGAGTCTAATCTATAGATGTACTTTATTCAGATGCAATGCAAAGTAAATATTCCCTATTTCATACCTGGTGTGAAGTATCTTTCCTCATAGGGACATAGCCTGTTTGTGTTGCCCTCGGGGATGGTGAATGTCAGCACTATATTTGGTGAAGTTTCTGCCCACTCAGTCCACTGCCAGTCTGAAAAACAATACAGTTTTAGTAACTGATAACATCACAAACTATTTCCTACATGTCAGGATATCTCCAGCCTAGTGACGCTTCTGAGCCTGGTCAGGGACCAGCTACGAGATGGCAATAACTATATTACCCATGAATTGAATTTCTCATGTCCCAAAGCTATACTTGCTTAAAGTGGCACTTTCTATGAATCAAAGTTTAGTACATTCCATAAGGCTCACTCTCACCAAATCAGTGCAACTAAAAAAGTGACGTACATGATCGGTGGACGTACATGATCGGTGACGTACATGATCGGTGACGTACATGATCGGTGACGTACATGATCGGATGATTATTGACTGCCCCAGTCTTTCTGATCATCATATAACATAAGTAAACCTTACCAAGGTGTACATATGATGTGTGGCTTGACATGTAAAATGTTAGACATGTGTATATTCGACTAGGAAGAGAATTTTACTTGACATTTAAATACCGATCATGTACGTCATGTGACTTACATGATCGGTGACGTACATGATCGGTGATTATTGACTGCCCTACCCTTTCTGAACAAGGAAAAACATAAATAAACCTTACCTAGGTGTACATATGATGTGTGTCTTGACATGTAAGATGTTAGACATGTGTAGATGCGACTAGTAAGAGTATTTTACAGGACATTTGAAATACCGATCATGTATGTCATGTGACGTACATGATCGGCCATTATTTATTGACTGTCTTAATTACCCTTTCTGACCATATATAAAACATAAATCAATCATAGCAAGGTGTACGTATGATGTAGGTCTAAATATGTATAATCATAGACATGTGAAGCAGTGGGTCATGAGGAAATGTTACATGACATTCCAAGCCGATCATGTACGTCATGTGACGTACATGATCGGTTACACATTGAGCCCCCCCCCCTCCGGCCCCTATAAATATTTTGGGAGTTTTTTTTTTCTAATAAACTCCCCAAAGATACATTACAGCCTGTAGGTATGGTTGGGAGAGTTAAACATCGTAGTGCAGGGGGTAAAAGATGGATTTGGTACTCTGCCGATCATGTACGTCCACCGATCATGTACGTCCACCGATCATGTACGTCCACCGATCATGTACGTCACTTTTTTAGTTGCACTGATTTGGTGAGAGTGAGTCATATATATTCATGACAATGTTCTATTGCAATTATAATGGTATATGTTTTCTGGAGTTGCAGTAACCTAAAACATTGTGTCAGTTATATATATATATGAAAAGTCAAATTTGCCAACACATAGTTTAATACACAAATTTAATTAGATTTCATAACATTGACAATGTCACAATATTTTTGACGTTTTACTACTGTTTAATAAGTTTTAGAGAAAGGTTATTATAAATTATGTTAGTTTTACTTTGTTGGTTGCGCTGTAGGTGTACAGAGACACACTCAGCCTCTCCTGCCTGTGACTTGGCAGCACAGATCATAGTTCCTGGTATAGACATTCTTCGTCCAATGACCTGTGAAAACAATGGCTTCACTTAAAATCATTGATCAGATTCTCACTTCAAAAGCAGTTTTACTACATGGTCAAACATGCGACAGGATGATGTTAAACAGTCAAATATTGAATAAACAAGCGAAGCAAATACAGTTAATGCTTACATCAGGTTAGGTAGTTGTACCAAATTGTACCAAACATGGCAGGGTGTGGTTCCTTCCTAACATGCTGCATGACGGTGGAACTCCTCACAGAGTAGCACCATCAACCGGCGCACATTGAAGAAGGGGCCGCTCCATCATCCTCAACCAAGATGGTGAATACACTTACATCGATTTCAACACTCAGCGCATGCACCACGTAGTAGTAGGAGTGGAGGAGATGGAAGAGGGAGAGGACGAGGAGGAGACAGAGGACGAGGAGGAGACAGAGAGCGAGGAGGAGGAGGAGGAGGAGGAGGAGAAGGAGGAGGTGGTGACGGCGGAGACAGAGGACGCTGAGGGGGGTGAGGAGGTTCAGGTGTTTTTTCATGCTCCCTCCTCCTCGACGACTTATGACCCCACCTTCACCACTACCGGCACGGACGTTGCTCCTGTTGTTGGCTCTGCTCCTGATTCAGCTCACCCTGATGGTGATACTCTTCTTGTCTTGAAACCTTCTAAGAAGAGTCACAACCTGACCTCCAAGAAGAGAAAAAGAGAAGAAGCAGAGAAAGATGACACGAAGGTCGGCATGTTAGAGTTCTTCCTCGATGGTTTGAAGCTCAAGATCTGGTTGGATCAGGTTAGACTGTCCAAGGAGCGCTACAGCATCAAACACTCGCCTCCAACCCCACCAAACAAGTGCGCTTCACCATCGACGGACTGCTCAAGCTGATAGCGAACATCGCCAACATCCACCAGGTGGCAAGGATACGCGACGCAGCGGCTGCGCAGGGCCTCCCCTTTCACGAAGCTTGGTTTATGTTGTTGGACGCAGAAAGGGAAGTGTACGCCGCTGTCAGCTACTACAAGGGTAAGAACATGATCCACGTCTGCAAGTACGAAGGGGTCGACAAAAACCCCACACCGGAGGGTGTGACGGTGTCCAACAAGGCGCTCAAAGAGTTGGATGACAAAAGAGAGATTATTCTCAAATTTCTCGGTAGAGTTCTGGAATGAGAGGTATGCACGCACACACACAAGTGAGAAAGTGTTTGACGGATGCTGCGTAGACAGAAAGAATAAGATAGATAGACAGATAGATAGATAGATAGATAGATAGATAGATAGATAGATAGATAGATAGATAGATAGATAGATAGATAGATAGAAAAAAGATAGCTTGCGCTAGATGGTTAAGTAGATGAAAAAAATAATAAGAATAATTTCTCTTCACATAATATATCGGTAACTCAGTGAAAACATGTCACAGTACGTCTGCGAAAAGTGTTTCAAAAGTTTTAAAAAGTCGTACAATCAAGACAGACACGTGGAACAATGTAAAGTAATACCGAGGTTTTGTCCTCTATGCGGCAAAGGTAGTAGTCGAAAAATCACCTGTCAGCGGAAATCTCTCAACGGAGTAACTATCCCTCCCATGATATGCGCCATACCGAAAGGTGAAGAAATATTCACCGCGAATTGGTCTGCAATACAAACAGGTGTCAGGGTGCACGGGACTCGTGTGAGTGTGACAAACTTAAGACTACCAACCGGTGAGTTGAGTGACGCTGTAGATACTATGCGACACATTCACTTAACGCAAAGATTCAGATACAAAGTAGGTTTGTCGCTAGGTTAAATTAACAACACAAAGAGGACAAAAGCAAACTACGCTACTTTCACGCCTCCCAAAACAACGCAACTCTTATACAACCGCTTCCCACCATAAGTAATTCAGAAACTTTAGAAGAGCTCCTCTCGCTCATGCAAAACACCATCGCTTGCGAAGAAGTACGGTAATCAATGCAAATGCACCATTACCGTAGCCTATTATCGTTCCTCTGCGTTCCCCGCCCGCCATGTTGGATTTGAATACCGGAGATGGCTGAAGCGCTCGATAAAAAAACTATTTATTGATCAAGACTGTCCAAAATGTCCGCAAATGCCTCCATATTACCTATTGGAGTAATAATATTACCTTGAATGTCCGCAATTTGCTGTATTTCGGAAGATAAAATGTTCGTGCCGACCCCAAGCATTCCTGAGAGGCGCAATCTTGTGAAATCCCTCGAATCCGTGAGATGGCCGTTTTGTTTACGTTGTCGCATGTTGTCGCGTGTCGAACGATAGGAAAAGCCTTGATTATGGCTAAATACGATTAAAAATGGAAGTTATCGCTATGCTTAATGGTAAGCCATCATTTTAAATGTATTATGGTTACATTTACGTGGCAAAAAAAAAAAAAAAAATTGATTGCGACTTTTTGCGGTTGTCGTTCAATTTTGGACCTTAGCTCAAGAATGCGAGGAGTCAAGTTTCGGCGACTAAACTTTGCCGAAAATCAATCAATCCTCTTCTATTTGGACATTTGAGTTGAATTTTATTGCTGATTAGCAAGAATAATATGTTTTCTTTAAGTTGTCAGCTTTTCAGGCAGGAGAAACAATGATAAGTGGTGGAAAATGGACTTTAACCAACACGAGTCAGTAAACTTGCTGACTCGCCTGGATCCTTGTGAAAAGTCAAGGACGTTCATTGTTGTAATCTGTTAAACAAGCGAGGGTACAAACAGTGTACATCTTTTTTGCTAGCCCTCACTTGTTTGAGAAGATACTGGATTTAATATTTATGCAAGGTTGTGTTTGGAAACGTGTTTTTGTTACATGTCTGAGTTTTGAGCTTAGGTTTATAAGGAGACGATTATTCTTTCCAAATGTTGTCCCACCTCAAAAGAGGAATAGGACTTTCTGTAGCACAGCTCTTTGCTCAGGAAACTTGGTGTAAAGAGCCCCTGTCTGGTACTAAAAGTATCACAGTTTGCTTTCGGGTACGCTTGTCCCAGATGTTGACCCATCTTGAATGCCCAAAAAAGCCAGAGGAGTGATGTGCGACGATACAACTGACGGGTTCTACCATGAACTGGCTTGCTTTCTGTCTGCTATCATTTACAGCTTATCCTGATTGAATTCTTTCATATAGCCCCTCACATGGAAAAGTACGCTACAGCCTTTACTGCACAGGGCCACCCAGCAGAGTACAATAGAACTAGAACTATTCCTGCTTTGCTGCAATGTGGCGCCATGCTGGTTTTTACGGTATAAAGTAGTGGTTTTAAAGAGCAAAAAAGACAAAAGGCCTCTGTTTTTTTGGTTTTTTTTATATTTTTTCTCTGATGCTCTATGCACCCCCCCCTAGAGAAGGTAAAAAGAGCCCCCCCACCCAAGGGGATCACCACGTGACCCCTTTTGAATTTCCCGCCAAAAGAGAGCCCTCTAATTGGTCGATTAAGTAGGTCACTTCAGGTCACGTGACCAAATGGAGGCCTGTGATTGGTTTCTTGTTGTTTGGACCATCCTAGTAGCTTAGTCATAGTCCAATCCCGATACATACTTTACTACTGTAGTCATTTATCATCAGTTAAACAATCTCAATCACTTATTTTATCACTAATCAATTGTTTTTATATTGAATGTATGCCTTAATCATAATATATATTCTTACTTGGTTGTCCCTACTAAATACAACCTTAACATGTTAAAACTATACATGATAAACATTATTACCTAAGCCTGCCTCATACTTATACTTTGCCATGTGGGAATCAGTAATGCTACCTAATGAACGTTCAATGACACTCTAAACCAATTTCCCCTCCGGCTCATCACTGTCAAATGGTATAATTATTTAAAAAATACTGAACATCAGGATGATTGGTTAAATTAAAATCTGCTTTTTAAATAAGTTACCACCAATGTTTATGTATTAGGCTGCTGTATGGTACAGAGTGACTATAGGATCTCTGGAGACCACTCCCAGTGGAGGTGACCGTCTTACCTTACACACCACTGTAAACACTCAGAAAACTGGGTGTGTCCACTGGAAATCCTTCAGGTAACATGATTTATGTTTTACACCATAGAGTGCTATATTGTGGCAATTAGAACATGTCGTGCAGAAATGATTTGAAAGATGAACCATTTTCACTTTGATACACCCAAAGTCTAACCACTTTCTCCTTAAGAGAGAGGTACGCCCATTTAGTGTGGCTCAGACAGTGTCAGGAGAAGGACGGTAGTTAGTGTGCTGCTGGTCCGGGGACCCCACAACAGCAACATGCAGTGCTGGAGGTTAGTAATACTAACTGTGCAATTTCCCCAAAGTGCCCGGCCCAGATGAACCCCATCTGACACGGACAGCCTGGGGGGGGGGGGGGGGGGGGGGTTAGTGAAAAATCAGCCCAAATTCAGACTTTCAGATTCCTACTCAAACCTCATCATGCCTTCATCAAAATGGACAGAATCCCTCATGTGGGACCCAAAGAAACCATTTAAAGCCATATTGCTGTGTTTACAAGGATATTACACCCACTCAGGAGTGGAGTTGTCTTTCAAAGACAACTCCACTCCAACACCAATGGTAAAATACTGATAAATCAGCTATTTTGAAGGCATTTGCTCCCATACAATGGAGTCCCTGTATATTTACATCAACATCAACACAAGACACCAAATCAGGCAGACTAAAACCTTCTGGAGGACCCCTGTATATTTAAATACCACTTTTGACGTCCCCCCCCAGGCTGCATCAGTAGCCATCTGATAACCCCACTCCCCCCTCCCCCTTAACAGCTATATTAAAGTGTACACAGAATTACAGGATCTTTAGGTGGATTACACCAGGTACCGGTGTTCCTATTTTGAATTACAGGATCTTTGAACACATCCACAAGCACCTTGACCTCTCTTGGGAGTAAGACATTGCTGTGGTGGGGTAGTTAGTTGCTGCTCATACTAAGTGATCCTTTAGCTCTTTTGGATGTTTTTGTCCTTTTACCAAGCCACCTCTTCCCCAGAACTAGCCTGTCCCAGTTTAGGACTTTCCGTATTTCTTACCATTTTTCCATTTTCTATTCCAAACATGATAAATAATGGTTTGACATAATGTTTTGAGTTTATAAATGTGTTTATTGCCACAGAGTGATTTTCAAACACAAGTACAATTCAACAGGAAAAGTTACATAGTTCGTCAATAGACATATAATATTAACACTTGAGAATACATTGTTGGTTGTTTATCCATCCTAGGTACAGATTATGTCATACAGTTTTAACAGTGGAGACCTTTGTCTCGCTGTTTCTCCTCAAAGAGCTTTTTTACAATTGGTTTTGCCATGGAGCGAAAGATGTCTTTCGAGGTCGCATGGCGGCAAGGTATACTGAGCATATTCCAAAGGGCGATACCACTGTATAGCGGGCTCTTTCTATATCCTAAGAGGTTTGAAACTGGATATTTCAACAGACACATGCCAGTCAAGCACAGCACTCGCTCTCCTGGCAGGAGCTGCTGGGGAACAAGGCCTAGACTTTCACAGTCATGCTTTGTACGGTTGACATATTTATAGACTAACAAAAGTAGCTGCATGTTGTATCTGACTGATAAGTAGTCTACATCACAGTCTTTGTGGAGGTCGCTTACATGGTATTTCAAACGCGCGTTCAAGCATACAAGGAGACACTTGTTCTGCATTTGCTGCAAGTGTTTATGTTGTTTATCTGTAATTCCGTTATACAAGAAGCCACAGTAATCAAGTGTTGGTAATATTGTCTGTTTATACACCAGTTTAGCCGTTGAACGTGACATTTTACCCCTAGTTTTCCTAAACATAACATTTTGGAAGTTGCTATTACTTATAGTTTTCCTAACAGACTGTTCCCGCTTCATCACATCGTCAAGTATAATACCGAGGTATTCGTAGCTAGTACAGGTTGACAGTGTGTTATTGCCCATTTTGATATTTAATATAACAGGTACAACCGGCTGCTCATGAGTAAACACGACAACCATAGTTTTGTCTGTATTTATCCATAAGCCACTTCTGGTAAACCAGTTAAAGACAGTTGAGGCGTTTTCCTGCAGATGCGCAGTGGCTGCATCAAGACTGTTATCACTAGTATAGAACACAACATCATCGGCATAGATAATAGCACGTCCATTTTTGACAATATGAGGTAAATTATTGATATAGTGAATAAACAACAGTGGCCCAAAGATGGAGCCCTGCCGGACTCCAAAATTTATGCGGCTCAACAGCTGGGCATGATATATACAATCAAAAGCTTTCCGCACGTCCAGGAAACATGCCAAAAAATGGTCTCTTTTGTCGTTTGACCTGAAGATGTCATTTACTAACTTTAAAACCGTGTCATTTGTTCCCCTGGACGCACGGAGGCCAAACTGGCAAGCAGATAGAAGGTTATTACATTCTAATCTATTTGGGGTGGGGGGGAGGGGGCACTTGGGGGGGGAGGGGGCATTTTGGGGGGCCCTCTTAGGGTGCTACTAGTGAATGGAAAAAAAAAGAAAAAAAAAGAACTTTACTTAATTAAGAGACTCGCCTCCTCTTCGGAGGCAAGTCTCTTAATTCTTTTTTCTGTTTAGATTTCGTATGAAAATAAAAACACAACAATTTTCACTTTTTATTTTTTATTTTTTCATTCCAATCAACCATTTTTTTAACACTTGAGCAGTCCGCAAAAAAAAGTCTCAGTTTGTTCACATGCATTGATGATATACTAAACACACTTAATGAATCAAACCATCTTAAAGAACAATAACAATAACAACACACACCTTTTAATTTCCAAGTGAAAAAATAGAGATGCAAGCAAACAACTATCCAACCAACCAACCAAACAACCAACCAAACAAGTATGCGATGTTGTCTTGTTGCAATATTTTTTTACCAACACCAATACACCCCTTTTTTTTTCATAACTCTAAAGGACTCAGTGTCACTCCGTCAGAATGCACGCGACGCTTAAAATATAAGTATTGCACTCCAGTTTTCTTTATTGTGTAAGTGACCGTTTTGTTTCGTACCACTTTGAAATTTCTATTAACGGTAAGGATAGATTTTCGGTTGGAAAGAACATCCAAGAAGTCTTTCGGTTCTTTAAGGTTTTTTTTTTTTTTGTATACCTTTTGCACTTCATTTTTTACATTTTCTTTCACCTGTCAAGTGTTTATCGTAGAAAATGTAAGTCTTAGGGTTGAGACTTAGAATCCCGTCACCTTCCCACTTGGATGCTTTAAAATGTCTAAAAAATAGTGTGGTTGTACAATGTTCTAGGTTTAGTCCAAGGTATATGATGTTAGTAAATTTAGTTAAACTGCTTGGTGTACTTCTGTTGGCCTATATCCATCTTGGTTTTCATTTAATAAGTTTTACTGATTTAGATATGTTAGTATTTGTTTGTGCATGACCTTTTCCGTAATTTTGGATGGGAGGGGTAGGATAGATATAGGACGGAGGTTGTTAACATTTGAGGCATCACCTCCTTTTGGAAGAGGAGACACCAAGGCGTTTTTCCATGTGATAGGAAATTTGCAAGATTTTATGACTAGGTTTACAATGTGGGTAACCAAGAATGGGACAGCTTGCATAACATCCTTGAGAGCTTTTGTCGAAATATGTTCTACACCTGAGGATTTTATTTTATTTTTTTTGAATAATGGGATTATCTCATCTACGTTGCAGGCTTTGAAACTAAATATGCTATTTGTTTGCTCACCTTGATATGACCATTGAGAGCTCATGTGCTTAGCTAAGCTTGTTCCTATCTCAGCAAAGGTGTTGATAAAATCTGCAGTGTCATTGTCTGAGATGGGGTCGTTATTTGTGTTATTAATCAAATCAAATTTAATATTTTGTGGGCGTTGGTTAAAGAGGCCATTTATGGCTTTCTAATAATCTTTTGGCTACTTCTTATCATTGTCAAATTTTTGCCTGAAGTACCCTCGTTTTGCTTCTCTTGCATCTCTTGCCAGACCTTGCAAGTAATCTGAGATACGCTCATCATCAATGCTCCAGGTTTTCCTATATTGACTGATGGCATAGTTTTTGTCCTTTATCAGAGTTATGAAATGACGGTCTAACCAGGGCTTCATTTTTTGCTTAAAGTTGAAGTTTTTTAATAGGGCATGTAATGTCCAGCAGGAAACTTAATTGAGCTATGTAAATTTCCAATGTCCTTTCAGGGTATTGACAGTTTAATAGCTCATTCCAGCTAGGATTTTTTGGCCAATTTCCCGTCAGGCATGGTGTAATTATTTCAAAAATACTGAACATCAGGATTATTTGTTAAATTATAATCTGCTTTTCAAATAAGTTACCACCAATGTTGGTGAGTAATGTGTTTACGTATTTGGCTGCTGTATGGTACAGAGTGACTATAGGATCTCTGGAGACCACTCCCAGTGGAGGTAACCGTCTTACCTTACACACCACTGTAAACACTCAGAAAACTGGGTGTGTCCACTGGAAATCCTTCAGGTAACATGATTTGTGTTTTAAACCATAGAGTGCTTTATTGTGGCAATCAGAAAATGTCGTGCAGAACAGATTTGAAAGATGAACCATTTTCACTTTGATACACCCAAAGTCCAACCACTTTCTCCTTGAGAGAGAGGTACGCCCATTTAGTGTGGCTCAGACGGTGGCAGGAGTAGGACGGTAGTCAGTGTGCTGCTGGTCCAAGTACAACACAACAGCAACATGCAGTGCTGAAGGTTAGTAATACTAACTGCGCAGTTTCCCGTGAGAACCCAGCCCAAGTGAACCCCATCTGACCAGCTTGTGGGGGGGAGGGGGTTAGGAAAATATTCCTAACCCAAAGCCCAAATTCAGACTTTCAGGTTCACCATCATGCCTTCATCAAAATGGTCAAGATCTCTCATATGGGACCCACAGAAACCATTTAAAGTCATATTGCTGTGATTAAATTGGTATTACACCGTCTCAGTAGTGGAGTTGTCTTTGGTAAAATACTGATAAATCAGCTATTTTGAAGGAATTTGCTCCCATACAATCGAGTCCCTGTATATATTTACATCCACATCAACAGGAGACACCAAATCAGGCAAACTAAACCCTTCTGGAGGACCCCTGTATATTTTGATACCACTTTTGACGTCCCCCCCCAGGCCGCATCAGTAGCCATCTGATAACCCCCTCTCCCTCCCCTCTAACAGCTATATTATACTGTTCACAGAATTACAGGATCTTTAGGTGGATAAATCTTAGCAGTGGATTTCGTCTTACACCAGCTACCAGTGTTCCTATTTTGAACTACAGGATTTTTGAACGTAAAGCACCTTGACCTGTCTTGGGAGTAAGACATTGCTGTGGTGGGGTAGTTAGTTGCTGCTCATACTAAGTGATCCTTTAGCTTTTTTGGATGTTTTTGTCCTTTTTACCAAGCCGCCTCTTCCCCCGGAACTTGGTAGTTTGCGAGGATCCTAGTCTCTCCCAGTTTAGGACTTTGCCGAAATTACAAAATGTATAATATTGACCAGGGATTGATTAGTATCAGGAATCCTTTGACCGCATTACCCTGTGCCCTATCTGTTTGGCCACCAGGTAATTTGCAAAGTTGTGTGTTGCTTAAGATAATTAGTCATGTTTGTTCAAGGAGTAGGGATGTGTGAGTTAAAACCTCCCATTATCTAAAGGAAAATACATATAGAAAAATGACAAAAATGAAAAGTTTTACATGCCCCTAATTTAATCTGAGTGATGTCATTTGACATTTCCGGTAAATTTAAGATTTCTTATACTTCAGGGCAAGCTTAAAACAACCTTTCCAGGACCGTTCCACGTTATTTTGGTACACTGAAATATACTTAAATAGAGATTTTGATGCAGTGTAATTGGGTCTAATATGTTGAGTCCAGCACTGTGGACTCCCCTTAGAGATGTTTATAATGGCTGCACCCCCTGAACCCCCTAAAAATGCCTCCACTTGTTAGTCCCTATGCAAATCAAATCTGCTATGGGAAAGTCACCTTGACTGAGTGATGACTCTTTAAGTGGGTCTAATGTGTTGAGTCAAGCACTGTGGACCCCCTTTGGAGATATATATGATGACCGGACCACCTGCCCCCCCCCCCAGAAGTACCAAATATAACAAGGTTTGAGTGGTCAAGGGTGGGGGAGCTGGGTCATACTGAGGGGAACATAATGTTCAAAGTGCTGTATTTGGGTCAAAAATGGGGTCAGGAAAAAAAAAGTGGTACTTCAGGATGTCTCCTTTACTATTTCTGAGGCTCAGAAATTTTAGGGGCCCCAAAATATCCATAAATCCAAAAAAGCAAACTCAAGTTGAGCAGCCACGAGACCGTATATAGGATTTCAACAGGGTTGGGATGGTGAATTGACCCAAACTCAGGGGGGGGGGGGTAGGGGGGTCATGATGAATTTTTCTTTTGATGGTATAGCGGCAACTTGGATATTCAACATGTCTTCTTTTGGCATATATTAAGGGCAGATCCCAAAAATTGCTCTAACCCCCCCCCCAACAAATGGCTTGTCGTTGAGCATTTATTCAAGTTATTCTAGGACTGTTCATGTTTGAGGGTCATGATGCTAATGGTTTTGTCACTTCTACATGTTAGATTTCTTAATGAATCGTGTCATTTGAAAGGCCTAATACAGGAGAGTTCAGAAAAAATATTTTGGGGCTCGCCCCCCCCTTGTACAATATTTTAGAGCAGTTTTCATGTTTGCATGCAGCCACTGTCAGTCAGCGCAGATAGACTCGCTTTGTTAAAGCACTACCGGGTAGAGTCTGGCCTGCTCTATTTTTACACTATATATAAAAATGGGTTATTCCTTCGCTCGTTAAAACTTATAATTATTGACTGCTCCAATGAGAGTACTCTTGGGGTACCAGATGAAGCAAAATTTTCATACTATGAACCAGTTAGGAAAGTCCCAGCCAACTCGACTGGTAATTCATTTTTAATTGAATCAATATTCTAAGCTACTAATACATTATAATCCTTCCCTGAATCAAACTATTTTCATAATTTAATTCACATTGAAATAAAAACAACATAGAATAAAGGGATAATATTCTCTCGCATAGAGTGCCTGGCAACAAGAGGCACACAAATTGACAAAAATACGCCATTGTTTTTGCCTGCAGCAATGCACTAAAATAAGATAATCATAGCTTTATTAGAATTAGATAGAACATATTTCCATGGTATAAATCACTAGAACTACAAATTTCATCTTTTCCTTTAATATGGGCAGCTATTACAATGTTAGATGGATCCAAACTTCTCAGTCGGCAGCTCCGAGAGAATATGCTTGGAGAGTGAGGTGCGGCACGGTTGCCAAGGACTCTACATGTAACTAGGACTATCTGGGGCGGTGGGACGCAGCAATGTCCATTTGCCGCCGCCGCCGCCGCCGTGCAGCTTCAGTCCTGAGGTGGGGGGATGGGGGGGGGAGGGTGGGGGGATGGGGGGGGAGGGTGGGGGAGGAATTTAAATCTAGACTCCCATACCCCACGGGAGAGGGGCGGGAGGGGGAGCTCAAAACCATGTGGTACTTCAGCATGTCTACTTTACTATATCTGAGGCTCAGAAATGTTAAGGGGCCCCAAAATATCCAAAATTCCAAAGAAGCAAACTCAAGTTAGGCAGCGACGAGGCCGTATTTATAGGATTTCAAAAGGGTTGGGATGGCGAATTGACCCAAACTCAGGGGGGGCTGGGGGGGTCATGAAAT
Organism: Harmothoe impar; assembly: GCA_947462335.1. NCBI lineage: Eukaryota > Metazoa > Annelida > Polychaeta > Phyllodocida > Polynoidae > Harmothoe > Harmothoe impar. The sequence goes on along the minus strand of OX381717.1, from coordinate 63,099,458 downwards.
TTTTATTCTGAAATGGGATAGCGGAAACTTGGATATTTAACATGTCTTCTTTGATATATATTAAGGGCAGATCCCAAAAATTGCTCTAATCCCCCCAAAAATATGGCTTGTCATTGAGCAATTTTTCAAGTTATTCTAGTAGTATTCATTTTTGCAGGTCACACTTGTATGTGAAAAGTGGCTTCTACATTTTGCATTCCTTAATGAATCGTATCATTAGAAAGACCCTATTACTGGGGATTTCAGAAAAAAATATGCTGGGCCTCCCCCCCCCCCTTGTACAATTTTTTAGAGCAGTTTTCAAGATCGGGCCACTGTCACTTGGCCCCAATAGACTCACTATGTTAAAGCACTACTGAAACCTGACAGGGGGGGCGGGGGGGCATCAATTTTTTTTTACTTCAAGGGGGTGCCCCAGACAAAACCAAATGATTGTCAAAGACATACCATCTATGGAACTAAAAATGATAGAGACATAAATTGAACATTTCTGAACTCCTCTCGCCGAGACGCTCCGTTCGGCACTATCTCAAAGACTCTAAGTCAAAGCGTTCTACTCACAGTTTCTGCAAGTCAACCTAAGAATCCACAATTTTCCCAATCCTGATTGGGGGGGGGGGGGCAAAAGGTTACTAATATGCACCTAGCTCTGGAACTAAACACGATAGAGAGATAAATTGAACATTTCTGAACTCCTCTCGTCGAGACCCTTCGTTTGGACCCTAAGTCAAAGTGTTCTACTCCCCAAAATTCCCAAACAAAGTCAAATTTCACAAAAAGTAGGGGGGGGGGGGTTGAGGGCTGACACACTAGGGCCTGATAAAGATGACATTTCTGCATCTAAAGAGCCTAATAAGGTGATATGAGCCATTTTCAAGAAATTTGATGCACATAAGGATTGAAGTTCAGAACTAAGACTGAGCCAATGATTAAATGATTCAAGTTGATCATGGCAGCCTGGTCTTCGCCAATGTTTTTTTGCGGGTACTGAGCTGTCCGCAATTTAGACCCCCATAAGAGAGGAGCCTAATCTATCATTAATAAGAAAATTTGCAGACTTACCCTTCATATTTGAGCTGTAATCAATGAAATTAACCGTTACTGAATAATTGTGAAAAGAGGGGCGGTATGTCTGGGTCTCCAAGCATATGCTTTGCAACATTATACTACTAAGCCTCTGCTTGGAGAGTTCAGCGCCTATCAGCTGATTGTTGGCCTATGTTCAGATTGAGACAATATTTTTTTCATTGACTTCGTTTGGGGGTTAAAATACATTATCTTTAATGGAAACAAAGCGTAAGCGCTATAAAACATCCTATATTTACCCATACAATAGCTGAATTAGGCCCTAGCGCTCCAGAAACACTGGTTGAGGCTTTCTAACTTGATGGATCAGGGGAAAATTGAGACGATAAAAATGTGGCCGCCCGGCTTGCGCTTGACAGTGGCAGGCCGCGAGACGTTTCTTCACATTTCCCCGAAAACTAACAGGGTGGTTTTTAGGTTTAAAATAGAGTTATTTAAAAAAAGAAATAGCACACACACCACAAAAGATCCTATACTTAGACACCTGATAGATGAATTAGGCCCTAGCCCCTCAGAAAATTTGGTTGAAGCGTTTTTCAACAGGGGCGCCCAGCCACGCTGTCATTTTCCAACTTCTATCATTCAATCATTGGCTGAGTTCTTCGGTCTTGGCAAGTTTAACCCGAGAAACCTCAATTTTACTAAATGACCCAGCTACTGAGCTCTCCGCAATTTCATCCCCATAAGAGAGCAGCCTAATCTATCGATAACAACATAATTTGCAGACTTACCTTCTATATTTGAGCTGTAATCAATAAATATTCACCATTACAGGAGCCTATTATTGTTCCTCGGCGTTCCCAGCCCGCCATGTTGGATTTGAATACAGGAGATGGCCAAAGAGCTCAATAAAAAAACTATTTATTGATCAAGACGGTTATACTCTCCAAAATGTCTGCAAATGCCTCCATATTACCCATAGGAGTAATAATATTACCTTGAATGTCCACAATTTGCTGTATTTCGGAAGATAAAATGTACATGCCGACTCCAAGTATTTTCGAGAAGCGCAATCTCATGAGTCCCATGAATCCACGAGATGGCCATTTTGTTTACCTTGTCGCATGTTGTCGCGTGTCGAACGATAGGAAAAGCCTTGATTATGGCTGAATAATTTTAAAAATTGAAGTTATCGCTATGCTTAATGGTGAGCCATCATTTTAAATTATTATGGTTACATTTGCGTGGCAAAAAAATAAAAAAAAAATCAATTGCAACTTTTTGTGGTTGTCTTCAATTTTGGACCTTAGCTCAAGAATGTGAGGAGTCAAGTTTCGGCGACTAAACTTTGCCGAAAATCAATCAATCCTCTTCTATTTGGACATTTAAGTTGAATTTTATTGCGGATTAGCAAAGAATAATATGTTTTCTTTAAGTTGTCAGCTTTTTAGGCAGGAGAAACAACACCACTTGACCCCTTTTGAATTTCCTGCCAAAAGGGAGCCCTATGGTTGGTGGATTAAGTAGGTCACTTCAGGTCATGTGACCAAATGGAGGCCTGTGATTGGTCTCTTGTTCTTTGGACCATTCTAGTAGCTTAGTCATAGTCCAATCCCGATACATACTATACTACTGTAGTCATTTATCATCAGTCAAACAATCTCAATAACTTATTTTATCACTAATCAATTGTTTTATATTGAATGTATGCCTTAATCATAATATGTATTCTTACTTGGTTGTCTCTACTAAATACAACCTTAACATGTTAACACTATACATGATGAACGTGATTACCCAAGCCTGCCTCATACTTATTCTTTACCAATGCTACCTAACGAATGTTCAATGACACTCTAAACCAATTTCCCCTCAGGCTCATCACTGTCAAATGGTGTAATTATTTAAAAAATACTGAACATCAGGATGATTGGTTAAATTAAAATCTGCTTTTTAAATTAGTTACCACTAATGTTGGTGAATAATGTGTTTATGTATTTGGCTGCTGTATGGTACAGAGTGACTATAGGATCTCTGGAGACCACTCCCAGTGGAGGTGACCGTCTTACCTTACACACCACTGTAAACACTCAGAAAACTGGGTGTGTCCACTGGAAATCCTTCAGGTAACATGATTCATGTTTTACACCATTGAGTGCTATATTGTGGCAGTTAGAACATGTCGTGCAGAACAGATTTGAAAGATGAACCATTTTCACTTTAATACACCCAAAGTCTAACCACTTCCTCCTCAAGAGAGAGGTACGCCCATTTAGTGTGGCTCAGACGGTGGCAGGAGTGGGATGGTAGTCAGTGTGCTGTTGGTCCAGGTACAACATAACAGCAACATGCCGTGCTGGAGGTTAGTAGTACTAACTGCGCAGTTTCCCATGAGTGCCCAGCCCAAGTAAACCCCATCTGACCTGGACAGCTTGTGGGGGGGAGGGGTTAGGAAAAAATCAGCCCAAATTCATCATGCCTTCATCAAAATTGTCAGGATCTCTCATATGGGACCCAAAGAAACCATTTAAAGTCATAATGCTGTGATTAAATGGGTATTACAACCTCTCAGGAGTGGAGTTGTCTTTGGTCAAATACTGATAAATCAGCTATATTAAAGGCATTTGCTCCCATACAATGGAGTCCCTGTATATTTACATCAACATCAACACGAGACACCAAATCAGGCAGACTAAACCCTTCTCGAGGACCGCTGTATATTTTAATACCACTTTTGATGCTCCGCCCAGGCTGCATCAGTAACCATCTGATAACCCCCAACCCCCTAATAGCTATAATTAAACTATACACAGAATAACAGGATCTTAAGGTTGATAAATTTTAGCAGTGGACTTTGTCTTAGACCAGCTACCGTTGTTCCTATTTTGAATTACAGGATCTTTGAACACATCCACAAGCACCTTGACCTGTCTTGGGAGTTAGACATTGCTGTGGTGGGGTAGTTAGTTGCTGCTCATACTAAGTGATCCGTAGATTTTTTGGATTTTTTGTCCTTGTGCTGGAGGTAAGTCTATCCTTCTTTTAAATTAGCTCAGGAAACCGCCAGTGAATTGCCTTCAAACTAATTTTGATAATTCTGCTGACTCACTGTACACTAAAGACATTACAATAGCCTCTATACTAAAGATTGTTTCTGCTTGTTTCTCAGGGGTGCTGTGATACTTATCGCACTGATATTGAGTGTTCTGGCTGAAGAGGTCGAGGAAGAAGCGAAACAGGGTAAGACATATTTCAGTATTAGTGAACATAATTATCATAGATTCTAAAATATTATAATTGCAGTTTATACAAAAAGATATATAACGGCAAGAAAGGCTTGATGTGAACTAGTATTCACTGTTTTGCTGCATCGATGTTGTCTATATTGTTATCCCAGCAGAGAGGAAAGAGACATCCCTCACAAAATGGATCACAACCTCAGCCCTGTCCATTCCAGCTACAGACCAGCGCAACCCTACTAAAGAGACCTTAATGACAACTGCTGAAGAAAACTGGAGCCCCTTTCCACCTGGAGATATTCTGAACAATGCATTTCTCAGAAAAGCTCAATTTTGTCATGAGTTGTGTTTCAGCGAAACAAAACTGGTATGTACCCTTAAATTCAATACAATACATTCATCAAACCACTAGCAACCATGATACACACCTACATATACAGGGCTATATATATATATATAGACATGTTTTCTTTCTCATTCTACTCATAGCCATTACCTAGCATGGGTTTTATCCAGTCTACTTTTCTTCACAATGAAGAGAACATTATTACATTTTATCATATATTGTATACTAACCTACTAAGGCATACATAACAGGAACATGCTCCTCAATAAGCATTTCCCTGTCATCCAACAACATATTAGGGCTTATTTGCCCTATATTACCTCTGCTCATTGGAACAGATGCTGGTGTTTGTATAATATGGTCTTCCAGACCACACATTCTTGCCAGGATAAATCAAATTAACCAATTTGAATCCACTTGTGCGTATATCCATTAAGATCTACTCATAATGCACATAAAACCCTGTATGATTTTCTCCCACCAGCTTATCAGTGGGTGGATGCTGGAAAGCATATTTGTGGCTTGTGATGACATTGCTAATACCAACTATATTACCATGAATTACTATGAATGCTCATCTTTTGAAATGTATCATATTTTTTGAAAATCACCAAGTGAAATAAAAATACTTTATAAACTCAAAAAATGGTATAAGTAAGGTAAAGCAAGAAAAGGGATCAAATGTTATAATTCAAGTATGGTACTGTACCACATATTTAGGAACCAGGCATGCTCATTTATTCAATAGATAATATATGAATACAAAAAGTGACGTTTATTAGTGTATGGAATTTTTAGATCTGTGACAATGGCATTTAGGAAAAAAACAAAAAATAATGATCAAAGTCAACTTTGTTCTAGAACTTCCAGAAAAAAATTGTGTCTTTGGTAATTAATACTAATTTAAAGTCTTATGAGACAATGTAATAGATTCCCCATTCATCAAAATACAAGTGGTTTTGTAAAATCACTCCAAAAATGATTATTTTTTTCCACATAAAAACGTTTAGCCATTCATTAAAGCCCCAGAGAAGTCAAATGCCGATTGTTATAGTATAACAGTGCACGGCATGCCGTTTGCTATCTGAAGTCTGCCATTTTGGATTGCCAATCAATAGATGACAGGACCTGACAGTTTCAAAGACTATCAGTAATGATTAGAGCTTATTAATATATGGCTCATAGAAAGTATTGTCCCATGTAGTTCCAGAATGAATGGCAATAAACAGACAGAAAAAATGCTTGAGAGCAGCAACAATAAAATCAAAACTGGCTCCATTAAAGATGAAATTAGTTACAGACTGTTTAAATAGACGGTTGCTTAGTTACAGTGAGTTGCTCTTGGTCTACCAGGGAAGTTGTTGCTTAGGGATTTCTAAGTATTTAGATGAAAACACATGTTATTCTGAGGGAAAAATTATATGAAGACAATAGTAAACTCATTGTTCATGTCTTGGCTCTCTCCTAGTTTATCATGCACAATGATGTTGAGCCTTTATACGACATGAAGAACATCGTTTTCTGCTCTCTAAGTAACAAAGACCTTTGTGTTCATTTCATTCTATAACTTGTTACTTTTCTGAACATGTACTTAATATATAACAATCTAAACCACTTTTGCAGCAAGGCCCACGCAACTACTGGCCCTATCTTCACCTAGTCACTGGAACATGGGAAGGTCAACCAAGCTATACAACACAGACGCTAGTTAGCAAGGCTAAGGATATAGCGGTGAACCCTGTCCTTCGTGGAAAGTTATACTGTCTGCTCATTGAATACCCACACTGGGAAGAGTGGTCCGTGCAATGCATACCTGGCAATTCTACAAGTTACCTTGATATGTGGAAACGGTCCCCTATAGGGATGTTGAGAGACAATATCTCCCTGTCTGTATTTAATGCCATTTTGGCATTTCTCTCCCTTATCTTAGGGATTTTTGGTAAGAAATTCATCAAAGTGTATCTCATTTTAGTTGATATTGATATATGTAGGGGTCAGGTTTAATACCTATATATTACTATACATTATTTTGAGAATTTTGTTCGTTAGTGTGGACTACATATATAGTGGAGTTGGTCCCCCTCCCCTGTGTGCACATGTCTGTCACATGAAGAGATGACTGCACCCCCTAGGAGTAGTCCAGCAAACCAAGATCAATGTTTGGCAACCCCTGTCTGGAGTCTTTACCGTAATGTCATTTGTTGGTGTTGTTGTTGCAAGTCTAGGCCATGGCTTGGGCATTATGAAGTTTTTCTAGTACTTGTAAAATGAAATAATGTTAAGCATTGACTTGTGTTTATATTCAATTAAGCAGACTTGAATGTTTTGTTTTTAACAACATGTCTGTTAAATCAGATATACACCAAAATGCATAATCACACTCACTACCAAACAGTTCTAGAAGCTAATGCTGAGTAATGCTCTTGTATTACAGGAAACATTTTGATTATTGTGGCAGTATCTGTGAAGAAAGAGTTGAAGTCTTCAACTAACCTAATCCTGGTTGGTATGGCAGTGGCTGACTGCTTGAACTCAATCACCATTGTATTTCATGCAGTAAGTGATATGGTGCTATATTCGGTATTGATACATACATTTACTAGATTATATCATCTGATAGTGAGGATGCACTATTATGATAAAAAAAAGTCATCATCAAAGCAAATTAAGTTATCTGTTGATGCTTTAAACTGCATTTGAAAAGCAACATACATTACTAAGTAGTTAAAAAGAAAGTCCCTCTGACTATGTGTTGGATGCACAAATTAATGATGTCACAGCAATATGTGCACAGAAAACAATGGTTTAAGGTTTATTTCAGCTGACATCATGTAGGCACAGCTTCTTCTATCTAAATGACTCTTCTATGTTCTTGAGTGTGTGCTAAATATTGTACTACTGATGCTTACTGCCTTCTCTCATCCTGGCTTGCTCTGGCATGCTCTGGAATGAGCAAGTCTTGGGCAGTGTAGGGGACAGTAGAAGGACTAGGAGGCAAGTGTAGGGTCTGTGAGACTTTATTTTTGCAGTGCCCCCCTTGTTAACAACTTTAGAGGAATTTTAGGGCTAAACAGAATCATCTTTACTTGTTGCCCATACACTTGCAAAGATAAATCACTACCTAGTAGTGTGTGACCAAGTGAAAACATTTTCACAAAATGTAGGGTGAGGGGTTCAAATATTCAGACATTTTTGTGGATTCCCAGCCATATTTGATGCAAACCAACTCTGACTAAAATTTAAATTATAGATCCACTATCTACCAAGTGGACCAAGATTTTTAAATAATATAAAAATGAAATGAAAAAGGTTTTAGTATATGGTTGCTGATTTTAAAATTAAACAATTGACTTCATCTATTTTTTTGATTTTTCATTTGTCCTCGGAATGAGTTATTTAAAATAAAATGTTCTCATTCATCATTATTTAAATTTGAGAATGAACTTTTTTTCCTAAAGATACTCTATCATTTTCTCTGTTTAAATGTAACTGAAAATAGTATCGCAAACAAAGACTATTTATATGACAGTACCTGGATACCTTCCTCTGGACAGTCACCAATGCTGTTCTACAACATGCCGGGTGTGCAGCTGTAAATACCCTGAAGGAGTTCAGTCAGTTTGCTGCAGTAAACCATCTGATAACTCTTAGTTTTGAAAGGTTAGTGTAAAATGACAGCTGGCACATATATTTATAGTCACACTTTTCTTAAAGAATTTTTTATCCTATAGTATGAATATTTTTGAAATCTAATAGAACCCAAAAGACTGAAAAACTCTAATTCATGTAAATCAACAATAGAGGTATACAAAATAGTTATTCTTTTTTAAAGGTGTGTGACAGCATTCAGGAGACAGACCATTTGCGTCTCACTCCTGATCGTTTAATGATGTGATATATTCATACATCTGGCTTGCTCAATTAAGAGGCCTTAGGCCATAGCTTTTCTAACAAAGGACCATGAAGGCCTCCTAATATAATTATAATCAGACTTTTACAGTTAAGTTCAAGAATGAGAGTTGGGAAACTGCATCAGCTAAGTAGGGGTAGCTTTACCTTTTAGGACATACATCATTGTCAGAGATGGTACCAAAAATAGAATATAGTATTTGTGTTTTTCCCTGTCTGTACCTGCAAAGATTGTTAGGTAACTTTGGGTAAAATCCAGGATGGCATAGCCAGGATGCTTAAGAGTAGTTCAATGTTACCATAGTCAAAAATGATTTTCTCCTCTAACAAAATTACACTGTCAAATACCTCCTGACCTGATGATTGAAATACATAATTAGTAGTTGCAGTTGTTGGTTTTTATTAGAAGTGATGGCGTACCATGGGCCAGACTTTATTGTCATTCAACATACATTTTTGTGTTGCACATGTTTTGATTGTTATTTACATAATGAATCAATAGATACATTCTCATTAAGCCTGGCGTGTGTAGCAACCTAAACACAATGGAATATATATCTATGTTTATGTTTCAGATACTTTGCTATCTGTTGGCCCATGAAAACAATCCTCAAGTTAACCCCAAAGAAAACAGTGCTGGTGATTATTTTCAACTGGCTCATAGCTGGAGTAATGGCATTCGGATATCTCCTACTCCAATTTTCAGTAAGTTTTCTGACTTGATCACACAAGAAAGCATCTTGAAAAGTTGATTCACATTTCATATTTCAGTAAATTTTTTTTGTGGGCCCTCAAATTATTAATCATCAAAGGAATAGCTTGCTCAGATTTGGCAAGGAAAAACTTCACAACATGTGCTAGGAATTAGCTAAATATGATGATTATACATAATTATACAGTGAGGACAGATTTTCCATACTGTAAAAAACAGCTACCAATTATTAGCAGATTACTGAGGAAGCTTGTCAATGACAAATGTCCTCCCTCATGCATTTTTATGAATGAGATATTCCTGTTGAAGGGGAAAAGATAATATTTATCAAAACATTTCAAGCACATGAACCAATTCTGTACATCAAGGCATATTCATCCTAAAGCTTCCTAAATTATTAACAGTTAAACTCTAGATCAAATAGACCTGAATACTTCTGCCGCAAAACATCATCGCATGAGCAATGGATATACATTGTCTACAACCTGGCACTTTACCTGGTGTTACCTGTGCCCATCTTGTGCTTCAATAACATCTGTGCTGTACGCAGCCTGCTCATCAGCATCAAGAGGTCCCGGCAGATGACAGGAGAATCAAGGTTTGTCTAACCTAGTGTAGTCATTGTTCTTGTAATAGCATTACCTCAAGTTCAGAGGTACCATTCGTATTTTAGTATGAGCGGCGTTTCATATTTTAGTAAGAGACAGCCTTTTATGTGAAATCTCATTCTCTCAGGAAAAGTAAAGCACAAATACACTCCAGAGTGAGTAGGGGAGATGTTGATTGTCAATAAACTGGATATGTTAGAACATCTCCCTTACATCTTGCTCCCTTACTTTGCACTTTACTCGGCCAAAAGGTATAAAACAATTAATATTCATGTCAAAAGGGTCAAGATTAAGTTAAGGTAGCTATATTACTCAAGGTAGACGCTTGGATCTGTACCAAGGAATTCATATACAACCATATAATTGGTTATGTAAGGACAAACAGTGCTAACATAGCAATATTCTTTATTTATACAGTGGCCAGACAAATGCAGAGAAGGCCCGCCTTAAGGTATTTGATGGGAATTTCAATTTCAACCAATTCTAGTTTCATATTTCATTGTTTTCTTCGTTAAGTATATACTAACTTTCAATCTAGTTTGACAGTGCAAAATCATCATTATGGTCAGGATAGCATATTCGAGGAATCTTCTGGACAAAGCCTATTCGATCTATTGAATTGTTGTTTAACATTAACCCCTATATAGGCTCTAACAAGGTATCATGCCACTTCCTCAGCTGACCTACATGATGATAACACTAATTGTTATGTACATCATCACTGTGACACCAGGTAGGCTCCTTATAGCCTATATGTCTCTGGAAGTTGCTTCGGCTCGGAAATTTTCTTTTGTCTATGGGAAGAAAGTTAATGGTGCTATTGATCTGGTGAGAGGTATGAACAGAAGAGAGTTATGAACAGCTGAACATTACTATGGTACTATGTCATACATCATACAATGTTTTTTCCATCACTTCCATAGCTGACCTATATGATGGTAACACTTGTTGTTATATACATCATCACAGTGACACCAGGCAGGCTCCTGGATAGCTAGATGAAAATGTGGTCTTACTTTGGCTCTCGCACAATTGGTTTCGTCTATGGAAAGAAGGTCTATGGTGCTATTGATATGGTGAGAGGTATGAACAGCTGGACTAACGTGATTGTATATGCAATCATCTCCCAGTGAGTTTTATATTGCACTTAATCAGTTTTTCTCTGTTAAATCAATAATAGCAACTGGTAAAAAGCAAGTAATTGGTTGATAATTATTTGTCTATCATCCTAATGTTACACCCCTCTAACCTTAAAGGACACCAGGTGCCTTACTAGATGGCTAATGAGGTCTGACCCCATTAATCCATCAGGTATCAAACTAATAATCTAGCTAAATTTCTATTTTATCACACAGCCATTTATAGGATTATTAGTTGCATGACATGTCAAGTGGGAATGTCTATAGTTGAGCATAGGGAGCCCAGCTCTTTAAATAAGATTCAGTTAAAAGTGCTCTATAGTTGTAACAGTTATTTGGTGTTCCAGACAGTTTCGGACAGCCTTCAAAGAGATTCTCAGCTGTTGCTGTAGAAAGCCATCAGGAGTGGATTCTGATTCAGGAAATCTGGCTGCAATAAAAGGAAACCCTACTGGTACCATGGAGCACCAGGTGTAGATCTAAGTCTGGCACCTTAATGAGACTCAGGTTAAGGGAGTGGTCATTTGTTAACAACATGGGGGGTGTCAGTGGCCTTTTGTGCAAGCGAGTCAAATTGTTTTTGGTCCCCTGCAGGAGGGGTCAAATTTTGTTCTGTCCCCCCACACAAGGCAGGTTGAAAATAAGCGCCCTTTTCTGCTATAGTAATGCGCAGGCTTTTTCGCTAAAAAGGGGTGTAATTTTTTTGGTGTCCAAATTATTTTGGTCCCCCCCAAATCCACCCCCCTAACCTTGTTGTTAAGAAATGACTGCTCCCTAGGCATGGACATGTGCAGCTGCCACAGGTGTCCATCAGAAACTAGAGTTATACCATTTTCATAGATGTATTAAGTAGCCTGAGTGTATTTATGTTTCATATTCGTTTTTACAAATATCTAGATATGATTCATATGATTGTGAATTTTTTAGGTCTTAATTCTTACATTCCAAATGCAGGTAGCTATTGCAGAAGTAATACTGTAGGGCTCTGCTTGTTGTACTGATGATGGAAAGGTAATTAGAATGGAAGTAATAGAGACTCGATGAGGCAACACTTGCTGATGGACTCCTACCATAGCTGGATTTAGAACCTGCATTGTTTGTGTGATCCCTATCAATGTTTCATGTTAAATGGGCTTATCATCAGAAATATTAATTGAACTATGGGAGTGACATTTTTACTTCACACCCCTTTCTGCATCAAATTGTAATCCAGTGTTTTCATTGATGCTGATTGCGTGTTCATGTTTTCAGGCAATTTGTTCACATTTACATTCAAAGTTATGCTTAATGTTCACAGCTTTGTTCAAATGACACCTTTATCTTAGCAGTAAACATACAATGTGACTTAATATTGCATAGGCATAACAAAAATTTGGTTCGCACATGTGTGTTATTGTATTTTCGGGAGGAAGGATTCTGGATGCCATTGTGACTAACATGACCCTGGCTAACTCTGAAAAGTTTGAAGATACAAACATAGAAGTGGCATTATCATTTAAAGAGACAAGACAAAGAAGACATTTAAACATCAACATTTTATAATGAAGCTTACTTATAGATTTTTTTTTTTTGGATGCCAGACTATCTCAACTTCTAGATAAGTCAATGGTACAGGTGGGCATATGAATAGAAAGTGAGTCCCTGAGGATCACAGGTCTGATGGACAAGAATATGTTACGCACACTGATAACTGTAACTTTAGAAACTGGCTTTTGTTGTTTCTGTAGTTATATTGTTATTGTTAATGAAACAGGAATGAATTCATATAAGAATACTAGTAGCTCATCAGTAAAAGAGAGGGTAACAACCAACAAGCAATACATAATCATGAAGACAACTGTTTAATTAACTGTGTCTGATACACAAGAACAACCAGAACCAACTAGAATTGTTGATGAGCATCCCACAAATTAATTCTCTATATACTTGATGTGAATCACCGATTAAAACCACCTCAGAATGTATAAATACATACATGTCTAATGGTCAGATGCATGCAGTATTAGTCTGTACAATGATGACCTGAAATAAACATGTATATATATGCACATATAATGACTTACTATTCTTTGTTCAATATTGTAAACGGTCTTTGATCAAGCATTGATATAACCTGACAGTACAATTCCTGTAAACTCCCATAACTGGTCATCATCTTTTTTAAATTTTGGACCTGAGAGAGAGTCTTTAGGCAAAACAATGATATGAAACAACCTTTAGCTAATTAAATTATGACCCATCACCTTTAAAATTCCGGAACGGGGTGGGACTGCAGTGGCCCAGGTCTATGTAAATACTCCAACTAGAACAGAAGTTGGGCCATTTCTTCTTATGGAAATATCTCTTTCCTTTCCATTAACATTTGATCAAATAGCCATATAAGAATCTAAATATTTACTGATAACTTTGACGTATTGAAATGCAAGTGCAACAATCAACCCTCAAGGCTTTTATTCAATTTTAGAAATAAGCTTCTTTTTTTGGCCAATAATCATTTCTTATTACAAGGGGGTTAAACTCTTCCCCACCACTTCTGTGAATAGCTAAGCCCAAGAAGTCAACCTCAGAAAAAGATTTCTGTGTCCCTAAACTTCAAGTCCTGTCATTGAGCCTCATGTCACATGTCAATTTTAAGAAATGGTCATGTCACACGTCGCTTAGGTTGCCATGTCACATGTTGATTTTAAATAATCCCCATGTTGCCATATTGATTTTAAGAAAAGCCTATGTGGCCGAGTCAATTTATGGGGTCAACCCCCATTATAAGCGGCACCTCAGGTTTGAGAAAATCCTATAAGTCATACTTGTGGTTTAAATATGACTACCAGTTACTTTTTTATAGATTTATTCTTCTAAGCAACTCTCATATATGCTGCACCTGACTCACAAGGTTAAATAGTGAATATGGAACTAAATGTGGAAGGTTAAACTGTAGGAAGCAAATTTTTATACACATGTAGCCATGACTGTTTGTAAACTTTCATTCTTCCGAATTATAACTGTATTCTTGTTTAGGGCTTATTCATTTATTGCTAGCTGATGGGGGGGGGGGGCTTGGTGGATATTGGTGGGGTTCATAATGAAATAACAAGCCCTTGATGGGGGGGGGGCAAATCTGGAAAAGCCTCCATGCTCAAGGGAAGTAGGCAGTAGGGTGAGGCCCTCTAACGAGCTTAGAACAAATGTGGATGCACCTGGATGCCTATATGAGCATTTGGCATTACTTTGACATTTGCACAATTGGTTTCATCTATGGAAAGAAGGTCTTAGTTGCTGTAGATCTGGTGAGAGGTATGAACAGCTTGACCGACGTGATTGTATATGCAATCATCTCCCAGTGAGTTTTATATTGCACTAAATAAGTTGTTCTTTGTTAGATTCATAATAGCAACGGGTAAAAAGCAAGTAATTGATTGATAATTATTTGTCTTTCATCCTAATGTTACATCCCCCTAACCTTAAAGGACACTAGGTGCCTTACTAGATGTCTAATAAGGTCTGACTGTATCAATCTATCAGGTATCAGATCAATAATATAGTTGAATTTCTATTTTATCACACAGCCATTTATAGGATTTATGGTTGGATACAAGTCCCTTGTCTCCTCTATTGGTCAGGTCATTCGCGCGCGCCAAACCTGTGTTACCCGGTAAGGGGCACCCCCCTATGTTCTGTCCCTTGGCTGTGTGTGTACCTTGGTTACCACCTTTGTTTATGCCAGAGCGCTGGCCAGAGAGGTGGGACAGCTTGCTGCTTGCTTTCATTTGTCATATATATTGTGTTTAGTTAATTTATTTTTTAACCACAGCCATGCAGCCCTGTAAGAGCTGCGCCTTTGTATATGACCATCGCAAATCGGCGTGTCCTCAATGTGCTAAACCAACACATTCCAAAGGTGGTTTGGACGAGGAGGAAGACAAAGCTTTTGAATTACGCAAGGCAGAGGAGCCGGGGTCACCAGCTATGGACCGGGAGCAGAATGTCTCTATGCAACTTAAGCTGGCGGAGGAAAAGCAGGCCATATTGAAACGTAAGCTAGAGATGAAATCCATGGAGGAACGGCTGGCGGTGATCAACCTACAAAACGCGAAGCTTGAGGAGGAGTTGGCTTCAAACCAAGATGCCGGACTGGGGAGCAAACCTGACGCGCAGAAGCCAGTCGTACCACCTCCAGAGTTTAAGCCTAAGACCCCGGGGACCGGATCGGCGCTGGAGGGTGAGCATAGCTTCCAACGTCAACTATTCTACGCAGACGGATCGTTGGCTTTGGCTTCAGGAGACAGCACGAGGGCAGTGACCACTCTTCAAGCTGGTTCAGAGTCTGTTGGTTTAGGCTTACAGGCTCTAGGGCTAGCGACTTCTGATGTCAACAACTCTGGATTACCTATGCAAGGTGAGGGTAGTGGCATGTCTGGCTTCCATTGGACGAGTGAATCGGCCTGCAGAAAGCGATCACAACATTCGATCAGTCCAGATTTTCATCTACCTTTAGATAAAAGCTATGAGGAGATGTCTTATAGAGAATTAGTATATGGTATGGTGTGTGTGACTGAGTGCATCATTAAAGCAAACAACGCTCTGTTCGACATTCAGGGGTATTTGGAACACTTGAAGTACATCACCCTAAAAGAGATCAGGCCTACCTACATGGCAAGGTATGAACACGACGTTACCTCCAAGGATGCTTCCGGAGAGGTCAGATTCACGGCGGCAGAGCACACAGCTAATGCCACTCACTTTGGTATCGAAAGCACCAAGGCTTATGTGGAAGCCATGCGACTCCTCCAGGGACCGTCTCAGTCCGGGAAGCCAGGTGGCTCCAACAAGCCGTCAACGCCGAGAATATGGTGCCCGGATGATGTCTGTGCGAGCTGGAACTTTACCTCCTGCCAGTTTAACCCATGCCATAAACAACATGTCTGCTGTGTGTGTCGAGGATCACATAGGGCAAAAGGTGGTTGTAGTTATAACAATGGCTCCCAACAGGGTCAGCAGCAGCAAAACAGGTCGGCACAGTCTTCATACTACCAACATAACCAAGGCTCCAACCAAGGTTTCATCCCTTCAAATCCCCATCAGCAGCAGGGGGGGGTACAGGTAGACTCCTGCAAGGAGCGCACCTGTGATGTTGACACTTATGGTCTGATCCTGGACGACAGAGTAATCTGTATGGACAGTGTTAGTGACTTGCTTCTAGCGTATGTGGATTATAGGCCTCTGTGGGATATAAATTGTGTACATAATGTATCTAAGGTTCAATCACAATTTTAGCCTTGTAGCTGGAAGAATATGTTGTCGGGGGGGGGGAATGATGTGTACGGTGCATGGGATCCAGATAGCCTGTTCCTACTGGACGGGGTTATGCATGGTTTCAAAATTGTTGATCCTCTGGTTGACATTCCTTCCTATGAATGTATTAATTATGCCTCTGCTACAGGAGACGCCTTTGGTTTCATGAATGATATTATTTTGAAGGAGGTTAGTACCGGTAAGCTCAGTATTGTAGATAGGAAACCACACTGTGTACATGCTCTGGGGGCTGTTGAGAAGTCTTCTGGTGGATACCGTCCCATCACTGACGCTAGCAGGCCTGAGGGCATCTGTATTAATAATTATATGTCGAGCACCTTTAATAACTTCAAGTTTTGTAGTGTTGGTGAGATCTGTGAGAGTCTAACCCCGAATAATTTTTTGGCGGTAACAGATATAGAGGCTGCCTACCGTACATGTATGATTCGTCCCGGGGACAGGAAATTTCAAGGTTTGGCCTGGAGTGTGGGTGGTCAAGACGTGTACATAGAAGATAATTTCTTGTCGTTCGGGGCTCGAGCTTCCCCATATATATTTAACAATTTGACTGACGCTGTTACTAGGTATATGAACGCTAATGGTTTCAAGTGTTATAGTTATTTGGATGATTTTCTTCTGATCGGTGACAGTTTTGAATCATGTAAAGAGGCTCAATTAGCTCTTCATTCATTACTGCATTCATTAAGGTTTAATATCTCTTACAAAAAGGTTCTATCACCTTCCAGAGTCCAACGGTATTTGGGTATCATTATAGACACTGTCCAGATGAAGTTGTTACTACCGGATGATAAAATGCTCAAGCTGAAAGAGGAGCTCGCGTTTTTTGCTGGTCGCCGTCAGGCGACACACAAGCAAATTCAGAGGCTATGTGGCATTATAGGACATTGTTCTAAGGTAGTAAGAGGTGGAAGAACTTTTTCCCATAGAATTATTGGATTATTATCTGGTTTCACTACCGGTAAGAGACTTATTACCCTCACCAAGAACTTTTTTCTAGACCTGCATTGGTGGAGAGACTTCGCCACTTGGTTCAATGGAGAGGCCAAGATGGTGGGCAGGAGGCTGCAGGACAATGTGAGAATATACACTGATGCTTCAGGATCAGGGTTTGGTGCTACCTGGGGCTCAGACTGGCTGGCAGGCATGTGGAACAAGAACTTAGATGCTGCGAGTGATAGCCACATGCACCTCTCACACTGCCCGGGGGAGGACATACCCAACAACATTAATGTTCAAGAACTTTGCCCGGTAGTGGAGTCTCTCTGGAGGTGGGGCCCCGCTTGGAGGAACTGTCGTGTCGTTTGCTTTTCTGATAATACACAAGTTGTCACAGGTCTTAATACCGGAAAGAGCTCTAATAATTATGCTA
Source organism: Harmothoe impar (assembly GCA_947462335.1). Taxonomy (NCBI): domain Eukaryota; kingdom Metazoa; phylum Annelida; class Polychaeta; order Phyllodocida; family Polynoidae; genus Harmothoe; species Harmothoe impar. The sequence goes on along the minus strand of OX381717.1, from coordinate 63,081,800 downwards.
TGTCTATATTACGTAGGATTTTCTAGTTGAGTGTATTATTTAATTGTCATATTGTAAGTGTGCATATCCCAGGTAAAATAAATGTTGTCGCTGACGCCTTGTCTCGTTTATATGAAAATAATATGAAGATTCCCACGGGTTTATGTTGTTAGGGAACATTCACAAATGACGTCACCTTTTTTAGGGTCATTTTCAGGACCCCCCCCCACCCCCTCGTCGCTTTTTGTCACCTACCAGCAATAACCCCCCTAAGAAAGACGTCACTAATTTTTAAGACCCCCCCTACCAGCTAACCCTCTAAATACAGCCTTATATACACAGTTTAACTTAAGACATGACAGTACAATCTACACATTTATAAATATACATACTAAACCATGAATAGCCTCTATATTCTCCTCACCGATATCTGTCAGTCTCACAAAAGTGATGCAGGTGCAAATGGTGACATCTTTGACCGGGTGACGTTTTTGACCGGTCAACATATTCAATAGGCAACCTCAGAATAGTCCTAAGGCCACTCAAAAAAAAGAAGTGGTTTCTCATAACCAAGGTCTGAGAAATATGACAAGGGAGGCTTTTTTTTATAATTTCTTTTTTTACTTGCATGCCAAAATGTAAGGTTAATTTACGGGTTTCTTTGGCAAAAATTCACATTTTATTGATTGAGAATTAATTGATCTCTGAAAGTGGGGAAAATGTAAGTTATTTCTTTACCACTGCATTGCTAGCATTATTAGCTTTAATTTGATACCAAATGTGACCAATTTTGTCTATTTTGATGAGGTTTTGCATCAACATTTTGCAAAAAAAAAAGTGTCCCCAAAACCTGATTTTTATGATGCGCGCGGTGATGAGAAATAGTTTTTTTTTTTTGAGTGGCATTAAATTTGAAGTTATCCTTGTCCTTGATACATAGCTGCATAGTGTTACATTACCTTACTGTCAATGTATATGGGTTGAAGCCCAAGTGCTGGTCAAATGCGCTGGTCAAAAATGTCACCAGATCAATAACGTCACCATTTGCACCTGCATCACCTTTGTGAGACGAGGTCATATTTGTCCAAAACATGTAGTAGCATACACATAGGTATTGAGGACTGTTACTAGTCACTTTCTACACCATGTGATAATGGCCAATTAGTTGCCATTCCAGCTAGATAGTAGAGATAAAGTTACATTGATAATTCTGATATACTCAATATCAGGGAAATTCCTTCATCCTAATTAGCCATTTTCTTTTATTTTTTATCCATGTTACATATTATTTTTATTCATAAATATGGGTGGACTTAAAAAGGTGATGTCACATAGACCCTAGGACCCCCCCACCCCCATGTCACTTTTCGTCACTAAACACAAAGACCCACCCACCCCCTAGCAGGTGACGTCATTTGTGAACGTTCCCTTATCATTGTTTGCATGTCCAGTTACAGAACCACTCCATCTAGACACACTCACTCTCCCTCCCTCTTTTCAGTTTATAGCACAACACCACAGTATAGAATCTCCCAGCAGATGTCTGTGTTAGTGCTAGTATAAACCAACGCGACATGTTGCAGGAAGAGTGCAGGGCCTGGAGCTCGATTCATAACATTGTACGACAGTTAAATACTGTAACGACAGACCAAATCCATTTCTCGTTAAAAGTAGGAAGTGTAGTACATTGTCATATGTCCTAGGTAATGATATGTTCCTTTTGCAGTCGTAATGTGATTTATAGTGCATTTCACAATGCTGTCGTAACTATATTACTGATCAGGTGGGCGTACAAAACAAGGGTTATAGTTGGTCGTAAGTAGGGTTTTGGTCATTTCACAATAGACCCCTAAGACGGGGTCAAAACTCATCTCAGCCTATGACTTTTTCTCCTTTTCAATCTTTAGAGATTCCAAAACCGGTTCAAATGAAAGAAAAAAATGAACTGCACTATGTCAATACATTGTGTATTATAATAACATGGTTTATCAAGTGAATATAATATGATTAAAACATTGGTCGTTATTAGAAATCGTACTGTATTTTGCATCAGGGATGGTGCAGTGGTATAACCTTATTGCCGGATAGGAAGCAAATTTCCGCCCTGCTTTATTTACTATTTTTCTTTTGCTGTTCCGTCCTCCTTCCTCCTTTCCGGGGTCCCTTCTCCTCACCCCCCTCCTTACCATACGTACACCACCCAACACCGGCTTGTATGGTTGTACTCTGGTCCGATATGGAGGCAGCCTAGTGCAAGCTTACATGGCGTGGGCACCCACTTGCAGCTCATGCCCGGGGATAGTGTAGGAACGTCCTTCACCCCCCCTCCGGTAGTGTAGGATATCCCTGTATTAAACCATGAATAGACATAGAGTGAGAGTGTGGTTTCACCCCGACCCCCCCCCCCCCGCCCCCAGTCACCTTGTATGACAGCTTTCATAATCCCCCTTCTGTCACGCATCGGCACCTCGGGGGCAAAGGGGGGGGGGGGGCTGTCACTTAGTCAGAAACCCGGCTATGACTCAGGCCCAGGCGTCCTCCGTCATGAGGGCGCCCCTGCATGTAGCCATATACCAGGAGGCCGGAGTTGCCGGGACCTGCGGTACGACTAAGTGGAAACTCCTGACCCAAAATGACGTCATATTTACGGGAAACACCCCAATATTGCAATAAATATTGAAATAAATTGGTTTCCCCCACATTGTACGACAGGGGCACATACAATTTCAATTATACTTTACAACTGCATATGTTCCTAATCGTAACTCAATTTACTTCTGCCTATTGTACAACCAGATACTACTAGCTCTTGTGAAATGGGTGTGCAATCGTTTTTTTCAAAAAGTTGTAGGTTTGGTTATGACTGTGACGGACAAACTAAGAGAGTAGTATAAACTTATGAATCGAGGCCCTGGTGAAGGGGGACTGTGGTGGTGGTGTTATGTAATCTTTTCCATTTCTGATTGAATAATAATCAAAAACGTAACCCAGTGGGCATCCCTAGATGCAGATTCCACAAGTGGCATATACCAGATTCCATGCATGCTCTTTAACGGCTGTGACATCACAAAACTGAAAATCGGCTGGCAGCTAAAGATTTCCTCTGTCCGGCAGAGACTACTGCGGTCGGGCAGCAGGGAGTAGCGGGCTCTTTGCCCCTCACCATTAGTAACAACCCCTCCTACCTCAGGAGGGGTCAAGACTTTTGATAATAGATTACCACTCCCGAAATAGGAAAGGGACTGGCCATTTATAAATTACAGGGTGTTTGGTGGCTTTGGGAGGGGTTGTAAACAATGAATACCCTCATTTGTTAATAACGGGGTGGGGGGTTGGTAGATTTTGGGGGTAACCAAAAAATTTGCAACCCTCTTGGGGGGGGGGGCAGTTGGACCTCTCTTTTGGGGGGGGGGGCGAGAAAATGCACCCCTTTATAGTGAAAAATATTTGTAGGATAGAGGTTTTTTTTCACTTTTAGGGACTTAAGGTATGCCCTAGGTCTCAAAAGGCCCCTATCCTACAAATATTTTAGGGATAGGGGCTTTCGAGACTTAGCGGCCTCACAAGAAGTCCTAAATATCTTTCCTTGTGCTCATCCATCTGATTATTTATATTAGAGCTATGCTGCAGGCCTTACTCCATCTGTCTCGACAGCTCAATGAGACAGAGCATAGGACAGTGATAGGAAGGTCTTGAGTTCAATCCCGGGTCATGCTTGTCATGAAACTATAGGTCCTTTATGTTTTGATCTATTTTTCTAAAAGTGATCCGTGGTGACTAAAAATATCACCAGCCTTGAGAAGCGATCCCAAGACCTTCGGATTTGGTTTTACAATTAATTCAGCTGTACAGTACCAGAAGATTTTGTCCTTACTGTACAGTATATGTGCTGTAAATATACATGAGCTGACTACTGGAACCAAAATTGCCCCGAGTACAGGAACACTACTTACTTCTAACAGTGTACTTCAACATGTAATTTAAGTCAGCTTAATCTGGGAATCCCTCCAGCAACTCAATACATCACTTAACCAACCTTTTCTTTATCCCATATATTGGTAATGGCAGACACCAGTTTAGCTTAATATTCCTCTCAAATGTAACACAACACCAACTTGATAGATTTATCGGCATATAAAAGTAATATTCATCTATTACCCTACAAAAGTAGTTTATCCCACTTATGTATGAGAAAGGTCTCAGAAAGGTTAACACAATGCTGCAACAGCATGTCCATGAGCGGATCCCAATTAACAATATAGTTGTGGTAAGCTGTCACCTGTTATATTGCGGTATAACAGATCTCAGATCCTCCTCTCAACTGGGGATACCATTAATGCAATCTGTGGATAAGTAGATCTTCCGTCCCTCCTTGTCAATCTCTATGCCAATCTGGCAGGGCTTAAGCCAACGAGCCAAAGATGTACCCCCATACAATTTGTATAGAAATATCTGATTTTGTGTAAACCATTTGGTTCAAATATGTGAATGGAAACATTCAATCTTTCTAAGCTACAGACCTATTGATCATGATCTAATGATCCCAATTTCATATATTTTCTGAATATTGACACTGATGACGTGTGACATCGATTAAAAAGTAGAAAGGTAATGCCCATTTTTGACTTTTATGCACAGAAGAGTCCTATTTTTGTCCCTCCCAGTACGGAAGATTTGTTATAAGTATATAGCTTGGGGCAGAGATGAGTGAGGGAGTCTCTGCCAGGGGAGATTGGCTGTGAGTGGTACAGTAGTTCTGTCCATCAGCATACTGGTGGAGGTGTTGGGTGTAACCTCATCAGCGCACTTCAAAAGCAGGAAAGACTAGAGATGATAGTCATTACACAGGGAGAAAAGCTATATTCCCAACCAGGCAGTGATTACTGCTCATGCCACCTTTCCATTATCTAGTTCTTAATGCAAATGTACTTTTTAAAGTCAATTTATATTTCTGAGACACACCCATGATACACCAATTTGTCTTGGCCAGCTTCAAGCTTACAGTTTGACATATGATGTTGTGACGGAGAGACATCCAGATGGCAGCACTGTCTGCTTGTTACAGTCTCAAGGTGGGGGACTGTGATGGCAAGTTGGGGCCAGCTTGTGATGCAACTACAGCATATCATAAGGCACTGGTGGCATAAATTAGTACTAGACCTGTAGTGAGAACTGCTATCTCATCTATCATTGACACAAATGGTGCTGGGTAGGTACTTGGGAGAAATAGGGGTGGTATTAGACCAGCCAATCAGAGCTCAGTAGTGATATCACTGCACGGTCTATTTGCATATAGCAACTTATGTTACCCACTCATACTGCAGCAGCAACTAAGACACAAGACCGGTAGTAGCTGCAGTGCACTCTAGAATCTTAATTTTGTGCTCCATCCTTTGACATAACCTATCAACAACAAGTCAACATCCAGATCTACATGCAGTTGTGTGGCCTTTCATATCCACAACCAGTCAGCATGCAGTATTTCAGGTAAGGCTTTATCAGGCCTGGACATTTCCGTACATACTTAAGGCATCCCCTTGCCCTGTTCTTATCTATCTTTACATAAGGGGTGCCAGTTACACAAGTGGGGTGATGAGAGAGGAGAGAATTGAAGGGAGAGTTCACATCAGAACTATGCCTTATTTCAGCTATATATTTTGTCATTTAAAGCACAGTATTTCATGAAATACATGACTGTTATACTCCAGAATTTCAGGTACGTCAGACCTTTATATCACTAACAAGTCAGCATACAATACAGGTGGCATAGCCTATAAACCGCATTGAGTGCCCGCCTAACTATGAGTAGGGTGTTACATTGGGCCAGGGAATGCCCTGCACACAGGGGAATTATGTGTATTATACAGACATTGTGCCAATTATTTCCTTCTTGCAACTTTAATATTGATGATAAGATATTATATGGAGGCTCGAAATAATGCCAAGCCATACATACATGTGCTAGTTATTCTAAATATTTGATTATAATTGATCTTACAGACATTTTGATTGTGTAAAGTGTAGTGAGCTTTCAGTGTTTGGCACTACGTGAGTAGGCAACCCATGGCACATGTATCTGCATTAGAGGGATTTCACACCCCCTCAGACTATGTCATATCCGCTAGTATCTATTTCTCTCCCAATAGAAAATAGTACCCTAATATTCTGTAGATATTGGGCCACCTCCTAGATGTTGTGCACTTACAGTGCGGTCAGAAGTTTGCCAATTGTGACAAAAGCTAAAATACAAAGTAAGATTTAACAATGATAAATAGATTTTTCGAAAAGTGTGCAGTATCAACTAAAGACTTAAGAAATATTCAAGAGTAAGCCAAGTGTCATCACGGTATCAAGTGGCTTACAGGTGTTCTAATTGTTAGTGTCAAGATTAGCCGTTTTGACCCCCTCCGTCATCAGTATGACCGAAAGGACAGAGTCGAATTTAAGCCTAAGGCCAAACAAAAAAATCTTGTGTTCAGGTGATATGGGAAAATAAGAATGTGAGTTGACTTTAATATGTAGTTATTTGGTTCTTAGATATTGCTGTTTATGTGTAATATTACTGCCCTATCAAGATAGTGGTCTGTCATTTAGCTTATGAGACAGTGCAACCTTTCGCTTTTGATTATTAAATATGAGAAAGCAAGTTCTGGCGGTTTAAGTTTTTTTTTTAAAGAAAAAAAGAATAGAGTCTGGCTAAAATATTAGGGTAGGTAGGGTAACCTGAAAACAAGATTTTTTTTTGTTTTGCCTAAGTCTTTGGATGGTTGGACGCGTTACTGGTAGAATTAAGGGGTGGTGAAGGGCTCATTCTTGGCGTAATGCACTTTTAATTGAAGGCTACTAATCTCTTTAAGTCTTTTGTCAGCCCTACCCTCTGAACAACAGACAGGTCTTAAGAGTCGAGAGAGCTTTTTTTTTCCACCCCTTAGGCCAAAAAAAATTAAGTAGGTAGGTCATTTTTTTTTAACTAAATACTTTAGGGTGATTTGGTAAAGTTCATACATTTTTACAGATATTCGGCCAAATTTAGGTCTTAAAGTATATTTTCTTAAAATTCTCAAAACTTTAGAGTCGGACGAAAAAATTAAGGTAAGGCGGATACAAGAACAAAACTTTTTTTTTAGGCCTTAACACTAAAAGACAAAGACGACGACCTGCTGTCGAACCCTTTTGTCTATAGTCACCATTGAAACTGTCGTAAGAGGCTTAACTCCTTCCAGAGTAGTATATAAAGATATTGGTTCAGAAAACTCGATCACTCACACTACCAACAGTAAAGTACGAACAACAAGCACGCGCTGACACACACACACCATTACCACCACCACCAGGGCTACCACCACGACAACCACTACCACCATCACCAGGACTACTACCACCACCACGGCGACTACCAGAAATGTCTGCCGACTACCACCCAAGGTTCAAAGACTTGGAAGTCAGGCTTGCCACTTTTAAGTCAATGTCATGGATGCTCGGAACACTTTTAGCAGAAGAACTCACCGCTCAAGGTTTCTTTTACAGAGGTCAAGACACTATAGAATGCTACTACTGTGAAAGTACCTTACAGAGTTGCAGGGCGGGCAATACCTTCGTCGTTGAGCATTTCCGGCACTCACCTCAATGTCCTCTCGTCGTGGAAGCACTGAACAAGAGTCCAGTAGACATCATCAACTACTGTTGAACATCTTCGACCAGACTAACGCCCTGAAGAACCGGATGAAAACAGTCTGTACTTAGGTGCAAGTTCTCAACATGGAAGTCAGTCGTCTCCACAGGAAAAACGCACGACAGGATGAGAAAATGGAGAAAATGATGAAAAAGCTAGGAAAAAAAACTACTACTCTGAAGACGAGGACAAAGTGGTGACACGGTGGGTACGACTGCATGCATGATTTTTGAACCATCAACACCGGCTGCACCACAAACACCACAAACACCATCCTCACAATCAATGGAGCAAGAGCAGGAGCAGGAAGAAGAAGCAGCAAAGAAACATGCACCATCACCCTGGAAGGCCGAGGCTCAGTAAGAAGACAAGGAGAAAACAGAATAGAAGGAAGAAGCAGTAGAAGCAATGGAAGAGAAGTTAAAAGTGTCTTACCTGTAGCGATTTGTAGCTGAGCTACCTAAAAGTTACCACCACTATTTTTGACTCTTGATTATAATGATAAAGGTCATATAAATCTATGCTTGTAACGATAAAAAATAAAAATAAACGGAAATTAAAAAATGTCCTTCATTATTTTGTACTTCAGTTTCTTTTTTCCATCACCAGAGATATGATAAGATACGACACAACTAACATCTTTAGATTTTCAATGAAAAAAATCACTATGCCAGAGTTCACCCAACAACCATCAGTATAGAAGAAGTAGACAAGTCTCTATTACTCATCTTAGTTATAGTTATAGTTAAACCAGAAGCTGATGAGTCCCTGTGCTAAAAAAAATACCGGCAGCCTCTGGTATTTTCTTTTATCATTTTATCCCCCCCACCCCATCCACCCCATCCCGGGAGAGCAAAGGCAAGGGAGGGGAGTGGGGCCCCCCCACGCGCACCACCCCGCCCCGCCCCACCGCGCACCGGTGCCCTCCTCCCCCCTCCCTCCCTCCCTCCCTCCCCCAAATTTTTGTTTTCCCCTTATGTAACGGGTCGCTTCAGGTCGAGGTTGAGGTCACCCTCGAACAGATCACTTCTGGTTACGTCGTCAGAATACCGACCTCTGATTGGTCGATTCACGCGTCACTTCCAGTTGCATCACAGGGTCGCTTCCGGTTACGTCATTGCCCTACCGGCCACTTATCCCCTAAGTAGGTCACGTTGCCATGGTAACATGGTCACGTGACTAAGTGGAGACCTGTGATTGGTTTCTTGTCATTTGGACCATTCTAGTAGCTGAGTCATAGTCCCATCCCAATACATACTATACTGCTGAGGGGCAGGCGGCAACGTCGTAGTCCTAGGGACTATAGTGGCTGCAGTAATCTGTCAGCTGCGGCCTCACACAGCACTCTGTGCGCGGCAGCAGGCACACGTACAGGACGCGCAGCGGGCTGGGCGGCAGCGTTGTAGTTCTAGGGACGACAGTGGCCGCAGTAATCTGCCCTCATACCTAATTAGGAACCAGCCCTTCTTTCTGTGAAGCCAGAAAATATACATACTTCTGTGGGGTTCTGAGAATGGCCATGAGGTTCATGTTCCATACAGGATAGTAAAATATATCTTATCTTATATCTTAACCAGCTATTGCGGTAAATTGAAAAAAAAGGCAGAAGCGGGAATATCAAAACCCACTAGAAGAACTTAGGCACAAAGAACAAGAGATTCATTGTGTACATATAAGTTCAAAACTTTTTTCTACAGATAAAAATGGAATTAGGTGACCGCCCAGAATACTTTTGCTATGAAACATCACTAAATGAATATTGGATCTATGTGGTCTACAACCTGGCAATTTACTTAGTTCTACCCGTGCCCATCTTGTGCTTCAACTACATATGTGCTGTACGCAGCGTGCTCACCAGCATCAAAAGGTCACGGCAGATGACGTGTGACTCTAGGTAGGTCAGTGAAAGATTTGTCAATGATCATGTGAACTTGATTCCCACTACATCATTTTGTATTTCAGTAAAAGACCAAATTGGAGTGTACAAAGTCAATAATGTAAATTCTCATTTTCTGAGGGGGGGGGGGAAGCAAATGCATACTTAGTAATATATAATTTTACCAATGCATCTATGTTATCTTTTTCTAAAAGGCTATTTCCTTAAGCAAGGTGATTATATCATACTAACAAGCATGGCTATTATATCAAAATAAATCCACTTGAATTAAACCTCTTGACATTAAACAGATTTTAGCTCTGTATCTAGGGATGCATTTACCAAACAATGTTAATTCATTAGAGATTCCTTGTACCATTACATTTGAAGTCTTCAGACAAATGCAGAAAAGGCACGCCTCAAGGTAATAGTGAAAGTTGATTTTATTCTTTTAATCACTAGCAAACAGTCTATTAAGTCTATTCAATTACAGTTGTACAACTGCCCAGACATTTGGATTTCTCTCTTAATATGGTACTATGTCATATGTCATACACTGTTTTTTTCTCCATCATTTCCCTTGCTGACCTATATGATGGTTACACTTGTTGTTATATACATCATCACTGTGACACCAGGCAGGCTCCTGAATGCCTATATGAGCATTTGGGGTTACAAATAGGATCGCACAGCTCTATGTGTCTTTGGGAAGAAGGTTTCAGGTGCTATTGATATGGTCAGAGATATGAACAGCTGGACTAACGTGATTGTATATGCAATCATCTCGCAGTGAGTTTTATATTACACTTAGTCCCTACTAATCATTTAGTGGGGACATTAATGTTTGATACTCATTGGTTGAAAAAACCTTATATGCCATAATCTGGAGTAATCGATCCCTCTGATGGTGATATTATATCATGTCATACCCTAGGGTACATGTACTATGTGTTCAACCATGGGAAAGAGGAGCCTGTAGACCAAGTCACAACTTCAATGGAGCTTGTCAAGTAGCCCCCAAAGGTGCCATGCAACAGGCTCCCGAGATGGAGTGACTTTGTTTAACGCTCCTCACAGGTGCGAAGTGGTCAAATTTGGTTCTAACAAAAAACAAATAGATAGACAGAAAAGAGAAAATCGGCAGAAATCAGGTTTTAAGTGCTGAAACTTGCACTGTAACATTAGTGCATGCTGCAGTGTGAGTGCCGTGCACTCACCTGCTATTGTAAAGGAGGTGGTGCTGTTAACAAGAAGTGTGTCACACATTCGATGGGATGTATTATTTTTAAAATAATATGCACCATATGTCTGGCTATTTAAGCGAGACACTTCCTAGGAGGTAGATTACCCCGTAAAAATTAATTTAAAAAAAAACATAAAGGGCTTGCCTTAGTAAAACATATTCATCTGCAATGGCCCATGTAGTTTGAAACATTTTTAGCAGATGAGCGTCCCTAAAAGGGTTTAGTATCAGGGAACAGACCATCAATATTGTTAGATTTCCTTCCTCTAACATAGTGGGGTATAGGATTTCAATTAATGATGACATAGTTTGTGTCCTGCTTCTGTAGTTGCAGCATTGTCTTTGGTATTTCCAGACAGTTCCGCACAGCCTTCAAAGAGATCCTCTGCTGTTGCCGTAGAAAACCATCAGGAGTGGATTCTGGATCAGGAAATCCAGTTGCCATAGAAGCAACCCCTGCATGTATATCTTAACCAGCTATTGCGGTAAATTGAAAAAAAAGGCAGAAGCGGGAATATCAAAACCCACTAGAAGAACTTAGGCACAAAGAACAAGAGATTCATTGTGTACATATTAGGTTCAAAACTTTTTTCTACAGATACAAATGGAATTAGGTGACCGCCCAGAATACTTTTGCTATGAAACATCACTAAATGAATATTGGATCTATGTGGTCTACAACCTGGCAATTTACTTAGTTCTACCCGTGCCTATCTTGTGCTTCAACTACATCTGTGCTGTACGCAGCCTGCTCACCAGCATCAAAAGGTCACAGCAGATGACGGGTGACTCTAGGTAGGTCAGTGAAAGATTTGTCAATGATCATGTGAACTAGATTCCCACTACATCATTTTGTATTTCAGTAAAAGACCGAATTGGAGTGTACAAAGTCAATAATGTAAATTCTCATTGTCTGAGGGGGGCGGGAAGCAAATGCATACTTAGTAATATATAATTTTACCAATGCATCTATGTTATCTTTTTCTAAAAGGCTATTTCCTTAAGCAAGGTGATTATATCATACTAACAAGCCTGGATATTATATCAAAATAAATCCACTTGAATTAAACCTCTTGACATTAAACAGATTTTAGCTCTGTATCTAGGGATGCATTTACCAAACAATGTTAATTCTTTAGAGATTCCTCGTATCATTACATTTGAAGTCTTCAGACAGATGCAGAAAAGGCACACCTCAAGGTAATAGTGAAAGTTGATTTTATTCTTTTAATCACTAGCAAACAGTCTATTAAGTCTATTCAATTACAGTTGTACAACTGCCCAGACATTTGGATTTCTCTCTTAATATGGTACTATGTCATATGTCATACACTGTTTTTTTCTCCATCATTTCCCTTGCTGACCTATATGATGGTTACACTTGTTGTTATATACATCATCACTGTGACACCAGGCAGGCTCCTGAATGCCTATATGAGCATTTGGGGTTACACGAAGGATCGCACAGCTCTATTTGTCTTTGGGAAGAAGGTTTCAGGTGCTATTGATATGGTCAGAGATATGAACAGCTGGACTAACGTGATTGTATATGCAATCATCTCGCAGTGAGTTTTATATTACACTTAGTCCCTACTAATCATTTAGTGGGGACATTAATGTTTGATACTCATTGGTTGAAAAAACCTTATATGCCATAATCTGGAGTAATCGATCCCTCTGATGGTGATATTATATCATGTCATACCCTAGGGTACATGTACTATGTGTTCAACCATGGGAAAGAGGAGCCTGTAGACCAAGTCACAACTTCAATGGAGCTTGTCAAGTAGCCCCCAAAGGTGCCATGCAACAGGCTCCCGAGATGGAGTGACTTTGTTTAACGCTCCTCACAGGTGCGAAGTGGTCAAATTTGGTTCTAACAACAAACAAATAGATAAACAGAAAAGAGAAAATCGGCAGAAATCAGGTTTTAAGTGCTGAAACTTGCACTGTAACATTAGTGCATGCTGCAGTGTGAGTGCCGTGCACTAACTTGCTGTTGTAAAGGAGGTGGTGCTGTTAACAAGAAGTGTGTCACACATTCGATGGGATGTATTATCTTAAAGATAATATGCACCATATGTCCAGGTTGGGGAAATCCTACCTTTAACCCCATGCTGGGAGAAAAGTGAGTGAGGGGTTTCCTCCCCTTGGTTTTGGGTGGATATACATGTAATTTTAGGTTTAACCAGAAAATCCGATTTGCTAATACCTTACCATTATTTGCTGAAAAACATTCACCTACATACAAGTAGACAATTTAATTGGCTAGGTATATGTGAATGGGCTAGTATGAAAGTCTTGTATTTCTTGAGATATAATGATTTAAATGACAAAATATAGCCTAAAAAAGGTACATTTAAATGTGGACTCCTACCCCCCTCCCCCCACCTATCCCAAGCCCACCTGTATAAGATACTGCACTGGGAGAACTCCCCTTGGAGGTGCAGACTGGTGGCGGCCCTTATCTCTACTGGCGGCCCTTATCTCTACAGAGATAAGGGCAGGAGCCCGACCTGAGGGCTGCACTAAGTAAGGGGAGATTTCCCCTTGCTGGAAGAAACCTCACTGTAGGCTAATATACCTATAATGGAAAATATCCCGGATTGTCCAGGCCTGATGTCTGGCTATTTAAGCGAGACACTTCCTAGGAGGTAGATTACCCCGTAAAAATTAATTTAAAAAAAACCATAAAGGGCTTGCCTTAGTAAAACATATTCATGTGCAATGGCCCATGTAGTTTGAAACATTTTTAGCAGATGAGCGTCCCTAAAAGGGTTTAGTATCAGGGAACAGACCATCAATATTGTTCGATTTCCTTCCTCTAACATAGTGGGGTATAGGATTTCAATTAATGATGACATAGTTTGTGGTCGCTTCTGTAGTTGTAGCATTGTCTTTGGTATTTCCAGACAGTTCCGCACAGCCTTCAAAGAGATCCTCTGCTGTTGCCGTAGAAAACCATCAGGAGTGGATTCTGGATCAGGAAATCCAGTTGCCATAGAAGCAACCCCTGCTTGTACAATGGAGAACCAGGTGTAGATCTACGTTTGGTACTGTTATGCGATGCACCTGGTTGAGGATGGATATGTGCAGCTGCCACCTATGGTACCACAGGTGTCCAACAGAAACTAGAGTTATACTTCTTTCGGAATGTATCAAGTGACCTCAGTGTATTAGATGCTTGATAATTAATTTCACAAATATCTATATGATTCATAGAATTATGAGGCTTTCTTAACTTTAATGTCAATCAATGCACGGGTAGACCTGGGAAAGGAACCCACATTCGAACTACAAGCAGCTAATAGAGAAGTTGTGTACAAATGTAGGGGTCTGCTTGTTGTACTGATGATGGAAACATATATAGGAAGGGAATTGGAATGGAGGTTAGGGAGGCTCAATGAGGCAACACTTGCTGATAGACTCTTAACCTGAGCTGGATTTAGAAACTACATGGTTGTGTTATCCCTTTTGATGTGTCATGTTAAGTGGACTTCTCACCATCCTTGTGATGGCACAAAACATGATTTTACACTGCAATTACAACTTTACTTTCCACCCCTTTCTGCATCAAATTGTAATTCAGTGTTTTCATGAATGCAGCTTGTTTGTTTATGTTTTCAGGCAGTTTGTTTACATTATAAGTTATGCTTGTTGTTCACATGTTTATTCAAATGACAATGATAACACCTTTATCTCCCCAGTAAACATACAATGTTACTTAACATTGCTTAGGCAATAGCCGGCTGGTAAAATACAAAACTTGATTCATCATTTGAGCTGTATCTACCAATAACTTAGTTTGTACACTTGTGATATTGTATTGTGGGCAGTTAAGCCTATAGATACCATTGTGACCAATATGTCCCTGATCAAGTCTGAAAAGTCTAAAAATACAAATGTAGAAGTGGTTACATCATCTAAAATGACAAGACTATGAAGACTTTTAAACATCAACCTTTTGTAATGAAGCTCAATCTTGGATTTTCTTTTTGAATGCAGGACTACTAGATCATCCCATGGTCCAGGTGAAAATATGAAATTGGAGTGAGTGTCTGAAATTGAGAGTTCTAATGGGCAAGAACAGGTTGTGATACCAACCACTGCATTTACATTTAGTAACTGGCTTTTGTTGTATCCGTAGTTAGATTGTAAGTGTTTATGAAACAGGAATCAATTCATATAAGGAAGCAGCTCATTATTAAGACAGACTAACAACCAATGAGGAGTCAATACCAAAGGATGAAGACAGCTGTTTTATGAACTGTGTCTGATACACAAGAAACAAACCAACTGGAATCGTTGATGAGCATGCATATGGTAATTTTCTTTATTAGATATTGATCACCAAGTGAAAGCACCTCGGAATATATAATTACATACATGTCTTAGGGTCAGATGCATGCAGTATAAGTCTGTACAATGATGACCTGAAATAAACACCTATACATGCACATATAATGACTTTCTTTCCTTTGTTCAATATTGTAAACTGACCGTGATTGAGAATTGACATATTCGATACATATGAAAAGCCATATAAGAAGCTAAATGCTGCATTGATATGACAGTTTAATAGTAACTGAAGAGTTTGGATGCAAAACGACATATCTTCATCTCAGAATTGAAGCATGTAGTGCTTTTTGTCAAGACGCCAATAATTGTATTTTGGGAACTGAGTATACTGAATAGATCCGAACGAGATGAAGAATTATCAATTATGGAAAAATAGTTTGAAGATTATATTTCATCATCCCATATTGATATTTTGTTAAATCTATGTCCCCATGTTTGAAATGGCGCTTATGTCGTTTTTATTCCAAACTATTCTGTTATAGTCAATTCTGAAGATTTTTTATTAAATTATTAAAAGAACCTGTTATTATTTTTGGCCACTTAGGGCCATTTAAGACACAATTCAATTGTCTATGAATCAAGGCCAATGTCTGAAAGATATCATTACAATTCAAGAGTTACCAACGAGGGCTTCCATAAAGTATGAACACATCTTTTTACCAGAAAATAGACCACCACCCCATGTTGCATCATTTGAGCATTAGAGTGACCCTTCCCCCCCCTTTAGTACAGAGTTGTTTCCCGAACTGCCCCCCCCTGCGCCCCATTTATATGAAGTTTACTGGTGTACCCCAACCCCAGCCAGTCATAAAAGGCTGAGCATAGAGTACAATTATTTAGTATGGTATGTAATGCTTTTTTGACCACCCCTCATCCACAGGGTGCAGGTCATCTGAAATCTCTTTCATATTACAATGAGACAAGAGCAAGAAGACATTTAAACAACATTTTTATATTTCAGCTCATTTATGGATTTTATGTTTGAATGCAGGACTATTTTAACTGCTAGATAACTCCATGGTACTGGTGGGAAAATGAATAGACAGTGAGTGTCTGAAGTTTAGAGGTCTGATGGGAAAGAACAGGTTATGAATACCACTACTGTCTTTACATTTAGTAACTGGTTCTAGTTGCATCCATATTTTTATCGTAATTGTTAATGAAACAGGAATGAATTCATACAAGGAAGGAGCTCATCATTAACACAGGCAAACAACCAGCAAGCATTACATAATCATGAAGACAACTGTTTTATGAACTGTGTCTGATACACCAGAACAACCCGAACCAACTAGAATTGTTGATGAGCATACCACAAATGATTTCTCTATATTTAATGTGAATTACTAATTGAAAACACCTCGGAATATACATACATTTCATTTGGTCAGATGCATGCAGTATTAGTCTGTACAATGGCGACATAAAATAAACACTTATATGCAAATATAATGGCTTTCTATTCTTTATTTTTATATTGTAAACAGACTTTGATTAAGTACTGATATCACATTGATATGACGGTACCATTCATTTAAACTCCTATGAATGGCCATCATCGTTTTTTATTTTGGACCGGAAAAGAGGCCTTATTCAAGCAAAATTGGGAGTTACAAAGATATGTAAAGATATTCAATTATGACCCATCACCTTTTGAAGTCCAAAATGAGATTGGACTACAGTGGCCCAGCTTTATGCTGCGATAATAACCTGTAAGCGTTAAGCTCCCTATACATGTTTAAATTTTGTAAATACTCTAACTAGAACAGAAGTTTAGGCAATTTCTTTTTATCAAAATGTATTTTTCTTTTCCACCAGTTTAGAAGCAATTCAATGTTGTATGAATCAAGGCCACTGTCTGCAAGGCATTTCTACACATTCTGAGTTAAATTCCTGTACATTTGAGGACTGAGTTAAGTTCCTGAGACTAAAAAAGGTACCTACCTACCTTAGTTATGAGGCGGTTTGGTGTATTCTTAGTTATAAGGCGGTGACAAAAGGTGAAAGCGTAGCAACCACATCTAAACCCCATGGGCACTGCATATACATCTTGAGAGCAACTGAGCAGCTGGTCGTCAATGAGGTACACCTCTCATTAACAGCAGATAGTGAATCAGCTCCATGTGCATTGCACTGCCCAGAAAAAGACACCAATTAATGTCTAACAAAAAACAGCTCAGCTTTAGTTACTTTGTAACTACAGAGAAAGTAAACAAGCAATCAGCATGACAAAAGATATGGAAAATGCCTCAATAATGTATGTCTGATATAGATGAAGAACCTATCAAGTGTCCAGACAGCAGATGTATGCGTTATGATTCATATTTTGCACACTTGTAAAGTTTATGTAAATTCAAATTCTAAACACCCTAGCCAAAATTAACACATATTCACATGTTTTGGTCAGTGTGACATTAGCTGATATCCCATATTTAACCTCACAGCCTGTATGTATAGGGCACTGAGTCAGTGTGGCATTAGCTGATATCCCATCTTTAACCTCACAGCCTGTATGTATAGGGCACTGAGTCAGTGTGTCATTAGCTGATATCCCATCTTCAACCTCACAGCCTGTATGTATAGGGCACTGAGTCAGTGTGTCATTAGCTGATATCCCATCTTTAACCTCACAACCTGTATGTATAGGGCACTGAGTCAGTGTGTCATTAGCTGATATCCCATCTTTAACCTCACAACCTGTGTGTATAGGGCACTGAGTCAGTGTGGCATTAACTGATATCCCATCTTTAACCTCACAGCCTGTATGTATAGGGCACTGAGTCAGTGTGTCATTAGCTGATATCCCATCTTTAACCTCACAACCTGTATGTATAGGGGACTGAGTCAGTGTGTCATTAGCTGATATCCCATCTTTAACCTCACAGCCTGTATGTATAGGGCACTGAGTCAGAGACATTAGCTGATATCCCATCTTTAACCTCACAGCCTGTATGTATAGGGCACTGAGTCAGTGTGTCATTAGCTGATATCCCATCTTTAACCTCACAGCCTGTATGTATAGGGCACTGAGTCAGTGACATTAGCTGATATCCCATCTTTTACCTCACAGCCTGTATGTATAGGCCACTGAGTCAACCTGTATGTATAAGGCACTGAGTCAGTGTGTTATTAGCTGATATCCCATCTTTAACCTCACAGCCTGTGAGTACAGGACACTAAGTCAGGTGTGAGATTAAAGATCAAAGAATACACTTGAACTACAAGCACATGTATAAACACATACACATTCTTATCGAGCCAGAAGATCAGGCACGGAGGAGTCGGGTTTAGCGCTAGCTGGAAGGACCGCAAATTATAGAAGTTTAATCAACATGGCTGCCATTGGAGGACTACCAGCCCTGTTTCAGGCTGTAGTAGTCCTTACTACACTGTCCTGTGTGTCCGCTACCTCAGTGTATACCAGATGCCCAGAGAGGTGCTCCTGTGATGTCGTTGTGGGTGTGGTAGACTGCCGTAACAAGGACCTGTACGGCATACCAGGCCCTATAGACAGCTGGGTGAAGGTCATGTAAGTAGAACTGGCCCTATAGCTCCGTCAATACCATACCTTATGTTTTAAGGGTGACACCAGATCCTAACCACCAGGGGGTGTATGTCATTCTGTCACGAGATCCGAGGTGGCGACGGTGATAGCCGTAGTCTCTTTTTGTGTACTACTTCCCAAACACAGTGCTAGTTAGTTTCTTAAACCATTTAATAAATTTGGGGCATAGCCCCCGAACCTCCTACATTTTGTGTGTCTGATATCTGCTTTTATCTACCTGTGAGAAAATCTTAGACTACTTTGATACATCTATTTTTGTCTCAGATTGCCCCCCCCCCCCGAAAAACCATGCCCTGGTTCGCATTCTACCGCTTTGGTATTAAGAGCCATGGGTAAGATTAAAGATGATGGTAGAAAAACATGGAACATCTAGACCTGTTAGAGCGCATATTAAAGATGGAAAATACGGATCATATGCAACAGAGCTGACACCTAAAAAGGGAAATCAGAGGGGTACTCTTCTAGCATGGTATATTAGGATATATACTCTGCCCAAAGGACAATTTTCTGTGGAGGATGGGGTGAGAACAGTAGGTTTCTGAATTGGTATTCAAATCAGACACTGTGGGGTCTTTACACTACAAATTGATACCGATTTGTTCCATAAAGACACTCCTAGGGTCTTTAAGTCACAAATATGGCATTAAAGCACAAATTTCTTTAGACTACAAATATCTTAACGCCATAAAAGTTGTTAGGCTACAAATGTCTTTAGACCACAAAAACCTTGGTGATGAGAAACCACTTTTTTTTTGAGTGGCCTAACCAACTACTCACACCATGTTAATGGTATCCCTCAGTCTGACAATAAGAGCTGCCACCTGAGCCGGTAAATCTCTACTCAGTCGTCAGAAGCACCATAAAAGGTCACTTTACTTACACCTTACATTCTAGCATAGGAGTCATGGCTGCTACACAAGTCTGATCGCCAGTAAAACTTATAGTGAGGGCTTGGAGTGGGTGTGTGGCTTGTATGCGAGTTTTTAGCTGTATGCTACAGTACTAAAGTGGCCATAGCCAGATGCGCCGTGTGGTTTATAAGGTTCTCTAAAGTCAGTGGGCGGCTTATATTCAAGTTAGGCTTATATGCGAGAATCTATGGATAAGTTATCTAACTCTGAGATAAAAGTACCATGTAATGCACCTTGTGGTTTTGTCAGCATGGCCCAGGAAGGCTGCCCTGGGGAGGAACCCACTGGTGCTATCGCTAAGCATCATGCTGGCTGAACCAATATGAAACACTCGCAAAGGGCCAGCATGATGCACCAAAGCTGTGGGTTACAAGTCTGCATTGGTGCATCATGACAACAAATGAACATGAGTCTTACATCAAAACTGTCTTAAAGGGTTAACTTTGGGCCACTCACTGGTTTATCAACACCACGTGCATCATAAAAATCGTGAAAAAATGTTTAAAAACAATTCAAATATTGGCATATTTGGTATCAAATTGAAGCTAATACTGTCTGAAATGCAGTAATGTACGAATAACAATATGACACTATTTTTTAGACAAACTTTCGATCAATGAACTCTTAATTACTAAAATGTGAAAATCAGTCACTGAAAGTCTAGATTTCCCAATACATTTCACCCCTCAGTAAAAAGAAAACATTAAAAACGCCTTGTTATATTTTTCACTTCCGGGTTATGAGAAACAACTTGGCCTTGGTGGGAATGAATTATAGATAACAGATCACATACAAGTACCTCTTGAGTCTTCAAAGTCAAGATGACAGCTACACTTCAGGTCTGTCAAAGTTCATACTCTACTCTGATAGCAAACATAAATTAAAGTACATGTATTCCCATCTCAGTTCACTCAGTGCAGGATTTAAAATTACATTTCTTGAAAATTACTTGTCAAACCTAATTCTATAATTCATTTTCCGATTTTTCATTGATATCAAGTTAGTATGCTGGGGCTCGATTCATAACAATGTACGACAGCTCAGAAAGGCTACGACCCCATAATAACATGTCTGTAGGGAAAAGAGGGCAAATCGTATTTTTTTACAGGTAGTATTAAAGGAGTCATACAAGGCAGTCATACAGATAAATATGGTGCATTTCACAATCATAATCATAGGACACATTTTCTTTATTCAGTCGTATCACTAGCATCAGAAAGTTGTTGTAAAAGTAATATGCTAAAATTTTAACTTTGTATTACAGAGTACATTAGAATATCACCCACACTACGATTTAGGAGGAAATAGTTGAATTATGGTATTGAAAAAAAGTATGATATTTCGAATTTCTGAGCCACTCATTCTTACAGGTTAGTATACATGTCATTATCATTTATTACATCTTGGTTTGGTACAAAATAAACCATTATTAAAGATTTTTTGGATGGCTGAGATGACTTCAGAGGCTGTCTCAGCCATCTATTGTGCAATGGGCATTTTTGCCCTTAAAACAACCTTATACAGGTATTCTGTACAATTAGGTAGATGAGAAATTTGCTACAATTTTCTTGTGAAATGCACCCCTTTTTTTGTACGACAGCATTCTACGATTTTGTTGATATAAGCTGGTCGTATGATATAAGCTGGTCGTATGTGTGCTTATTTTTCTCCACCTAACAACTGTTCACCAGGTGTCGTAGCCATAGCATAAAATGACCCCTGGACGATCAGCACTGGTCGTAGCAGTAAAATAGCCCTCTAAATCGTACAAACTTATGAATCGAGCCCCAGGTAGGCCTAGATTTGTATATGTAGCTGATATCTACTGATTACTTACTTGGATGTTGTAATCTTTTTCATGTATGAACATTGACACCCTTTGGTAGAAAATTGTAGACTTGAAGATAACTAGTAAAGATATATTTTTCTGTGCTATTATGGCTGATAAAGATTAAAGAGTGTGAAGGTATCTCGGTCGTTAGCCTTATCTAGGGAGTGTCTTGAAGACACCAGTTGACTGTATGATTAGGGGCATTTCACGGTATTTAGGGCACAGAGGGCCAAAAATTATTTCATTCACAAGGCACTATTCTTTATATATTATTGTTCCTCTCATATTGAATTTTCATATAAAGTTATGTTTTGACCATGTTGATAAATTGACGATATTGATATCAGGCATTGCTTAAAATGAACCCTGAATTTGTGTGACGGACGGGTCATTTGTTATTTGGTCCCATATCAGAAATTAATTTCTGCTTTTCATATTTCTCTACTTTATGATCATCAGTATGGACATCCCTTACATTTGAACACTTTTTACAGTAATATTATTGACAGATTTGTAAAAATCATGCATAATGTGTCCTGTCTGTCCCGTCCGGCACTTTTTTTCCTAAAAAGTTACCCTTACAAAAAATTTATTTGTTCAATACTTTCCTTACTCAGTTTTCTCTGTTACCTTGTCAAGCTCTTTCATGTGATATAATTTTTATTTTGGTGAATTGTCTGGGAATTTGTCAAAATGACCATCAATGACCATTGTGACGGACGGGACAAGACAGAATAAAAATCAGTAATTGGTGGAATACTCTTACAGAATAACTTTAAAGTAAGCCTATCTTTACTCAGATGGTGTGCTTCACTGGTACCAATATGATCTCACATCCATTGGATGATTATATCCGGGCCTGTCTTGTCCGTCACACTGCTCCACTCCCACAAATTGTCAAAAGATGTTGTTAAATATCATTCATTACAAAATTAAGTTCAAGTTCAAGTTCAAGTTCAAAGTGTGTTTATTGATTACCGAGACAAAGGCACAATCACTGTGTTACAATGGTCTCCCTTCATAATCTGTCTCGGGAGGTTTATCTGTGGTGTCCTTAGGTTATGACCTCATCTTTACAGGCAAGCCGCTATCTAATACAGTTTATAACAATGATAATACCTTGGACACCTCTATAAAACATCAAGTAAACATAGGTATAAATTCTAATAACAACGACGTCAGTGAAGTGGGTAGGCTTACATAGAGTGGGGGTGGATCCTGGGGGGACAGTGCTTAACCCGGTCCAGTTTCTTTACCGAACAGGGGATATTATCCCGGGGTACATTTTAAACTTTCAAGAGCATGAAAATGGCAGGTTCAAATTTAAAATGGAACAAGAACACATATGTGCTTGTGCTTCTGATAATGTTCATATGTACAACTCTATACAATTGGCAATAAGGCCAAAAAAAGAGGTATGTTTCAACCTTTTTTTTAAACATGAAAGTACTACGCAGCCTTTTCAAAAACCCTAAAGTTCTTGGGCTATGCAAAAAAAGGGTAAAAATACGGAAATGTCTTCAAAATTTGAAAAAAACGTAGGGTCGGCCCTGTTTTGATAGGGTTGGTCAGGTGACCCTTTTTTTGGCCTAATCACTGTAAGATGAGTCTAACTGTTCGTTTACCAGGCTATGTATACATAGAGACATGCATCCCAAAACCGGATTTTTTCAGATGAAATTCAAATGGGATATTGGGATTTAGGGGATGGTGGAACCTACTAAAAACTGAAAGAATTGTGTAAATATTCAAACTAGAAGTACATCTATGACAAAATGAACAATATTAAATATACAGAAAGTAAGATACTCAAACCGCCTTAAGTGTTCCAATAAGGGAGATAAAGCCCTATTTGAAATTAAATATAGCTCATTTTAGTGTATTTATATATATACACTATATATGTAGCCAATGAAACTTACCTTTTACAAACTTACATTTTTTTAAATCAAAATAGACCTTAACTTTTGGTACCATCTTTTTTTTTAGCACTCCAAAAGAAATATTGTTTGACTTTCTTTCAGATTTTTGTCTTGAATATTGCTCAAATCATGTTAAGAATTAGTTAAATATCATCCAAGTTGAGATGCCCAGCATTTCTGGAATATTAGGTGCATGTAAAAAGGGATTAAGATATGCAGAGACAATATGCCATAGACTACTGTCAGAAAAAAATGTGGGATTCTACCGACTTTTAGGCAAACCATAGAGGAACAAAAATCGGCGATAGGCGGCCGGAGATCGGCGAGTAACTCGCATAGATGAGTGTACAGTCCTGTACAGTAAACTCGCAATAATGCGTGTACGGTAGAGGAAGGGCTAAAGTATACATTGTATACGTAACGAAAACATCAATCTTGTGCGACCCTTTTGACAGTACTGTGTCATGTCTTTGTCAAATATATTGCGTGCAAAAACATCTATATGGGACATGTTATCGATGCACATCCAGTCTTCCTTAGTTCAAAATAGATTAGACTGTTACAACAGTGTGTCTGTTGTTTACATGGCCTTATATCCCCTATTATCACTCACGAAGAGGGGTAAGTGATTTCAAAATCAAAGTCATACAACAGATGATTGATGTTATCAGTTTGAGAGTGTAATATTGGAAGTACAATCTTAACAAGGAACAAAATATTGGTCTAGTGAAATGCTAATAAGTCAGGACTTGAAGACCACATCTGGAGGTTTTGAATAATATGAGAAAACCAGAATATACCACTGCAGACATACTATTTTGAATAATCCTTTAGTATATGTGGCATAAATATGTGAATAAAGTGGTGTTTTGTGCAAAAATGGTAAATCCCTCCAAATACTGAATTGGTCAATGTGTGCTTTCCTCACTTTGCACTAGGGGGCACTGCTGTACATGGTCTGCTGTGAGAGGCCTTTGCTAAGTACATGTGTGAGAGAGAGTGTGTGTGTGGGGGGGGGGGGGGGTGTAGTTGTATCCACATCCCCCCCCCCCCACCTGCTTGCAGGGAAACTACTGATATACTGATAATAATTGAACTGGAAGTGTTAGTCACTACGGACTACGTTTCTATAATTATGTGAACATAAAAAATATAGCTATACCTAGTTAGTCTCCTATGTCTAATGTAAGTTAGGCATATAGTCAACTTATAGTCATCCATTAACATGGCTGATTTGGGCTGTATGGTCAAGTGACTATGAATTTATAAAGGTATGCATAACTCTGCTCGACTCTACATCATGCTGCTCTCCCTTACTCTGCATTGGTCTACTCTAATCTACTTTTTATCTAATTTTCTATGAACACCTTTGTTTTGGTAGGAGACTGGAGGGTAACCCCCTGGTGTGTGACTGTGGTACTGTACGTCTGTATGTTGTTGTTGTAGGAGACTGGAGGGTAACCCCCTGGCATGTGACTGTGGTACTATACTTGTTGTTGTAGGTGACTGGAGGGTAACCCCCTGGTGTGTGACTGTGGAACTGTACGTCTGTATGTTGTTGTAGGAGACTGGAGGGTAACCCCCTGGTGTGTGACTGTAGTACTGTACGTCTGTATGTTGTTGTTGTAGGAGACTGGAGGGTAACCCCCAGTTGTGTGACTGTGGTACTGTACGTCTGTATGGTGTTGTTGTAGGAGACTGGAGGGTAACCCCCTGGTGTGTGACTGTTGTACTGTACTTGTTGTTGTAGGAGACTGGATGGTAACCCCCTGGTGTGTGACTGTGGTATTGTACGTCTGTATGTTGTTGTAGGAGACTGGAGGGTAACCCCCTGGTGTGTGACTGTGGAACTGTACGTCTGTATGTTGTTGTTGTAGGAGACTGGAGGGTAACCCCCTGGTGTGTGACTGTGGTATTGTACGTCTGTATGTTGTTGTAGGAGACTGGAGGGTAACCCCCTGGCATGTGACTGTGGTACTATACTTGTTGTTGTAGGTGACTGGAGGGTAACCCCCTGGTGTGTGACTGTGGAACTGTACGTCTGTATGTTGTTGTAGGAGACTGGAGGGTAACCCCCTGGTGTGTGACTGTAGTAATGTACGTCTGTATGTTGTTTTTTTTTGAAGTATATTTATTGGATTAAATTGGTTGATACCAAAACTAGCTTGGGCGCATTGCCCTTCTGCCGCCAGCACCCCTATCTATACAAAATCATTGACGGTCTTATGTTGTTTATATATGGCTATGACTTCCTATAAATTCAAATCATGTTAGACGACAATATGTGCTTAATACAAAAAAAGTTACAATTTCCTTGTGAAAAGATCTCCATTGACATAATGATGAGATGAGATGAGGTGATGGCTTGATTTACAGTAAAGATGAAGTTTATACAGCGTTAATAAAACAGTGTGGGTAGTCCTTTTTAATAGCAATTTTAAATTTCCAAAGAGTCTCTATGGTAGTATACATTGGTTTGAGTTGGTTCCACCTTGTAATAGCTCGGTACAGACAGCTTCTTAAAACAATTGGTTTTAATGACCTAGGAACAGCGAGTCTCTTGCCTTGGTGATATCTAGTGGGTAGAGCACGGTGATCAATATATTTTTCTAATTGAGCTAGGGTGTAGGCATAATACAGTAGGTGCCTGTCTCTTCTATGGTTAAGCCATGCGCATTTACTCTTTTCATGTAATTCAACAGTGTTCATTAATGGATTCTTCTCTAACTTAACCTTATATACAGTACGTAAGCCCTTATTTTGAAGCCCCTGTAATTCCTCAGACTCCCCTTTATTTTCCCTATCCCAAATGAAATCGCCATAATCCAAGGTTGGAAGCACCATGGAGGTGTATATGGTTAGCGCCGTATCGTTATCTGTGTGGTACCTGATTTTTCCCAATTGGCTTAGCTTATGTCTTGTGTTGCTAACCACATTCTTTCTATGAGACACAAATTTAAGTTCCGGATCCAAAGTGATGCCTAAATACTGAAAAGTGTCTACTCTCTCAAGACTTACATTATTTAAGGTAAAAGCGGGTTGTAAATTTCTAAAATTATTATAAAACATCCATTTTGTTTTCTTTTCATTAACAGTTAAACTATTTTTCTTACACCACATGGATAGTACATTCAAACTGTCTTGCATGCGTTCAGGGGTATTTACAGAAATGACCGCATCATCTGCGTATAGAGTTATATCAAAATTACCTATCTCTGGCAATGAATTAATATAAATAGAGAATAAAATTGGACCACAAACGGAACCCTGTGGAACGCCATAAGTTGTTGTAGGAGACTGGAGGGTAACCCCCTGGTGTGTGACTGTGGTACTGTACATCTGTATGTTGTTGTTGTAGGAGACTGGAGGGTAACCCCCTGGTGTGTGACTGTGGTACTGTACGTCTGTATGTTGTTGTTGCAGGAGACTGGAGGGTTACCCCCTGGTGTGTGACTGTGGCACTATACTTGTTGTTGCAGGAGACTGGAGGGTAACCCCCTGGTGTGTGACTGTGGTACTGTACGTCTGTATGTTGTTGTTGTAGGAGACTGGAGGGTAACCCCCTGGTGTGTGACTGTGGTACTGTACGTCTGTATGTTGTTGTTGTAGGAGACTGGAGGGTAACCCCCTGGTGTGTGACTGTGGTACTGTACTTGTTGTTGTAGGAGACTGGATGGTAACCCCCTGGTGTGTGACTGTGGTACTGTACGTCTGTATGTTGTTGTTGTAGGAGACTGGAGGGTAACCCCCTGGTGTGTGACTGTGGTACTGTACTTGTTGTTGTAGGAGACTGGAGGGTAACCCCCTGGTGTGTGACTGTGGTACTGTACGTCTGTATGTTGTTGTTGTAGGAGACTGGAGGGTAACCCCCTGGTGTGTGACTGTGGTACTGTACTTGTTGTTGTAGGAGACTGGAGGGTAACCCCCTGGTGTGTGACTGTGGTACTGTATGTCTGTATGTTGTTGTTGTAGGAGACTGGAGGGTAACCCCCTGGTGTGTGACTGTGGTACTGTACTTGTTGTTGTAGGAGACTGGAGGGTAACCCCCTGGTGTGTGACTGTGGTACTGTACGTCTGTATGTTGTTGTTGTAGGAGACTGGAGGGTAACCCCCTGGTGTGTGACTGTGGTACTGTATGTCTGTATGTTGTAGTTGTAGGAGACTGGAGGGTAACCCCCTGGTGTGTGACTGTGGTACTATACTTGTTGTTGTAGGAGACTGAAGGGTAACCCCCTGGTGTGTGGCTGTGGTACTGTACGTCTGTATGTTGTTGTTGTAGGAGACTGGAGGGTAACCCCCTGGTGTGTGACTGTGGTACTATACTTGTTGTTGTAGGAGACTGGAGGGTAACCCCCTGGTGTGTGACTGTGGTACTATACTTGTTGTTGTTGTAGGAGACTGGAGGGTAACCCCCTGGTGTGTGACTGTGGTACTGTATGTCTGTATGTTGTTGTTGTAGGAGACTGGAGGGTAACCCCCTGGTGTGTGACTGTGGTACTATACTTGTTGTGTTAGGAGACTGGAGGGTAACCTCCTGGTGTTCGACTGTGGTACTGTACGTCTGTATGTTGTTGTAGGAGACTGGAGGGTAACCCCCTGGTGTGTGACTGTGGTACTGTACGTCTGTATGTTGTTGTTGTAGGAGACTGGAGGGTAACCCCCTGGTGTGTGACTGTGGTACTATACTTGTTGTTGTAGGAGACTGGAGGGTAACTCCCTGGTGTGTGACTGTGGTACTGTACGTCTGTATGTTATTGTTGTAGGAGACTGGAGGGTAACCCCATGGTGTGTGACTGTGGTACTATACTTGTTGTTGTAGGAGACTGGAGGTTAACCCCCTGGTGTGTGACTGTGGTACTGTACGTCTGTGTGTTGTTGTTTTAGGAGACTGGAGGGTAACCCCATGGTGTTTGACTGTGGTACTATACTTGTTGTTGAAGGAGACTGGAGGGTAACCCCCTGGTGTGTGACTGTGGTACTGTACGTCTGTATGTTGTTGTTGTAGGAGACTGGAGGGTAACCCCCTGGTGTGTGACTGTGGTACTGTACATCTGTATGTTGTTGTTGTAGGAGACTGGAGGGTAACCCCCTGGTGTGTGACTGTGGTACTGTACTTGTTGTTGTAGGAGACTGGAGGGTAACCCCCTGGTGTGTGACTGTGGTACTGTACGTCTGTATGTTGTTGTTGTAGGAGACTGGAGGGTAACCCCCCTGGTGTGTGACTGTGGTACTATACTTGTTGTGTTAGGAGACTGGAGGGTGACCCCCTGGTGTGTGACTGTGGTACTGTATGTCTGTATGTTGTTGTTGTAGGAGACTGGAGGGTAACCCCCCTGGTGTGTGACTGTGGTACTATACTTGTTGTTGTAGGAGACTGGAGGGTTACCCCCTGGTGTGTGACTGTGGTACTGTACGTCTGCATGTTGTTGTTGTAGGAGACTGGAGGGTAACCCCCTGGTGTGTGACTGTGGAACTGTACTTGTTGTTGTAGGAGACTGGAGGGTAACCCCCTGGTGTGTGACTGTGGTACTGTAAGTCTGTATGTTGTTGTTGAAGGAGACTGGAGGGTTACCCCCTGGTGTGTGACTGTGGTACTATACTTGTTGTTGTAGGAGACTGGAGGGTAACCCCCTGGTGTGTGACTGTGGTACTGTACGTCTGTATGTTGTTGTTGTTGGAGACTGGAGGGTAACCCCCTGGTGTGTGACTGTGGTACTATACTTGTTGTTGTAGGAGACTGGAGGGTAACCCCCTGGTGTGTGACTGTGGTACTGTACGTCTGTATGTTGTTGTTGTAGGAGACTGGAGGGTAACCCCCTGGTGTGTGACTGTGGTACTGTACGTCTGTATTTTGTTGTTGTAGGAGACTGGAGGGTAACCCCCTGGTGTGTGACTGTGGTACTGTACGTCTGTATTTTGTTGTTGTAGGAGACTGGAGGGTAACCCCCTGGTGTGTGACTGTGGTACTGTACTTGTTGTTGTAGGAGACTGGAGGGTCACCCCCTGGTGTGTGACTGTGGTACTATACTTGTTGTTGTATGAGACTGGAGGGTAACCCCCTGGTGTGTGAATGTGGTACTATACGTCTGTATGTTGTTGTTGTAGGAGACTGGAGGGTAACCCCCTGGTGTGTGACTGTGGTACTATACGTCTGTATGTTGTTGTTGTAGGAGACTGGAGGGTCACCCCCTGGTGTGTGACTGTGGTACTATACTTGTTGTTGTATGAGACTGGAGGGTAACCCCCTGGTGTGTGACTGTGGTACTGTACATCTGTATGTTGTTGTAGGAGACTGGAGGGTAACCCCCTGGTGTGTGACTGTGGTACTATACTTGTTGTTGTAGGAGACTGGAGGGTAACCCCCTGGTGTGTGACTGTGGTACTGTACGTCTGTATGTTGTTGTTGTAGGAGACTGGAGGGTAACCCCCTGGTATGTGACTGTGGTACTATACTTGTTGTTGTAGGAGACTGGAGGGTAACCCCCTGGTGTGTGACTGTGGTACTGTACTTGTTGTTGTAGGAGACTGGAGGGTAACCCCCTGGTGTGTGACTGTGGTACTGTACGTCTGTATGTTGTTGTTGTAGGAGACTGGAGGGTAACCCCCTGGTGTGTGACTGTGGTACTGTACGTCTGTATGTTGTTGTTGTAGGAGACTGGAGGGTAACCCCCTGGTGTTTGACTGTGGTACTGTACTTGTTGTAGTAGGAGACTGGAGGGTAACCCCCTGGTGTGTGACTGTGGTACTATACTTGTTGTAGTAGGAGACTGGAGGGTAACCCCCTGGTGTGTGACTGTGGTACTGTACGTCTGTATGTTGTTGTTGTAGGAGACTGGAGGGTAACCCCCTGGTGTGTGACTGTAGTACTATACGTCTGTATGTTGTTGTTGTAGGAGACTGGAGCGTAACCCCCTGGTGTGTGACTGTGGTACTATACCGTATTCGACGTAATAAGCGCCCACCCCCTAATAAGCGCCCCCCCCCCTTTTGGGGCATTTTTAGACTGGAACAAAGGCTCAAATTTCAAGATTTTATAGACAATTAAACTCTTAAGTATTAAAACGCCATAAAAATAATTTTATAAGCGCCCTGGGCGCTTATTACGTCGAATACGGTACATGTTGTTGTAGGAGACTGGAGGGTAACCCCCTGGTGTGTGACTGTGGTACTATACTTGTTGTTGTAGGAGACTGGAGGGTAACCCCCTGGTATGTGACTGTGGTACTGTACGTCTGTATGTTGTTGTTGTAGGAGACTGGAGGGTAACCCCCTGGTATGTGACTGTGGTACTGTACGTCTGTATGTTGTTGTTGTAGGAGACTGGAGGGTAACCCCCTGGTGTTTGACTGTGGTACTATACTTGTTGTTGTAGGAGACTGGAGGGTAACCCCCTGGTGTGTGGCTGTGGTACTGTACGTCTGTATGTTGTTGTTGTAGGAGACTGGAGGGTAACCCCCTGGTGTGTGACTGTGGTACTGTACTTGTTGTTGTAGGAGACTGGAGGGTAACCCCCTGGTGTGTGACTGTGGTACTGTACGTCTGTACGTTGTTGTTGTAGGAGACTGGAGGGTAACCCCCTGGTGTGTGACTGTGGTACTATACTTGTTGTTGTAGGAGACTGGAGGGTAACCCCCTGGTGTGTGACTGTGGTACTGTACGTCTGTATGTTGTTGTAGGAGACTGGAGGGTAACCCCCTGGTGTGTGACTGTGGTACTGTACGTCTGTATGTTGTTGTTGTAGGAGACTGGAGGGTTACCCCCTGGTGTGTGACTGTGGTACTGTACGTCTGTATGTTGTTGTTGTAGGAGACTGGAGGGTTACCCCCTGGTGTGTGACTGTGGTACTGTACGTCTGTATGTTGTTGTTGTAGGAGACTGGAGGGTTACCCCCTGGTGTGTGACTGTGGTACTATACTTGTTGTTGTAGGAGACTGGACGGTAACCCCCTGGTGTGTGACTGTGGTACTATACTTGTTGTTGTAGGAGACTGGAGGGTTACCCCCTGGTGTGTGACTGTGGTACTATACTTGTTGTTGTTGGAGACTGGAGGGTAACCCCCTAGTGTGTGACTGTGGTACTATACTTGTTGTTGTAGGAGACTGGAGGGTAACCCCCTGGTGTGTGACTGTGGTACTGTACGTCTGTATGTTGTTGTTGTAGGAGACTGGAGGGTAACCCCCTGGTGTGTGACTGTGGTACTGTACGTCTGTGTGTTGTTGCTGTAGGAGACTGGAGGGTAACCCCCTGGTGTGTGACTGTGGTACTGTACATCTGTATGTTGTTGTAGGAGACTGGAGGGTAACCCCCTGGTGTGTGACTGTGGTACTGTACATCTGTATGTTGCTGTAGGAGACTGGAGGGTAACCCCCTGGTGTGTGACTGTGGTACTGTACGTCTGTATGTTGTTGTTGTGGGAGACTGGAGGGTAACCCCCTGGTGTGTGACTGTGGTACTGTACGTCTGTATGTTGTTGTTGTGGGAGACTGGAGGGTAACCCCCTGGTGTGTGACTGTGGTACTATACTTGTTGTTGTAGGAGACTGGAGGGTAACCCCCTGGTGTGTGACTGTGGTTCTATACTTGTTGTTGTAGGAGACTGGAGGGTAACCCCCTGGTGTGTGACTGTGGTACTATACGTCTGTATGTTGTTGTTGTAGGAGACTGGAGGGTAACCCCCTGGTGTGTGACTGTGGTACTGTACGTCTGTGTGTTGTTGCTGTAGGAGACTGGAGGGTAACCCCCTGGTGTGTGACTGTGGTACTGTACGTCTGTATGTTGTTGTTGTAGGAGACTGGAGGGTAACCCCCTGGTGTGTGACTGTGGTACTGTACTTGTTGTTGTAGGAGACTGGAGGGTAACCCCCTGGTGTGTGACTGTGGTACTGTACGTCTGTATGTTGTTGGTGTAGGAGACTGGAGGGTTACCCCCTGGTGTGTGATTATGGTACTATACTTGTTGTTGTAGGAGACTGGAGGGTAACCCCCTGGTGTGTGACTGTAGTACTATACGTCTGTATGTTGTTGTTGTAGGAGACTGGAGGGTAACCCCCTGGTGTGTGACTGTGGTACTGTACGTCTGTATGTTGTTGTTGTAGGAGACTGGAGGGTAACCCCCTGGTGTGTGACTGTGGTACTGTATGTCTTTATGTTGTTGTAGGAGACTGGAGGGTAACCCCCTGGTGTGTGACTGTGGCACTATACATCTATACGAGTCTCTACCAGACAACACCCTGCAGGGGGCAGTGTGCAGCAACCTACACAACACACCCCTGTCTGATGTAGCTACTGTCTACCCAGACCTCTGTGATACACATGGTATGTATCATGCAGATTCTATATATGCCTTCATGTATAATGTATAAAGTTCTCGTTATACCGGTGTACTTTTTAGGGTTGGTCCATATAGGCCCTATGAAACTGCTGACCTGCCTTCGGCTGTTTCACTTTAAAAACTACATCAACCTAGTATATATTTTTGCTTTCTGTGATACACATTATGTACCACTTATATAAACCCTGTATGTGCCTTTATCTAGTATATATCATTATCTGAAAAAGGCATAATTGATTATACATCTATATATCTTGATAAGAGAGAAGAGAATAGAAATAGATGTATTTTGCCTATATATGTCTGCGGCTGGGCTTCTGCCAACCCCCCAATCAGACCAGTCACAGTTATAGATCAATTTAGGGAGTAATTTTCCTTATTATAGGGCTTCATATCAATGCTGAAACATACATGTCATAAGCTGTTTTTGACAGTTGACAGATCAACAGCACTAATTTCTTAAATGAGAATTCCTTTTGAGCGATTTTCACTTCAACTTTAAAAAAAAAGAAATGAAAAATTGAAATCAGAAATGAAAAATTGAAATCAGATTTTTGAAAACAATCATTTCTTGGGCCACTGTCCTTTTCACGGTAACACACTAATAATTGCCTGTAATTTTAGAGTACACAGTTACCAAAGAAACCTTGAAATCATCTCAGAATCATTTATCATTTTCACCTTCCTGCAATGTTAGAATATAGATAACCATTTCTTTGAGTTGATTTGAGACTCTACACTTCATCCTCTATGGATTATTCAGAACAATATCGAAATCACACAAGTGTGTTACTTTTATGTTTCAAACTTTGTCTGGTTTCCATTGGGGGATTTTCCTTACACGATTTCAGAAATACCCTAATATAGGAAGTCACTTGCAGAGTGTTAGCGAGGTCAGGAAGATATTGCTTCGCATTTATAGAAATGGTTACGATGGCATCCAAATAAGATTAATAATCTGACTTCAAGGTTATTGTTGCCATGGCAACCATTCCTGAACAAGTTTAATGATTATATTTTGACATTATCCAGATTCTGAAAGTACATGACTTCCTGCATCCAAATGACCCTAAACCTGCATAGAGGATATTTTTTGAGGTCGCGTAAACTGATTGCCACACTATGTCTAATTTATATTCGCCAACCACAGCGCTGACATGGACTTCAACCACAGAGCAACCAACCACAGAGAGCTCAACCACAGAGGAATCAACCACAGAGAGCTCAACCACAGAGGAATCAACCACAGAAACTTCAACCACCGATGAATCAACCACAGAGACTTCAACCACAGAGACTTCAACCACCGATGAATCAACCACAGAGACTTCAACCACCGATGAATCAACCTCCGAGAATTCATCCACAGAGGAACCAACCACATGGACATCAACGACAGAGGAATTAACTACATGGACATCAACCATAGAAACATCAACCACAGAAACATCAACCACAGAAACATCAACCACAGAAACATCAACCACAGAAACTTCAACCACAGAGGAATCAACCACAGGTACACATCTTTAACACTTCTACATGTGTTAGGTGCAAATCCTTTCAAAATTATATTGCTTTTTTCACCTTTGACAACAGGGAAAGTCTTGGCAGTTAAAGCTTGTCATTGTTAGATATATAGTGTTGAATATGTAGCCGGCACACCCAATCTGGTCAGCAGGCTAGCAGATTTCCTTCGAAATCGGGAGGAAATAGTCTTAATTACAGATAATGGCTGAATCCCAAGTACCTTATCAATGCTGAGCTCCCTGTTTTGAGGAAGGATGACTAAGGATGAGAATGACCTACAATCAATTTATGGTTGCTATGGCGATGATTTCTGAAAACACGTAATAGTGTCAGCTTTACATCATCTGGTAACAACTCCTCATAAACAATCAAAACGAACCAAAACAACCCATAACCCATATTTAGAAACTTGATATAACACAATATGAGGTACATGAAGCACGTATTCCATTCCCTAGCTAGGAAGGTAATTATTTTGATAAACACCCCCTGATATAAGGAATAACATGCCAAACCAGTCAATGAAAGGTCAATAGTCCATCCACTTATACCATCCTCCAGCATCATTTATGAAGCATCTTGGGATCATTTTTATATTCTGCACTGTTTGTTCTGTTTGTTGTCCCATTCTATTAATCTTCTGCAAGACAATTGCTTCTTATAGTATAAATAGCAAACCTCAATAGGGTAGATTCACCCCAAGTCGGCCATTATCTTAATTTGGCCACCCACCGCCAGGGAGGACAGCACTAGGTAATATGTTGAATAGGCCCTTGTATCTAGTAGAACAATATTGATTGCCCTAGTTGGCACTGTTAGTTTAACATCATATATACCCTGGTGGTGGCTGGGCTTCTTAAGGTTATGGCCGACTTGCGATGAACCTATGGCTGTGTCTCACGACCTTGGGCCAATGTTTTTGTCTCTGACCAGACAGCATTTTGGGAGTTTAGTTACCCTCTACCAACAGTAGGAGGCTAATTATAATTACATAACAACCGTCATAAAGTTATTACAAATCCTTATATATATTATATGCGGTGTCCCCCAGGGTTCCATTTTGGGCCCACTACTTTTTTTACTGTATGTAAATGACGTCATAAAATGCATAAAAAACTGTAAAATTAAATTGTATGCTGACGACACTGAAATTTATGTAGCAAACCGTGACTTTGGGCTAGCACAAACCCTCCTCCAAGAGGACCTGGATTGTTATTTAACCTGGTGTCAACAGAACAAGTTATCTGTCAATATTACTAAAACCAAGTTAATGATCTTTGCTGCTAGCAACCGTAAACTAAATTCACTGGATGTAAATTTAACCCTTAATGAGGAGAAATTACAAGTGGTACCCAGCTACAAATACCTAGGGGTCATACTTGACCCCCTTCTAAATTATGGGCTTCACCTAAAATACATAGCCAAAATTGCTGCCTATAAAACCTACAAATTGTGCCTATTACGCCCATATTTGGATGCCAAACTAGCAATTAGGTTATTCAAAGCCACTATTGTACCACACTTTGATTATGCTGACATTTTATTCCTAACTACCAGTGAAAAACACCTTAAGCCTTTGCAATATGCACAGAATCATTGTTTGAAAATCTGTTTAAAATACCCTCATTTAACCGACACTGATGTTGTACATAGTGATGCCAAGGTTAATTACCTTTGTGATAGACGATATGCTCACATGTTGAATTATATGTTTACGCGTATGCAATGTGAAGCCTACATCGATAAGAGGCAAAGAGCCACCCGTGCCTTTTCAGCACCTATGTCTAAAGTACTACATCCAAATGGTATATCCTATGAGAGAAGCGTAGAGTTCTTTGGTGCCATAAGCTGGAATGGCCTGTCCATACCCAGACGTAAAGCAGCCAACATAGTTGAGTTC
Source organism: Harmothoe impar (assembly GCA_947462335.1). Lineage (NCBI taxonomy): Eukaryota > Metazoa > Annelida > Polychaeta > Phyllodocida > Polynoidae > Harmothoe > Harmothoe impar. The sequence goes on along the minus strand of OX381717.1, from coordinate 63,045,683 downwards.
AAAAATGAAACAAATAAAATTCTGAAATCCAGAATTCCTGGGGGTGGACAGGCTCCCCAGAAATGGTAGTTCTTAGTGAACCCCACCCCCCCCCCCCCCATCAAACCTAAATTTTTATGAAGTAAATCATAGAGAGTCAGTCTCCCAAAAATACCACTTTTTGATACAAATTAAAAATCTAAATTAAATAGATCCAAATTACGACACACAAATTCTCCTTTAGTCTCAAACCGATTAAATAGCCAAAATAAATTCTTTATTTATCACCGATGAAACATTACCTGTGTCATACCCCGTTATGTTAGCTCACGTGGTTTTTCCCGAAGATCAACCCACAACACTGTACACACAGTGGGGATGAAGGAAAAACTAGTCTTTTTTCACTTTTTATATTGCATTTTAGGAAGTCAAATCATGTTCTCTGGAGGCTTGTCTTTGCCACCAACTAATATGTACCGGTAACCACCTTAAAGTGATTACCGGTACTGGTGCATAGTATGTACTGCGTTCATTTATATGTTGGCATATTGAGAGTACCGGTACATTAAGATGTTGATCTAATGATGCCCGTACACCTGACTTATCGACTCCTCCTTTGGACGCTACCTTGTACACTTGACTATGGTGAAATAAAAGATATTCAAACTAAAATATGAGTATAGGTTAACAAAATAAACACGTTTGTCAGAGACAGCACCCAGTCAGAGATGGCACCCGGTCAGAGATGGCACCTGGCCAGAGACGGCACCCAGTTAGAGACAAAAACATTGGCCCAAGGTCGTGAGACAGAGCCATATCCAAGTCATAGAGTTAGCCATGACTGTCCTGTCGTCTTTTTACCCTTTGTCCTGTCAGACCCAACCATGACACACTGCTACTCCATACAACTTGTACTATTGCTGCCATGGGATGACGACTATAGCAATGAAACCAACGAACACTGGGAGCTGAGAACCAGAATAACAACAGAGGTATTGTGTGTTCAGTTTATATCTTGGACCTATACAAATGCAATTCAATTGTTCTCAATGTTTTCTCTGGTTATCAATTTAGTACCATCATAAGTTCAAAATTTATAGAGGACCCAAGCTTTGTGTTACATTAGGTGGGGCTTCAAGTAAACTTGATTCCAGTTCTCACACATGTAGAAAACATGGATGAAAACTGGGATCTTGTTTTAGGAGCGGGGAAAGAAGTGGGAGGTGTGAGATATATAAAGGTGACTGATAAGGCCAAGAATATAAAAAGTGTGTTTTAGGTTACATGCATTTGAAATCTAGATAAGGTAGGGCGGAATTTGTTTTATTTTCTTTCTTTTTCTTTCTTTGGCCTGACCCAGAAACTGACTTGAAAATTCAGCACTGACTCACTGACAACGGTCGCAAATCGTGTAGGGTTGACCGTGTTTTTCCTAGCTAGACTTGGGTAACCTAAACACTTATTTGTTTTCTTTGGCCTGATGTACAGATAGCATACATCGGCGATAGCTCTATTTGAGAGATTTCTCTTCAAAGAATTAAGGAGCTCAGAGAAAATGTCCCATTGTCCGCTTGATTAAGGAGGGGGAGTCTGTGGCAAATATGAGACCATGGCAAATATGAGCGTCAGCCAATGTCGCCATCAGCACTCTCATACAATGGTCAGGCACTGCTGGCCTATAATAGATGGGTCAAGGGCAATTCTAGTGAGGGTCAGGCCATGCTGGACCTTCATCTAGAGCTTTTACTCACCCGAAGTTGCTTGAGAGTCTGGCTATGCTGGATCCTCATGCCAGAGTCTGGCAATGCTGGACTTTGGGGAGCGTCTCTTTCAGCCTGCAAGAGTCCAGCATTGTTAGACTCTGGCATGAAGCTCCAGCATGGCCAGACTTTCAAGCAATTTTGCAAAAGTCCAGCCTGTTTTTGAAGGTCCAGCATAGCCTGACCTTCACTAGAATGGCCCTTGACCCATCTATTATAGTCCAGCAGTGCCTGACCTTTGTCTGAGAGTGCCAATGGCGACATTGGCTGACACTGATATTTGCCTGTGTGTTGCTGTTGCATAGACCATAATTATTGCCATAGTATAGGATCTAATAATCATGTGGTTCTTACACATTTCTATTGAATTTCTTTCAGCTTGATGCAGTGTTCACAGAGCTTGAGCCTTCAGATTGTTCATTAAGTTTTCGACAGTTCTGGTAACAATTCTTAAAGCTATTCTATTATTTTATTACATCTAGAAAGGTCGATATGACATAAGATTGGCTTCCCATGACGATAACTATGAAAAAAAAATGAGATGTGTAAATTACATGCTCCTTTTCTTAATTTGATAAAACTTGGGCTTTGTAAATGGCATATCATACATTATTGACTGAACCATTTACTAATCATTAGGTTATATCGTGACCTAATCCTATCCAGGTGGCAGGAACTACACCCTCAGAAAAGTGAGAGTCATTGTCGCTAAAACTACCATCACCTGAGGGTCAGACAGTGCCTGACCCTCAGGTGAGGGTAGTTTTAGCGACAATGACTCTCACTTTTCTGTGTGTGTAGTATCACTTTATTCGAACGGCTCATTACGTTTAAAAAAAGACAAAAGCAAACAAAAAAGGCTTATTATTTGTATGTTTAAACGCTAGATCCATATATGGAAAGAGGGCTGATGCTTTTAAAATTATTAGCAGCGCTGATATTGTAGGAGTAGTTGAAACTTGGCTCAACCCAACTCACAATGCTGCTGACCTCTATATACCGGGGTATCAGTACATAAGACTGGATAGATACCCAGCGAGAAATAAAGGTGCTGGAGGTATTATGATATATTTACGAGATCATTATGTAGCGACTGTTGACATTAACTCCTCAATTATAGATAAAGAGTATGAAATCCTTTGTATAGATGTCGAGGTTGGTGTTATTAAATATAAAATATATGTGTGCTACAGGCCACCTGACACAGGAAATGATAAGAGTGCTATATATACGAAGTTAACTGCTTTAAAACAAAATGTTACTAAAAATAGGAAGATTATAGTCATGGGTGATTTTAATGTGGATCTGTTTACACAGAAAGATATTGATGAGTCTAAGGCTGATGTATATTGTACTAATAACGACTTAAGCCAATTAATTAATGAAGTTACTAGGCCGGCCTCAGGCACATTGCTTGACCATATTTATACCAATGTACATAATGTAGCAGAACATGGGACTATTAGCTTTAGAATTTCAGATCATGTACCGGTATTTATGCTTGTTAAATGTGAAAGAACAAAAATCAAAAAGAAAAGTGTTATGGCTAGGTCTTACAAGAACTATGACTTTTTAACATATAAAAACCAGCTGAATGTTATTGACTGGGCACCGATTGTGTCACTAGATGATGTTAACATTATGTGGGATAGAATACTTGATAAATTAATGCTCACGCTAAATGCTATGTGCCCCATTAGGAAGCTCACTCTACCTGAGTTCACCCCAAGCTGGCTCACGCCACCAATCATAAATGCTATGAAAGAAAGAGACAAGCTATATGCTAAGGCTATTAGGAGTATGGAGATTGACGACTGGAGAATCTCAGATTTTCATAAGCGCAAGGTTGCAGGCATGGTTTTTAATAGTAGGAAAACTGAAATAGAAAGTTTACTTGTACATAAAAGAGACGACCCTGTAAAGTTCTGGGAGGCAATTAGGAAACTATTGCCAAACAAAACTAGTGCTACTTTAATTAAATTAAGAAATAATATTACAAATCTTATTATACCTCCTGAAAAGTGTGCGGAGCATATAAATGATTTTTTCTCTTCTATCGGGGAGAAACTTGCTGCGGTCCTGCCGCCCCCTGGTGACTTGAATGCTAACCAACCACTTATGTATGGAGATCCGGCTGTAGACTATGATTTGCTTACACCTCTCTCGTATATTGACATGTTAAAACATATAAGGAAGATAAATACGAAGAAGGCCTCATCTATTAAACATATGAAAACTCAAGTATTAAAAGATGCCTTCCTAAGTATACCAGATGTTATCTTATGTTTGTATAATAAATGTTTGACGAGTCATACCTTTCCAGATGTATGGAAAGTAGCTACGGTAGTCCCTTTACATAAAAAGCCTAACTCCATGGATGTAAATGATTTAAGGCCCATAAGCCTACTGCCCACCCCAGGTAAAATTTTAGAAAAAATTGTGTGTACTAGATTACAGGATTATATGAAAAATTATGATTTACTGACGGAATGTCAACATGGATACAGAGAGAAGCGCTCGACCCAAACTGCCATTAGGGAACACTTACAGCATATCATTGAGAATATTATTAATGATAAACCTACCTACTCTCTATATCTGGATTATAAGAAAGCTTTCGATACAGTTTCACATTCCAAATTAATTAATAAGTTATCCCTTTTTGGACTTAGTAAAAATAGTTTAGATTGGTTCAAAAGCTACTTAACGCAACGGAAACAGAAAACTACAGCTAACAATCACATTTCTTCTTCCAAATTAATTACGTATGGTGTTCCACAGGGGTCTGTAATGGGTCCAGTGCTTTTCTCTATCTATATAAATACTTTGCCAAAAATTTATGATTTTGAAATTACGCTATACGCAGATGATGCTGTCATATCCTTAAGTTGTCCTGATAAAATGCAAGAGGCTCTACTCAAGATCTCCCAATGGTGCATAACTAATACATTGACTGTGAACGAGAAAAAAACAAAATGGATGCTTTTTAACAATTTACACAATGTTAACCCTGTATAACCCAAAATATAACACTGTAAGGCTTCACGAGCTAAGTGAATGTCGTTATTTGAAGGAGAGGAGGGATATCCACCTACTGTTTTATGCTTTTACCTTAAAAGGCCAAGAAAAACTAATTGATAAAAGGAATTTACCTACGAGGAGAAATCAAGGTATTAGGCTCCTACTTCCAAGATCACTAAAACCAATTGTGTTAAGAAGTGTGTTCTATAGGGCAATTGCCCGATGGAATACACTTAAAACACCTTATACTGAAATTGAGGATCTTAAGTCTTTTAAAATTTCTATAAAGAAAAATTACAACAATTGTTTCATTTGAAAAGGTGCTTTTATTAAACATGGGCATGTGTCCCTTATTCTACATACAATCCTATCCACATCTCATCTCATCAAATCTCATCATAAATGCCATTGTAAAACAGTATACCTACCAAGGAAATGTCTACAGAATAATATTGTGATATATAAACACATTGTACGTCATAACCTGTAACTGTTTTAATCATAGATAATTGTAGCATGATAGGGGCCCTAGCGGAGGCAATGCAATACGCACATGCTAGGTGATGCATTTACTTTTGTACTTGTTATCTTTTACCCGAATAAAACACTTTAAAAAAAACAAAAACAAGATTCACTATGCATAAGTATAATTGAATATCATTGAATATGATTGGGCCGTATTCAATGGGCTAGGAAGAAGTTGGGTTTCCTTCATTAAATGGCTTGAAATAAGAAAGAAATTACTAACTACATTGATACCGCTAGGAAGAAGTTGGGTTTCCTTCATTAAATGGCTTTAAATAAGAAAGAAATTACTAACTACATTGATACCGCTTTGTGGTATTGCGGCTTTGTGGAATACTGCCCCAGCCCCCACTCATGAAATACATCAGAGACACTTTAAATGGGGGTCGGCATTGGTCTATTTATTTCTTTTATGTTATAATAGGGAGAATGGAGGTTATGTAGCGACTTCACTGAATGCGACATGTCGCCTTCCTCAAGAAACCTCAGAGGTGTGGTACAGGGATGAGGTGTACCTGCTGATCCGGGAGGCAGCCAGCACTGGGGGGTTCACAGTCGGCATGGATATCACACAGATTAAAGTAAATCCACTGCTGAACACGGGTATGAATCTAAAAGCTCTTTACAATAATCACCACAATATAACTACAAATTATTCTATGATCTTTTACATTGTTATATATATTGACCTTTTCGAAATTGGCAATGCTGCCTATTTGCTCTGCCTGGATGACTGAAGGAAATTAAAGTATAATAGACATAACACACTTTCATGAGTTATGTATATATTTCTCAATCTATTTCTCAAGATGATCAGCATAACAATAACCACTAAAGTAAGGTATACAATGTGGCAAATCTATTCAGATATCACAATGTTTTATCAAAGTTAGCATTCATCAGATAGTACACCAATCATTTATACATGTATGTACTATTCTCACAAGAAATCTACCATGTGGCACTTTACGATGTAAAACGTTGGTTGCCATTTTTGTAGGTGTACATTAGATTCTACTGTACATGTACAGTTGATTGTAGGTAAACAGTAGAAGCTACTGTAAATATACAGTGGATTCTACTGTCAACCCATTCTACACTAGATTTTCTCGTAGATCTCGAGTAGATTCTACTGCGTACCTACACTAACTATTTACAGTGTAGCTAAAAGGCTGTTTATTTTCACCTCCATGAAAAATATTTTGGCTTACTATTTATAAACAACAGATAAGTATAAACCATATAACGTAGTAACATTACTGGTTGATCTAACAGATGAATACTGCGCTGCTGAATCGATACCAACAAACACAGATGAGGGGTTGGTGTGGTTTTATTCACAGCTGCCCAACAACACAGCCACTGTACCATGTCCCGAGAACCCAGACCAGAATGCAACAAGAACATGGTGAGTTGAAACACGACCACAAGGGCCCGGAAGTTGGTGACCAGGTGACGAGGCTTAGCAGCCCTATATGTGATGTTAATGAAATCAAGATAAATGTGAATTAGGAAAATGTTGTGTTAACTCAATATTCAAATTGATTTTAGTTACGATAATACCCAAGACTGCACACCATACAGTTGGTTTATGTGGTCTTTATTACTTGTAGCACAGGTACGAGTTATCAATTTAAGAAGAAGGGAAGACATAACTGATAGTAGTGTAAATTCTCAGTACAAGCCTTACCCTTGTTTAAAACCCAGCCCTTGTTTGGGAGAACAGTATAAGCTGCACCTATGGTCTGACTCATTCATATAAGCTCCGGTTTCTACATAAAAATTTGTAATGGTAATAATCTAGAAATAAGTCAAAATAGGAATAGCAGTTTGTCATGTTATTTACATTGTTCCTGTTTTGTCTATCAGTACCATTGATGGGAGTGGTCAGGCACAGTGGGATATGTGGAACACAAGTCAGTGTGAGAGGCCCAGTGATCGTACCAAGGGTCTAGAGGACCTCACCGAGAAACCAGTCACTAACGGTCAGTGGTATAATTATGAGAATGGATATTGTTAATGCAAAATAATGAATTATCACATAAAAGACTGGTAAAACTGCAAAAAATCACCGTCTTCCTTTGATAGACAGTGAAAATATTGTATTTGATAATTACGGATAGTTATGGTGGGTATATTGACTTAAACCAGTTCATGGCCAATTTGCAAATCAGTGGTTACCGAGCAAACCTTTTGGGACAAGTATAGTGATAACTAAATACACAATATTCTGACCTTTTAGTTCATTTTGCTGGAAAATAGATATTTCTCTGACTTACAGTCTGGAATTACCTTCCCAGTGGGCACAGAACATTGAATCAACATTGATGCATGATTGCCTTTGTTGATTCAATGTTGATTGAACATTGGTTCGATGTTCAATCGAATTGTGTGCCCACTCAGTTAGATTGTATGCAGCATTGGTTACTCATGTTATCTCCTGACAGATCATCTCCATTGATAAAACTAATTGGTTATTGTTTTCTATTCCCAGATACAATTGCTACCATAGCAGGAGATCTTGTCAACTTAACTGAGTCTGTTTCTGAATTTACACCCCGTGAGGTGTCACTGGTTGTTGATGTTGCACTGAATTGTCTAACAGGTGATTTATACAGAACTATTTGATAGACTTCCATGATGTAACATATCATAAAATATAATATTGATGACATTTTTATTGTAAATGATTGTCAACCAGGCAAATCTATCGTAAAGGAATAATTACTACAGAAGCTATCAAAAGAGATTTCCTAATAAGAAAATACTTTCGTTAATTGTAAGATGTATTAAATTTAAACCTGTAGACTTCCGCATTAATGCTAATGCATATGTAGTCGATAATAAGCTCATCGTTAATCATCTACAGCCCCAAACGTTCCTGTGGAGAAGGAAACAGGAGCGGAGCTGCTCGTTAGTTTTGATAAGATGTTGTCTGTAGATGAACAAACACTGGTCGAGGCAGAGCGTGACAATCAAGCATCAACAAAGTAAATAAAGCACTTTAATTTTTTCATTATTTCGATTTGTGAATATTCATTTTTTTCTCTAATATTGAGGATCCATCGTACATTGTCAAGTGAACCTGTGAGTAACTAGCTTACCAGAGTGGTGACTAATCAGGCAAAGGAGTATCATCAGTAAAAATTCATAAAGTGGTTTTTTGAAATTACATTCCTTCAATGTTCTCAATTATATTTTAGGCTTCAGGTGCATTTAACTCACTCCAAGTAATTAATACATGAGATGTTGAATTGATTTGCAGGCTTGTGCAGTCTGTTGAGCTCCTAGGAAACAAGATGGAGGGTACTACAGATGGTGTAAAGATAGCTGAACCAAAAATTGGTGTGTTGGTAACAAAGCCATCTGTGGGCACTGGTTTACTTTTCAAGACAAAAGGAGATGTTGAAGATGACCTTGGTGTGGAGCGGGTATTGTATCAAATTACATTTCAATATCTATAATAAACAGATTAAGTATAGGGGACCTAGGTCGCGCGATAAAATGTTGTCATTATTTTTTCGGCAATTCTAACTAAACATACCCACATTTAAGTTAGCCAAAATGGGCCCTGGATCAGAAATTTTATTACCCAACTCTCAGTATTAGTGGAGATAAATGTGAAATAGGAAAATGTTGTGTTAACTAAATATTCAAATGGATTTTAGTTACAATAATACCCAAGACTGCACACACAACAGTTGGTTTAGGTGGTCTTTATTACTTGTAGCACATCAAACATATAGTATACAATGATGGTCAGACAATGTGATGGGGGAGTCAGTCATTCGGGCAGGTAAGAAACCCTGGCCAGCTAATGACTCCTCCACAGAACCTGTATATCAATATCATAGATACAAAATAATTAAGACATGCTCTGAAAATGTCATTTACCATTATGCGGAAGTTCTATACATGATTTCAAAAACCCACACAGCATGAGCTGATTAATACTACATGAGTGTGTTTTTCTAAATTCAGATGGATATCCACCCTCATGGTCCTGACCTCCCCGACCTGTCTATGAACACGGCAGCAGTCTACCTGCCCCTGTCTGTAGTAGAGGCGGCGGAAAGCAACACTAACGTGCACTTTGCTTTATACAACAGTGCCAGCTTCTTCAAGGTAAATACAATGTACTCCCAACTCAGTATGCTCATTCAGTCCACCTGGCATTTTTTTTGACAATTTCTAAACTATAGATGTCACATCCTCAATCCTTCACTACCTTGGATCCTTCACTTCCTCAGACAGTGGCCGTGCAGCTTGCCTTATATGTGCCATTACATTTAGATTCAGAAGCTCCAATCATTTGCTTCCTCGGACTTTTTCTTTTTTCCCCCTAGGAAGAGGAAGAGAGCTTTGACTGTCCATCTTTTTGATATAATCCTAATATGACTAAATGATCTTAGCGGGAAATATTAAACACAGTTGTGACATCACATCTCACATTGCCAAGTGCATTATGGTGACAAGCATTGATTCATCCTACAATGTCAAGAAATGTGTGTCAACTATTTGAGTAAGCACATATTGAACTAGCTTTGTATTACCTGAAGCTCTAGTGCAGCTACAGTACTGTTCTACCTGAGCTTCTATACATGACGGTGGCTTTTATAAAGTTCTATTATTCTTATACACAGGCTTCAGAAAAGGTTGAGTCTAGCAAATATGACAGTATTTCAAAACAGTCCTCAAGTCAATATGTGCTTAACAGTCGGGTGGTATCTGCAAAAATAGGAATACTAGAATTGGAGGACCTAAAGGACTACATAACAGTTTCTCTGAAGCATTTGACTAATGTGAGTTTTCTTCATTCCTAAACAAGTTAACAAGTTAAACAAGAATTATCTTTGAAATGTTTATGCACATTGATATTGATATTGATACATTAAGTTCCTATATGTAAATTGAAAACCTCAAGAAAAGAGTTGGCTTCTCAAAGCATGAGTTAAAATCTGTGAGTTCACCATTACTTTGGCAGAGGGTCATGATTTAATTTTTCCAATAGTATTGTCTTTCTTTTATAATTATTCACAACTAATACACTTTCCCTCTAACACCTCAAAGAATTCCACCAAGCACCTGTGCGTCTACTGGGACTTTTCCCTTTCTGGATGGTCTCATGAAGGCTGCAATGTGACCTTCTCCAGTGAGGATTATACAACCTGCCAGTGTAACCACCTCACTAACTTCGCACTTATAATGGTAAGTGGATATGGTAGTTTGTCTGGCCCTCTATCTCCACCCTTCTCTTAGTAAGCATACTTTATTTTCAATTCTGCTACAATGCCCAGTCAACATTGCTTAATGGGGCCCATTTGTGTTTTTACCTGGGTTAGCTAATTTGCCCACCCGGGGTTTCGGTCCTTTTTGTCCCGGGCTACCAGTAGGAGCCAAGATCGGTCATCCCAGATTTAGAGTACCTATCCCTAGCCCAGATGTAGCACACACTATAAAAATGTACAATAAAAGGTTATTTCTTGAGAGAAGTCATATGTCCGTATGTTTCAAAATATGTACAATCAATTTATGAAAATAAAGTTTCCGTAGGCTGACACATCTGGGCCACTGATAGCCCTGGACAAATAGGACCATAACCTAGATATAGGCAAGCCCAGCTGGCCCAAGTAACACATTATGGGTGATTATGCTGACTGGGTGATAACCTAAATGATAACCTGATTGATTACGTCATGCAAGATTAGCCCTAAGAAATCAGTAGTGAAAAGGTTAAGCATGAAAAATTGCATGTAAATAATTTGGGATTCATTGTAACATATTTAAAAACTCAGTAACGTTATATTATATATTCCAGGACATCTATGGAGTTGAGCTTCCGGAAATCCACAACAAGATCCTGTCTATTTTGTCCTACATTGGCTTTTCTATCTCAGCTGCAGGACTTCTCTTCACCCTGGTCACCTACTTTACCTTCAGGTACACTTCATGACTTGAATCTATAACTACAGGTTATGGCACATTCTTCTTTCAGATTAAAATTTTTATGTTATCAAGTATAAAATGAGTCATTGTATATTATACATAGACTCCAGAGACCAACATCTATAATGAAAACCCTGTGTGTCAGCAGTAGCATTAAGTTTTTAGATGGCAATTTATAGAGTTTATATGTCTGCAATATAAGAGTTAAACTAAGTCTCTAGGTTGCCTAAGGCTGTAGGGGGCGTTCTACGCATAATTGGCCACCTTTTTGTTTTGGGACATTTTGGGAAAATTTGGTACAACAATCTCAAAAAACTCACCACTTGTGACTAAAAAAAGCCGAATTTTGCTTCTGAAAAGGTTAATTAAGCAAATTACATATTTCAGATTTGGAGAATATGCAAGGTGTTTACAGTAGTCCCATTTGTACATGTGTTTGGCCATATTATTAATCCTGTCTACAGAAAACAACTGCTGCGTGATACCCCGTCCAAGATCCTGGTGAACCTGTGTGCTGCACTTCTGGGCATCATCATTGGCTTCATCTTCACTTCACAATGGTTTGTCAGGAAAAACAGTGGCGCCTGCAAGGTGAGAGACACCTCTGATCTAGTCCATTGTGAAAATATAGGCCACTCAAAAAAAAGCTGATATTGGTGAAAACTTCTTTTTTTAGACATTTTTGATGAAAAATATACAAAAATCGTAATGCAGTGGGCTAGGGATAACATACATCTTTCCAAATTTCTTGACAACTAAAATGTGAAATGTGTTTGGGAAAAGTCTATATTTTCCCATACATTTTGGTTCCACAGTCAAATTTTTTTTTTTTTAAAAAGCCCTTGTCATATTTTTCAGTGCTTGGTGATGAGAAACCATCTTTTATTTTTGAATGGCCTTATCTCAATCAATTTGTTGTCATGAGAACCTTTTAGTGATACTAGTTACCATGAATATTTAAGTATAAAGTAGCGTAGGATAGATTGTGATTTCCTTTGATCTAATTTAATTTGGAATTAATTGCTAAATTACAACAAGTATATTTATTTTCTCCTCCAATTTGCCAATGAAGGACTAGTGCACACCATCTTTTGCCCCCATTTCTATGTAAATTAACCATTGTAAGCTAGCCAAAAGCACCAGTCACCTGAATGAGTGGTAAAGAGGTTTTGAAACTTTCCTTCTTGTTTTCTCTTTGTTTTGCCTTTTTGTTCCTAGTTCATGGCAGCATTGACACACTACTTTGTACTGGCGGCCATGACCTGGATGTCGGTGGAAGCCTTCTACATGTACATGGCTCTTGTACGTGTACTCCATGCAGGATATCCCAAATTCATACTGAAATGTTGCTTAATTGGATGGGGTAAGAATTCAGTCTATCCTGCATTCATTTGCATCATTGGCATACAATTTATCCAAAATATCTAGAAATATCTATCAAGTTACAATATGGATAGGTTTTCATAAAGCCTCATCTCTTTTAGTAGCTCTTAATGCAAGGTGAAATTCTTTCATGCAAGAATGTCTGATGAATTGAACAATGCGTATGATATTGATTGCCAATTCTTAACTTTGTAGGTGTTCCCCTCATCATTGTTAGCATAACTGTTGGCGTCAGCACAGACAACTATGGCAAACAGGATGACATGTAAGACACTCATCCTTGTTACTCAAATTAGCTAATGTATGAGAAGCATTATTAGAAGGAGTAGCATCCTGCTTAAAAATTAACCTGGTGGATTTTATATCATTGTAGGGGTTTCGTATACGTATAACGCGAACACAGGTTCCAAATTCGGTTTGAATGCAACAGGTTTTATTCGATCACAGCCTCAAAAGTACACAAAGGTTTCTACTCGGTTCACTTGGTCTTTTAACCATTCGAAAATGCACAGGGTTCTATCGATAGTTTGAAGTTAGCAACACCGGACGATCAGGTCCTGAGCCAGCATGGCTGGTGCAGGAGCCATAGTGTGGGAGGGGTGTAGGTGCCCCTATCAAAGTGGTAACGAAGGTACGAAAGGTGTGGGTCAGAGCTCGTCCTGGGACGAACTCCCTGAGGTAGCCAACCTCGGCCTCTTATATACCCTGAGCGCGGACCAAGCAGTGTCGACGTGGCACTCCTCCATAGCGCCGTCTGGAGTGCCCTGCCTGGCTCCGCTACCAGATAACCGAAAGGACATGGCGTAGGTGTTGCCACCTAGTGTCCGCTGGAGGCACTTCCCGCTCTGACTCCACGGACCTATATGTACATGTATTATTCGTGCCCCTACATCATCTTATATTGTGCCCTCAAACTCTTATTTAATCATCTTGCTTCGAGACATATATAAACATCACTCTGAAGATAAGAGCAATGGACATCGATATACCTTGTTTACCTTCCTTACGGTTGGTAACTATTAACTTTGGAGATAAACCTTATTGCTTGGAGACTATTGTCTAAATTATATTATTTCCTCCCAGGTGTTGGTTAGGTCAGACCCCATTACTGGTTGCTGTCATTGTCCCAGTAGCCATCTGCCTGCTTCTCAACATGACCACCTTTGGCCTCGTCATCTACCGCCTCCGTGACATGAACACCTTAGAGAAGTCCAGACGCTCCAGCACCCAGTCCCGCCTGCTGGGTGCTACTGGTCTCATGGTCCTGCTGGGCCTCACCTGGATCTTTGCCTTCTTTGCTATCGGGGAGGCTGGGGTGGTGTTTCAATACCTGTTTGTGGTGTTGAACAGTCTGCAGGGGCTGTGGATATTTGTGTTCCATTGCCTGAGGAATGGGGATGCACGGCGGGCCTGGAAACATTGCCTGAGAGGGGCCACATCTGGCAGCAAGACATCCTCCACAAGTGGAAGTAAGATCAACATTTAGACTAAACATCAATGCAACATTATATTTCAAATGTTAAAGGGTGAGGAGTATTTCAACCATGGCACCCGGGGATGCTAGAGATGCCTCATACTATAGGCACTCAGTACTGTGCATTGCAGTCCTACAGGATGCTTGCTCACACTATCATCCAGAGATACACTAGAGTCACACCAATTAATAAATGGATATGAGTGCCTAAAGGGGCCTTGGTTTCTAGGGTTGTATGTATGTATATTTTCATTATTTAATGATAGGTTCAATAATCTGAGGACCTTAGGGAGTGGTCATTTTTTAACAACAGGGGGGGGTTGGTGGATTTGGGGGGGGAACCAAAAACATGTGGACCCCTTGAAGGGGGGGGACCAAAAAAATTTGGATCCCTCTTGAGGGGGGACCAAAAAAATTGCACCCCTTTTTAGTGTAAAAGCCAGCGCGTTACTATAGCTCAAAGGGGTCGGCCGTGCTCAATTTTAACTTGCCTGATGGGGGGGACCAAAAAAATTTTGACCCCTCTCGCGGGGGGGACTGAAAAGATTTTGACATACTCGCGCGAAAATCCACCAACCCCCCCCTGTTGTTAAAAAATGACCACTCCCTTAGACAACATCTACCTCTTCCAATGTTTCAGGCTTAACCAACCACAGTGAATTCAGACAGAGTAGCATAATATTTGACATAACAGGACAATCTCTGGATGAACCAGTGCAGTTTCAACAAAATACTTTTGCATGTTCTACTTTTTTTCTCCACAGGAGACACTGGTGGGTTTCAGAGAGTGTCTGCCAATTCTGCGACGGGCAGTACTGATACCAGCCTGAGTAGCACTCGGCTATAGTCCTACATTAAAATGGGTAAAGAGATTTTTCTTCAAATTCTGACCATAATGACCATAATATTAAATTGGTCAATAAAATCTAATTATAGCAAATTAGGAGGAAAGTAAGGGTAATAGAACAGATGGGAGGTCAAATATATTATTCGTGAACATTCTGACTCATTTTAAGGGGAATCTAATTGTTGTTTTATTTGTCCCACACATCGGATATACTAACTTTAAGAACATCTGAACGAGTTTTTCCTCCCGCTGCCACTTGGTAAATCTGTGGTGTGTGGGTGTGGTACCCTTCCAGAAAGAACTCAAGTAGGGGGGGTGGTTATTTAGTCAAAATGAAGATAGGAATGCGGGACCCATCCTAAAAGATGGTACTCATCATGAGAAACAAGAATATAACCTTCATTTTTGATTTCGAAACCTCTAACCCCCCCGTACGCCCCCTCCGAAGATAAAAAGTTGGAAAATATTAAATTAATTCAATTTTAATTAGTTTTCTTATTTCCATGGGGACTATTGCCCTTTAAATGGACATAAAACCACTTTGATGTAGAATATAAAAATACAGTGCACTAAAATAAGCAGTTTTTAAGTATCTGAAAATTTCAAGATGGCCGCCATTGGCAAAAAATACCATTTTTAAGCTGTTTTTAACCTCTATGTGTTGTAACTGACATGAAATATATATAAAAGTATTCTAAAATGGAATATTAAGATATACTGTACCAAAGGCAGATATATTGAGGTTTTAAGAAATCGAATATGGCCGCCTTTGGCACAAAACATTGATATTCAAGCATCAGAAATGCTATTTAAGTGGTAGAAAAGATTTTCTTAGTTGGTATAACTATGTGTTTTCTTCTTGGGCTGGAAGTGAATAAATGATATGACCAAATGGTTGCAATATCACTCCCTGCTCCCCCCCTCCAGTAAAATGTTTTAAAAATATGAAACATTGTGTAGTTCCATTAAATACATGTAATTCTTCCTACAAGCATTGAAATAAGGCCCTAAATTATTTACATAACAGTGTTTCGATGCTGTTGACAAACTCAATGGAGGCAAAGGAAGTAATCTTCAATTGACCCCAGCCCCTGCTGACTGTATGGGCTTGTATGTATACTAGTATACTAGCATACCAGGGATTTTTGACTATGTACTGGGAGGGAATTCGTTTAGTCTACTGATTTTCCCTTAATCATGTTGAAAGCAATTATCTTTCACATTAAAACATTTTTCCTGTGAATATTGGAAAATGAAAAGGTGATAAAATAATTGAGTATAGTATCTCAGCATCATTGGAGGAGGAACGATGAATGCAGTATGCTTAGTGAAGCCATATATCTACCCCAACCCAACCATAGAGCTCTCTGACCTTCAGATGTTTAATTGGCAGAGAGTACTGCTTTTACTGATGGCCAGCAGTTTATGGTATTCAAATTTAATTATTTTTCTAGAACATATTGGGCTCTAATATGGCTATACCTATCAAGCACCAACCTTGTTATACACACCCAACCAGTATCTAAACAATAACCTAAAGAATTATATCATAGGGAGTCACTGCTATGTTCCTACTTGCACTGTGGGCTGTTTTTTCAAAACGAGACTTTGCCTTTAATACACCTGTGATCTTAAGTTAAGTTTTGATTGATGTTGTGCTCTACAGATCAATCAACACATTAAGGTGACAGCCAGTTAATTTATATCATAGTTCAGTACCCCTATAAGTATGTGTGTTACCGTTTAGCACTATTGAGATAATGGATTAAAATGAGCAAGTTCTAGAACAATTAACAGACAAATGGTGACAGTCATAGGACAATAAAGCAGGGAGGGGCTGTCAAAGCCTAGGGGCAAATGAAAAAGTGAAAATATAATGCACAGACCTTCGATGTTGATTCATTAAAAGTATTTTCAATACATGTAACTATAAGCCTTCTCCAGAAACCAATATGTATCAGATATGGTACAAGTGACTTACTGTATAATAGTTATAAGTCAAGGACAAAGTAATTGTCCAGGGCGCTAGCCAGGGATAATTACCCTTGCCCAAGGCTTATAACACTTCTGCAGCTGGTCAAGTGTAACCATATCAAACTTATGCTACTACTAATCTCCTTGATTATTTTGTACATCTTATATACCTGGCTCTTTTCCTGTGTTCTATCGGCCAAGTGTGGTATACATTTTTATCTTACAGGGAGTCACATGCACACACCCATTATATTGTAACTGTTGGTTTTGTAATGATGATATTGCACTAGGATCATCAGGGGTCTAGGAGAAAATTAGTTTTTGACTATCCTCTTTTATCATTTGAAGCCTATCCCTATCCCCTCTGTTCCCAGAACTACACTTTGCCTATAATGCAGTACAAAGGCCCCATAACTTTAGCTAGAAAAGCTCTTGTAAGTGACAGCAATTTATTTCTTAAGCTTTAAAGTGAATTTAGTTTTGATTATAATTGACCTATGCAACATTCTACATTTCTGTCTATAAAGGATTTAACATTGCTTTTGTCTAATGACAGTTATTTTGGATATTTTTAGAAACAGTACTAAACACTAAAAAATGATGTTTTTTCCCCAATGGTGGCCATCTTGACTTTTCAAAAGCTTCAAAATAGCTGACTTTGGTGCAGTATGTCATTATACACCATAGCAAAGTGATTCTAATGAGATTTCAGGTGTGGCAGACCAAATATGGATAGAATTACATTAAAAAACAGTGTTTTTGCCAATGGTGGCCATCTTGAATTTTTCCAAAACTTCAAAATAGCTCATTTTAGTCCACTACATGTTTACACTTCACCTCAAAGGGATTTGATGTGAACATTAAAGGATGCACACTATGTGGGAATTTTTTAATTGAATTAATTAATTATTTTCCAACTTTTTATCTTCGGAGGGGGCGTACGGGGGGGTTAGAGCATTCAAATTCAAAAATGAAGGTCAGATTCATGTTTCCCATAATGAGTACCATCTTTTAGGATGGGTCCCGCAAAAAGTTTGCGCTAACCACCCCCCCTAACTCAAGAATGACACAGAGTTGGGATCTTGGGTGTTTCTTGGGAAACACAAAAGCTATATTCACAAGATAGCTATGGGAGATTCCCGAGAATAGCAAATGTTTCCAGTGATATGTTCATTAACCAAAAATGAGCGGATAGCAGGGTGCGAGTGCCGTCTAGCACTCAGAAATCAGCATGAGTCCGCAGGACGAGTGCTGATATCCGATGCTAGACTTCTACCTTGCTAATAATAAAAAAAAATTAATAAAAAATTGACTTTCAAAGAAATTATACCAGCTCGGTAAATAATGGCCCTATGGGGCTGAAACTCAGCCGATAGACCCCTTGTTTCGTCCCCCACTATGACCAGCGCCTCGACGGCGTGGTACGTAGAGTGTCCGACTTTAAGTGTTGGGGTAGCGTTTTCGAATCACCATGAAACCTGGCATTTTATGGGTGACAAAATTTCAGAATTACTCAGGACCACCGGAAACGGGCTGATATCCCCTGGAAACGTGCTGATATCCGCTGGAAACGTGGTGATATCACTGGATATCAGCACGGGGATATCTCAGCAAAAAGCACAATGAGTGGCTCAATTGTGTAATAAATGGTGATATGTATTTCCTTAGTTAAACTTGTAGTCTCACGTTTGTGCTAACAACGAGAAATTCCCAAGTATATGACACAATAAAATTTCTTTTTGTATTTTCCTAAATACTATACAGCACAACTAGGGTCCCAGCTCGATTAATGTTTGCCTTTATTATTGAAGTATTGAAACTACAGTTTCAAGGTTTACTCGCTTCATCAGGGTTATTCATATTCAATTACAGTCTACTGAAGTACATCATGAGACATTTCATATTGATGAATCTGACTGGTCGCTCAATGGGGAGACTCAATTATATTGAGTAGTTTAGTGATACTACTCAAGGGGGCGTTACTGGTCAGCCTACCTGTAGCCGGTGGCCAGCCTGGTCGGCCATTGCTACTTAGAGCTTGGCCAGCTGGTCACAGGCTCAATTATTTAACAAGCAGCGTATGGACTATGCATGATATCAATATACTAATAAATTGAGTGATATGTAGTCTTTTCCTTGTACCTCTTAAACAATTAGTAAGCACAGTGTATTTCCAGAGATTCACTCTTTCAACTAACTATGACACAAGAAATTGACTAATGTATTTCTTTGGAAGAGCTATCCATATGCTTTTGAACCTTCAAAATCTCAACTCTTGTAGAGATCCCAAGTAGTGAAACAAAAATGGTAGGAATCCTGTTTGAGATCTTGTTTTAAGGGACCAAGTTGAGATCACATGGTCATGTGTATGGATGCACCTCCACAATGTTGTAGAGGCTTCAGTACCATGACATCTGATATATCTTCCTTTGTGCATTATCGGTTGTTGTAAATGCAGATATTTTCATGTGTATACATTTTGCGGAATTTCCTAAAAATAGACATTGTCGCTGGTATTTAAATTCACAGATTTTCAAGATTTGGCCCCTACATAAAGCATAAATTTTCGGTTTGTGCATATTTTCACTGTTTTTTTTTAAATCGCGAAAATCGTGAAAATATTACTGAGTGAAAAATTCTACCTTAGATTTAAATTGTTTACATTATAGACATAAATGACTAAATTCTGCTTTTCCTCCTTTTTTTGGCAGGTAGGCATTAACTGCAACAACAGACACTGAATGTCCCACTGACTGACCCTACCATGCTAAAATATATTTTACATACAATGAGTGTCATTAAATTACTGACTTATTACATTACATATGTGATTAAATAAAAAACAGGTATGAGTTTATGAACATCGAATAATAGTTATAATCTTGTTAAATGAAGAATGTAAAGTCTGTGCTACAAAATCACAATCATGGGTTAATAAAATAATTATCAATTTGTATATATCATTTCTTCCCTGTTAGAGAATTACCAATGAATTCGTGACTGCATTATACAGGCTCAAATTATGAAGTAATATGATAAGATATATGAGTATAATAGGTTTTAT
Source organism: Harmothoe impar (assembly GCA_947462335.1). Lineage (NCBI taxonomy): Eukaryota > Metazoa > Annelida > Polychaeta > Phyllodocida > Polynoidae > Harmothoe > Harmothoe impar. The sequence goes on along the minus strand of OX381717.1, from coordinate 63,025,710 downwards.
TTGTGTTCTAAGTGTAATTAATTACATTGAGTTCATGAAATTTAGCGGAGATAAGTATATATATGTTGGCACTCCGTAGCTTTTGTTTACTAGCTAGTTATACGTTTTACGTCATACATTATACTACTCTTGTCATTCATACATTAAGGCTTTGGTGCTTCCTGTGGTTCTTCCGATCACCCAAACAGCCCTTACCGATGTTATTTGATAATGTAAGTGTATTTTCGAAGATGATCTAATCAAATAGATACACTTATAAAACTAAAAAAAAACTTTAAAAAAAACAGTTGCCACCTGCTGTGCGGGGTTTATGGAGCTACTGGTTGGGGACAAAGCTATTCTGCCACGTGACCCTGTGCGCACAGGCAGGGCACCCAGAACACCTATATAAGAGGCGGATCCAGGCTGAATCGTTCTCCCAGTTTTTGACTGTGAGTAGAGCCCTTCTTGATCCTCTCTACCTCTGCCTGTGACCTACCCGTTAGCTGTTGACTGGCCACAAGAGAGCATTCATCCCACCATGCTCTTTGACCATCTTGTAAGGAGGGCAGGTGGGCCTAGTTCCTTGAACCTGTGTGAACTCATCCTATGACTTTAACATGCAAACTGCTATTACAAGCCTGTGTGCACTACAGAAGCTGTGACAAACTGAATAAACTACCTTTGCAGACGAGAAAAGTTGATCCTCATTTGCATTGTTCATTAGCTAAAGAAAAAGCCACATTCACATATATTTCTAGAAAAATATTTAATTGTTTCTTTTCAATATAAAAGAACATTGAGTAATGATTATTGAAATGTTATATAGTATTGTAAAGGACGCGACTTCTTTATCTTAATATTGGTAATATTTGATTAAGTAAAGAACAAGGTCGACACAGTTAGGATCAAGTGTACAGGTTGCAAATAGGTGAAGTTTATTCAACCAACCTTGCAGGCAAAAATAAGCAGCGAACGAACTTCCTATAGAGTTTGGAGTGGGTCAGCAGGCTTCTAGCCAATAATCAGAGGGCTCCCTTTGGGCGGGAAATTCAAAAGGGGTCACGTGACCGGAAGTGACCTACTTAAGGGTGACCTGGAGGGGTTACGTGACTGGTATAGTGTGTATCTGGATGGGACTATGACTAAGCTACTAGAATGGTCCAAACGACAAGAGACCAATCACAGGCCTTCATTTGGTCACGTGACCGGAAGTGAGCTATTTAAGGGTGACCTAGGAGTGACCTGCTCAATCAACCAATCAGAGGCAGGTAAATTCTTGGGGGAGGGGGGGACAAATATTGACATATTTGGTATCAAATTGAAGCTAATATTGTCAGTAATGCAGTAACATAGCCATAACTTACATTTTAAAAGATTTCTCTCAAACCTTTTCGTCGAAAATACCACCACAACAAGGGTAACCTTCTGAGGTTAAAATTACCACCACAAGGATAAGAGGTGTCCAATATCCGTGTTGTTGAATGATACTGCTACCTTTGTTCACTACCACCCCCTTGGAAAAAAACCCACAGTGTTTGCCAGCATTAGCAGCAGAAACCTAAATGTCACTTTTACTGATAGATATACAGAAATACTGGCACACCATAACACGATAAAAAAAATCAATGAAATACTAAAAAAAATAGTGAATTGATTTAATAGGGTCAAAATATTTTCTAGGTATAATTTCAGTGAAACCTACAGTACACGTAGCGCCACCCAACAACAACGTCACTACACCTTCTTGTGTGTAGGTTTAAAATCCACAAATACCTATTAACTCTTCCTTTACCGATCGCGCCTTTTGGCAAATTTTTGGCCTAGATTTTCTGGATTCGTAATATTTGGTATATGGATTCTTGGGATCCCAAACCATTTGTCTCTGGTAGTATTTCCCTTCATATGGTTGGCTTGCCAACTTGAGGGATAATCAACCCGATTTTGGCCCATATTTGATCGATTTTTCAGGTGAAAATCATTAAAAATGTAGAATAATATGATTTATTTGGTGAAAACCTACTTTAGAGAGTTTTTCATGATTAAAAAGATGGCACTAACATTTCCTATTATTTTTGGTGTATTTTTGATCAAAATATTCGTTGCCATAGCAACAGATACCCTAAAAATAGTGATTTTGTGAATTATTGGTTGCGATGGTAACCACATCAAATATGGCCGTAAGGACCATTCCACACACAAAATCTGAAAATACTGTAGAGGTCGCGGAAAACTTAGTCATTGGATCGGCCGGGAATCGAACCACAGACCTCTCGCACCGGTGACAAGCGTGCTAACCGTTACACTACCAACCCGTGTCTGACTGTTCTCCGCTCCCTACGTTACTGGATCGTTATGGTACAGAGGGGGAGGATTACCCAGGTGTTTCACCCCTTCGGGCTCTCCACCAGGGTACGGGGAATCCGACCCCTACACTACCCCCATCAGCTTCCATCATGTCCTCTAGATTCGGATTTTCCGGGGGGTTACCAACCCTGGGCTTTCTCTCCCTCCTAGAAGGGGCTTTATCAAGCAGTTACAGAGAGTCCCAGCCCCCGGAGTATAGAGGCACCTAGCACCAGGCATTCTGACCCACTGGAGACCGAAGGTCCCAATGGGGCTTTATCAAGCAGTTGTTGAGATACCCTGACTTCCCAGTGATGGAAGCTTTCTACACCATACCGATTCAGCCAATTTGTTGACTGAACTCCATGCTGAACTCCAACTGCCCGTACTGGGAACCAACTCTTCACTACCTGCTCCTCCAACTACCAACCGCCAGCAGGTGGCCAATCCCCAGCAAGCTGGAATGCTCCTACCGTTCGCAGTCAACATACTACCCGATTCATCGCGGCAGATCCACCAGTGTAGAGGTCGCGGAAAACTTAGTCATTGGATCGGCCGGGAATCGAACCACAGACCTCTCGCACCGGTGACAAGCGTGCTAACCGTTACACTACCAACCCGTGTCTGACTGTTCTCCGCTCCCTACGTTACTGGATCGTTATGGTACAGAGGGGGAGGATTACCCAGGTGTTTCACCCCTTCGGGCTCTCCACCAGGGTACGGGGAATCCGACCCCTACAATACCTAAAAAAAACTACAACATGGTATTTATTCCATCTCAATTGATGAAGGGAATCCTGAAATATTGCAATTTGAATATTTGTTCAAAATACACTTTTTGATATACCATTGCTATTTTGATAGACCTATATCTTGCTTATTTAGATAGATATAGAAAACTAGGGTAACGCTGCTTAAAGTCAACATCCTTAGCTTATAGTATCACTACTCAACTTGTAGTTTGAATATTCACATAATTCCAAAAGTTTTGGAATGCTCATGCCATCATCTATAGTAAAAAAACACCCAAAAATGATCTGGTAAAGGAAGAGTTAATGCTCGATACCAACCATTGTCACAATATTGTCATATTTTGTATCAGATTAAAGCTCATAGTGCCAGAGTAGGATAGACATAACTTACATTTTACCCACTTTTAAAGATCCATAAATTTTTATCTACTAAGGTGTCAATTTTGTCATGAAAAAACATAAATATAGACCAATACATTTTAGCCTGGATTAAAAAATGGTGTCTGCAGGCTACCTTTGCAAGGACCGCGACATCACCTTACGATGATTATAAACCGAGGTCACTCACTATCACGTACACCCTGGTAGCTTGTCGATCGTAGTTGCTATATATGTACCCTTTTGTTTTCAGCCGCACAAAAGGTGTGTAAGGTAAAATGTGCAGTGACCCTAGTACAACGTCAGAGTAACGTTGGTGGGTATGGGTGAATTCCTTTTTTCCTCTGAATAAGAAGTATTTTTATGCATCGTATTCAATGACTTGTGTCAAATAGAAAAAAATCAACAATTTACTCATATTTCTCCCATAATAAGCTGTAATATCTTATGCAACATCTAGAAAATAGAAATATAAAATAGTGCTACTACCTAGTAATGAGTCCGACCGTGTAGTAGTACTACGCTTAATTCCCATTTTCCTCACCAGACGGCAGGCGAGAGACCCGCCTGCCCGTGCTCCAGCCTGGTTATGTCTGTCTGGCTGTCAGTAATCTTGCTTAATGGATCGGGCAGAGGGGCCATTTTATACTGTGACAGGACAGGTACTATGAAATAGGTTAGAACAAATGATTGCAGTGCTCATGATGTTTTATAACTATAACAAAACATTTTCATAGTCACTGTATAGTCACAGTAAATATTGGACTCCAGATCCATTTAGCGAGATTACGGATAGTACTTTAGTCCAGCCTCGAAATCAAGCGATACTAAGGGCCTAGATGAAGTTCGGGGATGGCAGTGCTCTATGTTGCATATTGAATGTAACAAAAGACAATGTCAATGTCCTCTTTTTTTTTCCTAACCACCAAACGTGCTCCATGTCAATTTTAAACAACACACTACGTCATGTCACTAAAAGATTTTTTCCCTCATGTTACTAACCTCATGTCAAATGTCTACTTTAAGAACAGATCGGTCATCATGTCACTGTGTAGACTTTTTGAGTCTACCGCTATTGTTAATACCCTAAAGATCTACCTGCTGCATACGACCTGTAGGCCTAGCTGTCAAATTTCTACTATAAAGATCAATGAGGTCGTTGTTAATATATCCCTGCTTTACGACAAGTCCCTTACCTAAAGGAAGAATAGTATTTGCGGGCGGGCAGGTGGTCTCAGCGGTCAACATCCCAACATCACCCTAGTGCTGGTATAAACAGACCATAGATACTCTGAAAACCCTAAACTTAACACTGTCAAGTAGGTATTCTATGGGGTGAGGAGGAGGAAGGCAAGGCGGAGGGAGGGAGGACTCCCAGCAAGCGACGAGAACGAACGAACTCAATCCGAGCCAGCAGCGCTATCTATAAAGAAGCCCTCAATAACCTGTGTGGGAGTAGTACCTGCAGCACCACCATCGGCCGTTGCTAAGGGCCAGACTGTTGCTACTGCTACCAAGCTTTCACCCTCCGCCATCTTGATTCCCACTGTATCATATAGCTGTAGTACTGAAGGATGCTCCTTCAGCCCCTGCACCTGATTAGTCTCCCTTGAATCAAGTCTGTAGATTGCTTTGTCTGCTCAATCAGACATGTGAGGCATGTTGCTACACATTTTATCTGTACAGTCACAGTGGTTTAGTCAGAAAGTGTATATATGTGATGTGAGTCTTTGTGGAATGTAGGGTGTATCACGGGAAGATAAGCACCCACAGGAGGACGGGGGTGAGTGTTCCCTGCGTCGGGCCCTGCACTGACCTACTCACGGCCAACACTGACCAGTCAGTGACCTCCTCCGTGTCCCTATGCACTCCTGACATAGCCTGATAGCAGGTATCATTTTTCCTTATACTGTCATTCTAGTGGTATAACCTACAATATTGCATTCTTTTAGTTCATATAGGTCTATGATGTAGGCCTATTCAAGTTAGTCAGGTTATATACATATATGTACCCGTTTGTTTTCAGCCACACAAAAGGTGTGTAAGGTAAAATGTGCAGTGACCCTAGTAATATGTGGGAGTAACGTTGGTGGGTATAGGTGAATTCCTTTTTTCCTCTGAATAAGTAGAATTTTCATGCATCGTATTCAATGACTCGTGTCAAATAGAAAAAAAATCAACAATTTACTCATATTTCTCCCATTATAAGCTGTAATATCTTATGCAACTTTCAATGAAACTAGAACATCGAATTCATCTACGTGATAAAACAAAAAAGTGTTAGTAATCCTTAAACACTATCAACTCACCCGTCTTATTGGCGGCTAGAGGGTGGTGGTGGTGGGAGGTGCCCCAACAGTCTGCGCTGTGCTGTACCGCAGAGGTACTGCACAGGTAGGTCGTAGGGGATCACCAAAAACCCTCTTAAGGTCGGCTAGCAAAAAAAACATAAAAATGTTTCCCTCAGTTTCTACACACATTAATAACGATGGTTATAAAGCAAGCTCACTCATAGGAATACAAGCCAAAGCCACACAGCTTAGGCTTTGTGCTGATACCCTACCGTCAGACGTTAAGGACGCTATAAATCTTGCCCAACTTTAGACACACAAGGTTCCCACACTGTAAGCCGTAATTGAAAATAGTTTTTTTAATCCTTGTGCTCTAGTGGAAGTCACCCGTCTTTGTCCACCATGACGTGGGGCCAAACCCCCACCACCACCCTCGTCGCGTACACCCACTGGAAGGGCTTGAGCAGTACTTTTTCTAGTTCCTAATGTATTGAACAAATATCATACTAAGTTAGATGCAGAAATCAATAGAATATCTAGATCATCGAACAGGTAGCGATACCCTTTAATACATGTTGGTCTTATATTTGTCAACTACATGAAATTTAAATCCATGTGACAGACATACTGTCATTAGTTGTGTTTTGATGTACATGTAACATAATTGTACATATATATATACGTAATTGGATTACATATATACATACATTTTGCAAATGGGACAGATATGTAGAGTGTAAAAAGATTTTAAAATGAGCCTCTTTTTATCATTTTTTATGCCGAAGTGGTGGCGTAGCCACCTGGTGGTGCCGCCAGGCACCACCAGAACGAGGTATATGATGTTTGCACTTTGCAAGAAGTCAGAACGGGCGCCGCCATCTTGGATTGTGCCGCCATCTTGGATTAAGGTGTCACAACACAAATTTATGCTATGTGATAACAATAATATCAATCAACCTTTGATAGTTCCTGAGGTTGATTATAATCAAACCTACCCCCCCTAATCTGGACCCAAAGAATTCAATGGTTCTATCGGTTTGTTGCTAATACAGCTGGTTGCCTAGCAACGGCTATCCTAATTGTTTGTCTGCCTAGCAACACATATGTCCATGGTCCTGAAGTTGATTATAATCATACCTACCCACCCTAATATGGACCCAAGGAATTCAATGGTTCTATCCGTTTGTTGCTAATACAGCTGGTTGCCTATCAACAGCTTTTCTAATTATTTATCTGCCTAGCAACACACATTTCCATGGTCCTAAGGTTCATTATAATCATACCTACCCCCCCTAATATGGACCCAAGGAATTCAATGGTTCTATCGGTTTGTTGCTCATACAGCTGGTTGCCTAGCAACGGCTATTCTAATTGTTTATCTGCCTAGCAATGCACATTTCCATGGTCCTAAGGTTGATTATAATCATACCCACCCCCCCTAATATGGACCCAAGGAATTCAATGGTTCTATCAGTTTGTTGCTAATCCAGCTGGTTGCCTAGCAACATATATTGTAATTGTTTATCTGCCTAGCAACACCCATTTCCTTACCCCCTAACATGGACCCAAGGAATTCATAGGAAATGCCATATTTGAAGTAATATCATCCTTCCCCCTGATAACACCTTCCTAACCCTGCTTTTTTGGTGTCTTGAATGGGTTCCCTTCAAACATACCAACCATGTAGACATTATGTTTCTTCGAATGCAAGAATTTCTGTTGTTGCCGCGTATAAAAATGCCTGAGGCATTTTTTACGCGGCAACAACCGCAATTCTTGTTTTACAGTATATTTGCTTCACATTACTTCAGACTACATTTAGTAATATTGTTGTGCAGAAGGCATGACGTTCCCACGTCCGAACAGTATTTAACTCACTTTGTCTTCTAAGAAAACCTACATTAGTTGTTTTTAAAATGCATGGTGCTACACAATTCCTGGCATGTAAATGACCATATTTTACATTTATGTGTCACTTACATACACATACATCTGATTGGAGCAACACTACTTTTTCCATACATAGGGACTACATAACTATTTATATATATACGCAAGTGCTGATATACGTATATGTAAACTACTTGGCCTTGTGAGGTGGTGAGGGGACCAACACACCATCCCTATGTGTGAACTAGGTTGCTATCATTGTTTTATTATCAAAGTTCCCCCTTTAAACACATCTTTACTCCTTTAGATATGCCAAAACACAGCCAGAGCAAAGAGATCTTGTTAATGATGTCATGTCTGTGATGTCGCCATGATGACACCATGTTGCGCAGCGGAAACACTGTGGAGCCATCTGTAAAGTCAGACAGCTTAATATGGCAGGAGCATCCACCTTCGTACATCCCCGTCTCCATGCGAAGGGCCATGTATTCCCACTACACCTACTTGTCAGGGTGTAAGCATCATTGGGGATATTTTGATCAGTCATGATGACGTGCACCGAGTTGACATTTCAGTGTTTCAACTCATAGGGATTTATTTTGAAGTGACCGCTGAATGCAACGTGATCTACAACACAAAGCACCATGCGTGACGGCCATTGTGATTGAATTGTGTAGGTTTCAAGTATTCACTATGTGGTGCTGATAGTATGATCAACTTATCTATGTTATTCCTAGCCCACTGCACTACGGACAATTTAAGCTTTAATTTGAGACTAAAATTTGCCATTTTTAACTTATTTTCCATCAACAATTTTAAAGAAGAAGGTTTTCACAAAATCACCCTATTCATGACGACTGTGGTAATGAGAAACCAGCTTTTAAGCTTCCATAAAGTATGTATGCACCAAGGGGGTGGGGGGTTTATGGCAAATGCATGTACAAAAGCGTACATGAAAGCAGGTGTGGGGGAGGGGTCTAGAGCCTTCAGAGTCTTTATGTATGCATTTTCATGATTTTGGAACAAGACTGGACCTATTCAACTGAAATTTAATGGTTGGATTTTGGCGTTGTCACATAAAAGGGATTGCAGATGACCTGCACTCTGTGGATGAGGGATGGTCAAAAATCGTAATTTACTTTATTATACCTAGTGCAACAAAGCATACAGGATCCCTATCTCTTAACTATAGAAGCTACAGACGGAATATTTATGGCATAAAAACAGTGGTACGCCACTCTCAGGCTGTGAGCGTGGCGTACAACGTCTGAGCGTGGCGTACACGTCGTGAGCATGGCGTACACGTCGTGAGCGTGGCGTACACGTCGTGAGCGTGGCGTACACGTTGTGAGCGTGGCGTACAAGCTTTTGCCTGGGCAGCGAATCATTCTGCAGTCAGCCGACAGTCAGGGAGCCGGTCATCGCTTGATAGGCTGACTTAAAGTTAAACGTCTCTCCTCTCTGGTGGCGAAAAGTCATCCTATCAAAATGCTGACCAAGAACCCAGTTATGGGCCTACCCTCGCACTCAAGATTAGAAAAGGAGGGTGGCAGGGAGATTGTAGAGTTCGCTGGTTCCCCGTCCATTATCAAGGACGCAGGTCCCTAGCGCGGGGTCACACTCTCCATCTTTGGCAAAGTCCAAAAGATGTGTACAGGAGAGTGTACGTCGCGCATGTGCATGCACATGCGCAATGTACACTCTCCTACACATGTTTTGGACTTTGCCAAAGATGGAGAGTGATGGATGACGTCACTAGCTCTTAGAGAGCTAATACTAGATAGCCAGGACCTGCGGGTTAGCCCCAGGCAACCGTGGGAACCAGCGAAATTGTAGTGTTCAGTTCCTGAGCTACTCAAGTCCGGTACTCAAGACAACTCCCACACAGGCCCCTTTGGCAAAACAACGTCATATATCTAAGACGTTGGTAAAGCTAACGTTAGTTACAGACCCGTTAAATTCCATGGAAGGTTTCCTGCCGAAGTCCACCCCCCCCCCCCTGTCCAGCATGATTGATTGTCAGTAACAGTTAGACAGTGAGAGGGTTGGAGGGTGGGAGGTAGGAGTGAGAGAACGTGAGAGAATCTGTAGGCAAGAGAGTTGTCAGGGAGAGTTTTAATCTACAGTGAAATTTAGTTTACTGTAAATTGTAACTTTAATATATATGTAGGCCTAGACCCCTAAGTAGCCTAAGTTTCCACCAGATAAACAGGTAAGACTAGGTATTACTGTGCTACCCGGTACTTAGTCAATTGATCATAATACATGTGGAATGATGAGTGACAATTGAATAGGTTTGGGTCAATTTATATATAGACCGGCTGGCTTGTCCCCAGCCATTTATTAACATGTTAATTTAACGTGTCACAAAGAAAAAATATGTGAGCTGTCATATCATGACGCGAAGGATCGAAGAGTGTTCGTGTGACGTCACGGGAGGTTGCGGCGCATCTCAGCAGGGGGCGCCTCAGTAGAAGGGGCCCCAGGAGGGGGGTCCCTGTTCGCGGGGTAATACCTGTATTAACCAGTCAATACACACCATTACTGTGCTACCCGGTACTTAGTCAATTGATCATAATACATGTGGAATGATGAGTGACAATTGAATAGGTTTGGGTCAATTTATATATAGACCGGCTGGCTTGTCCCAAATAGCCCCAAACTAGTCAGCCTCAGGCCGGTGGGAGGAGGCCACCGAGGCCACAGTGGCCGCCACCTGGATGTCCCTGGATATACGGTCCTCCAGGGGGGCCTCGAGATAGATCTGGTAAGCATCACTTGACCAGTCCCCGCGGGCCTTGATCTCCTCCTTACTGGCTCCAGTAAGCCAGAGGAAGGTAGACCCCCCCCGACGCAGACTATGACTGGAAAAGTCTGACGGGTCCAGTCCAGCTGCCTGGCATAGGTGCTTGATCATGGACTGGTAGGTGTCATAGTCGAGTGGGGAGGGGGGTAGATATGGCAGTCTGAAGGCCGGGTCCTTGGGACCCGCAGGCACTTCCTGGAAGTGACGAGCAGTCCAATAAGCTGCACACAGTCTCTGATCCGGGCAGAAGGACACAGGGATCTTGAGAACCTTCTCCCGGCGTTGGATAGTCTTGGTTTTCTGAACAGAAATGAGCATGCCCCACTTGCAGAACTCAAAGTCCTGACGACGTAGGACGGCGTCAGAGAGTGTGACATTTTGTTTCCTGAGCAGGCCTCTGAAGGATGTGAGGATGGCAGCCCTGAACACATTGTGGATGGGCTCCTCAGAGAGGAAGGAGAACATGGATATCAGCAGGGAGGGGAGTATTGGAGCAGCTCTGCGCACCTCCTCACCCAATACCCTGCTCACCCCGGCCAAAGCTCTATAGGTGCCGACGTCAGTGTAGTCCACAGGGGGAAGACCTTCGGTCTTTAGGAAGTCACTCAGGGCCGAAACATAGTTACGGATTGATACTGGACGAAGTGTCCTGGCCATATAGGCCACGAACCACGCCACCTGATGTGGTGGGCATGGAGTCAAGTCCAAGAGGTAGGTCTCACAGAACTTGAAATACTTCTTCATCTGCGAGGACCTGGTCTTGGTCGATTCCTCTGATAGGTAGCGCCTCTGTAGGGCCTTGCATTCTGCCTGCAGCTGGAGAAGCCCCGCACCTGGAAGGAGAGCCATGGGTGAATAAGTCAAAACAGCACATGCTCCGGGGGGACATTCTGTCCACAATGTTCTGAACTGACTCCTCCAGGTCCAGCCGACTAAGGCTGTCACAGAGGACATTGTCATCAGTGGGTATGTACACAGCTGTGAGAGAGAAGTTATATGTAACCGATAACCAGAAGATCTCGCGCAGCCAAATCATGGAGAATTTATTCTTACTGCGCCCCTTCCTTATCGCCCACATGACCTGGGTGTTGTCTGTGACACAACACACCTTGGCATCCACCCACCTAGGCCCCCAGCGCTCCATGGCTTTGAGTATGGGGAACAGTTCTAACACATTGATGTTCTTGTCCTGGACGACGTCAGTGGAGCCCACATAGTGGTCTCCCAGGGGCTCCACCCACTTGTTCTTGGTGTCCCAAGGGCCAGCCACCCAATCATAGTTGGAGTAGGCCCCGTATCCCCAGAAGGAGGAGTCACTGTATAACCCCAGTGTGGGGGTGGTGGGGGCCCTGATCCTGGAAGAGCCATTGAACAGCCTGGCAAAACCCTGCCACCACAGAAGGTCTTCCCTGAACTCATCAGTGAAGTGGATTGTTATGAAGGGGCGTGTCTCCTGGGCACATAGGTCATAGATACGCCTCGTGAAGGTGTTGCCACCATTTATCACAGTGCTGCAGTGGGCCAATAGGCCTGCTAGCTCATCTAGCGCCTGCTTAGTTGCACTTGATTTATTGAGAAAGGCACCCACCGTCGATTCCAGTCTATTTAACTTGTCCACCGGGAGGCGAAGACACATGTCCACAGTGTCAATGTCTATGCCTAGAAACCGGGTGGTAGTGGCGGGGTGTGACAATTTCTTAAAACTGATGTCAAACCCCAAGTGCCTCAGGATTCTAACTAACAGCAACTGATCCTGTCTGCCCTGCTCCAGTGTGTCAGAAACAATACAGTAGTCGTCCAAGTAATTAACACAACGGGGGACGCCCTCTGCGGCCAGAACATGGACCACAAAGTCAGACACACAATTGAAAATATAAGGAGCAGAACTGAGGCCCATACACACCCGGTTGTCCCGTAGATAGATCTCACCCTGGCCAAAGTCCCAGGATAGGCCCTGCCGGGCCCTGGATGAGGGATGTGTGTGCAGGGCTCTGAAGGCGTCGGATATGTCGACTGTGCAGAGGTGTTCTCCACCTGTCAGCATGGCTGAGACGTCATGGACGCCCTTGTACTTGAACTTCTCCGCCACCTCATCTGTGAAGTTGTTGACAGCGACAGCGTCCGGGCGTGAACAGTCCACAATACCCCGGATCCCTTCATCTTTTGGCACACAGCCTATGGCGTGAGTGCACAACATAGGGGAGTCGATTCTAGTAATACAGTCCCTGTCGAGCTCCCTGCGTAACTTGATAGACAACAGTTTGTAGTTCTCCCCGGAGATGGCTTCGCTGTAGTTGGCACATGTGTATTCGGAGTGGCACGAGGAATCCACCACTTTAAATCCAAACAGCACGCCTGCGAGCACAAATTCCCACCCTATAACGGGCTCCCCACATAGCAGGGCCTTCACAGTGAACCGGCACGGCTTTAATTGAGTCACTGAGCCGCCGACAGAGAAGATACAGGGACATAATCCGGTAAAACAGTCATCGTAGATCGGGATTTCTCTCCACTCGTCGCCATCTTGCTCGCGGAACCGCAGGCGGTATCTAACCCGGCCTCTGATTGGATGGGTGGCATTGCCACGCAGGATAGACAACCAATCACAGGCCGCGACGCAGTCCGCAGCTTGTTCCCGGCGAGCGTCCGCAGCGCGGGCAGTTGGCGGAACCCCCACCCGGGGCCCCGTCTGCGTTCCCGCGCGCCGACTTTCACCACTTTTGGCGGGCTGAACCCCCGCCCGGGGCCTCTCGCTGACTCCCGCGGACGCTGCGATGTCGACGTGTGTCGGTGGAACCCCCACCGCGGGCCCCGCACCTCTTCCCGCCTGTTGAGGGGCGGGAGCCCGGGCCGGATCCTATTTCTTGGCGGGGCACTTGGGAACCTTGTGATCACCGCCGCAGCTCCTGCAGATGTGGGGGAAGCGGCACTTGGGCTTATCGCAGGCACTCTCGTAATTCCAGGCATAACACCCATTTTCCGCCCCACTGACCACGGCTTTGACGGCGTGGGATGCGCCGCCCGATTTCTTTTTAGCCGCACCGGCAGCCTGGGGAAGGTGGGCCTGAGCTAGGCGACGCCCCTCCCAGGTGTTTTTCATCCCATAATGCAACATAGTCAGATTACTGTCTCCAGGACCGAAGGCGGCCATGCCGGCCTCCTCCGCCTTCTCCCTGACTGCCAAGTCGTAATCCACGGCGGCGTCAGGTGGGTAGATGCCCGGGGCATGCATGAAGCACATGTAGCTAAGGTGCTGGAGATATCCCTTAACCGCCCCCCACTGCATCTCATTATGAATAGCCCACTCTAAAGAACCGTATAGTAACTCCTCGAATTTGGCTAGGCGGATCTTCTCCAATTTGGGCAAGTACTTCGATATGGCGAACTTACTTTCCTTGTCGCCTGACGACGCCGACGCCGACGCCGCCAAGCCGGGCGTAGGCATCCCTGGCGTGGGTGGTATGACGCCGCCGGCTTCCAGCGCAGCATTCTGGAGTTTTAATGCTGCAATCCGTGCCCTGGCTCGTAATTTCCTACCAATCCGCTCCTGTTCAGCCACTTCAGTGGCCAGCGCCCTCTCCTCCTCGTCCATTTCGACTTCCTCGATCAAGACGCTGTCAGTGTTGGACGCCATGCTGGACTCTCCGTTTGAACTTGATCGCATCGATCTTTTCTCAGTGATCGGCTCTGGACACTTGTCCCCCACAGGTTCCTGGTGGTCTACAGCACACTTCCAGCATAAAACCATGCTATCTGGAGTGATACTTGCTGTAATTATACCAATAAAACCAGAAAAAATATGTGAGCTGTCATATCATGACGCGAAGGATCGAAGAGTGTTCGTGTGACGTCACGGGAGGTTGCGGCGCATCTCAGCAGGGGGCGCCTCAGTAGAAGGGGCCCCAGGAGGGGGGTCCCTGTTCGCGGGGTAATACCTGTATTAACCAGTCAATACACACCATAATAAATCCAAAACAGCACACGGTTTGCATACTCGTGATGTTATTCAACTCGTATACACCATGGTACCCATCTCGTTGGCTTATGAAGCCGACTCGTGGGTACCATGGCGTACACTCATTGAATAACACCACTTGTATGCAACCGTCGTACCGTTTTAGCTTAATACTAAATAATTGTGCCTGATGCTCAGCCTTTGATAATGGGCTTTTGGAGGGGGTACGCCAGTAACCTCCATATAAAGGGGGTGCAGGGGAGGGCTCAGTTCAGATAATGAGCATATACTTTAAAAGGGGGGGGGGGGGTTATTCTAATGCATACATAATGCAACATGGAGTTCGGGGACTATTTGCTTTGGAAAAATGCATACAGACTTTATGGAAGCCCTCATAGGTAACTCTTGAATTGTAATGAATTGCAATGACATTGGCCTTGCTTTATAGACAATTGAATTGTACATTAAATGGCCCTAAGTGGCCAAGAATGATATATAACAGGTTTTTTTTGTTTCTTTTTAAATTCAATGAAAATCTTAAGGATTGATTATTGCAACTGTAAACATGCATATAAAGGCAGCATTTACCTTCTTATATGGCTTTCATGGCATGTAGGCACAAACTCCCGACTTATGTTGTTTTAGCTATTTCTGGCCCTTTTTAGGCTTATACCCCTTCAGAATGACGAGTTTTACACCAATTTTTTCAAATTTTTAGTATATGTGAGAAAACATCCTAGCGATTTGGGGAATCTTTATTTTTTGGGTATTGGCCCAATGTTTTCCATTTTCTGGCCCTCCAATGGCCCAAAAAAAACGTTAAAAAATGCTAAGAATGACATGTTTTACATGTTTTCCATGTCTACTGAGGCAGGAACAGCCTATCCCTAATATCATTTTCTATCAGGCCTATGGTATAGTCAATTGATTCTTGAGGATTTCATTAGATATGTACCGTTTTTTTTTTCTCCACAGTCATTTCAGTGTGTTTTGTCAGCAAAATGATTGAAACTCTTTTTAGGTTGATACATCTATATAGTATATTAAGTATACCTCTATATAGTATATTGAATTGTATCCCAGATAGTGAGGTAACTCTTGTGTCTTCTGCTGGAAAGAAGAAATTTTGAAAAAAAATCCAATAATCTTGCCTCCAGGGGCATATGTCTATTGGGATACATATTTTCCATCACGGAGTCACCCGGAATATTCGTCACGGAGTCACCAGTCACCCTGATGAAAATTTAAACTTTCATAGAACTATTGATACCCAATATATTTAAGTTATCTCTGGTTTTCCTGTGTCCTACCCACTCCCTCTTATGTTTTAATATAGAAATCCACCATTTTTATGCTTATTTATACAAGAATTTATTTCCATCCCGGAGTCACCAGGGTGACTCCGTGACGTAAAATAGGTAAATAGGGGTACTTAAGGCCTTTACTGTGCAAGCTAGGTCTAACAAGATATCATGATGCTTCATATTTCTTAAAGTACACATGATCATGACATTGTACAGTGATTTTAACCAATAATGGGACCATTTTGAGGAAACTAGGGTAAAGTTGAGAGTATGTAGTTGAAATTTTCATATTTTTGATAAATGTTCAAAATTCACTTGGCTGTGTCTCAAGAACTATTTCCCTGATGATATCTATTCTTGGTGTGCGTGAAGATATGTGTTGCCCCAGCTTGTATACTAAATTATTAGTTGCTGTGATGTATTTGAGGCATAATGTACATAAACATGTATTTTGCGTCACGGAGTCACCCGAATCGCGGACGATATACTTTGCAAGGCGATAAAAACTGAACCGCTAGGGTTACAGACGAATCACAAAGTGTTCTGAGGAGCCAAAATATATACCTTTCAAAATAATAAACTTGTTTAAACATATCTCAAGAACTTTCTGATTTGACCTTCCTCTATCCTAAAACAACATAAGTCAGGGGTTTGAGCCATATATCTAATATTGGCTATGTCAATGCTCAATCATTCTCAATTTATGATATTGAACAAAGAAAAAAAAATTATATGTGCATATATAAGTGTTTATTTCAGGTCATCATTGTACAGACTTAAACTGCATGCATCTGACCATCAGACATGTATGTAATTATACATTCTGAGGTGCTTTCACTTGGTGATTAATATTTAATAAAGAAAATTACCATATGCATGCTCATCAACAATGCCAGTTGGTTTGTTTCTTGTGTATCAGACACAGTTCATAAAACAGTTGTCTTCATCCTTTGGTATTAAATCCTCGTTGGTTGTTATTTCTAATAATGAGCTGCTTCCTTATATGAATTGATTCCTGTTTGATCAACACTTACAATCTAACTTCAGATACAACAAAAGCCATTTACTAAATGTAAAAGCAGTAGTTGGTATTCATAACCTGTTCTTGCCCATTAGAACTCTAAATTTCAGACACTCACTCTCATTTCATATGTTCACCTGTACTATGGGATGATCTAGTAGTCCTGAGCTTTATCATGAAATGTTGATGTTTAAAAGTCTTCTTAGTCTTTTCACTTTAAATGATATTACCACTTTTACCTTTGTATCTTTAGACATTAAAGAATCGGAAATGGACATGTCAATCACAATGGGATCTATAGACTTAACTGCCCACAATACAATAACACAAGTGCAGAAACTAAATTATTTGCTAGATACAGCTCAGATGATGAATCAAGTTTTGGATTTTACCAGCGGCCTATTGCCTATGCATTGTTCAGTTACATTATATGTTTCGCTGTAGAAATACGGGTGCAATCAATGACATATGAATATGGCTCTGAACAATGAGCGAACCTTAAAATGTAAACAAACTGCCTGAAAACACAAACAAAGAGGCAGCATCCATGAAAGAGCAGAATTACACATCTATGCTGAAAGGGGTGTAAAAATATCACTGCAAGGTTAAATTGTTCTTTATACAATCACATGGGTGATGATAAGCCCACTTAACATGACACATCAATAGGGATGATACCAAGATGCATTTTCTAAATCCAGCTCAGGTTAAGAGTCTATCAGCAAGTGTTGCCTCATTGAGCCTCCATTACCTCCATTCTAATCCTCTTCCTATATGTTTCCATCATCAGTACAACAAGCAGACCCCTACATTGGTACACAACTTCTCTATTAGCTGCTTGTAGTTGGAATGTGGGTTTCCTTCCAGATTTGCTCTTGCATTGACATTGAAATCCAGAAAAACTTCACAGTTATATGAATCAACTTATACACAGAGGCCACTGACTACATTCACTAGAAAATTATGACTAAAGTCTCTGTTGGACACCAGTAGACCCAGAGGTGGCAGCCGCACATGTCCACAGTAAACCTGGTTACCAGGTGAATCTGGTGCCAAATGTAGACCTACACTTGGTGCTCCATTGTACCAGCAGGGGTTCCTTTTATGGCAGCTGGATTTCCTGTTGCAGAAACTGCTTCTGATTGCTTTTTGCAGCAATAAGACAGTACCTCTTTGAAGGCTGCACGGAACTGTCTGAAAATACCAAGTGACAAGATAGTACCAAAATAGCAAAGAGTGTCCATTTGAATATTGTGAGAAAGGTCTCATAAATAGAAGTTATTTTGTGTGTGATTATGGCAGATTTCAAGTCCTGTCTGGACTGTGGTGCTCCCTAGGGGATTGAGTGTACAGTCCACTGTTCCCACCTAAACACATGTAAACTAATACCCCCCTTTGTTACTTTTTCTGAGTAGATTTTCTCCAAATTAATCATGAGTATAATAAAAAAGATATTTAGAGGTAAAAAATCTATTCCAGCAGCTGAAATGTGGTTTCATCTATGCTTAAGTAAGTAGGTTTTGAGCGGGCCTTGTGGACTGTACACTTCATCCATCAGGAGGCAACATGGGCTTTTGGGGGACATGAAACTGGCTAGTGAGTGACTCCCAGCTAACAAAGAACTTTTGCAGAACGTTTGCAAACGTTTGTATGTGGTTTAGTAACAAACATTTGTGTCAAACATTACATAATGCTTCCGTAACGTTTTTGTTGGATTGGTATTGCAAAGCAGAAATCAGTTTGATAAATGACAGGAAATGTCTTGAAACGTTTGGAAAACGTTTGGAAAACGTTTGGAAAACGTTTGGAAAAGGATTGGAAAAGGATTGCAGCAAGGTTGGTGAAGGTTTGGGTGACCATCGTTGTCACATGTGCACAAAAACCTGCCATCAGGATCGAACCCAGGACCTTTCAATTGGTGATCCCAGGCTCTGTTGCTTCAACTAACGAGGCTGGTGGTTGTATCAGGCTCAGAACAAAAAATCAATTCATAGGCATGCATGCATTAGATGAACAATACAGTATATGTTCTAACATGCTTTCAAGCGAATGTTTTTGAGCTGAAAAAGCTTTTGTACACCAGGATGAAATAAACGGGTTTGACGTGTTTACGTTACCTCATACTCAAAAAACGCTTTATATAGGTCTTCCCCTGTGGCCGACCTGTTAGGGTGCAGCACCTTAGATTGGAGCATTTGCTAGACTAGGTTCGATTCCCATCAAAGGTAGGTTTGAGCTTTTCAGATTTTACTCTATATTTGCTACGTATTCATACCTAGAGTTATGGTTATTGTTTTTTTTGAAAAACGTTAAACAAATGTTCATATAACGTTACAGACAAACGTTTGACTATAACATTATAAAAACATTATTTAGTGTCAGCTTTTTCACGTAATAAAAACGATTTATAAATGTTTTTGCAAATGTTTGCAAACCTTCTACAAACGTTAAAACATGGTAATGTAAATGTTTTTTTGTTAGCTGGGCCCTCTTAGTACTTGCTTTTCTTTCGCAGTACATATAAAAAGGCATATGGCTAGAAAGTCTCTTTGAGTTATTGCTACTGAGGTAAGACTAGGGCCATATCCAACAAACCTATATGCTAAGTGGGATACAGCCTCTGTCTTACCTAGGACGGAATGGCCCAAAACACACTCGCCATGGGCCTTTACCTTCATTCCATTTCACTTTCATTTTAAACAGTAATTATCTAGGATATAAAGAACACAATATATTTGATTTCTAGTACTAAAGTATTGTGACTGTCATATCATTCACACATTTTCTCTTGAAAATAAACTTTGTGCAAATTTCATAATTATGAAACTAAGTATTTATAAATATCATGCAAATTTGATTTCAGTGATTTTTTGCATCTTTTGTCCTGAAAATTTCATTTCTCTTTTAGTACAGAGATAGAAAATATTTTATACTACTATCTATATTTTACATAACATTTATGCTGAATACTCAAATACCTGGGTAGAGCACCTATTGCAATCATAGAGTAATCATAATTGAAAAAAATTATTAACAGGTGTGGCCCCAGGTCAGCAGATGACCTGGGTCAATGACCCAAGAGCCTTACAGAGGCACAATAGTTGGGAATAAAAGGTTTTTGGCCATACCCACCAACACTATTCCGCATTAGCGAGATACAGTGGCTCCACCTTGTTGACCACTGGTACCAATCATAACCCATTGCTCTGCAATGACCAGCTCCGCCAAATCTCGTGGCCAAGATTAGGGTACAAACAGGGTGCAGGTATTGTGAATAGGTTGTAACTGGACAATACTCATGTCACCTGGTCCAGGATAGGGTAGTAGTTAGCACTGTGGCCTCATAATGCTGGGAGCCCAAGTTCAAATCCCTACCAGGCCAAATAATATGTCCTTTAAATATATATACGATTTTATTTGGTATTGTGAATAATGTATTCTGTTTACAAAATGACTTTACTTATGAATTTGATTACCATGCATTACCTGGAAGAGAACTGAACTCAGGTACTCTGCATCATGAGTCCACAGTGCTAACCATTACCCTATCCTGGACTAGGTGATATGGGTATTGTCCAGTTACAACCTATTCACAATACCTGCACCCTGCTTGTACCCTAATCTCGGCCACAAGATTTGGCTAAACTGGTTGCTGTGAGTACTGGGAATAGACCTAGTACCAGTGGGAATGGCGCTGACCACTGATCATCTAGCTAAGGCCCTATACAGACCCTGGGGATTCTATTTGGACTATTGTCATTTTCCAAGGACCACTCTGTTACCTAACAACAGCAATTTCAAACATTCCATGCCTAGCAACCAGCACAAAATCAGGAATAGAAGGTAGTTGACAATACGTTCCCCCACTGTACAGACCTTGGGGATTTTATTGGAACTATGGTAATTTACCTAGGACCACTCTATTGTAGGTATTTAGCCATAACTACTCCTGGTATACAGATCCTGGTAATCTCATGTCAACTGTTGCAGTTTTCCCCAGTCAAACCTAGCAACAGCAATTTCAAACATTCCATGCCTAGCAACTGGCATATTAACTGACCCTCTGCCCAATCTTATCCTCCATCCCCCACAGTGGATGCCTGCAATTTTATTTGCTCACTAGAACCTTAAGAATTTAACTAAAGCTCAAGCCAGAGCTAAACACTTTTATTCGTTTCTGCCTTGTAAAATTTGATAAAAATACTTTTAGTCTCACCTAAATCAGATTTGATACAAAACTCACCTTGAGATGATTGCATAAACTACCACATTAGTCCAGCTGTTTATACCTCTCACCATATCGATAGCACCGTAAACCTTCTTCCCATAGCTGAAACTAAACTTTCGAGATGGGCCTGTTTCCCTCAAATAGGCATGCAGAATCCTGCCAGGTGTCACGGTGATGATGTAAATAACAACAAGTATTATCATCATGTACGTCAGCTGAGGACATAATAGAAAATAGCAATGCATGAGTCAAGCTCAACAGAAAGCTGAGTCTCCAAGAAGGAATCGAGGTCTAAAAATGTCTAACTAAAGAATTGAACTACATTTAGACTGTCAAACTGGAATACTGTTTAAATCAATTAAGTCTGAATGATTACCTTGAGGCGAGCTTTTTCAGCTGTTGTCTGCCTGCTGTAAAAGTAATCATCAAAAGCCACTCTGTTTAATTAACATTATTAATCAAAACATCATTGTAGATATACATTCAAATACAAATATGTCTACCTAAGTGGCAACACCATGAAACAATTGATTAGATAGACCCATCCAAAGTCATCCATTGTCATAAAATCCTTATTATCGCTAGTAAGGCACATCAGTAGGAATGATTTACACTCTAGGTCCAAATAATAAGGTCTATGATACCTTTTGCACAGAAAAAAAGCCTTGCCTCTCACCAAAAATGCGGCAGGATTGGTCTCTTATGATGCATCTAAATAAATATGTGGCCAGTTCAAACATACCTTGAATCTACTGTCATCTCCCTCGACCTCTTGATGCTGGTATGCAGGCTGCGTACAGCACAGATGTAGTTAAAGCCTAAGATGGGCACTGGTAGAACTAAGTAGAATGTCACTTCATAGACTATACCGACCCACGGTTTAAGGGTTGTAGTCAATTGGCAAACATATTCTGGATTATCAGTAAGAATATGGAACTGTAAAAGATCAAAATGTACAATTTGTCCACAGTGAAAATTTTAATGGCAAACTTCAGTATTCTGAGATCCAAGATACCACTTCCTGTGCAAAAAATACTCTCAAGAACTTAAATATAAACTATTTTTTGTTCTTCTTTTATGTGTAGTATAGACCGTGTTTATACCCATATTGATAAGGCGGGAAAGGTGGCGCTGTCGTCGCCAGGGGACAGCACAGTGCATTGTGGGTCGTAACTATGGTTGTTAAGGTGGTGTTGTGTAGTGTATTTCGTTTACTCCTCAAATTTAGCTTTTGCTGTGTATATAATTACCCCATAATTATATAAGTATAATGCTACCTGTATGACTAGTCACAGTTGGTTTATATGTATTACTTAGGTTTATACTAAGCCTACCTGGCCTGCTGGCTCTGTATGCCCCAGGTCAGGGTCAAGGTCTCCTTGTTCACTGGACCATAACCAACTAACAGGGATCCACACCTGTGTATTTTTTCTTTGAGTTTTACCCTGAGCAGCCACTATGTCAGGTCTGAGGGCCTGTAAAACATGCCTGCATAGACACAAGCCACCTACTGGCACGGCCTGTGCTATGTCAGCAATGACTGAAGAGGAGTTAGCAGCTCTAGGCCTTGAGAAAGTGGAGCCTGTACCAGGTGGCCAGCAGGCAGGTGGTAGCCAGGAGGAGGCCTATACTACACCCACAGGCAGAGTCACCAGGCACACTGTGAAGGTGTCACAGTCTGCAGGTGCCCTAGGCAGAGACCAGTATGGCTCTATATTCAGCCTCAACGAGTATGATGACGAGGACTACCAGGAGTCTGAGGAGGACGACATCTCAGTGTCTGGGCTGAGGGACTTGGTGGAGGACCAGCAACAGGAGTTAACCAGTGTGAGAGAGGACATAGCCAAGCTGTCGGCCTCTGTCCAGGGGCTGAACACTGCCGTGAGTACTGGTTTCAAACGCCTGGGAGTCTTCAAGAGCCGACGACCGAACCCGAGCCCGGGTCCTGTGCCTGGCCTCCCGGTGCCTGGCCACCCTGTGCCTGGCCACCACAGCTTAACTCCTGCCTGTGCAGTCTCCTGGAGCGGCATTTGGAGAAGGGCATGGACAACGCCCTCAAGCTGCTGTCCCACATGCGGTACCTGTCGGATCGGTCTGCGGAAGTCATCTATGACCTCAGTTACCTCCTATCCTATGACGCGGCGGTTCAGAGTCTGGCATCCACCGATGGGATGCAAGTGCTCGCTTATGGCATACAACCCCTGATAAACCAATTTCTCGGATAAGTTCCCTCAAGACCGGGGGTGGGTGCGGTAGGGCTCCGCCTTCCTCGGGGAAGTCCAAGTGGGCCAAGAAAAAGGCTGCCAGGTCAGGAGGAGGGGATGGAGAAGGTGATGGTTTTCCATGCTGGTACTGCAACTTCAAGTCCTGTGAGGGGGCCAGCTGCAAGAAACCTCATGTCTGCTACTCCTCCTAACAATAAATAGGGCATAAATAAGCCCAGCTTTCGCCAAACCTAATTCTGTATTGCCTTGTATTGTTTGTCTATTGGTATGTATTTGTATTACATTATAGTGATTGGGAGCCAACAGTTGATCAGGGATATTTTATTCCCAAAAATGTATCAAAATGAAGAATACTCCAGACAGGGAAAATAAATCAATAATCAGGTCGGCTTCTGTGATATCTTATATTTGGGGAGAGAGGATTAATTAGCTCTAGATGAAAGGACACTCTTCAGAGCATATAATTATGCGGATCAATAAACATGGGGATATTTGTATGGATGTTTTGTAAGACAACTTACCGAATAATTGAGTGCTAGATGTCCATAGGCCATCACTCCCGATATGAACCAATTCACAATAATGATCAGGAATGTTTTCTTGGGGGTGAACTTTAGGATCGTCTTCATTGGCCAACATATGGTAAAATATCTGATGCCGAGACATGGAAACATTTTGTTTGCCTTTAGTTTGTAGTTTCATTGACATCAATATCAAGTGCAGCAGCAATGATACTCAACCAGGTAAGTAGATCAAGGATATTGATTTATAAATGTGTAAAAAAGAACTGATAGAACTATCATATTAGAAATTAGGGTGCAAAATGAATGAGCCCCATCCAGGAGGCCCCGGACTCATAATGTTCCTGAGGCAAGCTGTATCAAATTCGAGATGCACAGGTATCACCTACCTTCAGGAAACTTACTTTACAAAATAACATAGATATGTATATACACGTGGTACTGCTATATTATGAGAGTCTGATAATATCTGCCTGAAGAAGTGTTCTAAAAGTTCACGAAACGTTGCATAATCAAACCCAATCTCCCAGATTTCGATGTTCTTTCAACCCCAATAAAACACCATCAACATAATTCAACTTGTCTGGTTTTGTGTGGATAAGCAATTTCTTCAAATTAATATAATATAGAAATTGAAATTAAAACAGTAACACTCAGGTTGCAATAATATTGAATATAGGTCTATTGTGACATAGCGAGCCCTGTCTTAGTAACCCGCATTGACATATTAGCTTAGGAACGCCAGGACTCCTGTATTACAATAATACAAGGATTGGGTGAAGTGCCAATATCTTAAATACTGTGGCATCACTCTTACCTTATATTCATTGAGTATATCTATATTCTCATGAGAGGGATTTTATTTCTCAAGGAAGGATAATATATGAATGTATGTATGTATGTAGTGTCTGTATTCGACATTTTACTATTAGTACTTACCTTTCAAAGCTCAGCGTTATCAGATGGTTGACTGCAGCATACTGAGTAAACTGTTTCAGGGTTCTTATGGCTGCACACCCCACAGGTCCTAGAACAGGATTTGTGATGGTGGCGAGAAAGGTATCAAGGTACTGTAATAAATGAAGTTCATGTGCATTACAATTTAATAACGTATGATGCTTGCATTGACATCTATTAAATGGGAGAAATACTATCAGCTTCTGATACAGCTAGCGTTATAACGGCTTATCATTGGCTAGTTATAGCATATGTGATTTGCAGCCATAATACGCATGACAATAAGTGACAAGTACAAATGACGATTATCTATGTAAGTTGGGTTTATCGTACGTACAACGTTAACACTACTGCAGTACTACCCAGTATATCTTTCAAACCAGCTCTCTGAGGTAGAATGCAGTACGCATTCCTTTATACCCAAGCGGTAGCAGAGCGCCAATGAGGGTTACAGTTGTAAGTATCATGGCCCTGCCTTTCTGTGCAATGTTGCTTGAGTCTCTCCTAGATCTCATGGTTTCACTGATACCAAATATTCTAGCTTAAGATTTCATTTCATGAGTTTATAATATAGCTACGTAGGAGGGGTTATGCCTAATAAATGTTAAGTTAATTACTACAATAAATATAACATGGCACCTAGGACACTTACCCCATGAAACACAATGGTAATTGAGTTCAGACAGTCAGCCACTGCCATACCAACCAGGATCACGTTAGTTGAAGACTGCAACTCTTTTTTTACCAATACTGATACAATGATCAACATATTTCCTGAAATATAAGAATCTGGTTTTGCATTGACATACATATTGTATATGAAACTAAACCTAATGATATAATGTTTTAGTATCAGTGATCTGGTATATCAATAGAATGTTCATTAACATAGATGAATCGACAAAACATTTAAGTAGTTAATTATGGTAATTTGTTATTCTAAGGGGCTAGGTCAATTCCCATAGTATAGGTGTCTATTTCTAGCATTGGGGAATTGCTCATACCATGAGATCGCACATTTATAACACTTTCTTCAGCAGTTTACATTTAGCAAATTCATTACATAATCTAATACCATCAAACAACCATGTGTGTGCCTTTGAGCTTGCCTAATATAATCAGTGTTTCGGGCTGCTTTATAGGCTACCTAATTATGTTGGCCTTTGTCTTGTCCTCCAACAAATTGTAAGTCTGCTTGTATTCATTTTTAGTAGATGCGAGACCAGGACTGCTAAAATGTACTCGGAGGGCTCTATTTTGGAGGGTCTGTAATTTCTTCAGCAACAACTGATGTAAGACACGGTAAAAAAATATCTCCATAGTTGAATCAAAATATCTTAAAGCATGATGGTTGTGTAGTAACCTGGGTACTTGGATGATAGGCTAGGACTAGGGACAGTTGGGGATCTGTCCAAATATCTGATTACTAGTAACTTTAATGTCATATCTGGCCATCATCATCTAGCATTTAACCACTATGATCTAGGATATGATATGCATTACAAATACAGTTGGCAATTAGGCGTGTAGTTTGGGTCTATGCGTACATACAATGTTTCTGCAGTATGGACCCAGAGTGAGTCAGTACCTGCAGTGTGGGCTCAATATATGCAGAAGCGGTGGCAGAGCACCATGCAGTGGCATTAGCTAAGAAATCTGTACATGTGTAATGGACAATGATAGTTGGCAATCATGAATCAGTTCAATGTGTGTCATACTCAATAGGTATATGTTATGTAATAGCAGGTTGTATGATTTCCAGATATTATTTTAGGAATGGACTCTGCTGACTAAAACAGCAGATCTACTTGCCACACAGGGTAGAAGTTGGGGATAGATGCCAAGACTGCATTGTACAACCTACAGTTATCACGGTCGGCAGGTGCACAGCACAGGATGGGTCTGTGGGAGAGACAATCTGCGTTGATATGCTTTACACAGGACTGGTGTACAATCTGTGAGCTCAGATAAGGGCAACATCCACCTTCCCATCATACTGTCAGCTTCTTTCAAGTCAAGAAGCCACAGGAAAAACGAATGGTCAGTACGGAAAATAAAGTTACCCCTATACAGGTAGTGTTGAAACTTCTTGGTGTTAACAACAATGGCTAACAGTTTCATCTTGGTCCTACAGTAGTGGCGCTGGGTTGTACTCAGACTGTTGCACTTCTTCACAGTGGCAAGTTTACATATCCAAAGTTCCTGACTCTCAGGACCTGAAATAAGATTTTTGTTTTCAGACTTAATGCTTGGACAGGGCATAGTGCGAGTGGCCCTTTCAGCATCGTCTCCATCATCTTTGCGAATGTTGCAGATATCAGATTGAACTTAAACAGTCCCTAGTGCGTGGTGAATGCAGTATTTTCCTGGTGATCCAGGTGCATCCTGATCTGCCAGTGCTTTGATCATAGGTCCAGGGTGCAGAATCACTCATTTCCTCCGAGGGAGTGCAAGCTCTCAATCATGGTCGGCAATGGATAAGCGTTCTTCTAAGTTAACATTAAATGTTCTTCATCAAGTCAGTAATAGTCTGAAACCAGGCCTTAGACTCTTAGACCGTGCCCACTGTGCACCAAGACCATGAGCACATCCTCTACCCCTCCCCCTTTTGGAATGTATGAAGGCAGCAGCCAACAACGTGGCTTTTTCCATCACCTGAATTATTGTCACCTGATCCATCTTCTGGAATGCCACTGCAACTGTTTTAAATGTCTTGAACAGCACTCCCTTCCACGTTCAATGGTCAGCAAGCACAAACAAAGCATTCACAGAAATGTCTGACCTCCATACAGTAGACAGCTCCATGGAAAGTATGGTGTCTGGCAAACCATTGATGAAGATACTGGATAGTTTGCAGACTAGCAAAGGTCCACTCGAGGAAAGGCCTTCGAAGCCTTCACATGCAAGTCTTCGCAGGGCCATTCTGAACTGTCACAGGCTCTTTCTGTTCTACTGACTTTGTATCTTGAGCTTGATGGCTGGGTTGAGCATTTAAGGGGGCCACAGATCCTAGCAGCAAGCTTGACCAGGCATTCAAGAGTCCCATCAACGTTCTCTTGAATTAAATTGAATCCTTTTTTTAACGGTAGCCCTGCTTTCTACCCTTTAAATGTGATGACATTATATGACAGATGGATGGTTATTTGAATTCATATCTTATCTCATATCCTATACTGCACGAACCGGATGGTTGAGGTGAAGCCTCTTATATTTAACTATGCATCAATTTGTCTAGCATAGAATTACTCAGATAATATCTTTATGATTTCATTATGTCTTTTTGATCATAATATAATTTTAAATTCAATAGAAAGCTCTGATTTGTTTATCAGCATTTTATGTAAGATCATGAGCAATTTAATGACATTGACATTGACTTTGTTGTCCACAAATTCTTTTACCCTGCTGATGTGTGGAATAACTTTTTGGGGACTGTACCGTTCCACTCATAAGTAGTTATAAGTGATGGTACAAAATACATGGCCTCTAAGCCATTGCACTGTTCTCATGACTTAGATATCACCTCTTCATCAGCTACATCACCGCCTTGGATACTTAAAGGGCATCAAACAAGTTATTGATGAACAAAATAAAGAGGATCCATCAATATGACTGAGAGTGGCTGTGTGCATTTTTGCGGGGACTGTGTCTTCATCTCAGTTCACCAAACACATAATATGTTCTCTTGAACACTCAACAGAAGCTGCATAACCTCCTCTTCCTGCCATGGCAACTTACCCTGTACAGGAGATGACATTGTCCTCATAGATCTTTACTTCCTCTTGGAGCATCGTCATATGTCTTGAAGGGGGCAGTTGTGCCATGCTGGATAAATGTTTCTTCATAGAGGAAGCATGGAGTTGTCAGTAGTCACCCAAGATCCCCGAATGTTGGTGCAATACGATGGTATTGATCTTTTCCGTCATACCAAGTATGAATGCTGTATTTCCCCCCCCCCCCAATTGCAGTTCTTCATCCGAAACAGGTTGCCAAACACGCTTATCCCGCCCTTTCATATGGTGGGCATTAGGGGCTGGCCCTGGTGGTGGGGCCCAGCTGGTTGTAGATTGACTGTTGGACTCAGCCTGGGTCTTATATCATATACACTGTTTTGTACCCATTTGAACTACACACTATAGTCATTACATTGATATTATGACTATTTGTCTATGTTGTATGTTTGATTACGCTTGACTGTATTTGTTCGTCTTGTACTTTGACTACTTTTTGGAACCTTTACTTTCATAGTCCATGTCTTTTTGATCAGCTCATATTCTTAACATGGGACACACCAATCATATCCTATCCTTTTGTTATTTTATTGCATCCTATTCTTTCGCTATTGTTACTTCACCTGTTGTCATATATCATTTAACTGTAGGGGCATATTATCACATATTTATCTCATACACAGTATTTCCGGGTAACGTCTACTGTTTACTCGGCTTCTCTACCTGGAGCTAGCGCACACTGTTCCCGGGAGAGGACTCGGTCCTCTCCAGGTTACCATGTGCCGCTCTCAAGTTGGTGGCCGACCCTCCCACCTAGCCACGTGATCAAAGGACCGGTGGTTATATAAGACCCTTGGTTTACCTGGAAGGCAGTCAGTGCAGGCCCGGCTGATGATAGACTTCACCATGTCCAACCGTGCGGACCTGATTATATTATATAACTCTGGAATTGAACATTCCTTAGATGAGACCGATTCTTCCGGGGAAGAATCTGACGGGGAGGAGAGAATAAACGCTCTGAAGTTCAAAGGACGTCAGAAAACTAGCTCGTCCTCAGCTTCTGGGAAGCTTCCGAGTACCAATGGTTATTCTGAAACCCCCTGGAAACCTGATACTCGGGAGACTTAGACTGATAACAGTCAGAAAAATAAGATCCCGGAGAAGACTGCTTCGGATGGAACAAATGCGTCGGAAAGCCTGTTAAATACGTTAATGGAGTCCATGATAAAACGCTTGAACGAAGTGTTTGAAAATCAAACCAGGCGTCACCCAAGGGTAGATCGTAACACTGTCCAGAGTTACCGGTGTCAAGTAAAGGGACACTTTGCATCCGAATGCAAAGCAGAGAAACCTGTTCTGAGAAGTGAGGTTTCTGGAATTTAGAGGGGGTTACCGGGGATGGCAGAACGGTAACCCCTGAGGAAAGAAGCCAGATTATCACCGACGTTAGTGGTGAAGGTTCATTAACAGTGAATGCGTCCAGAAAGAAGGGAAATGGGACTGATCATCCTGGAAACCATGAGGCTGGGGAGGTTGGTACAACAGGCGCCCAGGGATGCGCGGATGGGAAACCTAGTACCAGTTTAGAGGAGTCAATAACCAAAGAGCTGGTTAAGGTTGGAGGAACCAGGCTTCCTCCGGGTCATCCTTGTCTGGAACACCTGAAAGGATGTGGATTTGATCTGGGCACTGATAGTGACTTTCACCGGTTTACTAGGAATCCCTCAGTAACTGATGGGGAAAGGTGGGATGTTTCCTGTTCTGTACAAGGAAAGACCATGGGAATTTCTTATGGATACTGTAGCTAGTCACTACATGATCTCTAAGAGGTTCATCGGCTTATTGCCGGGTACCTGTGAGAACCTTACAATGAGGGTAAATGCATGCACGGCCGATGGTACCAGAATGACGACATTTGGTCAGACTTTTCTAATAGTCTCTGTGGCCGGTAAAGAATTTGTTTGGGACCCAACCATAGCAGAGATTGAAGATGATGGTATCCTTGGGTTGAATTTTGCGGCACTTTTCGGTGCGACTTTGAATCCTAAAAGTGGGAAATTGAGGTTTGAACACCCATACGATATGACCATACTCTGTAAGTTGAGAATTATGAGTAGTGTTGCCATTGTGGCGCAGACTGTGAAGATTCCTGCGGGAACGACCTGTGACGTGTTAGTCAGTTCAGGGAGGCTAATCCAGCAGGGATTAGTGGTAATTGAGCCTGATGTGGTTGTGTCATCCCGGAAGGAATTGGAATCTGCGGATACCCTAGTAGGGAATTCCAGATGGACAGTGATACCCATTTCCTATCCCGGAAACTCCACAGTCTATCTTGAAAAAGGCACTGAAGTTGGGAAAGTGATACTTGCGGAGGCAGTCACCGGTAGTCAGCAAGATTTGAGGTTGAAGGAAGGAGGGGAGGAAGAACTGCACGAGGAGTTAACTAAGTTGTTAACAGGGTCATCCATAACGGATGAGAATGATCAGGAAGCCCTAATGGCTATGTTGAAGAAATGCAGGAAAGCCTTTGTGGCCCCTGGAGAACCTCTGGGGAGAACTGATAAGGTATGGCATGAAATTAAAACCGGGGATAAATCTGCTTTTAAGATTCCTTACAGAAGGTTGCCCCTCAAGAAGAAAATAGTGGCTGAGAAGGAGATTGCGAAAACGCTGCGGGAAAATGTGATTGTTCCTTGTATCAGCCCATGGTCTTTACCTGTATGCATGGTAACCAAGAAGGATGGTAGCATACAATTCTGTATTGATTACCGGAAGTTAAATGGGTTGACAATGAAAAACTCCTTCCGAGGATAGATGAAACCATTGATTCCCTAGGGGGAAATGAATGGTTCTGTACCCTTGACTTACAGTCTGGTTACTGGTAAGTAGGCATGAAGCCAGAGTATATGGAAAAGACTGCATTCTCTAGCCATATCAGTTTGTTTGAGTAATGCCTTTCAGATTATGCGATGCGCCCGCAACCTGAAGCCATGATGGAGACACTGTTAAGTGATTTATTATGGCGGAAATGTCTGGTCTACTTAGATGATGTAATAGTGTTTGGGAAAACCTTTGCGGGTTGTCCAAGTAATCAGAGGAAGTCTTAAACCGAATCATGTCTAACGGCCTCAAATTGAAGCCAAAGAAATGTAATCTGTTTTAAGAAGGACATTAACTACCTGGGGAGGATTATTTCCACTGAGGGAGTCAAGGCAGATCCAGATAAGATCTGGAGTGTGACTTAATGGGAAGTACCCAGGGGTCCCAAGGATGTGCGATCCTTCCTAGGATTTTGCTCATACTATAGGGATTTCCTGCCAGGGTATTCCCAGGTAGCCTATCCTATCCAGTGCTTATCACACTGAACTCCCGGAAATGGAAAGGAGGAGTTCCCAGGGGGGAAGGAACAGGACGCAGCTTTTTTATGAATAAAAAAGTTGTTTGTAGAGACACCGGTGCTGAAGTATCCCACACCGGATGGGCATTTGATATAGGATACGGATGCTAGCAACGAGAGCATTGGGGCTGCCCTCAGTCAAGTCCAAGACGGAGTGGAAGTTCCCAATGCCTTTACTAGTAATACCATGAGTAAAACTCAGAGAAATCATTGTACCATCAAGAGGGAATTGCTGGCTGTTGTAGTGTATACTTAAAAGTTTAAGCATTTTCTCTGGGGGTCAGATCTTATTTTAAGGACAGATCATTCTTCCTTGAGATGGTTATTGAATTTCAAGGATGCAGAAGGAATGATTGGACGTTGGCTGGCACACTTTTCTGAATTTGGTTTGTAGCAAAGTCAGATCCAGCATAGATCTGGGGTAAAGCATGTAAATGCTGATGCACTTTCCATATGTCCTATAAAGAAGCGTGAAAATGCCAACTGTGACGGCTGTGGTCAGCACCATGCTGTCATAGCCTTGGCAAGGATTCCCTATGATGTCAAGGGTACTGGGGTTCTTGAGTGGTCCATGGAAACCATCCGGATGTTCCAGGAGAAGGATCCTAACCTTAGCTGGCTATTGATATTGTTACCTAGGAAGATACGGCCCCGCGGCCTGAACTTTCCCTGGAGAACGGGGCATGCGGAGACTAATAGCTCAATGGGCAGAGCTGGAAGTCCAGAATGGAGTCATCTACCGGTGGAAGATCAATCCATCTGGTAGAAGGGTCCGGCAAGTGGTGATAACTTCCGGGATGCGTAGGGATATTATGTATTATTGCCATGGACACCTGACCAGTGGACATTTCGGAAAGAAGCGTTCCCTGGAACGTCTGGGTAGGAGATACTACTGGCCAGGGATGAGTAGTGATTTATTAAGATGGATTGCTACTTGGCCGGATTGTTGTAGAAACAAGCCTGGACCTGGGATGGGTAAAATGCCCTTATCCCAGGAGTTACAGTAAAATTCCGCTTAAACGAATTCGGTTATAACGAATTTTCGGATATAACAAACAAATTGCTGTGCCAAAACCCTTTCCATACATTCCTATAGTAAAATAATCTTGTTATAACGAATCTTTTCAGGGGTAAATTCGTTTATAACGAATTATTTTTGGCCAGTTACTGAATTTTCTCTTTGATATCCCCTCGCCTGGGGGGAGGTACAGCAGCACTAAGGCCGGGTACAGAGCCACAGGACTTCTGGCTTTGATATTCACTCACTTGAGGCCGGGTACAGAGGCAGTAGGGCCGGGTACAGAGCCACAGGACTTCTGCCTTTGATGTCCACTCACCTGAGGCCGGGTACAGAGGCAGTAGGGCCGGGTACAGAGCCACAGGACTTCTGCCTTTGATATCCACTCACCTGAGCCAGCAGGCTGAGGCTGGGTATAGAGGCACTAAGGCCGGGTACAGAGGCACTAAGGCCGGGTACAGAGGCATTAGGGCGGGCTGTAGAGGTGTGGCAGTTCTGTTTGAGGTTTGGACAGCAGGTAAGGGAGGGGAAGGGGGGGGTGCAGGTACCTTTTATTGAACATTCTGACATATTTGATTTATTTATATAATTATTATTCATTTCATGGTGTCTATATTTGGTTTCATGTTCAGAATCGTGAATACTTCAACACAATCTAGTCTATTCCTGTTTTATTTCCTCATACATATAATAAATAGGGGGTTAGGCACACATTTCCTAAGTTCTGGACCATATTAGAATGTCTATAATGCTGTATTTGGATACTACGAAATTCGTTTATTACGAATTTTTCTGCTGGACCAAAGCACTTCGTTATAACGGAATTTTACTGTATTTGGAGTGTGATTTGCCCGGGTCGCAATAGATATCATCTGTGGGTTTAAAACCACCCCTGATGTAAATACTTGTATGATGGTAGTAACTGACTATTATACTAAGTATACAAGAGTGTTTCCATTAGCGGATCACAAGGCGGCAACCTGTGCAAAAGCTTTTGTGAAAGGTTAGGTACTGCATTTTGGGATTCCCCTCATGATGCATAGTGACCAGAGCCGGCTATTCGAGTCTGATTTTTGGCAGGAAATGTGTCACGGGCTGGCAATTTGTAAAACTAGGACAAATCCCTACAGGCCGCAAATCGATGGAATGGTTGAGAAATTTAACCGGACATTGATTCAGTTGTTGAAATCCCTGGTGAATGACAAGATGGATGAGCAGTGTGATTATGTGTGCCAAACATACAATGGCACTGTCCATGCTAGTACTTCCTGCTCCCCGAATCTTTTGGATGTTTGTAGAATCACTAAGGGACCAATTTAAATATGCATATGAATTGGTCAGAACTGAATTACAGAAGAATGCTACCTTGCAGAAAACCGATTATGATCTAGGTCTGAGGCCGAGACGGTTTAAAGTCGGTGATCAGGTAGTGAGGTTGCATGAGCGGTTGTCAACCCTGAAACTTGCTCATAATTGGGATGGACCCTTTGAGGTTACTTGGATTGTGAGTGACAGTACTGTGGTGATACGCTCATTACAGGGAAAGATGTATAAGTCTAATGTAGCTCTATTAAGAGAGTGGAAAGGGAGAGATTTGTCCATGGATTAATATGAATTGGAAGTTGATACTTTGGTAAAAGAAAGTGAGCAGCGGAAATTAGTGAAGGAGCCCCCAAGGAAACGCAGAAGGCCTAGGAAGGTGGTTACCCGGAAACTAACAGTGCGTAATACAGCCTCCCCAACAAGATCGGGGAATAAGACGAATATCAAAGTCTCGCCGGCTGAAGGGAAAAGGACCCGGAAGGGTGTGGTTAAGGCTAAACCCACTCTGGAAAAGGTGTCCCCAAACCAGGTCTAAAGTTATGCCTAAAATCATAAGACGCAGTACCTGGTTCCTAGCCAGGGATGGTGTAACCTAAGCCGGTACATAACGAGTGTGGTGTCCTGTAATCTTGTTAAAAGTTTTATGTTGTAAACCAGTTGTGTGTAGAAGTAAATATGGCCAAAATGGTTGTGTCAGTCCCCCTGTCAATGATCCCATGGGTGATGGACGGATAACCCGATGGGTGTGCTTTTATGCCATCCATATATATATTTCATTGATACTCTCGACGAGTTGACAGAGCGCAAGGATTAGCACGTGGAATGGTGGTGCCTGTTTACAATTCCGCGCGGCTGACCTGATTCCAGAATTGGGTCCGGGACGTGCGGGGTTGCGCATGTGTGACTGCGCGCCTTATAAAAGGCCGACGATTTTCGTTTCTGCACGCAGAGGGGTGGTGGACCCCCTATAATTATTCAATGCATTCACTTTTCTAGAGTGAGACCACACTTAGGGTGGAGACAATGGCCTCTGCACCAGACCACCCACAGGTGGACTCTCCCCTGGAGGGAGAATCCATTACCGGAGAGAACTTGGTCGATACTCGACCGGATAACCCTGAAAACCCGGAGGAGCTCGACTTTCTGGGGCAGGGAGAGATCATGGACGTAGACGGTGACTCCCAGTCATCGTTATGCCCTGCAAATGTCGCTGCCAATTACCTGGAGAGCCTCGACATTAAAGCTGTCAGTCCTGCCAACAGTATGGTAGATAACACTCAACAAGTGTATCAGGAAGAGGGCCCTGCTGGAAGTAGAGAAGGAGGAGCTTCCCGCGGACTGGTTCGTTTACTGGGAAGCTCTCCAGAGAGGTTTACGTGTGTGCTACTGCGTACGACGGGCTGTGTTCGATCTGCACATTGCAGATCTACAGTGGAGAGTACCCCCGTTACCCATTCTATCTCTGGATCCGGAATGTGGTATTGCCGGGATGTTGTTGACAGCAGTCAATAAATACCGAGCCCGTATAGGGAAGATTCGGGAACCAAAAACCCGAGCAGAGTATGAAATCGCTGCTGCGACCAGTCAGGCAGTCGTTTCATATGTGCTAAATGTCCAGGTAATTGAAGATTACATGGACAGTAATAACGTCACCCGGAATGTGGCACTAGCCGCATTGGTTGACGAGGCATTGGTTTGTACTGTTAGAACTAGATCTTCCAGTACAGAGGAGAAAACGCGAATTAAAGCGCTGAAAGCCACTCCTAGGGGGCCTGGTGGTAAAGGCAAGAGGGCAGCCTCGAACTGGTAGAGCTGCGCTGACAGTAATCAGTCAGACAAGTTCATCCAGGGGAAAGGACGCCAGGCTCGTCGGAACGAGAAGCCAAGACTCGCTAACTTGCCAGATTCCCCTTTGGCGGGAAATTTCTTGGACATTTAGTCCGGAGCACAACCAGAGGCAAATCTGGTTGTGGGGCAGGAGGAGGAGGCTATGGATGTCTCAGAAGGGACAACTCCTCTGGGACTACTCCTCCGCCATGGGAGCTGCCGCCGCGGTGGTTAACACAGCGCAGATCAGTCCCCTTCGGAGTGCACATAATTCCGAGGAAGAGAATGGGGAAGTGTCAGAACAAGCTGACGAGCCTGCTAACGAGGAGGAAGATCCCATCCCGCCTAATGACGTGATGCGGAGGATCTGGGCAAACGTGAACAATAAGTTCCGCGTGTTTGTTACCAATTCCTGTGACCGACAAACTTCAGCTGTCCACTCGCGACCAACTGCAAAGGACAGAGTGACGATGAGGATTGGATCCACAACACCCTTGGGATCGTGCTCCGTCTGCTTTTTATCAGCAGTGGCTAGACTAGTTGCGAATCTGACCCGATAGTTATTACACTAGGGAGCAAAAAGAGAAGCTCATTTTTGCTATGACTCGATTGTATGACCAGCGAGAGAGAACAAAGGCTCTACTCTGGAGGAGATTGATAATTCCTACTATGGGCCCTGGAAGGTCGGGAATACTACTGTGAGTATGCTGACCCGCTCTACGTCAACCGGAAAGACCGGAAACGGGACACCGGTGGACGTGGAAAATCGTCCTAGTGCGGGGAAACATACCGCACATACCTTTTTTTTTCTTTTTTTTCCCACCAAATGCAGAAATCGAGGACATTTCCTATATGACAGTAATACCGAACACACTCCTCATAACTGGTTATCATTCTCGAATCATGATTTCAATCATGGACGTCTGGCATTACGAACACAATGGGTTTTTATAACATCATCGAAAAATAATACACACAAGTAATAAGGTATAATCGAACACACAAACACTTCACAAGTCCTTCACGATGGCTTGGAGCTCTTCAAAAGTGCTACTCCATTGAGTGAGTCCGATCCCGAACACCGTGATAAGCTTGACGTTTAAGTCCTTCATCATAGCGGCCTGCTCCTCCAGGGTATCTTCCGCTGCCTTTTGAAAGGCACGGGCCGTTTTGAATTCCTGCTTCGCCCTACCCAGCCTACTGGTGAGCACGGCCACCTTGCCCTGCTCTGGCTGATCTTCGATCCATTGTTTTTCGAAGATATGTCTCAAACCTTCCACCTGTTTGCCCTGCATGGCTGGGGCATAGTCCGCAGATACCTTCGAAGTGGCACACTCTTTCATAATGGTCTGCTGCTCGAGCAGCCACCGGGTATATAGTTCTGTATGCACCACGGCATTAGGGGCCTTCACAGGCTCGAAGTAGTCGTTTGGGATGTGGAGGGCGGGTCAAAGGTGCTCGCCACTGACCATAAGTTCGTACCACACTTCCGGATTGACTGATGTTGGTGCCTTCTCCTCTTCTACTCTCACCACGGGTCTGAAGGGCACCGTGGCTGAGGTAGTAATTGTCGATGTTGCTGTAGTGGCAACAGTTTTTGGTGCCACCGCTGGAATAGTCGTAGTAGGTGTGGTGGTGACAGGGTTCGAAGTAGTAATTGGGACTGGGTCCACCACAGTCTTGACGTCCATATATTCTGACTTCGAAGTCACTGTGGAGGCAGGGGTTTTTAAGCCCAACCTTTACACTGGAGCTGCACACTTCCGAACTGGTCTTTTTCACTACCTGGGGGCTGTTAATGGTGGCTGTCACCATCATGTCCTGTTTCCCAGGTAGGACATAGTTCTGGGAGTCGATCATTTCGACGTTCCTTGAGTCTGGTCGACGGAGGGCGTCTTCCACGCTAAAAACCGAGGGGAGATCATTGTAGGGATCCTTCTGGGGTTTGTTTCTCTGGACCAGGAGGATCCATCGAAGGGTACTCGGACCTACTGGCCAAGTTCCCAGGGGTCAGTGGACGAAGGGTTTTGAGAAGACCGACCCTTTGGTGCCGAAAAGTCTGGACCATAACAGGTCGCAGCCCCTGGAGTGGGGACCGTTGCTCGATGGTTACCGCCCTTCCTCTCCCTGGCATTGGAGCTCGGGGAGAAGGGTCCTCCGACTTTACTTTCTTGCATTCAGGTTCAGAATTTGCCGGACTTCTATTGGCTTCACTACGTTTCTCCGTGAGGGGGTTGGCTGTTCTCCACGCAGCCATTTCCGCATAGAGGTCTTTACCAAGGTCCAAACGTCCCCTCCGATCCGTGCGTTGGAAGCAGACTGCTTGGAGTTTCTGGCGATCTGAACTTTCCCGAACTGCAGGGTCTCTATAGTGATATTTTTGAATTTCACCTTATCCAGCCCAGCAACCAACCTTCCGTGCAAGTCTCCGCCGTTCTTTTGAGCCAGCAGCATGGGGTAAGCAGCAAAACCTACACCCAGGGAAGCGGGGGATGGAGAACCTTACAGTGAAAACTGAGACCAAATCATTGATCTCAGTTGTGGCTCCGAGAGGTATCTCTGTACCGAAGCCTGCAGTAGCACCAGTAGCGCCTGCTGTGGATGTCAAACCGGTTGTTATCCAGCCTGTTGTGGGAGCTTCCCGAGCAGAGACTACTGGGGGTGTGAAACTAAAATACATCCCCATAGTGAACTACTTCTCCAGGGAAGAGAGAGCCAGCTGTGAGATTGGGCAGAAAATCGTTACCGGGTTTCAGGAAGCCCAACGTCAGCTAGCGGTGGAGTATAACACCAAGATCTTTGGCCCGTTTACATATGGCCTCAAGATAGCCCACCGGGATGAGAAAGCATTAGTCTCTGTAGGCAATGCCGAGGTTTTGGCTAAGAAAACCCGAGATGTGGAGGATCAGAAAAGGAAAGGTGAGGCCGCCGCTGAGTTCATTCGCCAAGAGAATGAGACTTTAGCCCAAAGGGCAAAGGATATCAACGTGAAGTTTCACGGGGTGTTTGGTGTAGCATTCGATAAAAGGGATGGTACAGCCAAACATGCTCTTGCCTTAATGAAGGCAAAGGAGGCGCCCTTGGGGTAAAAGCTACAGGAAGACTCCAGGACTATTTCTGTTCTGCATAAGAAATAAAAAAAAGGAACTTTGGGTTTCCCCGATGATTAACTTCTCCGTTAATCAGAGGTCATACATTTTTGATGACGGTTTCCCACAATGCTTTTGGGAGGACAAGTGTCTTTTCAGATGCATAAGAGGCGGGGGGACCTTCCGTGTGAAACTCTGGAATTACCTAACTACTCAACTCTTAACTTAAGCTGTCTTGATGGGGAATCAAGACTCCACCAGGAAGCTTTAAACCAACTACCCTGAAACTGACATTTAGGATACGTTACCAGAAGTCGTTAAAATTGTTCCCGTCCATGGATTACTTATTAAACAAACTGTGCTTGTGGTTTCCAGTTGGATTATACTTACCTATATAATGAACATTCCTGGATCGAGGACGGGATACTTGCCGAGCCATATATACATGAACTTACTTACGGGTGATATTTATCCAAGAAACAGTATTAAGAAGCTCCGTCTAATAGAAGCGGAGAGCACCCTGGCCACAACTAGACCACCAGTAAGCTATATTTATTTGTAAGAGTTTCCGGGTACACTGCCAGGTTACTCATAAAAACATATCAATATATACGATAGTCATAGCTATTGTGATACATATCACCAAACGTGTTTCATAATAATGTTCCGACATTTATCATATATGACGGGTTTAATACTGTGCTATTTATGAAGATTGTATGATCTGAAAAACTAGGAAACGTGGTTACCTATGTTGTTTGTATCAGTTGTTAATACTGTGTGTAAATATTACGTGTACCATTGTGTACTGTTGTGTGTGTTGACCCTGTTGTATGTTGCGAGAGGTATTAGAGTTACTGGTTATGTAATCGGATTACCCAGCTTAAAAGAGCTGTGGTTACTTTTATCTATTGTTTGGATGTAGTCATTAAAACACATACTAATGTAAGACGCTGGCAGTTGTGAGTCCTTATCAGGACTGGGTTTTATTATCCTTTTTGTTACATTTCAAATATAACACACCCCATGCACATTTTTTTAATAACCTAGTAAACTCCATGAGGAAGTTATATCGAAATGTGTCAAGCCGTTTGATTGTATGTATTAGTATACTCACATGTCACAAAATAACAAAACATGTATTATGGTTGCTATTACAGTGTAATGCCATAGTTATATTGAGTTCAATGATCTCGCTTGTGTAGTATGTTGTGATAATATGCTTACGCCCCAAGTTACTGTATAGTCAATAACTGTAAACGCTTGTCTAAAGTGTTTTCTATATGCTGTGAAAACCGTACATATTTAACCACCTAGTTTTTGTCTAGGGGGGGTAGTGTAGGGGCATATTATTACATATTAATCTCATACATGGTATTTCCGGGTTATTTCTATTGTTTACTCGGCTTCTCTACCTTGAGCTAGCGGACACAGTTCCCGGGAGAGGACTCGGGTCCTCTCCAGGTTACCATGTGCTGCTCTCAGGTGGGTGGCCGACCCTCCCACCTGGGCACGTGATCAAAGGACCGGTGGTTATATAAGACCTGTGTGTTTACCTGGAAGGCAGTCAGTGCAGGCCTGGCTGACGATAGACTTCACCATGTCGAACCGTGCGGATAATGTTGGATACTGAGATACTAATGGTTTCCTATACTCGTATAGAGACCTGATTATATTTGTGTGCTGATTCCACACTGATTGTCCCCTGTTCAGGAACGTGATTCATTTTTGTAATACAAGTCTGATATTCTCGCACCTGGAAACTGCTGTTCTCGTTGTTCCTTAAATCAGAATAACCACGAACCCTCACATAACTAGGCCGATTGTGCCTCGCAAACCAAGAACCTTAGGCATTCCATAGTGAATGACCAGGACAATATATGTTATCTCAATGGACAACAACAATGTATGGCAGATTATCACTACCTGTACTATTGTTGACAAACATTTTTTGGATCAGCAATTCCATGTACATCTGTATATTGGATTACAAGAGTATGTGCTTACCATTGTAAGTTTGTGAAATTATGTTTAAAATCGGAATCCTTGTTAACTAATTGTATATACAGTCAAATATATGCGCACATCTAGCATGTAACAAAATAGAAACTTGACGCCGTATGAAATATAATGCTTTCCTTCAGTAACAAATGAAAACATCACACAGCTTTACACCATGTAATACTTTGTAATCAAAGAGTCTCGCTTAGAGCTCACTTAAACGAATATACTGCACTGGGAGAATCCGCTTAAGGTGTAGACTGGTAGCAGCTATTATCTCTGTAGTGATAAGGGCCAGGCCTCTAATAGGGGCTGTCTTAAGTATGGGGAAAGACATATTCACAATAAACCATCTTAACACATTTTCACACCAGACCATGTTTATCCGCTTCGGATATATTGTTCCTATATATTTAGGTGAATTGAAATACAATTACAAATGCAATTAAAACTTACCAAATATCCCAAGAGTCAGTGATAGAGATGCCAATATTGCATTGAATACAGATAGTGTGATATTGTCTCTCAGCATCCCAATAGGAGAATCTTTCCACTTAATAAGAAAACTTGTAGAATTACCAGGTCTACATTGCAGAGACCCCTCTCCCCAATGTGGGTAGAAAATGAGCTGGCAATATAACTTTGCCCGGAGGATTGGGTCAATTGCTATTTCCTTG
Organism: Harmothoe impar; assembly: GCA_947462335.1. Taxonomy (NCBI): domain Eukaryota; kingdom Metazoa; phylum Annelida; class Polychaeta; order Phyllodocida; family Polynoidae; genus Harmothoe; species Harmothoe impar. The sequence continues at coordinate 62,983,994 of OX381717.1, read as the reverse complement.
GCCTTGTTTAGTATAACGACTGTGTAAGCTATTTGACCATCCCATTTTCCAATAGAAGGATAAACAAAAGGCCAAATGTTACGCAGCCCTTCCTGAAATATGAGTGTATTTCATGTACAGCATAGAATAAATTAAAACTTCAGATATGTTTGCAGTATACACAATTGCTCTGTAGATACATTCATAATAATATGACGTAAAAGAAAAACCAACAATTAGAAATAAAACTATGTTTGAAAAAAGCAGTTGCTACAGAGTTGGTTAAAGAAAATGGTAAGATATATTCTTAGAACAACTACTTAATGTAAGGTCACACATTGCTAGAGTATAACCTTTCACATGCTTGGCATAACTACGACCATGTAACAGCAGTAGTCTAGGGCTCAATTCTCACGGTTGTAAGACTCAGCCATTCCATGTATGATCACTGTCTAGCTAGGCAACAGCAAGATCTTTTAAATCATATTAGGGTATGGTTCTTGTGTAACATTCCCAGTATTGTAGTATCACCTTTTATCTGGATGAAGTCGATGAAGAATCAACCAAACATGTTCTGCTTGGACGAGTACAATGCATTTATTTAAATGTCTTCGCCCAAAATATAATTGCACCACTCTCCACCCAGAGGCTTAGTAGTGTAACATTGCAAAGAATATGCTTGAGGACCGAGACATACTGTCCCTTTTTTTACTCATCAGTCGTGATTTAAGCGCTACCATTTCTCTGTGGGAATTTCTAACGATACATTTTTTCGCTGATTTATCAGCTTAGAGAGGCTCGACCAAGTTTTCTGGAGGGCTAGGGCTAATTCAGCTAACAGGCATCAATATATAGGATCTTTTGTAGTGCTTAGGCTTTGTTTCCATTAACAAGAATTGTGCTTGTTGCCGCGTAAAAAAATGCCCCAGTCATTTCTTTAAGCAGGCCACAACCTCAACTTTTGCGTTCAAAGGAACATAATGTCTACATGGTTGGTATATTTGAAGGGAGGAGGCATGGAAATGGGTGTTGCTAGGCAGATAAACAATTAGAATAGTTGTTGCTAGGCAACCAGAAGTATTAGCAACAAAGCAATAGAACCATTGGATTCCTTGGGTCCATGTTAGGGGGGCTAGGTATGATTTTAATCAACCTCAGGACCATGGAAATGGGTGTTGCTAGGCAGATAAACAATAAGAAAAGCTGTTGCTAGGCAACCAGCTGTTTTAGGAAACAATCCAATAGAACCATTGAATTTGCTGGGTCCATGTTAGGGGGGATAGGTATGATTTTAATGGGCCCCAGGATCATAGAAAGGGGTGTTGCTAGGCAGATAAACAATTAGAATAGTTGTTGCTAGGCAACCAGCAATATTAGCAACAAACCAATTGAACCATTGAATGTGTTGGACCCATGTCAGCGGGGATAGGTATGATTATAATCAACCTCAGGACCATGGAAATGTGTGTTGCTAGGCAGATAAACAATTACAGTGAAATTTCGTCATAAGGAGGACGGTTATAAGGAGCAGATGGTTATAAGGAGCACATTTGCTTTGCCAAATCCTTTTCTATACTTTTCTATATTCAAAAAAACACCATTAGAACGAGCATTTCTAGCCCCTAGTTATCAAAACAACAAGTTGTGCTGCTGGAGTACAGTCGTATACATTAACACTGCGGAAACAGCAGAAGAAAATAATGACGGATCCCCGCACCCCACCTAACATGGCGACATGCAGTCCGGATTTCCATATATATATATCGTTCAAAATGGCCAATTGGGTTAGAGAAAAAGCAGTTCCAGGGCCCTGAGTGCTGCAGATAATCACCCTGCCTAGAGGGGAACCAATAACCACTTCTCTCTACTGATGCCTATCAGGAGGATTTCATGAAATAGCCCTGACTCTGGCACACATTCTGCTTAAGGATAATTCCTAGTATCTCTTAATTGCATGTAAACCGCCTGGCACTGTTCATATATATGTCCTTTATACACAAAAAATATATAGTAGCTAATGTTAAGCATACAATCTGACATATGTCATGGCTTAATGTGCTGAATATGGTTAAAGCACACTTACCAGTTTTGTCTCATTGAAACACAATACGTGACAGAATTTAGCCTTCCTGAGAAATGCATTGTTCAGAATATCTCCAGGGGGGAAGGGGCTCCAGTCTTCCACCATTGTTGTCAGTGAGTCATGTCCTGTAGAGGGATTTGGTTGGTCTGCATCTCTTGCCAAGGTTGTATTGGAAGTTCCATCCCCACCTCCTGGAATAAAGATCCATGAAAAAATATATTAATGTAATAGAAACAAATTCGGCCAGAATATCTAGGTTATTTCAAAACGATGTCAGAAATCTTGTTGTGTCCACCTATTGAAAATTATTGATCAGTAGTACTGCGGCTGCAAATGTACAGACACTGAGTACATTAACAGAATAATTGGCCGATTTGTGTTGTTTAGGCAAAAAAAATGTGTGTTACAGGTTACATAGTCCGAAAATTTAGTTAGGGAAGGTCAGGTTGCTTTTTTCTTTGGCCAGAAAAGTACCCAAAATTTACTCACAATCTTCAGTGCCGACTCACTGACAATGGCGTTGACTAATGGACTCTGAAATAGGCCAACAATTACATAAGATATAGTTATCTTTTGATTGGATAACAATTTCTAGGTTGGGCCTTGTTTTGCTAGGTGGGGTTGATAACTTTTTTTTTTGGTCTTACAGGGTATAAGTACAGTATAAGATTAGGATTCCTCACCTAGCCTCAGTTCTTCCTGCGCATGTTCAGCTGCAACAGCTGGTACAAGCAGAAGGAGTAGCACAGCCATACTATAGGAGAAGGGAGACACAAACTACACATAATGGTCGGGATCAAATTCTATCAAAGGCAAATTCTATCAGAGGAAAAGTAAAACTGCAATTCTGAACAACATAACTCTCCCTGAACATAACCTACCTGACATATTACATGCACGGGCAACAATATGTGTGTGTTACTGGCTCCTGGTTTCGAGGTGGGAAGGGCACAGGTCTATACCCAGCCAACACACCCTAATGGGCCCCATATGGGCGTGTCTCTGGGCACCATGGGCTAACCCATATCTGGGTATTAACTGGTAATTGTCTGGGCTTCCAGATGGGGCCCATCTGGGCTCAGCCCAGAATATCAACATGTCATGTTCTCACTGCAAATCCTTCAATTCATGCTCTTTTCTGAAAATATTTGATTAATTTACATTTTAAATTGACATTATATGCGTTTTTGTAAAAGTGGGTTTCATCACGGTTGGAAATGGGCAAACTTAGCAAAGGTATCCCTGAGTTTCCCATGGGCTCAGCATGGGCAGCCAGATAGGACCCAGGTGGGCTGAACCCATGTACTGAACTTAGTTGTTAATGGATTTCTTGTATTGCAGATATTTTAATTTATCCTCACTTGTCCCTTTTTTCTAGAAAATGCAAATTCAAATTATTTTTCTCATGCTATGTTGTCTCCCTGGGTTTCACCTGGGCTAGAGCTGGGCTAAGTGGGCTGAGGTCTGCATGGGTTTTCCATGGGCTTGGTATGGGCTGCTAGGTGGGCCCCATGTGGGCCAACCCACCAACTTCACTTTCTGGGCTAATTCTACCAAAACAACTTTTATGATTATGTTTCAAAGACCTTTCCCAAAAAGAGTGGGTTTCACCTGGGCTAGGCCTGGGCTAAGTAGGCAAGTATTGTTCCCGAGCTAACCACTAGATGTCATCATTGAGAGTACATGGGATTTGATATCCTATAGACATTTTCTTGTCTTTATTACAATGAGCCATAAATTCACAATTCCTTTAAAACCATTGAATCGATACAGTTTTCACATTATGTTCATATTATATGAAATTGTCCACACAAGTGTGCATACGAATAGAGAAATGAGGAGCATTCTGATACTGACACCTTTCCCCAGGATATGATCATAATACATGATCCCAGGGCTCCCTCAGGTATCACTATCAGACTCACAAGGACTCTGACTATGTCACCCAATGTGATCAGAGTTGTAGTTAGTCAAAGGATGCATTTTGCTTCTCCTCCTTAAATAAAGGGAAGAGATGACACTTAATGCAGATAAATTAATTGACCCACTTGAATACTTGTTGGTTACTACTCTTAATATGTATGGTCATCAACTACATAACAAATAAGCTTATAGCTAAAGAAAATGTTGTGTCTGTCCCCCTAGCCACCAGCCCCCCCCCCCCCGCCCCCAATTAAGTGTTCTCCAAATAAAGGAGCCCACCTGGGTCCCACTTAGATCTGAACAGGGCCAGCCCACTTCAAACCTGGGCAAGCCCTTCTGGGCCCCACCTGATAGCCCGGGCAGAATGAAGCGGGCCCCAGATGGGTAGCCCATATGGGCCCCATAAGGCAGCCCCTCTGTGACCCATCTGCGGCCCACTAGGGTTTGTTGGCTGGGTACTAGGTGGCAACACTTGGCGTCCTGCGCCAATTCCCCTAATGTTACCTGGTGGTTGATGGTTCGGGGAGGGCACTCCAGACGGCGCGCTGGTGTTGTGCCACGTCGACACCGCCCGGTCCCCAACCCGGGTATATAAGAGGCCGTAACTGGCCACATTAGGGAGTTCGTCCCAGGACAAGCTCTGACCCATACCCTTCACAACTTTTGTTGACGGGCCCCTACACCCCTCATGCTGATGGCTCTTGCATCAATTCCCGCTGGGACCAAGACACTTTTCAACAGCCCTTGTTAACTTTGAATCAGCAAGATGCTGCCAGCATTCTTCTAACCTTGTGTGTGAACAATTTTATATTGTATGGTGATAAAAAGAAGCCATGTTCCTATGCTATCTGAGGACTGAGCAACTTGAAAAAAAGCCTGTCGCATTCAAAACCAAATTTGGAATCTGTGTCAGTTTCTTGCTTTCACAAATACACACATTGGTGCTGTGAGCAGTTCAGGTTGAGAGTTGAATAGCACAGTTTTGTTGGAAAAACATGGCTGAACACCTAGCAGGTGGAGCCGCGCTCCATCCAATTTTGAGTCCAGATCCTGTGGTAGTGGCAGCTTTGGAAAGGCATTATGGACCAAGCCACGGCAGTTCAACTCCAGAACCTAGAAGAGGTAACCATTAGAAAGGACCTAGGAGCAAACCTAGAGGACTCTCTGTTCAAAACCGGTGGTTCGAAACGACATACTGCTTCAATGCCAAATCAGGGTATAATTGTCCTTCATGCTGAAGGACATCAGCGGCAGGAGATCTCAAGACGCCACTTTGCAGATGAGAAGAACAAATTAGAAGGGGCTAGATTGGCAGAGATGGACAGGATAGATGCTGAATTCAAATCTCTGATCTAATGATTGGTGCAGGTGCGTATGGAGAACAGTGAAATCGAAGGGGAAACTTTGAGGGAGCAAGAACTTTTGGATGCTGCAAGAGAGGAGTTGGATTGGATAGAGAACAGATTTTCTGAACAACAAGACAGTCAGCGTTGTAAAACTGAAGTGTTGGAGATGAGACAAGACCAGGGAGTTAAAGACTCTGATGAGTCGCACCACACCATGAGGGAGGCAACCAAGGCCATGTTGAAGAAAAGTGAGTTGGTGTCCCGTGAGCTGGACGAGATACAAGCTGGGAAAAGACTAGCAGAACCCCGACCCAGTCACACTGGATTTGGGAATGTGAATGATGGTGTCTACGATTCGTCTTATGGTGGGGGGTGATGCATCAGCTACTGCACCCCTAAGGAGCAGGACAAGAAGGGTAACCATCAATGCAGCAGATTCAGATGGCAATGGCAGGAAGTCATCCAATAGACAAACAGCTCCACCCTCATTGGATGGTAATTCGAACCCAGGCAGTAGATCTGCCTCCACTGAGAGCACCAGTCGGTCCAGTTTTGATGAGAGACCTACCAGGTCTGTTCCAACTGAACATTTGCACCCGTCACATGGGAGGACAGGAAGATCAATATTGGTAGAAGGGTATCCCGGCATGAATCAATGTCCCCAGGGACAAAATTGATTTATGATTCCAATCCGTGCATTGCAGATATTGGTGTTGACTGTGTGAATAGTCCCCATTCTATCACAGCCTATCCGTGCACTTCCATCACAGCATCAGCTACACCCACTTGACGCACATAGAGCTTCCGTTTGTAGATCTTGAGTTAGTATCCAGTGGTGCCCTTTCTCATCAAATAGAATGGGGGGAAGCTTGTTTCAGCGTGAGGTTGATTTCTGTCTCTCCAGCTATTAACTTTGGTTGATGAGCTAGGTTAGAGTGGAGTCTGGCCATCAGCGGGAAGCGACCCTGTGAGAAGATTCCCTTGCGGTCCCTGAACCCCGTTTTTTCATTGCCTAAGGTGTTGAATTGACCAGCCGTGTCTTGGTGCCAACCTTGGATGTTCATGATGTTATCCTTCACACCTTTGTTGTGGTTGAGTAAACCTTCCAGGTGAGCTCTGTAGGGGTAGGTCTCGGTGTTACCAGACACTTTGAAGCCTCCAATGGAGACTGGGACGTCCTTGAAGAGGGAGTGAGCCAAGTTGTTCACCAGAGCTACCTTGTCGGTGGGCTCCGGAGCATCGCTGTTCGGTCTAACCACCTCGCACTCTAAGTGAAGGTATCTTTTGTTGAGGTCAGTGCACTGTTGCGACTTACCGATGGTGAAATTGATGCTGCTTCCATCTCCTAAAGAGGTTTTCATTTCATTTGAAAGGTGTCGGTGTATATGTACACAGAATACACATCTTATGTATTAGATCCCATGGTATGGCCAACATGATTAACTATGTAAATGTCTACTTCATTCTAGGTCATTAATATTATGTCCAATGAATATTAGGATTAAGTCTTTGGTGGAATGGGAAGAGCTCATAATTGTATGTGTGTATAGTTTGTATATATACTGTACGAGAGTATTCTGCCAAATAAAAATTACCAAACTTGAACTTGAACTTGAAACTCCGAAGGGGTTCATGATGCAGACACCGGTGGTCAGCGTCATAAAATATGTTTTTGCCCCAAATCCTAGCATGTGCCCCAAATGTGGAGGACGCAAGCGTGTCTGGGACATTGATCTGACACATCTAGTCAGCGAGCTGTAAGAGAAAGTCCCCCTCTGATTAAGGCGAAAGTTTTCGCCTTCTAAATTGTCTGTTTGGTAACAACGTTCGCACGGCCTCTTCTTTCTTCTAGAAACATGGACACCGCCACACTTCTCACTTTTCGTTTCTTCTTGGTATTTTTCAGCCTTGTCTTGTGTCAACATGATAAGTTTCAACTACTTTTTTTTCCAGGTCTTACTTGGTCCTCGGAGTGTTTTTCAAACTCTTCCAATGTGATTTTGTAAACATAGTTTTGCTCCGCCCTAGTCAGAGGATTAACACTTTTTATGATCTTATGCAGGTCGATTGCATCGTTCACCTTTTTCCCGTCTACCTCGGGAGGTTGTGGGCAGGACTGCTTATTGTCGCTCATAACTCGTTTCGCCTCAGTCAGTGATTCCCCTGTTCGTAAAGGAACCACCAGGATAAAGTCCTCTTCTCGCACATTGCTCAATTCTGTCACTTTCTGGTCCTCTGATAGAAGGAGCAGAGAACCAAAGCGGGTTCCCAAAGTGGACAAAGAGTTCTCGGGATAACACTAGAAATGTTGGTAGCTAGGGTGATGGTCTTTTTTTTCTGTTGCTTTTTTCAAAGAGTTTCCTATGTGATGTGCATGTTCATCAGATCTAATTGCCACTGTTGATTGATGTCCCCGGTTATCGTCTTGATGAAAGCGGGGTTTTGGTCGGGAAAATGGTGTTTCTGGAGTTTGGTGACGCTGGTGAGACTGGAGGGTGCTTTGACTTGCTATATTTAGCCACCACTTGTCTTTTTTCTTTTTCCTTTTTGGTTGGTCTTTTCGACTTGCCCATTTGAAAGACAGTCTAGGGTGGGCAAGTACTAGGCGATTGCGACCTATTCTTTTCTTGTCTTACTCACTTGTTCTGAGGGAGGAATAGTGAAAGCAGAGTTTTTGCTGGAAGTCTCCGCCGCCGTTGTCTTCATCGTCATCGTTCTTCCTAAGACGGGAGAAGCAGGAAGAGTAGTCAAAATTGACAAGGGGGGTGGTAGCGGCGTGCTGGGAGTCGTTGTCGTCTTATTCTCCTCCTCAGTTATTTCCTTCCTCTGGCTACAGGTATTCTGGGCATAGCTTTGTTAGAGCCCACCGTTTTATAAACTGGGTTTCCAATTAATGATCCAGTGGGATCTTCCATGCTCAGCATGTCCTCGAAGGGCATGTACCTGTCGGGTCTCGACGCTGTCTTCCTCGGCCCACTGGCATCGTTCAGTAAGTCCACTATGCTAATTCATCATCTGTCATATGAGATTCATCTATGACGTGGTCTTTGTGTGGACACATGGGAAGACGGAATTGGACAGATGGATACAATATCTCAACCATCAAATTCAAGGAAACCTCAACAAAGCATATCAGCTTCCTAGAAACAAATGGCCAAACAGGAGTGGCAAACAAGAAAGCTGTATACAGACCCGTACAACAAACCAACTGATGTCAATACCTATCTAGATTACACATCAGCACACACAATCTCCACAAAAAAATGCTTACCATACTCACAGATTCTGAGAATCTTCAGGATATGTCAAAAACTTTAAGACTTTGAGAAGCACACCACACAGAAAATGCAAGAATACTTAGAAATGGGATACCCAGCTAACAAAAAAACGTTAGTTTATGTCAAAACAACGTTTTAAAACTTTATAGAACATTATGCCATTGTGAAGAGCCTTAGAGGAACGTTATATAACATTATACAATTTTGTATAACGTGTCTTTTTTACTGGCTACCCAAAGAAATTGCTAGAAAAGGTACTATCAAAGGTAAAAACCCCAAAACAGACCTGAATGTCTAACATCAAGACCAAAGTGAAAAAGACACCTCCTACTTGATCAGTACACATAGGCCTGGAAACAAAATCATCAACAAAACAGTTTCCAAAATCTGGGACAGACTAGGATCCTTGAAAACCACCAGGTTTCTGGGAAGAGGACGCTTGGTAAAAGGTCAAAAACATCCAAAAAATCTGAAGGATCACTTAGTACAAGCAGCAACCAAATACCCCACCACAGGAAAGGTGGCATGAGCAACAATCATAATTTGTTGGTCGTTCCTGTTTTATAGTGTACTGATGAGGTTACGCCCAACACCTCTACCAGTAAGCGGATGGACAGAGCTATTGTGCCATGCAAGGTGGATCTCCCTGGACAGAGACTCCCTCACTCATCTCTGCACCAAGCTATATACTTATAACACATCTTCTGTAATGGGAGGGACAAAAGCAGAACTCTTCTGTGGAAGAAGGGCAGAATGCTTACTACTTTTCTATTTTTTAAATCCGCATCACTAGTGTCAAGTTGCAGAAAACAATTTCACAAACTACACACAATTTTGACTATTAGATCATGATTAATCAAGTTGGTAACTTACAAAACCTTTTGTTTTATCTGACATATTTAAATCAAATGATTCCCACAAAATTAAATATTGCAATACATATTGTGTTGGGAATTTTTTGCCCATTGGCTTGAGCACTGCCAGATTGGTGTAGACAAAAAGGGACTGCAACAAAATATCTTGCCACAGTCTGAGCAACACTACATGGGCGTACTTCTCTCAAGTAGGAGTCATTTAGAATTTGGGTGTATCAAAGTAAAAACTTAATATCAGATGCACAACTCTTTTACATGCCATGTTCTAATTGCCTGGATAAAGTTGTCTTTGATGCAAAGTATGAATCCTATTACCTAAGTGAGACTCGGGGGGTGCTTCCTGAATTACATTTTTCTAGGAGTGCCTCATGAAGTAGCCTTACTTTACTCCTACTTCTTCAAAAGGAGCCAGATATTCTTGTTACTCACTCAGCATTATCTTTAACATAGCTGCTTTTGTGTAAAGCTAGCTTTTTAACCAATTCCATCAACCACTTTTCACAGTATGGGCGTGAATATGGCTAATATCAGCACTTTAAAGCATGGAGTAACACTAGTTACTCCATGCTTTTAATTAAAGAGATTACCATAATAATTCTTAAACAATGTGAACAATTATCTCAAACTTTTGGCAAAAGCTATCCAAAGAAATGTGAAATTCACACATTTTAGGGTGCAGACTATCTAAGAGGGTCGGTAGCAAAGCAATGAAGTAGGTAAAACTTAAATATATTGGATATTAGCATTTCTGTGAGTCTTTATTTTTTTTTTGCGAGTTACTCTGTGCTTTTAAGACCGGGGTAATTTTCAAATCACCCACAGATTCTAGATATCCTTAGCACAACCATAGCGTTCTGATGTGGGTAGTAAAAAGGGCCCTCCAAACGGCAGTGCTTTCTGTCCTGGGACCCCCAGAACGTTCTGATGTGGGGAGTAAAAAGGGCCCTCCAAACGCCAGTGCTTTCTGTCCTGGGACCCCCAGAACGTTCTGATGTGGGGAGTAAAAGGGGCCCTCCAAAGGCCAGGGTTTTGGAGGTGAGAGAGCCCCAAACGCCAGTAATTTTTGCATATTTCTCAAGATTTGATAGAGAATATTTCAATTGTTATATAACCTAGGAATATGATGTTTTCATAGCAATAATCTAACCTATATTGTTTTTGAATTAAGAAAAAGATGTGTACAATACTCAAATGCATTATGTAGAATAATTTGGGGTGAACTAGGGTAATTAGCTAATTGGTTCAGGAAATTGAAAAACATGCCATTTTTATCACCCAATGACATATAGATTTATTCATCTATCGTTAATGCTGATGGATCTATTCCATAGGCTAACACCTTAAGTATTGTATCTATGTTTAAAGTAACTACTTACAACAAGATTTATACTAATTATTGAGTTAATTGCTCATTTAATGAAATACGTGGCTGTTCCTTGCTAAATCTTATCGACCAGTCTGAACACATTTTATTACGTTTTAAAACGTTCTGGCAACTGGGTATCTACAGAGCTCTCATGCCATAACGTACCAGAACGTTTTAGGAAAAATATACCTTGGTATTATAGGAACGTTTTAAAACGTTCTGATCTACAGAGCTCTCATGCCATAATGTACCAGAATGTTTTGGGAAAAATATACCTTGGTATTGAAGAACGTTTTAATACGTTCTGGCAGCTGCATATCTACAGAGCTCACACGCCAAAACGTACATAGATACTGTATGTTATGGTCCACACCCCTGTCATACGGCCACAACCCTGTCATACGTGCATTTGATTGTCTCTAACAAATGGTTCTGTGTCCACCTCCTTCCCTCACGTCCACTACCTCAACCTCACATCCACTACCTCAATCTCACTTCTCCTGCTTCAACCTCACATTCACTACCACAACCTCACGTCCACTACATCAACCTCACGTCCACTACATCAACCTCACGTCCACTACATCAACCTCACGTCCACTACATCAACCTCACGTCCACTACCTCAACCTCACGTCCAGCACCTCAACATCACGTCCACCACCTCAACCTCATGTCCACCACCTCAACCTCATGTCCACTACCTCAACCTCACGTCCACTACAACCTCACGTCCACTACCTCAACCTCACGTCCAGCACCTCAACCTCACGTCCACTACCTCAACCTCACGTCCACCACCTCAACCTCACGTCCACCACCTCAACCTCACGTCCACTACCTCAACCTCACGTCCACTACAACCTCACGTCCACTACCTCAACCTCATGTCCACTACCTCAACCTCACATCCACTATATCAACCTCACATCCACTACCTCAACCTCACGTCTACTACCTCACCCTCACATCCACTACCTCACCCTTACATCCACTACGTCAACTTGTGTGGGCCACGTGGGCCTGTGGGCTGGGGGCAGTCAGGAGGGCCTGTATTACAGATACCGTCCACTACAACCTCACACTCACTATCTCAACCTCATGTCCACTACATCAACCTCACGTCCACTACCTCACCCTCACATCCACTACCTCACCCTCACATCCACTACCTCACCCTCACATCCACTACGTCAACGTGATGTCAACTACTTCAACCTGACGTCCACCGCCATCTCCTTACATCCACCTCTGTCATTCGTAGAGCTAGTGGAAGTGAGGAGCAGGTAGTGGACGTGAGGAGATGGTGGTTGACATGAGGAGATGGTGGTGGACGTGAGGAGGGGGGCGGACGTGAGGAGATGGTAGTGGACGTGAGGAGATGGTGGTTGACGTGAGGAGATGGTGGTTGACGTGAGGAGATGGTGGTAGATGTGAGGAGGGGGGGGCGGACGTGAGGAGGGGTAGTGGACGTGAGGAGCAGGTAGTGGACGTGAGGAGATGGTGGTTGACGTGAGGATGAGGGATGGTAGATGTAAGGAAATGGTGGTGGACGTGAGGAGGGGGGGCGGACTTGAGGAGATGGTAGTGGACATGAGGAGATGGTCATAGACGTGAGGATGAGAGGTGGTGGACATGAGGAAATGGTTGTGGACGTGAGGAGATGGTGGTGGACGTGAGGATGAGGGATGGTGGACGTAAGGAAATGGTGGTGGACGTGAGGAGATGGTGGTTGAAGTGAGGATGAGGGATGGTGGATGTAAGGAAATGGTGGTGGACGTGGGAAAAGGATAGTGGACGTGAGGAGATAGTGGTGGACGTGAGGAGGAGGCCCAGGAGGAGGGGGTAGTGGATGTGAGGAGATAGCAGCGGACGTGAGGAGCAGTTAGTGGACGTGAGGAGCAAGTGGTGGACTTGAGAGAAAGGGTTGTACATGATTTATACGAGATATTATTGTTTACCATATACGGCTGTCCCATTGATTTAACCAAGGAATCCTGTATTGCACACCAACCGTGAAATAACCCATTGCTGTATTTCACGGCCCTGTGACTTCATCAAAATGGCAGTTTGTTAACATTTGAAAAGTCTTGAAAGAAGCTATTTCAGGTGAATCGAAAAAAGTAAAAAAGAAACTCAAAGGAACACTCGTTTTAGCCTGTTGACAGGGTTATTTCACTTGTTGAAGGTGGGGCCGCATTTCACTTGGCCTACGGCCTCGTGAAATAACCCTGTCAACAGGCTAAAACTTGCGCACCTTTGGCTATGTATTGGATGTGAGGAATAAGTAATAAATGGAAGCCCGGGATATTGGTGCCTGCAGGCCGGGGACCTGTAGTCAGGGTGGCCTAAAGGGTACACGGAATTTTGGCACCTAGTCTTTAGGCACCCTGCCTTCAGGCCCTCCTGATCACAAGCACCGTGCCCTTATACAATTGGGACCCCTTCAGGGACTCTGTGGACCTTCAGTCACTCTGGGCATCACTTCAACGATTCTGTGGACCCTTCCAGCCGCTCTTAGGACCCTTCAGGTAGCTCTGGGTACCCCTTTAGCTGCTCTGGGGACCATACAAGTGGTTCTGGGGTCCCTTCCAGCTGCTCTGGGGACTCTTTTGGTGGCTCCAGGAAGACCTCTGCCGACTAGGTGGCACCTCACGTGGCTATGGGTGCATCCTTGTTGATTCTGTGAATACCTCTGCTGTCTTTATGACCACCTCTAGTCCTGGAAACACCCATGCCGGCTGTGAGTATGCATACCCAGGTGGCAACCAGCTGTATTATCTGGACACTCTAGGGGACACTCTGAACTATGGCCATATATGGTGCAAACCCTATTTTTTCAACAGTTTGGAACTTTATGGAAAATCTACCAGTAATATCCAAACAAAACTTCTCAGATGCTTAGAGGAGATCATATATGTGGCATAATCAATCCATGAAAAGTAGTAGTCATAGGTGAAACCTATGAGCCATGACCCATTTAGGGAAAAACAAAAAATTATATTCTGTATTTTGCAACACGGAAGAGAAGTTGCTAACAGTTTGTAATCTAAACCTTAGCCATATGTACATAGGATCATAAGATACATTTTGCATTCAAAGTAATAGTGAATCATTGATAAATTTGTAAAGTTGGGGACATCTTTTCTAGTCAGTACAGATGTGTCATAATAGAGTAGCACATAGTTTTGTGTACTTACGCTACGATGATGTTTCTGACATTTTAAGGGTTAATAAGAGTGAGTTAGGACATATCCAACAGGGATATGTTTTGTCATGGTTTTAAGCACTTTCATTTTTTGCCACCACATGCCGTATGCGTAGACACTTGATCATACCTTTAACCCTTTCGTGCCCAGAACTCCATAAATGCGCCCTTTTAGCCCCATCTACTTTGTATGCATCACCCTGACCCCTCTGTTAATCAGATCAGAATGATTCTTACAGCAAATGAATCGTATTTAGACAAGCTTTCAAATGGTACCAAATATGTCATGCTGAGATGAGTGGTCCGTTCATGCAATACATAATTTCATCAGAAATTTATTTTAAAATAGCATTAAAAGCACTCCTAATGCGCGGTCTGGCAATAGGTGGGCCTATTATGAATTACAGATATTGACCAAAATATTGATAAAAATTAACTAAAATATTGATAACAAATATTTTTGTTAATTTTTCCTGGAGATTACGATAAGAGTTTTCATTTTCTTCTATTCCCAGTGGGTATGACCTCATGTGGTACACCAAAATAGGGGTTTGTTAGCCCAAAATTGGTTATTCCCCACTAAAATAGCAGAACCAGACCTCTGTATAGCATTAGCAATATTGTTTGATGTCAATGAAAAGAATCATTATGGTTGTCATGGTAGCCTAACTTATGTTTTCTAAAATAGCAATGGAAATAGCATTCCAATAGCCTTCAAAAAATATAATGTGAAACATACATCAAAACTAAATATTTAGCTGTCACACCATCTTCCAATGATAATGTAAAAAATTGGCTTTCATCAAAATAGTTCAGGGCACAAAAGGGTTAAAGAGTTGCCAGCACTTGTATCAATGTTGCATGAGTGACTAGTAAATGTTGCAATGCAACTAGTCATTTGAGCAAATGTTATAGCTGGTGCAGACTGATGCTGTGCCCACTGGCTATTTGCTATCTCAAGGTAATGGCAGTTTGGCACAGGCATAATAGTTCTATCAATTGCCAAACTTTGTCATTTTTCTGTGTCTTACACAAGTGTTTTCTCAACTTGAAGGTCATATCATATGACCTTGACCTTGACCAAGGTCATATGATGTATTCCCATTCAATGGGGTTCAATGTATCTGCCTTTATACTGTTGAGAGTTCATGCATCTAGCATATCCGGTTCTCACATAATTCACATCAAATTTCAACAGTTGCAAGTATTTTAAGGATATTCTCACTTTCAAGGTCATACCATGTGACCTTGACCTTGATCAAGGCCAAATAGCTTATCCCCATTAAATGGGGTGTGACATATGAGTCTCATATCAAATTTTCACATGTCCAGCTACAACTATAGATTGCCATTTTCTTTGTTTTGAGTTAAAACATACTCACAGGTAGTATTTGGAGCAAATGTTTCACTTTCAAGGTCAAATCAGATGACCTTGACCTTGGCCAAGGTCAAATATTTTATTTCTACTGATAGGGGCCCAATATATGAGTCTCATGTCAAAATTTCACATGTCCAGCTATAACAGTTCTCAAACAATCTTTTTTTTTAAATTATTTTCTTAAAATTTTCTTAATTTTTGATTTTTTATTAAAATGTATGTTACCATGGCAACCAGTTATCTAATATCAATGTTAATAGCTATATTACTTTGTATTGATGTCCTCTATATATGTAAGTCAGAAAATGTGAGAAATGGCCATTTTCCAAGTCCTGACAGGAGTTGAAACATGGTCATATGCACTTTTTCAGTGATTTTCTGAAGTTCAAGGTCAATTCCGGTGACCTTGACCTTGGTCAAGGTCATTTTTTATATTGCCTGTGTAAAGTCCAATCAAGCATGTGTCACATACCCAAATTTTATAAATGTAGCTTAAACGGTTTGGAAAATATGGAAGAATTTGTGTTTCTGTAGAAATTCATGAAAAATCCAAGATGGCCGGCAAGATGGCCGCCAATGGACCTGATGGGACACGATTTGACCTTGGGAACAAAAAAGATTTGGTAACTAGGGATATTAAGGATTCCAAAAATGTAGGTTAAAAAAATATAGTCTTCGGGTGCATGGGAACCCCCTCTTCCTACTATACTATTAGGCCCTCTGGATTTCAGGCCCCTGGACTTTTGGCACCATCAACCTCACGTCCACTACAACCTCACATCCACTACCTCAACCTCAGGTCCACCGCAACCGTGGGCCACGTGGGCCTGTGGGCTGGGGGCCTACAGTCAGGTGAGCCTGTATTACAGATACCGTCCACTACAACCTCACACCCACTATCTCAACCTCATGTCCACTACATCAACCTCACGTCCACTACCTCACCCTCACATCCACTACCTCACCCTCGCGTCCACTACCTCACCCTCACGTCCACTACCTCACCCTCACATCCACTACCTCACCCTCACATCCACTACCTCACCTTGATGTCCACTACCTCAAACTCACGTCCACCGCCATCTCCTTATATCCACCTCTGTCGCTCACATCCACTACATACTATGAGTGGTACTGGACGTGAGGAGATGGCAGTGGACGTGAGGAGATGGTGGTGGACATGAGGATGCGGGATTGTGGATGTAAGGAAATGGTGGTGGACGTGGGAACAGGAAAGTGGACGTGAGGAGATAGTGGTGGACGTGAGGAGGAGGCCCGGGAGGAGGGGGTAGTGGATGTGAGGAGATAGCAGCGGACGTGAGGAGCAGTTAGTGGACGTGAGGAGCAAGTGGTGGACTTGAGAGAAAGGGTTGTACATGATTTATACGAGATATTATTGTTTACCATATACGGCTGTCCCATTGATTTAACCAAGGGATCCTGTATTGCACACACCCGTGAAATAGCCAATGGCCGTATTTCACTGCCCTGTGACGTCATCAAAATGGCAGTTTGTTTACATTTGAACCGTCTTGAAAGAAGCTATTTCACGTGATTAAGGCCCTTCGTCCCTACAATATCTAAATTTGAATCGAAAATGGTAAAAAATAAACTCAAAGGAACACACGTTTTAGCCTGTTGACAGGGTTATTTCACTTGTTGAAGGTGGGGCCGCATTTCACTCGGCCTACGGCCCTGTCAACAGGCTAAAACTCGTGGACCTTTGACTATGTATTGGATGTGAGGAATAAGTATGAGATAATGGTTGTGGACGTATGAAATGGACACCAGGGAGATTGATATAAATAACGTGGAATTCCACAGAATATGACAGTCAAAAGCTGTTCACATATTCTCGTGCCAGATACGTGCACAATTCTCGCAGGGATCCCAAGTTGTGACTCAAGAACCGCACGAGTTCTGCCTGAGATCTTGTTTGCAGGATAGTAACGTCACTATTAAAATATTCCTTGTGAGACACTTTATAATATGCCCATTCTATATTCTATTCCGACACATATTCATGCATGTATACTCTGACGTTAGTTTGCTGTAAACTCTGACGTTAGTATGGAATATACTCGGACGTTAGTATGGTCTATGGTCACATATTAGTCAGGTATTTCTTTTTGTCCAAAACACTCTGATACGTTTTGGCATGTTATAAATGCAGGCATCTATATGCAAAAACGTTTTAAAACGTTTTACTTGAACCATAATTTCTTTTCAAAACACTGTGATACGTTTTGGCAAAAGAGCACTGTGAGAATGCTGCACTGCCAAAACGTTTTAGAACGTTTTGCTTTAAATGTAACATTACTTAGGACAGGATTCCCAAAACGTTTTAAAGTGTATTGATATTGAAACTGCACAGTCCAGTGTGGGTTTATGTGTATTAGGCAGGGGAATTTATATTAAAAATAGAGAGAAATAAATCTTTGAATACACATTACTACTATATGGAAGCCAAAAACCTCAAAAATCCATTACACATATTACGTTTTGGTAGCCCCCCAAAAGAAAGCACTGGCATCTGGAAGCCCATTTTTACTGCACACATCAGAACGTTTTGGTAGCCCTTCTACATATAGCACTGGCATTTGGGAGCCCATTTCTACTACACACATCAGAACGTTTTGGTAGCCCCTCTCCATAAAGCACTGGCGCTCCTAAGGATATGTGAGGCATTGTTGACTATAATGCATTAAATGATCTAGGAGTGGTGTAGGCACCCTCTGGAGCACAGAGAAGTTAATCTAAGGTTTTGCCTGCTGCTACCTGCACAAGAGTAACACTGCACCTTAAAAGTACGGAGTAACACCATCCGGGATTCAAATTTGTCATAGTGAAGCATTTTGGTGTGCATGGGTGAATGGATGATTAACCATAGCTATCAAGTTTTCACCCCCTGTCACCACAAGTCTTTTTGGAACATAATAACTCAATGTAAAGACAGAAATATCAACAGAAGAGAAAGAAATGGCAATTGTTACTCCGTGCTTTTATGTTGTATCAAATATTCATCTGCCCCTAGAACCTAGATGATTGGATTTTTTTAAATAATTTTTTGTCCAGTATAAGGCCCACATGCTTCCTCAACATGAGGGTGAATTTGTTATGCTGTGGTATCTCTTTGATTTCTATGTGAGGACACCAAAATAATTATATAAATTGACAATAAGTGACAAATTTATAGCAAAAAGTTTACCGTAAAAAGGTACATATCAAGGTAATATCTCTTGAATCCATCTAATATAAGTGGCCTGATAAAAAAATTAATTGGAATGGGCTATTGATTACTCAGATTACATGAGGGGCATGTAAAACATGTCATTTTTGTCATTTTTTAGTTTTTTTGGGATTTTTTGCCTTTGGGGGGGCCATAAAAGACAACATTTTGGTCAGATACACAAAAATATTATTTTTCATGAAATGTTAGGATGTTTTCTCTTTTCATGAGAAATTTACACAATTTTTCTAAATGTATTTTCCTTTGGATAATAGGAGTTTAAACCCACACATCCCTACTCCTTGAACTAACATGACTAATTATCTTAAGCAACACACAACTTTGCAAATTACCTGCTGGCCAAACAGATAGGGCACAGGATAATGTAATTAAAGGATTCCTGATACTAATCAATCCCTGGTCAAGATTATACATTTTGTAATTTGAGAACATTATGTCAAACCATTATTTATCAAGTTTGGAATAGAAAATTGAAAAATGGTAAGAAATACGGAAAGTCCTAAACTAGGACAGACTAGGATCCTCACAAACTACCAAGTTCCGGTGAAGAGGCGGCTTGATAAAAAGGACAAAAACATACAAAAAAGCTAAAGGATCACTCAGTTTGAGCAGCAACTAACTACTCCACCACAGCAATGTCTTACTCCCAAGACAGGTCAAAGTGCTTTAGGATGTGTTCAAAGATCCTGTAATTCAAAATAGGAACACCGGTAACTGGTGTAAGACGAAGTCCACTGCTAAGATTTATCCACCTATAGAACCTGTAATTCTGTGTACAGCTGTGAGGGGGGAGGGGGGAGGGAGGTTATCAGATGGCTACTGATGCAGCTTGGGGGGGGCGTAAAAAGTGGTATTTAGATATATAGGGGTCCTCCAGAAAGGTTTAGTCTGCCTTATCTGGTGTCTCGTGTTGATGTTGATGTAAATATATAGGGACTCGATTGTAGGGGAGCAAATGCCTTAAAATAGCTGATTTCACAGTATTTTACCAAAGACAACTACACTCCTCAGAGGGTGTAATACCCAATGAATCACAGCAATATGAGTTTAAATGGTTTCTTTGGGTCCCATATGAGGGATCCTGACCATTTTGATGAAGGCATGATGAGGAACCTGAAAGTCTGAATTTGGGCTGATTTTCCACTAACCCCCTCCCCCCCCCCCAAGCTGTCCATTCAGGGGAAACTGCGCAGTTGATTTTACTAACCTCAAGCACTGCATGTTGCTGTTGTGTTGTACTTGGACCAGCAGCACACTGACTACCGTCCTTCTCCTGACACTGTCTGAGCCACACTACATGGGAGTATCTCTCTCTGAAGGAGGAAGTAGTTAGACTTTGGGTGTATTAAAGTGAAAATGGTTCATCTTTCAAATCTGTACTGCACGACATGTTCTAATTGCCACAATGTAGCACTCTATAGTGTCAAACATGAATCATGTTACCTGAAGGATTTCCAGTTGACACACCCAGTTTTCTGAGTGTTTACAGTGGTGTGTAAGGTAAGACGGTCACCTCCACTGGGAGTGGTCTCCAGAGATGCTATAGTCACTCTGTGCCATACAGCAGCCAAATACGTAAACACATTATTCACCAACATTGGTGGTAACTTATTTAAAAAGAAGTAGATTTTAATTTAACCAAAAATCTTGATGTTCAGTATTTTTTAAATAATTACACCATGTGACAGTGATGAGCGTGAGAGGAAATTGGTTTGGAGTGTCATTGAACATTCATTAGGTGGCATTACTAATTGCCACATGGTAAAGGATAAGTATTAGGCAGGCTTGGGTAATCAAGTTCATCATGTATAGTTTTAACTTTAAAAGTTGTATTAAGTAGAGACAACCGAGTAAGAATATATATTATGATTAAGGCATACATACATACATACATACATACAATATAAAACATTTGATTTGTGATAAAATAAGTGATTGAGATTGTTTGACTGATGATAAATTACTTTTGATATAGACTATTGATTAAACAAATGTGAAATCACATTAATTGAAGATGTGGGTGGGTGGGTGAAATGCGGTGAGGTTTGAAGTTGATGGCGGATATCCTAGGAAAAAGGGGGAATGTGAGTTGGGCAGAAGTGAGCTGAGGTAAGGTCATGTAAGTTAGAACTGTGAGGGGGTGTCGGAATTGGACACCTGTGGTCAGTAATGCCACCTCCTTACCCCTTACAGGACAATGAGTATTGTTGGCAAGATCCATCCCACACAAATGAATGAGACATTACAAGGGAGACAATGGGGTACTAATCCTATATTTTAAAAAAGCTGTAAGCTAGAATTAGGAAAGTCACTGATGAAAGAAAGGTTATGGTATTTAGTTAATAAGTGCAGCAACTACTCTGTATTCTGTAATGCCATTGGAAAGTCTGTCCTCCTAATCAATACAACTGAATATGTTAATAGTGTATAATGGCCCAATCAAGCTGCACCCTTTGCCGGGACACATATTCTGTTACATTATGATACTATATTATAAAAGTCATGAAATGTTCTTATACATGTTTATTTCAGATCAAAATGAAATGCAAAAGCCATTTCATATTATAAAATTCTAATTTCAAGTTTAAGAACTTTAAGTGCTCTTCTTTACTTGGATTTTTATTAGCTCATAACGCTAAGGTGGACAAAATGAGACTAATGCAGGGACTGGAACCAGTTTAGGAAGTCCTCAGTTTTTAACAAAGGGGGGCGGAGGATAAAATATTTGGACCACTTGACAGTGAGTTATAAAAATGTTACACCCCTCTTGGGGGGTGGGGGGTCAAAAGATTCCCTCTGTTTCAAGAAAAAACTCACTTATTACTATGCTACAAAGGGGAATATGATTTTCAACCCCTCTAAGGGGGTTGAAAATTGTTTGCCGGCTCGGGGCTCCCCTACACACCCCTGTCGTTAAAAACTGAGCAGATAACAAAAGGACCCCATTCAATATTTGTGAATATAGAATGAGTTCTAAATGCCTCTATTTTAGAGGATTCTCCATTAAAAAATAAACATACAGCATAATACAGGTAACTAATATTGTTTTAAAAAGCTAAAAAGCTACCAGTCTAGTATTAATTAGGTGATCATATGTGCCTACAATATGTGTCATAGATACACCAAAACTATATAGACAACAAGTTGTCCATATTTACTTTTAGATATATTTCAATTTCATACATTTCTAAAAGCAGTGAAATGAGAGTGAAAAAGAAATCATCATTTTCAGCTCACTGTCCTTAGAGTAACCTTATGAGAAAAAAAGGATCTAATCAAGGTACAATAATACCGGTACCAGTCCCAGTAGATCTTTTTTCCTCTTTGTTGACATTCCATTTCCTACTGTCAAAAGGGGTTTAAAATTATCCATAGTGACTAGAAAACGATGAGAAACACAGAACAATAACAAAAGCTATTGAGGCCTTAGGAAAAAAGAACTAGGGACACTATGGCATCACGGGTGTACATACTAGTTCATTCCAGGATCCACAATGCCTAATACAGTGTGGCTATAAGCACTAGGTACACCAGAACAAACTGTGACTGCAGAGAGGCTAAAAGATGGCGCTGGGTACACCAGAACAGAATGTGAACACAAAGTGTTAAAGGAATATTTTCCCCACTCAGAGTGCATCCATCTTGCACCCTATATTTTTGATTGACACATACTAGACCCATGCATAGGTCATTACACATTGTGTAATATACAGGAGGCAGATCCTGGTCTGCCCTCTGGTGTATAGCCTACCACTTCTACCCCAATGATAATTACCCCTGGCCTAGAAATTGAATTGTTACAGCCAGGTCTTGCCATCTCCATTGTCTACTGAGGGTATAACCTGAGTAGTCCTTGACTGTCCTTAAAGCAGGTGGTCTACAGGTATATATGTCTTTTTACACCTTTTTCCCGTCCTGCCTATGTTTATTTCCAAAATGACGGATAAATCGATCCTTTTTGTGTATTCTTGTCAGGATAGACCAGGACTTTAGAGGGCACCCTGGTTTTGTCTACCTATGGGTGAAAATAAGAGAGCTGGAGGTCAAAAAAATCATGCTTGGCTAGTTTATAATTCTTACACTACGTGGCAACTACGCTTTGTTTACCCTCTCTTAGTATTTTTTTTTTTTTTGATTTGAGAGATGGGTCAAAAGACTCATCCTCGTTTATTTATACTGAATAAAGAAAGAGCTTTTTCAGCTCGGAATACATCCTTATCCAGTGTCCATACATCTGATTTTTACCTTGTATAAGCACATAGTAACAGAAGTAATAACAATTATGTAATATGTAATCACAGTCAGTGAGCAAAATATCCATTTTCAAATCGCGAGTACATCAGTTATCTATCATAAATAGTTATTGATTATCATTATGAAAAGGATAAGTTTCACCGACCAGCTTAGATAATACCGGTGTATATAAACATATGGAAAAATAACCGTATCATCAATTCACAAACTATTCCTCGATAATTTATATTCCAGAATTTTGTATGTATATATGCATGTAAGGGATGGGCTCCCTTCTCATTCACCTCGGTCTGTTTCATAGAACTGTAAACCAATTGAATAAAATATACAGATTTCACAAAATATTTTGAGTAGTATGTACTTCATAACAACGTGTATCACATGTGAGACAAAATATATTATCCGTGTCGTAGGAACGAGTGGGGGGGGGGACGAGAAAAAGAGGAGAAGTAGGACCAATACAGAGGTTGACTCCAGAGGTACCGTTACATTTTGGGACTCCTAGAAGAACATAAAATTATGATTTGTGCTTCCAAGCCATTTTTTCCTATTTAAATCAAATTCATCGTTTGTTTGCAAGTTTATTGTCTTAACATTATCTCATCCACTGTGAACAAGCAACCACTGACAACGTATTGGAGAAATAAGATTTTATTATGATATTATAATAATAAAATTGATGTTTATACACACATGTTTTATAACATGATAAAATACACAATAAAATGGGTTATACGTGATATTGACGATGAATGTATACCTTGTGAATATTGTAAATATTGTAAATATTGTAAATGTAGGGTGGGTGGGTGGAAACTTTTAGAGGTGTGTATAGGTTGACGGTGAGAGTGGAATAGGGGTAGGTCGGCGCGCAGGCCGACGAGGTTGAATGAATGTAGTAAATGGTTATATGATTTGACCCTAGGGGGTGTTAGTGGTCAGTATGTAATGCTCCCTCCACAGGGGGAGACAATGCGCCGTAGATGAAGGCTACCTCCATCACGACCACATTATCTCATCCACTGTGAACAAGCAACCACTGACAACGTATTGGAGAAATAAGATTTTATTATGATATTATAATAATAAAATTGATGTTTATACACACATGTTTTATAACATGATAAAATACACAATAAAATGGCCAAACATGCCAATGATGATTATGTGTATTTGATGGGATTGGTGGGTGGGTTGAAAGAGATATGTATTGTTCACCCTGTATTTATTATTCTAACCACCACTGTATTGTCTCACTTTTGTAGTGCCCTGACTAGCGCGCTGTTTACTGCTGCGCCGCTCGTCTTGATGTACACTCTGTGGGCGGTGGACCGCCATCCGCCAAACCTTTTCACTTCCAGTTCTGAGCACCCGTTTGCAAATGCTGTTGTCGCTGCTGCCTTCCGAAGGCTGTGCAGGCTCAGTCTCTCTACGTTCACGCCAATTTTTATCAGTGTCTGGTCCCAAACCTGGCGAATGTCTACTGACGCCACAGGGAGCCTTGTGTCGGGGTACATCAGTAGTGGGTCCTGTATGTCTCTGGTGGGTACATCCGTTAGGTGCTGGCGCAGTGCCGTTACCGGGCACAGCAGCGGGTGTGGCGCTGCGGACACTGTCACCACTCGCTTCTGGCCAGTTTTCTGTAAGTTCTTGCCGCGTCTGAGTGTCATAGTCATGCTGTCGCCTGTCAAAATGACGTCGCCCCTTGTGAGGTGGGAGGTACCGATTTTTTGGTGCGTGTATGTTGGCATCACCTCGCTCTGACGGAACCCCCCGTAGAACATCACAAGGATTGCCGTCCTCAGTATTGTGCCGTGTGGTGTCTGTGGGACACCCAGTATGGCCACTTTGAGCACGCTGGCGTCTATTGGGTCCTTCACCCGTGGCTCGTACTCCTTGTTCCGGTGTAGTGCATCCATCATCCGTGTGACCCGGAAGTGGTATGCCGGCGCTGTGTCGGCGCCGATGAGCATCAGGAACATCCTCACGTGCGTCAGGTGGTTCCCGACCGTGGATGGTGCTCGTACGTGCCTCGAGACATACTCCAGGTACGCGCAGATCACGTGGTGTGTCGGGTTGTCCATTTCGAGGCGCAGGCGCCTGGTGAATGCCACGTACGTCCCTGCCGCCGACGCGTGGTTTCTGTCTGTGCCTGGTGCTCTGGCTCGTAGCTGCCTTGTCGCCACGTCTTGTTGCAGGCATCGGTAGACCGGATCTACAACAGATCATTGGTTTTAGTTGATCGAATATAAACGTGCATGGGTCAACAAGTGTTAAACTATTATCACTGACTAGGCCTAGTGCCTGTTTCTTAGCATTGCCTGTGAGGTGTGCACGACTGAGTGCATCAGCGAGAACATTCTTTTTGCCTTCAATGTGTTCGTATGTAATGTCAACTTGGAGGATGGCTTGTATCATCCAGAGGGCTCTGGCTGCCTGTAGGATGACCTTGTTCTGGCCTTTACCTGTTGTGAACACTTGTACACATGCTTCATTGTCGCACAGAACCTTTATATGAGAACCTTTGTCTGAGTGCCCTAAGAAGGTGTGGGCCGCAACTACTACGTTTACCCCTTCTAATTCTGCAATGTTTTCTGCCCCGTCCTGTATGTGCGCCACCTGTAGGCCGTATGCCTCTGTTCCATCAGACCCCCCAATGCCCGACAGGCACGCATCAACCACCAGTGTCTTGCCGGGGTCTTCCATGGGAATGACAGCTACCCCGTTCCATGCTGCACCAAACTCACAGAACCATCTCAGGTCGGCCCGCATGTCTGAATTGATATTAATGTATTTGCCGCGCATGCCCCTTAAAGCTTCCAACAGGCGCCCTATGAACAGGCGCGCTGGGCGGATGCACTTTCCAATGTGGACTAGCTTACCAATGAGGCTTTGTAACTGCTTTTTGGACATGCTTCTTTTTCTGTATGTCCTACGTACCTGGTCCAGAATTTCCGCCATTTTATCTGGAGGTATGGTGAGTGTCATTGACTTGGCGCTGATGTCGATGCCAAGCCACCGTACGGACCTTGCTGGGCGCTGTGCCTTGGCGACAGCCTCTGGGAGGCCGAGCTCGGCGAGCAGCTTCCTGGCGATCCTGAAGTCCTTCCTGGCCTTTGCCCTAGATGGAGAGATGAGGACAATGTCATCCAAGTACATATACCCTGTGACTCCTTTAGCTGCGAGGATGCTGATTACTTTGTTAGCTATTCTTTGCATATGTAGTGAACTGTTGCGGGCCCCGAATGGCATTGTTACATCACAGTAGAATTTTCCACCCCATGAAATATTGAGCAATGGCCACCCTAGTGGATCGGATTTGAAATTCTTGTATGCCCTTTTCACGTCGAGGGACGAGAGATAAGCACCACTTCCGGTTTGTATGAGTTTGTCTACCAATAGGTCGACCGTCGGGAGCGCGTGTACTCGCGGGTCTCCAAACACTGTGTTCTTGAAGATGAAACTATTGATAGATGATTCGTGGGGGAAAGTCATGTCTGAAATAACCCTGCGCTCATCTGTGCCTCGCTTCTCACGAGACATAAGGGGGGAGATGTGGCACCACTCCTCAAATGGGGCCGAGTCCAGGGGGCCTATTAGTCCGCCCAAGTCGATTTCTTTGTCTATGAACTCGTCGATTTTGTCAGGGTAGTCGAGTGCACTAGCATGATTGGGGATGTCTCTTGTGTCAGACTCCGGCCCCATGTACCCCAATGGGAAGCCGAATTTTAGAAACGCCATTAATTGCATGTCATCTGCGTCGTCGGGGGCCATGTATTTTTCCCACTTACTTAATTTTAATTTAGTGGGGAGCGGGATCTGAGCACCGATTGAATTGGGTAATCCTGTTTGTCTAACAGCTTCGTAAATGTCTCTAATGTCACTTGTCTGAGGGCATGTCACCATAGCTGGCCACGTGTGTCGTCTGTGGCTGGCAAACGCGTATGGAGTGCAGTCTATGTCATTTCTGAAAACCTCACACTTACACATGTCTCGTATAGCGCCGAAGTCCACACCGTACCGCAGGTTGCCCGCAGGTGGCGCCACCGATTGTGCGTCGTCTGCTGACGTCGGCATCCTGCTGTCATCTGTGTGTGATGCCGGGGCATCATGTGCCTGCTGCCGTGGCTGATCTGTACGAACATAACTCAAGTGCCTTTTGTTTATGTCATACAGTAAACAGTATTCATTTTCAGAGTCAGGGTTTACCCATGGACAGCCTTCCGTGTTCTGCCATTGGTTGGTTGCTTTACCTGTAATGTCGTTTTCCTGTACACGCGGGGGCGCGTGAATGCCGCGCCGCGTGTCATTGGGGCGCGTGTCCGCGTGTGTGCCGCCCCAGCCCGCCCCTGGCAGAGCGCGCGGCGCGTGGGCCGCCCCGGGAGCGCACGTGGCGTTGTTTACATCGGAGCGGGTGCTTACTCCGACATGGTCCGCGCTCCGGCCACGTGCGTTTGTTGTGGCTGTGCGCGTTGTTTTGCCGCCCCGCGGCCCCGTGTCGGCGGGCGGCGCGTAAGC
Organism: Harmothoe impar; assembly: GCA_947462335.1. Classification (NCBI taxonomy): domain Eukaryota; kingdom Metazoa; phylum Annelida; class Polychaeta; order Phyllodocida; family Polynoidae; genus Harmothoe; species Harmothoe impar. The sequence continues at coordinate 62,956,536 of OX381717.1, read as the reverse complement.
GTCCCTGTCCCGCGTGTCGCCTGCAGATATATCTTTGTACAAGTCATTATTAATATCACAGACATAGCTATTATGTGCGTTATCTACAGTGCTGATTTCTGGCGCCCTACCAACGATATCTATGGGCGGGGCGCCATCCACTAGTTTTTTGTGTTTGGGGCACTGTTGCTGGTTGGGCCGCCACCGCCTCCGGTTGGGCCGTTGTTTCGGTTCTGAAATGGGTGTGGGAGGCCGCGGCGCCTTCTACATTCAGAATTGGGGTGATAACACTTTTTACCTGTAGTGGAGTAACAGTGGGAGCATATGTGTTGTTGTGACACACCCCTCTCGTCGTGGTGCGTGTTATACCTACATGTGCCCGCGTTGAACTGCTGACACACGGCCTCGCCCGACTTGGTGTTACTACTACTACTATTGTTATTGTTACTGTGTGGTGGAGCTGACCTGGAGGAGCCAAACCTATGACCCTGTCCTGGTGCTCCGCCACCTGTAATGGAGATTAGCATGCGGTGCCGCTCGATGTATGCAGAGTCCCCCCATGAGCACCTGTCTGCCTCTATGCTATCCCATATGTACTGAGACCAGCGGAGGACATCCCGCCAGTCCCGATGCATCATGTCAACAGTGACGTCGTGTAGATGGTTCATGACATGCTGTTTGTCACTAGGGTGGTACGCCCTGGGGTCCTGTAACAGGGCTACTGTGGCATTTATATATTCCAACTCAGATAGGGATGTGCGGTTCTCCAGCTTCTGCTTCAGTGTGCTGGCCCCCGCCCTGTCAACATACATATATGGTTTTGCAATGAGATTTGATGTAAATATGCTTGTAACTATGCTGGCCTTACCATCAGTTGGTGCCTGTCGGAACTCCTCCCTCCTGAGCTGCGCGTCGACATAACCGTCCCGGTTTTCCTCCTGACGGAGTGTGCGGGGAGGAGGGAGGAGGGGAGGCTGCCCCCGCTGGTCATGTGGTGGCACAGCATGGTGCGTTGTCGTCTGGGGGGCGTAATGCTGTTGTAGGTGTACACCCTGTGCGCCCGTCGGCGCAGGGTGTGTGTAGTATTCTAGTGGGGGAGGGCGCTGGTCCCAGCCGCCGTATGCGGCCTGTGTGCCCTCCTCCACGTGCTGCGTGTGCTGCACGCGTAGTGGTGCCGCCCGCTGCTGTCGGTGGTGCAGGTGTCCGTGTGTTGTGTGTGGGGCGGGCGCATGGTGTTGCCCGTCGGCTGCTGTGTATGCGCCCCCGTCCCACTGTTGTCGGTGTGTAGGAGGGGGCGGGGCCGCCGCGCCCGCCGCTACCTCCTGCCGCTGTGTGTGCGTCTCGGGGGGAACGTAGTGTGATTGATGCCTGGTTACAAACACCGGGCCGTCCCCGCCCCGCTGACTGTGCGCTGCCCCCGCCGCTGTGTAGTGCTGGAGGGGCCGCCCGCCGTGTACCGCTGCGGTGTGTGCTGCCCCGGGCGCCGCCGCGTGTGGGTTGTAGCTCGGGCCGGCCGCCTCGGTGTACCTCGAACGGCCCATGTTGTCCGCCTGCCGAGCGTCATATTCCCGCCCGTACCCCTGAACGCTGTGTCGGGGGCGGTCGGATATGGGTGGAGGGAGCTGGTAGTCGCCCCATGGACCCTCGGCCTGGGTCGGGGGGCGTGCTGTCTGTGGCTGACGGGTCGCCATTATGACCCTGCGTGACGGTGTGGGGGCGGGCTCCTGTGCTCCGCCATGCGTGGCTGACGCGTGTGTGGCGTCCGCCGGGTTGCTGTGTGGCGCGTGCCCCTGTGACGGCACGTGTCTCTGTGTCAGTCGTGCTTGATCAGGCGTGACTGTGGGGTGGCGCTCGCTGTGCCGGCTCGGTGTATGCAGCCTGCTGGCCAGCGCTCCCCCTGTGTCGTTGCCGACGTCGGCCTGGTTTTCACAGTACGCCGCTTGTATCATAAAGTCAAGTCTTTGAGAGATACCCCTCATTTCGCCCCGTATGCCTGCCACGTCGCCCTCTATGTCCCTGAATCTGTTTTCTGTTAGCGCCTCGGCGTGTCTGAGCTGTGCCTCAATGGCGGACTCCCCCTCTACCCTGCCGAACACTATATTGCGGCGGGCGTGGGGTGTAGACTGCGCCACCGGGTTCATGTCCATTATTTCTGGATCTAAGGGGAGCATAGACGGCTCATTGACCCTGAGTGCCACCTCCTCGTCCACTGGTATGAATGACCGTTTCATACTTTCCGCGGCTCTGTCTTTGGCCGCCCGCCGGAGGTTGGCACGTGTATTGGGCATGATTGAATTATTCCACTATCACCATATGAAAATTTTACAGTCAATGTGCTGCTGTCATTAACACAACATACCTCAGAATCACTCCCTCGAATCCTGCATAAAAATGCTGTCTGTGTTGTGGTAAAAACCAACTGTGTTGGCATGGATGGTGTCGGATTCCTGGAGCAAACTTTTAGAGGTGTGTATAGGTTGACGGTGAGAGTGGAATAGGGGTAGGTCGGCGCGCAGGCCGACGAGGTTGAATGAATGTAGTAAATGGTTATATGATTTGACCCTAGGGGGTGTTAGTGGTCAGTATGTAATGCTCCCTCCACAGGGGGAGACAATGCGCCGTAGATGAAGGCTACCTCCATCACGACCACATCAAGGCTGTTCCACAGCATGGCCCCTCTATACAGAACATTTTTTCTACTTTTCTCATTTTTTGGCTTATAAGTCTTAAACAAATTTGCATCGTATGCTCTAGTGAAAACCTGTCTATCGTTTAACATTTCAGGATTTTTCTGCTGTTTATACATGAAATTATACAAATGCATGATTCTTCTCGGTTTGAGTTTGGAAATCTTTGACTCTTGGTGGGTGGCTATAGTCGGATACATATGGTGAACCTTTAGACATTTTCTAAGTGCTTTGTTTTCAATAACTTGTAATCTTTCTAATATGCTATTATTCGCTATGTCATAGAAAATATCCCCATAATCAGCACGGGGTAACACCATTGTTTTGTAAATATCTAACAGAGTCTTAGTATCGAGCAGCTCATTTAGATTTGCCAGGAGATACAATTTGAAAACCATTTTCTTACATGCTAGTTCCACCTGCATGTTGAAATTTAGCACTTTGTCTATAGTGACCCCTAAATATTTCACAGAGATACAGCGTTCAAGTTTCTGACCATTTAACACTAAAGAATGGTGTAATAAACGATACTTTGTTTCTCTATGATATTGGTAGAGTATCAATTAAAGAACAAAGTCGACACAGTTCGGATCAAGTGTTACAGGTTGCAAATCAGGTTTATTCAGATAACCTAGACAAGCAGTATCTATGTGTGCGAACTCCCTATAGAGTTCGGAACGGGTCAGTAGGCTAATCAGCCGTAATTTTTTTTTTTGATTTGAGAAGGTATAAAAATACCATTCCCGTTTATTTATACTGGAGAAACAGAAAAGAGCTTATTCAGCTCGGAAAATATCCCGCTCCAGTCTTATATACAGAGTTGCTGAAGTTAAGGTCATTTTATAATGAAAAATAACAAGTATAATACCTGATATAATACAACGCTAACAAATATTCGCTGTTCTATGTTGTAATATATGTTTGATTACACAATTTAATAAATTTTATGCAAATAAACTATACCTCGTTTGTTCAATTTTCAGCACAATATATAATACAGTGGGTGGGATTAAAGGGGGCGGGCACCCCGTCAGCAATATGATTTTTAACACGCTCAGTCAGATGTATAGTAGCATCCGTACATATATGGAGAGCCATCAATATACATACTAACTTTCTCTCTCTGTCTTTGTACCGGGTATTACATATGGATCAAGATATAATGTAGTTTGTTTTACACAACCATTTTTTTCTGTTTAATTTAAACATTTCAAATTCATTAATATTTCTTGTGCTTACATCAAGATGGTTCCACGGGGTCTCCTCACCAGCGTGGCTCAGAGTAACCGACGAGTACCGTCAGATGCTGGGTATATATAGGCAGCCAGCCTGCGCGCGCACACGCAGACCGGAAGCCTATAGCGACCCCTGTCCACACCCCAAGCCCGGGGTAGGTGTCGCCACCTACCGTCGGACTGAAGGGCTCGGACTGAGCTCGCAACACAGCATCTAACAGCACTCGTCATATAACAAACCCGTATAACCCTAGCCCCTATACTACCCCCTACCAGATAATAACCGGGAGGTAAAAAAAAAATTAAGGTTAAAGTCCGAAAACACATCGGACTGGCATTATCTTATAAATACCACCTTAGGGGTTTATTAAAGTTATACCTTACAAACAATATGACGTATACTGTTGAACACAAAAAGGTATTAATTACACACATTTCTATATATATAGACCGTAATAACAATTACGCCCCATTCCCTAGGATAGATGGAGTTAACCTATACATATAGTATACAAAACACTTGAAAAAGTACAATATCACAGTAAAAAAAATTTCGTCCCTCCAGGACCCCGAGCTAATTACACTCGTACTGAATAATACTTATAAGTGATAAACAATATCACTTCTTTTAAGGTTTTAAAGACATATTAAAGTATTATTACAAAAAGACATCATACGTGGTCTTGTAGCGAGGATCCGGATCTTCTGTTGATGGTGTTTCATTCCGCCCGGCTTTCAGAACCTACTTCGTTCAGCTCTTACTCACCGGAACGAGAAAGTTCATAGCTCATGCTCGGGAGCTTCAGGTGATAATAGAATAAAAAAAATAGTCCTGCCTCCAGGCGATCTTCGGACTTATAACTAGGAGCACTCGGTCCTGATATCCAGAGTTTATATAAAAAAAACATCACGTATCGGATCCATGTTGGTATCGTGCTCCAGTCCCGAGTTCAGCTTTCTTTCCGGATCTCCTTGTCCTCCTCCGTCAGTACTACCTGGCAGACTGGATCCTTGCGTAGCCAGCCTGCCGCGTTCCTCTGTCCGGACACTCCTAAACCCTTTCCAAGGGTGTTTTGCTTGTAGGGGTGGTATACTTAGAATACCCCCCCCTCTCCTAATCGGATCCTAGAATAGGATAATCCTATCCGGAGTCCGACTCGTCTTTGGAACCGGGTTTAGCCGGCTCCTCCTCTTCCTCAGAGTCCGACGCAGCTTCCGCCAGAGTCAGCTCCTGGAGCCAGAGCTCGATTTGAGCCCGAGTCCCATCCCACTCGTGCATTTCATGCGCGAAGCAGTCTCTGAACCGACGACGTTCGTTGTCCAGCTTCTCCTCGGCGTTCTTAACTGCCAACTTCTGCTTCTTCCTTTCGGTTTTAGCAGCACTTCGTTCAGTCCGAGCGTTCTCACGCTCTTCCTGCACGGACTCCGCAGCCGCTGCCTTCTGGGTAGCGACTTCCCTCTGATGGAGATGGTGTACCGTATTAAGGGACAACATCGCCACCTCCTGACTCAGGCCAGCAAGCAACCGGTGAAAGTTGTCCTGCCATTGACCAAAGGCCTCCTGTCCGGTTTCATATGAAGTGAAGTCGGCGGGAGGGAACGAAGGAGGGCCCCTTAGTCGCAAGACTAGACGCCCCTCCTCCGGAGTCTCTGGTGGGAGATCCGGGGTCTGAGTCGGCTTCAGCGTTTTCTTTGCTGGAGCCTTCGTCTTACCGGTCTGAGTCAGAGTCTGCGACTCCTCACCCGGAACCATATCATTTTCGGGGAACTCGTCCGCGAAGGACCCCATCGTGCTGGAGTTCGGATCCTCCGGAACAGACCAAGGTGGCCTGCCCTGGGGACCCGTCTTCCAGTCCGTCGTCTGAGAAGTGAATGCCGGCCCTTTATAGCCCGGATCCGCCTTCTCCATAACGGATTTCCTTTCATCCGTTTTGGCCTTTTTAGGGTCGGCCTGCTCCGAAGACCCGCTAGGTCTCTTCTGAGCGCGCCCCACCTTTCTCGTACTGGTACGTTTCTGGTACTCCTCGAATTCATCGAAGAGCTCACCTTCCGGAATCCGGATGTAGTTGCCGTCCGGGTTTACCTTGTAAAAGACCCGGACCTTTCCTTTCTCGTTGGTGCCAAAATCCACCTCGAGGTTATCATTTCTGCCTACTACCCCGAAATGGGAGTAGACTTCCGTATGGGCGGTCTGGATGCGTTCCGCCGCGGTCTCCAGAGCCAAGCCGTGCTGCTTAGCAAGATGCCTGATGATATCGGCTCTAGTGTAGAACCAGCCACCATTCGGACAACCCTTGCTTCCTTTCGCACCCACACTCAAGCAGTCATACCGCATGTAATGACGCAAATGATAGCGGGTGATATGCCTTGCGTACCGGACCTTGGTAGGCCAAGTTCGGGGCGTCTCCAGTGTCTCGTCAATATTCAGACAAGGCTCAAAGGGGCACTTGCTAAATGGATGCCATCTAGCCATAGCCCATGCCAATTTAGCTTTCTGGAGGGGCGAATGGTATTTAGTACTACCAGTTCGGACCTTATCCAGTAACTCAAAGTGGTACAGCTGTACCGACTTATCGAGGGGATCAGTCTTAATCCACTCCTCGTCGTCGGAGAGACCGTCAGGACCCACCTCCTCCGGATGGTGTGAGGACCGCTTATCCTTGACGCAGTCGTTCACACACATTGGTTTAAAGTACTTAAACCCACTTGCGGCATTGGCTCGGAGTGCTGTCCGGACCAGAATCTGAAGCTCGTCGTCCGGGATTGTATTTTCATCCAATCCCTTCAGAACCCCTTCCACCTCCTCTTCGGATCAACCCGCCTTCAGAGAGGTTACTTTGATGGTCTCTCGTAGGTATAGGTGCCTACGATTGGCCTTCTCCTGGCGACTAGTGTCTGCACTCCTAGCCGCGGCCGAGGTCTGTTGGATTATTTCCTCCTCCAGAGTAGCATCCAGAATTGACTCTTTAGTCTTCTGTTCCATACTCCGAGCCAGCTTCATTGCTGGCGTCAGACGTCTCCTCTTCTCCCTCCTGTTATGCACGGTCTGGAATTCCGCTGCAGTTTGCAGTTCGTATTCCAAGGCCGCGATAAGTTCGGGACGTCCCTCAGTCTCAGCAACTAAGCGAGCTGTAGCCGACTTTTTGCTGAGATCTTCCATGGCCGCAGTTAAGCGATCCGGGAACCAGGCCAAGAACTTGGCAGACAAACTGTCCAGCCCCCGGAAGGTTCGCATTTGTATCAGTTCGAAGGATCTGACCTCTGTTTGGCTCATCTGATCGATGATGGCACCTCGGAGCAGGGGTGGGACGTCGGCGTCCTCCTTATCCCATGCATCATGCTGGTATGGAGCGAGGATGTGCACCCCCGATCCAGATGGACCACCGCCTGCAGCTTGGTCCAGCTTTCCGGCTTCCTCCGAAATATCCAGGTTGGATGGTTCCAGAGTAGGCTCGGTAGGCTGTGGAGGAGTATCCACTCGGACGGGTACCTCTCTCTGAGGAGGTAACTCCACCCGAACGGGTACCTCCTTTCGCGGCTCCAGGGGAGTCGGGAGGTTGAATGTGATGTTAGACAGCACATCCTGCACTACCTGGACCGTATGGGCTGCGGATGACGTATCCATAGTCTCCTCGGTCCGAGGTTCCTTGGGAGGAACTGCCGTTTTAGGACCACCTCCCCCATGTCCCGTATTACCAGCCATCGCAGCGGCTGTAGCAGCTACTGCTGAGCTGTTGTCCAACCCTCGCGAGAAGGACAACACGTCGATGGCTGGGGTCAGAGCAGCTGAGGTTCCAGCTGCCTTCCCACTACCCTTCACCTTGCTAGGGATCGGGAGATTGGACTTATTGGGGCCCGGAGTCTTGACAGCTTGAGTGCTGTCGGACGTCTGCCCCTTCCTCGGCTGGTCCTTAGCACCGGGCTTCGGATCAGCTTTCTTCTGACCCTTCGGCACCTTCGTCGTAGGAGCCTTGGGATCAACCGTCTTCGGATCCTTGGATGCCGTTACAGTGGCAGCCTTAGAACCCGACTTCTTCGTACTCGCAGTACTTTCCTTCTTTGGATCGGGCTTTTTAGGCTCGTCCTTTCCCGGTGGCTTCTTCCCAACACCAGTGTGTTTGGTAGCCTTGGTACTAGCCTTAGTATCGGCCGACTTGGACCGATCTCGGGTAGCACCCTTCCCACCGCGCGTCCTCGGACGTGAAGTGTCGGAATCACTCCCACTCCCCATAGACAGTTTACGAGCAACCGTCTTCTGGAGGTTTGGTGATATACTAAGACTGCACATCCGGGAGGGACGCACAGTCGTCTCGGAGGGATCCGGCGCTACTTGGGTGTAGGCGATTCCTCGCAGCATTCCGGAGTCCTCGCTGCCGTCGGGCGACGGGGACTTTCGGATCGGGGACACGGCCGGATCTACACGTAGTTCCGCCAGCGTCTGGCTCAACTCATCACCACTTGGGCTCTGAACATCCATAGCCTCCTCGGTGGCGGATGCCACCTCGGAGTGTCCGGTGAGTTCGGAGTGACGGAGCTGTTGCTCGGCCATCCTCACTACGGCAGTGTCTTTCGACGGGAGTTTGACGGGGAAACCACTCGTTCCCCGCCTCCCTCTTTGTCTCAGACGAACCAGGAAAGAGTACTCACTGCTTACAACTCTGTTACTGACTTTTCTCCTCTTCTAACCGTCCAAATCACCAACTTCCCCGCTGCCGACCAACACCGTTATTGACTGGGGCGAGCCCAAAATCAATATGGCGATTCCCTCGCTTTTGTTTTTAAAACAAAGCGCATGCGCAGCGTCTCGCGTGATTGGACACGATCCCGTTACCCGGTGTGACCCAATTACTGTTTAATCAGGTCACGACCTTTCCCGCCCGCAGCTCGGGCTCGAGGGATCACACTGCTACGTAGGCGGCTCACAAAAGTCAAAATATACTTCGAATAAAGAGCTCATCAGGAGTATTAGTGGATATTTATGGGAAATCGAAGATTACCCCACCGGATTATCCGTCCACCACCCTCGGGGAACACTCTTACATTCTTTTCCTCTTGACTCTGAGCGCCCCTGTCGGTAACATACATATAACATATAGGACAACACAGGACACCACACTCGTTGTGTAAACAAGCTAGGTTACAGCCCCTCTAGCCACCAGCCTTGGGCTTCGCCGAACGGGTTTACCGTCCGCCTCTCGTAACCTGGCCGAAGGACACTCGTTCTTAACTAAAACTCCAGCCTTGATTTTAGTTTTCCGTGCCTGCCTTCGCCTGCCGAGACTTTCTTTTTCACGGTCTTCCGGAGCTTCTTTCGTACCACTCTTTTAGGGGGATCCACTGACACCCCTTCCAAAGGTACAAATTTAGCCTCCGAATTTCCCTTCTCCACCTCCGTTTCCGGGGTGAGCTCCCTTCCAGCCCAAGCACGCAACCGAGCCACATGGCTCGTCCGGATGCGTCCTGCTTCGGACTGAATCAACACAGTCGTTTGACTGATACATTTAACCACGGTGTGTGGTCCATCCCAGTTATTCGCCAGCTTGACGTTGCAGAGCGGTTCATGTAGGCGGATCACTCTATCCCCCACTACGAATCGTCGCAACTTTAATCCGGTGTCGTAACCCACCTTCTGCCAATTCGCAGCTTTGAGCATATGAGCCCTAACTGTTTCGTAGGCAAATTTGAACCTCTCTCGTAGAGATTCCACAAACAGCACCGTACAGGGTGCTTCCGGACTGATCCCTACCACCCCGAATACTAAATCCGCCGGCATGATCAAGTCCTCTCCGAACACCAGGAGGTTCGGAGTGCAATTTGTCGAAGTGTGGACCGTATTATTATACGCATGAACCACAAATTCGCACTGATCATCCCAATCATCCATATGGGAGTTCACTAATGGCTTTAAAACCTGGATCAAGGTCCGATTGAACCGCTCCACCTGCCCGTCGGACTGTGGTCGGTACGGATTGGTCCGAGTTTTGCATATAGCCAACTGATGGCACATAGCTGCCCATAGTTTGGACTCAAATTCTCTCCCTTGATCGCTATGTAACATCAAGGGAGCCCCCAGATGGAGGATCCACCCCTTTACCAATGCTTCCGCACAAGTAGCAGCAGTGTGATCCTCGAGTGGGTACACTCGGGTGTATTTCGTATAGTAGTCCGAGACCACCATCATACACGTATTACCTTTTGGAGTGGGTTTAACTCCACTGATAATGTCCACGGCTATTCGAGCAAACCTCACCCCGAATAGCTCTTGTTGCAGTGGCAATTTCCCTAGTCCAGGACCAGGTTTGCCTAAACAACAGGCCGGACAGGTCTCGATCCACCTTAAAAGGTCGCCTGACATGCCGGGCCAGTAATATCTCCTACTCAGCCGTTCCAACGAGCGTTTCTTTCCGAAATGCCCACTAGTGGAATGGCCGTGGCAGTAGTACAGGATGTCTTTCCTCATAGCAGCAGGGATCACCATTTGTAACACCCTCCGCTTTCCGGGACAAGTCTTCCACCTGCACAACAACGAGTCCCAGACCTCCAGTTCGTGGAACTGAGCCAGGAAACGTCGCATTTCACGGTTTTCCAGTGATATTTCGGGTCTCACTGGACAGACCCCGGTAGGGACGAGCTCCCTCAGTCGTGCTATGGTAGGATCGGCCATCTGGTACGTCCTTATAGTGTCGGTGGACCAATCCAACAGGTTTTGCAACAACCCATCATAAGGCAAACGCACACTCGCTACCACAGCATTGTGAGCACCACAATCCCCACACTCCGTACGCACACAACGGCGCACCGGACGTCTACTCAGACAGTCAGCATTAATATGCTTCGTGCCCGCTCGGTGCTGGATATGAGAGTTCTCCAGTCCGAACTCGCTGAGGTGATTCAACCACCGACCAATCATTCCCTCTGCGTCCTTAAAATTAAGGAGCCACCTCAAGGCCGAATGATCGGTACGGAGTGTGAAATTCCCTCCATATAAGAAGTGCCGAAACTTCTTCGTGTACACCACTACTGCGAGCAGCTCTCGCTTGGTAGTACAATAATTTCTCTGTGCCTTGTTCATACTGTTACTAGCGAACGCCAGCAGGACCTCTACTCCGTCCTGGATTTGGGACGATCCGGCCCCGATGCTCTCATTGCTCGCATCAGTGTCAAGGATGAAATGCCCCTTCTCCGTAGGGTATCTCAGCACCGGGGTGGTTCGGAACAACGCCTTAATCTCTTTGAAGGCTTCATTCTGTTCCATCCCCCATGGGAAGGGTTCTTTTTTCCTCCCCGGAGTCCAATGGCTCAACCGTTGCAACGGCTGAGACACCCTAGAGAATCCGGGGATAAAGTCCCTGTAATAGGAACAGAACCCTAAAAAGGATCTGACATCCTTTGGTCCCTTTGGAACTTCCCAAGTCTCCACAGTCTCCAATTTAGCCGGATCAGCCTGCACACCCTCGGTGGAGATGATCCGGCCCAAATAGACCATGGACTTCCGAAAAAGTTCACATTTCTTCGGCTTTAATGTCAAGCCATTGGACCGAATTCGCTCCAACACCTCTCCGAGGTTCAACGCACACTCTTCAAGAGTCTTGCCGAAAACAATGACATCATCCAAGTATACCAAGCACTTACGCCACAACAGATCACTCAGAAGAGTTTCCATCATAGCCTCAAAAGTGGCCGGGGCGTTGCACAACCCGAAGGGCATCAGCTCAAACTGATACAGTCCAATGTGACTTGTAAAAGCCGTTTTCTCTTTATCCTCCTCCTTCATCCCGATCTGCCAATATCCGGACTGCAAATCAAGGGTGCAGAACCATTGGTTCCCACCCAAAGAGTCCAGAGTGTCATCGATCCGGGGGAGAGGATATGCATTTTTCTTGGTTACCCCATTCAGGCGCCTATAGTTGATACAAAATCGAATAGACCCGTCCTTCTTAGTAACCATCTGGACCGGGCTGGACCAGGGGCTAGTGCTAGGCACGATCACCTTCTGTTCCAACATGGTCTTCACTTGTTCCTCCACCACTGCTTTCTTACCCAAAGGCAAGCGTCGGTAAGGCATTTTGAACGGCTGTGCATCACCCGTATTGATAGAATGCAACACTTTGTCGGTTCGGCCCAAAGGCTCCCCCTCCACCTGCCATGCATCCTGATACTTCACTACCAGCCTCCTTAGGGAGGCGAGATCCCTCCGATCCGTCAAATCCGTTTCGGAGATCATTTTCTCGAGTCCCGCACTCAAAGCGGTCGGAGAAGGGTCACCCTTCATGCTCACCTGCCCAGCAGGCATCACTGCCTCACTGGTGAACACCTTCCCCAGTATTGTATCTTTCCTTAGATACTTCGGTTCCAACCCGGGGTTAGAAACCGGCACCACGGTCCAAGCACCATCACCCACCAGGGTGTCCATGCCTGTCAAACCGATACTACCCAACATGGCCACATCCGGCTCCACAACTGCTTCTTCCTCTCTCCTAAGCCCCTTGCTTCGGACCAGCACATCACACGTCTGTCCGGGAGGAATCTTTACAGTTTGGACCACCGTTGCCACTGTCGACACTTGTCGGAGCACACATTGCTCTACCGCACGGTACGGGTGCTCTATCAGGAGTACCCCTGTACCAAGATTCAGGACCGCGTCATACAACGCCGAAAAATCCAATCCCAGTATACCGTCGTCTGCAATATCCGCAATGGTGGGAGAAGCCACATACTCCTTCCCCCCAATTCGGAGCGGTATGAACGCGCGCCCATACGTCTGCATACTTGACCCATCGGCCGAACAGGCGTTTACCCTCGTTTTGAAGTTATCACGACTGTCCGGCATAAGAGCATAGAAGTTAGAGGAGATAAAGGAGTGGCTAGCTCCCGTATCTACTAAAAATTCGCCCGCTCTACCGGCCACAGTAACAGACACATACCACCGCCTCCCCCCCAGCGGAGACGGGTTTACAGTGAAGCGTTTAAAATCCTTCGGAGCAGCCAAATCAAGGCCATGTTTCTTCAAATGGTCGAAACATGGATGATCCGGGGAAAGCTGGGTACTCCCTACCCACACGGTGTCTGTGACAGCCGCAACTTCCTCGTTCCTATCCGTAATGGGCCTCCCTGCCTCATTGCCGGGCAACTGTTGGACTGGAATGTTAACCAGGCCGGCATCCGAGCCCCTCAAGCTTGAAGCCACCCCTGATTCCCTTCCAGCCTTCGGAATTTCACTAGGCTCTACCTCTCTGGTATGTTGGCGTACTTCATATACAGGGGTCGTCCGCTCGCCTTCTCGGACTACCCCCTCTAGTTTCCCTCCTTACCGGGAACTTTCGGAGTCGGAGCCGTACACTCCGCAGCAAAGTGACCGATCTCCAAGCACCTATAGCACTTGGCGGTCCGCCGATTGATCTTCCTTCGGTTAGGCTGTGTAGCCCCCTGAATGGAAGTCGTCATCTTCTCAAACAGCGCTGTGAAAAACGCTGCGTCCATTATCGGAGCTTTTGGATCCGATGATTCCTTCTTCGGAGGAGGGTTTCCACCCCCTTCCGGCTTCCTATTCTTCCACGGCGGTTTAGAGGAATTCCCATTCCTTTTAAACTGAGCTGCAGAAGCTATCGCCCCCTCTTCCTCACTGCCTGAACCATCAGACTGCTCCGGGGAACATTCTATAATGGCCGAGGCCCGGGTAGGCATCCGGTCCCCCAACAGTGACTTCTTGAGAGCATGTATGTCGATGGCCTTAAAAAGGTCATCTAATGACGTATCTGCTCTCCACGTATCATACACTACTTGTTGTATTTCTGGATCTCTCAGTCCAGCGACGAACTGAGAGAACAATTCCTTAGAGAATAAGGCATCATGGATTCCTGAAGCTGGATGTACCTTCTTCAGGAGTCTCATCAGTGCAAGTCCGAAAACCCTCGGGGCCATGTTCTTGCCTTGCACTCGCTTCTTAAAAGCGACCATCGGATCAATCCGAGCGGAGTCTCCGTATAGGATAGTTCCGATCTCTACCAGCTGTTTGAAAGTGCCGCGGGGTCCGCATTCATCTTTCCACTGCTCCACGGCCATCAGGCCATCTCCCATGCGCAATCCCTTACAGACGTACGGAATTGCATCTTGTTGATCCCACCCACTGAGGTTGATATCCTCAACGGTGGCTCCCAACCAATCTTCCCAAGAGTTTTTCTGCCAGTAGGGAAAAGGCTCGCTAGCGATACGTCTAGCAGCGTTGGATGACCCCCTAATTTTAGAGGTTATCGCCAGGCATTTAGAAATGGAAGCCGAGGCGTCCTTTTCTGTACCCACATTGTGCAATCCGATCCCAGCAATTGCTGGGTTTGTATCGTACAACTCTTGCAATTCTGTACTCAGAATTGTTCTTCTCGGAGCCCTCCTAGGACTCTTTGCGCCAGGAGTCGCCCCCGGAGTAGCGCCCATGGTAGGCAAGCTATTTTGTCTCTCCAGATAGGCCTGGTAGGTACCATGCGCCACCAAATCCTTAGTGGGGTCCACACCCTGACTGAACCACCAATTCTTCTCCTGATCAGTCATATACTGACACTGCTGGGCCAGAGCAAGCAATCGCTGATGCGCCGCCTTCTCTTTTTCCAGTTCCTTGGCCTGTCTCTCAGCCTCCTCTTCCTGCTGAGCCTCCGCCAATTTAGCTTTCGCAGCTTCACCGGCTGCTCGGAGCCCTTCTTTCCGAGCTCTCAAAACCGCCGCCTCCTGCTCCGCTAATTCTTCAGCGAGGGCTGCATTTTCCTTCATGCGTTTCTGTTGCTGCTCAAGAGCAGCCTGCTGTTTGCGATACACATCTCGCCTTTCCAATTCCAAGTTTTTCTGTTCATAGAACAGTATGTTCGCTTGGCACTCTCGCCATTGCGACAAACTCGAGGGAGTTAGGTCAGTCTTGGCCGCCTTCTCTTGTTCGGCTGCTTTCTTCAAGCGTTCCGAATCCAGTTGTTGCTCATCCAGTTTCAACTGTGATTGTGGACTCCGGACCAACTCCCATAACGACCTTCCCCTGCCCGCCGGGTTTACACCTGTCGGAGCGGAAAAGACCTGCTTCGGAATCGGACGGATAACACTGATACCCACCCTTGGTGAGTAATCACTCGCCCTACCTCTACCTCTTGCCCGGCCCACCTGTAGTGGTCGTCCTGGCATTGAAGTAGACAAGGCACCTTCTACGGTCATCCCACGTCCCATAGGAAGATTCGGGGTGTCCGTAAAACTCATGTAATGATGACCTTTCGGACTGTCACTATCAGCGGAAGCATATGAGGTACTGCTGTTCTGCATACTCTCCCAAGTCTCTGACAAAAACTGCTGTAAAGCACTTCTTTTTGCCTTCAGAATGTCGCACTCCGTCACCAAGCTTCGGCGAACCTCCTTTAAGTCTTCCGTGTCCCGAACAAGTTCTGATCGGGCCCCTTCTGCTTCATGGATGACGGCATCTCGGGCCGCACAAATCTGGTTAAGCTCCGTGTTTGCCTGGGCAAATTCGGAACGGACTCCCTGCAGATCAGCCTGCCTCTGATCGAACTCCAAGCGGACCCTGCTAAGGGATTGCACCAGCTTTTCGTTCTCCTCTAACAAAGTCGAAAGCCTTGCATCTTTCTCCTTGATTTTGGAAGCTCTATGTGTGACTGCACCCTCCAATGCAATCAGACTGTTTTTCCATTCATTCGACTGTTTCTGAATGGACAACAACTCCATTTGAGCCATTTGCACACGCTCCTGTACCCTGGCCTCTCTCATGTCGTCGAAACGACGCTCCTCCAAGATGGTAGCCCTCCGTGGATTCGGAGCGGCTGCTCTTGACCCACCAATGTTGAACATTGACAGGCTCATTTCTTCTAATGAGCGACTCATTACTTCGGGACCTCCGGATCCCATTAACGCGCTTGCTCCGGATGGAACATTCGCACTCCTGGGGGTATCTGCCTCATTGGCGGCATCTAACCCCTCCGGTGATAAGGCTGGCGCCTCATCGGGAGACCTCGCTGCTCTGTCCAGAGCAGGAGGTCTGTGCTACTGCACAGGCTAACCTGCGTTTCACTCAGAACTGGTCACGGCACCAGTGTAATAAACGATACTTTGTTTCTCTATGATATTGGTAGAGTATCAATTAAAGAACAAAGTCGACACAGTTCGGATCAAGTGTTACAGGTTGCAAATCAGGTTTATTCAGATAACCTAGACAAGCAGTATCTATGTGTGCGAACTCCCTATAGAGTTCGGAACGGGTCAGTAGGCTAATCAGCCGTAATGATCACGGGGTCTCCTCACCAGCGTGGCTCAGAGTAACCGACGAGTACCGTCAGATGCTGGGTATATATAGGCAGCCAGCCTGCGCGCGCACACGCAGACCGGAAGCCTATAGCGACCCCTGTCCACACCCCAAGCCCGGGGTAGGTGTCGCCACCTACCGTCGGACTGAAGGGCTCGGACTGAGCTCGCAACACAGCATCCAACAGCACTCGTCATATAACAAACCCGTATAACCCTAGCCCCTACAATGGTTTAGCACATCTTTTAGCTTAGATCTAAGCCCAAAAATAATATAATTTGTTTTTATGCATTCAAAGTGAGCTTATTTTTACAGAACCATGTGTATAACAATGCCAGGTCTTCCTCCATCTTAACTGTTAGACCTTGTAGGTTATGACCTGTTATAGTCAATACCGTGTCATCTGCATATAAATATGAAGAACAATATTTTAACACATTTTTCAGGTCATTTATATACCTTAAAAATAGGGTCGGGCCTAAAATAGACCCTTGTGGTACGCCACAGCTCACGTCACCTTCCCCTGACTTGATCCCATTTGCAAAAGTTTCTTGTTTTCTATTTTTTAAATAATTTTTTATCCATTTTAAACCATTTCCCGAAATTCCTAAATTTTCTAATTTATTAATTAATATTGAGTGATTTACGGTATCAAAAGCTTTTTTTAGATCGATTAGTGTGGCTATTGTATACTCTCTATTATTTAACCCTTTATAGATACTATCAGTGAAGTGAGCTATGGTTTTTGTGCAACAGATCATTAGACTCCAGATAATACATTAGTTGCTTATTTACGACCTTTTCTAATAGTTTCCCTATTACCGGTAATAAAGTTACTGGTCGTAGGTTTGCAACATCCGACTTATCCCCGTCTTTCTGTAGCGGTATTACAGTACCGGTTTTCCAAGAATCAGGTACAATTCCTTGTGATAACAACATATTAAATAATAGGACTACCTTCTCAGGTATAGCTGATAAACAATCCTTTAGTGCCCTGGAAGAAATCCCCTCAATACTAGATGCCTTGGTAATATCAATGTCTTTAATTAGACCTGAGACCTCCTCAAGGTTTGTAGCAAATGATAGCATCATATGACCATGGCTCATCATAATTCCTAGCCAAATTTGGCCCTATATTCAAGAAATATTCATTTATAAAGTCCGGGGTCTTATCACGTTCAACAGCTATGTCATCAATTTTGTCAATTAATTGAAAATTTGGGGCTTTTTTTTCACCTTTTACCAATTTATTAATTATTTTCCAGAATTTGTTGCTATCATCCCTATTATCCTCCAGAGCGTCCCTTACATACTTGGCTTTTGCCTTGCGAATAAACTTAACCACGTTATTCCTTAGACGCTTAGCAATTTCCAAGTCGTCCGCAGCTTTTGACCTGATTGCTTTTTTTAAGGCACAGTCCTTGTCATGAATTAATTCCAAAATATGGTCAGTAATCCAGGGAGACCTGTCTTGTGATACATTAAAGACCTTAACAGGGCACATAATATCCAGTTGTTTATACAAAAGATTCAAAATAAATTTCCATCTCTGGTTGACATTGTCACAGTCGTCAAATGGCCCCCAATCTGCATCCCTTATACATGCCTTAAACAATTCCATGTTGTATTTTCTATAGGTTCTTCCAGTAAATTTGACTTTGGCAGATGTTTCATAGTGGTCTACAAGTGTAATACCAACAACTAAATGATCGCTAATGTTCCATGCCCTGGTGAAACTCTTAAAAAATTTAGTCGTGTTTGTTATCACCCAATCTAGGCAGGTTGCAGAGTTTTCATTGCTCCTTGTTGGAACATCTATTAATTGTTTAAGGCCTAAAAGGTTTATACAGATCTTCATTAGCTTTGTAGAAACTTTTATAGGATCTAAAAAATCGAAAATAAAATCTCCCATTATAATTAGATCTTTTCGCCTTAAATTTGCTGATTCAATTTTGTTATTAAAAATCTCTATAAATTTTGCTTTATCCCCGTCAGGAGGCCTATAAACATTTGCAACAACAATATTTTTTTTGCCATTTTTAATTATTTCAGTCCACATGATTTCAATGTCATTTGAACTGGAATTCAAATGTGCATAAGTACTGTTAGAGTATAGAACATCATCTCTGATATATATTCCCACTCCACCCCCTCCCTTGATGTCCCCGTCCCCCCAAGCCCTGTCCATACGCTCAAATTGGTAACCCTTAATATCCACTTTATGGCTTGGGACAATTTCTTCCATCCAGCTCTCAGAAATACCCATTACAGCGTCACCACAATCTCTCATATGAATGCGTAGAGTCTCTATTTTTTATCTTAAACTACGTGTATTCAGGGGAGAGAGGGTGTAGTCATTTCTACTCTTTTTCTACATAGTTATTATCTCTTACAGCTAGAATAATATTTTGCCCATTTTACATACATAATACATACATAAGTTTCACATGTGACAGAGTTTAGTAGGTCTGGGTGTCTAGCACCACCTACCAGTGGGGTATTGCTACCCATTACGAGGTATAGTGACTCCTTAACAGTGGAATGAGTGCAGCATATGGCTACTAACACGTCATATTACATTTTAATTTTCAATTTATTAATTAAATACCATCGTAGATAATTCTCCTCTGTTACATATAATTTCAGAGCAATGCGTCGACAAGTCAAACATTTATAATACTTAGTACCTTATAGAATTACTTTTCGTCAATCTACCAAAATAGCTCTGACTCTCCATCTCTCAGGATGTTTAGAGACCACACTGTCTTCTGTTTCAGGTTTAACCCGTCAGGTGGCGCCTCTGCGCTGTGCGCTGTCCCTACGCTAGTACAAGTCATAATTTGTCGTCTGCTCTAAATAACATTACATGATATCCTGTACATACATGAGAACCTTTTTAATATTAATGTGTTGACAATAAATAGTATAATTACAGTATGGATACCGGTAGTATTTCCCAAAGTACTTATACATTTCAAATTAACTATTTATCCTTAAAGCAGTTTGTGTACAGGCTTGTGGTTTTACATTTAACCTATAATAGCTTCATTATTTCCCTTACTTTTACCAGCAAATCTCCCATTCTATTACTCTCGTTTGAAGCATTTGGATCTATGTTGTCGATATTTGAGATGGTATGCCCACAGCCCCAGCCCTTTTCTGTAGTACATTCCCATAGTCTACCTTTGGAAACGATCAGCTGATCCCCTAGGGCGTTGTCTTGCATGAACTTCATCTAGATGACTTCTTCCATGATTTCAAATCTGATAGCTGAATCGTCTTTAGTCTTTTTCATCTCATGTGACAACTTTTTCCCCTCGTAGCCATCAGACGCACTTGCAATCCAAGCCGCGATCATGTCATCTCCGTGGAATTTGGCCAGCAGGTACCAGAAGAGCTACTCGCTAGACGTCCAGGTGATACTGTCGTATGTAATGCTACAGGGAAACATCTTTGACAGGTAGGCATGATGACTCTGGAAGGCTGTCCCATGTTCAAATTCGATCACTTTGGCTGCTTTTAGGGTGATACCTATGGGGAGATCTTTGACGTCTTTGTAGTAGTATGTCCTGCCAGCATGATTTTCCAGTTTGTTCCCCTTAAGCTTAAGGGTAAGGTTGTGGTATGCGCCCAATGCTGATAAACACCTGAGATCCTTTCTCCCAGCTTGCTGCTCGGTAGTCAGGTCGTCTGATATATACACCTTTTTCCACTTGGGTAGGTGTCTCATTTTGTTGACATTCTGGAACAGGGCTATTTTGTTGGCCATATCGTTGAAACGCATCAGAATGTTACGAGGTGATAATGGATTTGCCCTGACTCTGCCTATACTGAATGCGCTCTCTAGGCCTATCTTCACTCATATGGCTCCAATGTCAGACATCAAGTTATGAAGGATTTTGCGTGGAGTCTCACCATTAACCTTGTGTACCCCTTCTATGATGACGTTCTTCCGTTTTGCTGCTTCTACAACATGCCTTAGCCTCTCCCGGTCTTTCAAACTAGACCAGCGAAGGCGCGAGTTGTCAACTTTTAGTTGTTTACCTTCTGCCTCCCCCTCTGTCAAGCGCCGCTCCGCGCTGTCACACCGACCTTTCAGTAGTTTAACCTCCTCCAGCATGTCTGTCATATGGTCTTCTACCTTAGTTATATGAGTGTTCATGGTGGTGGAATTAGCTGCTAAAGTAGCCTCTAAGCCTTCAAATTTGGCAACCATATTTTCATTTGACGCTGTCATGGCTTGCATTGATTCTAGTAGTTGTGTGTTTACGTCAATCGGCCCGGGTTTAACAGCTGTCCCCCTCTGCCGCCGCGTCTCCACCGCCTCTGCCCGCACCTCGCCTACCTCCGGACCTTCCACCTCTCTTTTCTTCAGTAGCTCTCACAATTAGGCTAAATAAGATAGTAGTATAGTATGTATCGGAACGGGACTATGGTTAACTACTGTTTATTACTCAATCGACATGCAGCCAATCAGAGGCCTCCATTTGGTCACGTGACCGGAAGTGACCTACTTAGGGGATTAGTGGTGACGTCACGTGACCTAGTTAGCCAATCAGAGGCCGCCATTTGGTCACGTGACCGGAAGTGACGTCATATGACCTACTTATGGACTGGAAGTGCCGTCATATGACCTACTTAGGGGACCGGAAGTGACGTCATATGACCTAATTTAGGATCACGTGACCGGAAGTGCCCTGATGAGTCACGTGACCGGAAGTAACGTCACATGACCTAATGGCCAACCGGAAGTGAGTGACCTCATTGAGGATCACGTGACCGGAAGGGACCTAATTGATCACGTGACCGGAAGAAGAAGAAGAAGAAGAAGAAGAACAAGAAGAACAAGAAGAAGAAGAAGAAGAAGAAGAAGAAGTGACGTCACGCGACTTAATGAAGAGATGAGCGTCTTTAAGGGGTCAGGCGCTTTAAAATGTGATATTTTTTTTTTTTTTGGAGGAGGAGGAGGAGGAGGAGGAGGAGGAGGAGGAGGATGAGGAGGAGGAGGAGGAGAAGGAGAGGAGGAGGAGAAGGAGGAGGAGGAGAGTCTCTTATTTTTTTCGGTAAACCAATAAAAAACACTACAATATAATTTTTGTTTTTTTCATTTTTTATTGTTTTACGAGCGACTGGAAGTGACTTATTGAACTAGGTAGAAGCGTTCTTTAGAGTGTATAAGGGGGGGAGGGGAGGGGAGGGGAGGGGAGGGGAGGGGAGGGGAGGGGGGGGAGGGGGCCCCTTTAAGATGCATGGGGAGGGGGGCGCTTTTAGGATGCATGGGGCGGGTGGGGGGGGGGGGAGGGGGGCACTCTAGGGGGGTGGGGGGGCACTCTAAGGGGCGTTTGTCTCTTTTAAGAAAAAAAGAAAAGAAAAGATTTCAATCGAGAGACACGCTTCTTCCTCTCGAGAGGAAGAAGCGTGTCTCTTCATTTTTTTTTGTTTATCACGTGCCTCGATGAGGCGATCAGCTGCGACTGGAGGAAGTGACACTTTAAGAGGACACGCGTCTTAATTGTTATAATATTTTTTTTTACTTACTAATAAAGAAGACGTATGAAAATAAAACACAACAATTCACATGTCCGTCGTTCTCGTTGTTTCTTGCTTGATAAAGTCAAGTAATATCGCGATGCCGAGGTCAAACTTTCCCATGTCCTCAGTCAACACTCGAAGGAGTTCAAAAGGCATACCGCCGGCACCGTCAGCTTCATCTTGCCACATTTTCAACACTCGGAAGGCCCACTCAGCGGGACTTCCTCCGTATTCGCATTCTTCAGCCATCTTATCTAACCTCTCAGGCGACAATTTTAAATGGTCCCCCACCTCATTCCACCTGCTACCTAGACGTCTGCCGAGGGTGCCCAAGTGCTTATGCATCGCGCGCGAGTCGGGGTTTTCGAAATCCAACCCCTGTCTGTGGAGAAGGGACATCCACTGAGCCAACAGTTCCACGCGTCTAATGCGGGTGAAGACGCGACCTAGCTCTCCCCATCTATGATGATGCGGGGTTTCACCCCACCAGACTCGGAAAATCGCCGTACACAGCTCCTCCGTTGTCTTGACACTGCGCTTTACTAGAGCATCCATACGGGCGGCGGTAACTTTTAAGCTACTGCCCAACTCTCTCCAAGAGCCGCTCAACTCTTTACCTAGTTGACGAAGCAAGGTGTCGCTATAGGCTAAGCGCCGCTGTCCTACCTCTCTTCTGTTCTCCCCATCGGTCTGCCTCGCGCGTCTCACGTCGTCAAGCCGCATTAACTTTTTTTCAGGTGGACAAGGCGGTGAAGGCGAGCTTGAAAGTGGAATAGCTTGAGCCATCTCGTCTCGTCTTGGCGGCGGCGGCGGCGGCGGCGGCGGTGGTGGCGGTGGTGGTGGTAGTAGACGTTACTGTGGTCAGAGGCGATATGGTTTTTTTCCAACAGAAATCAGAGCTTTTTTACAGAGGGAGTTTAATCCCATTTCCAACAGCACTCCAGCTGTCTAGCGACCTGTCCGCATGACGCTTTTTCAGCCGCTCCGCTCCTTAAGAGCTTAGATGACGAGGGGTATGTCATCGCTATCCGTGGAGACCAGCTGAAAACGGTGTTTTTTTCCTCATCCATAGCCTTACCTCCTACCCCCTACCTGAGGACGTCTCCCTCCCTCTGACATTCATTGTAACAAACGTCAGAGGTCAGGTGAAAATCGGATTTTTTCATGCACAGCCTTAGTCAGCTGTCACCCCTCCCTATTGAACTAGCCGGCCGCCGCCTGGCCGGCCCGGTCTACTCACCACGGCAGGAGGTGGTGATTTTTTTTTTGTCTTACACTTAAGTCACTCACCACATGCACACGCCTCTACTCACAGACAGACACGTTCGTCTTAGGGGGTCCTGCTTCACGCCACACGCCTCCTGTAGTTTTTTTTGTATACACACTCTAAGCTCATCACCGTTAATCCTTTATACAGCTAACGCGCATTGAATTGCTGAACAGGGTGGTAAGTAGCTTAGCTCATGACAGTGGATCCCTCGAAAAAGAGGGGAAAGGGATCCAGCTGAAAACGTCATACCTTATGTCTTTGTGAATGGCCGCCGGTCAGTTGGCGGCAGCAACCGCTTAATCCTTTATACAGCTAATGCGCGTTGAATTGCTGAACAGGGTGGTAAGTGGCTTAGCTCATGACAGTCGATCTCTCAAAAGGGGGGAAAGGGATCCAGCTGAAAACGTCATGCCTTATGTCTTTTGTTTCTCTTTGTGAATGGCCGCCGGCCAGCCGGCGGCAGCTGAACAGGGTCAGTAAGTAGCTTAGCTCTAGAAGCGAGAAGGCGTATATAAGGGGCCTGGAAACCTCCATTCACTCACTCATTCTTTTGCTGCTCTCTACAGTCACCACCATGAGCAAAAGACAACACCTAGCGCCGTCCAAGGATCTAAGCAAGTTCAAGAACAAGAAGACTACGCGGAACAGCGCTCGTTTAGCGTCAGTGCCTCCTCTTGCTACTGAAAATGAGACTACCGCCGCAGCCGCTTGGTCTTATCACCCTCCCGCTGTAGCGAGCGCTCGCAGCAGTAGTAGTAGTAGTAGTAGCAGTAGTAGTAGTAGTAGTAGTACTAGTAGTAGTAGTAGTGGTAGTAGTACTACTGGTAGTAGTCGTCGTGCTAGCGACGTTGTTACACTCGCGACGGTACACGTTGCTGCTAAGCGCGCTGCCGCTGCTACTGCCGCCCCGCCTGCTGCTGCTGCTGCTGCTGCTGGTGATCCTCGTGCTGCGGCTGCTGCGGCTGCTGCTGCTGAGGCTGCTGCGCCTGCTACTGTTGCGTCTGCTGCTGCTGCTGCTGCTGCTGCTGCTTCTGCTGCACCTGCTGCTACCGCTACTACTACTGACGACAACGCTCCTGGCACAGCGCAGTACTGGCAACCGGGTTTTTACCTCCCCACTACTGTTGATGACTTTGATGACCTGCCGCACGTTGCACAGCCCCTCTCCTCCACCACTACATCGACCGACGCCCTCGACGCCGCTCGCGCTGAGAGTTACAGCTATTCGGACACTCAGCCCCTAAACCGAGAAGAAGAGGAGGAGGATGAGCAGCAGCAACAGGGTGAGACAGAGAACGACGCTGACGACGAGGCGTACGAAGAACCCGAAGGGAAAGGGGTGGGCGGTACGTTTTTCGGCTCCCCTCTTCGACCTTTCGACCTCTCTTCCACTGGTAGCGCGTCCGGTCCGTGGCGACTGCCCTCACCGCCACCTTACGAGGGCAGCGGCGCTTCATCTTCTACCGCTACACTCAGCACCGACGGCGTGTGGCTGCTCTGTTCCAACAACGAGGCCTCGGATACCACCAGCGCTGACGCTGCTCCTGCTATCGGTTCTGCTGCTGATTCAGCTCACGCTGATGGTGTTACTCTTCCTGCGGGTGTGAAACTTTCTAAGGTGAGTTCCAGAACAACAAGGCCTACTAAGAAGAGAAAAATACAAGAAAAAGAACGAGATGGACGAGAAGAAGCAGAGAAAACCTTCTCCCGTCTTCTCGGGTTAGAGTTCTGCTTAGACGGAGCTTTGACGCTGGAGATCTGGGAGGACGTGGCTAGACTGTCTAGGAGGCCGCGCTACACAAAAGACGGCCAGGTGAAAGAGGCGTCTCTGACCAGAAGCAAGCGAGTGCACTTCACGGCCGACGCGCTGCGCGATATCCGCACAGTGGTGCGCATACGCGACACAGCGGCCGCGCAAGGAAGACCTAATCACATCCCCTGGTTCGCAGTGCTGGATGAGGAGGGCGAAATGTACGCAGCTGTGAGCTACTACAGCGGTAAGAACCTCGTCCACGTGCGCAAGTACGAAGGTCCTGACAAAAAACCCACACAGCAGGGGGTGACGCTGTCCGCCAGAGCGCTCAAAGAGTTGGATGACAAAACAGAGATTATTCTCAAATATCTCGGTATAGACTCGGAATGAGAGACGCTCAACGCTCACGCGCGCACACACACAGCGTTTGACGTACGCTGTATGAGACAGACAGACGGATACACAGACAGCAGACAGATAGATAGATAGATAGACAATAGATTGATAGATAGATAGACAGATAGATTGATAGATAGATAGATAGTTAGACGGCTAAGTAGTTGGTAACTGAGTGAAAAAAACATGACACAGTACGTATGCGAAAAGTGTTTCAAAATTTTTAAAAGACCGTACAACCACGAGAGACACGTAGAAAATTGTAGAGTTTTGCCCTCTATGCGGCGAAGGCGATTGCCGAAAGATCGCCTGTCGACGCGAATCTCTGGACGGGGTGACCATCCCTCCGCGCATATGTGCTGTACCGAACGGGGAGGAAACGTTCACGGTGAATTGGCCTGCGATACAAACGGGCGTCAGGATGCACGGGACTCGCGTGAGTGTAACAAACTTCAGGCTACCAACCGGCGAGTTGAGTGACGCTGTAGATACTATGCGTCGCATTCACTTGACACAAAGATTCAGATACAAAGTGGGTTTCTCGGTAGGCTTACTCTTACAACACAGAGAAGACAAGAGCAAACTGCGCTACTTTCACGCCTCCCAGAACAACGCAACTCTCATACAACCGCTCCCTACTATAACTAATTCAGAAACTTTGGAAGAGGTCCTCTCAAAGATGGAAAATACCGTCGCTTGCGAGGAAGTACGGAAACTTTGCAACGCTGACACCAAGTGGCACGTTCTTTTTCCTACCAATTTGAACATTTGCGTTTACATGGGACCGGGGGAATTCCCCATAGGCGGTAGGATCACTCAGGCCGGTCGACTTGGAAAGAGAAGCGGCGTGTTAGATTTTCCCAACAAGGACAACCTCTGCATCTTCCGCTGCATTTCCTTTCACTTATACAACACCAGCAAGCGCGCTTCAGATTTGTTACGTCAGTTCTGTCCCGCTGCCACACCTGAATCCTTTCCGGGTCTGAACATCCGCGACTTACCCGCGTTAGAGAACTTGTTTGACGTACAAATAGCGGTTTACACCGCGTCGCGTCAAGTGCCGGGGCGGAAGTTGAGAAGACGCGTTACTCTGATCAGACCGCCTTCCAGAACTCTGGCCGCCCGAGGTAAAGTCAACCTACACCTGACGGCGAAAGGCGGTTTGCACGTCTCTCTCGTCACAGACTTCAACGCGTACGCGGGCATATACGAATGTTGCAAGTGTAAGGCGGCGTTCACCACCGAGTTCTTGCTGAAGAGACACAGGAACCAGCTTTCCTCTTGCCGACAAGTCAAGTTGCGCTACGTAGGTGGCATCTACCAAAATTCGAGAACGATTTTCGAAGCGCTAGCAGACTTCTCCATTTTCCCCCCCGACGGACATTCCGGAATCTACCCTTACAAGATCGCCTTCGATTTCGAGGCTTTCTTCAGACCGTGCAAAGAACCGTCGACGGAACACGTGTCCCTGCTGTGGGATCACGTCCCTTTGTCGGCTAGCGTCGCATCCGACTTTCCGGGGTGGGAGGGGCCCGTCTGCTTCGTCCGAGAATCCGACGCAGATTCCGACCCCTTGTTGGACCGAGTTTTAAATCACATAAACGAGAACGCCAAAGTCATCGGGGAAGCTGTGCTAGAACTTTACCGACCGACCTTAGCGAAGTTAGATGCGGCGATAGGTGAAGCTCTCCTGCTGGAGGAGGCGACATTCACCCCTTCTCCAGGCGGCTTCGCTGCGGCTCAGACCAGACACCCGTTAGTTCAACTGAAGAAGCTTCTTCTGAGATACATCCGTCAAGCTCCAGTCGTGGGCTTCAACTCGGGGCGTTACGACTTGAACCTGATCAAAATACGCCTTCACTCGTTCTTTGCCTCCGGAGACCGAAGAAACCAAGAATTCAGCGTCATAAAGAGAAGCAATCAATACTTGGCGGTTTACACACAGCACACGGTTTTCTTGGACGTAGTCAACTATTTGGCACCCGGTTACAACTACGCGACCTATTTGCGAGCTTTCACCAGGAACGAAGAGAAAGGTCACTTTCCTTACGAATGGATGACTTCTACCAGGAAACTGGCAAACAGAACGCTGCCACCGAGATCGGCTTTTGACAGCGAGCTGACGGGCGTCAAAATGTCCGAATCCGACTACGCCGCATGTCAGAAAGTTTGGTCCGACGAGAAGATGCAAACTATGGAAGATTACTTGATCCACTACAACAACAAAGACGTCAAACCTTTTATAGAAGCTCTGAAAAATCACGCTAAATTTTTCCAAGATCGCGGCATTGACATGTTGAAAGACGGAGTTTCTCTCGCCGGTTTGACTTTACGGTTTCTCTTCCAAAACCTAGAAGCCGCGTTCACAACGTTCCCCCAGTTCGACGCCGTCCTCCACGCTCTGATCAAAGAAAATCTAGTCGGCGGTCCTTCCATCATCTTCCATAGATTTAGGGCACCACACGGATAAGGGAGCACAAGTACGGCGAAGAAGCGAGACCGTGCCAACCCATCCTAGGACTAGACGCTAACTCTCTGTACTTGCGCTGCATGAGCGAAGCGCACTGCACGGGCTATTACGCGGTGAGACGGCCTGAGACCGAGTTCAAGCCCGAAATTAGGCAAAGAAACTCTCACAGCGCTTTGGAGTGGTTACGCTTCGTAGAGCACGACCGCGACGTGAAACTGCGCCACGCTTTGAACGGCGGCGAGATGGTTGTAGGCTGTCGGAGAATTCGCGTGGACGGGTTTCACGCGGCCTCTAATACGGTTTTCCAGTTTCACGGGTGTTGGTTCCACGCTCACGAGTGCATACCGTCGCACCGATATCAGTGCGCTTCACTGAGAGAGGAGAGACGCGACAGAACGACTAGAGTAAGCGCTTACTTGAAAGCGCTAGGTCACAAGCTGGTCGTCGTGTGGGAGTGCGAATGGCGAGAGATGAAGCGTCGAGATGAGTGGGTTAAGGTCTCCCAACAACGCTGGAAGGTTGACGCTTTGAAAGTGTCTCGAAACGCAATGAGCGAGAGCGACATCCTTTCCGCTGTGAAAGAGGAGAAAATGTTCGGTTTAGTTCAAGTGGACATCACTAGACCGCCTCACCTATGAGACTACTGCGAAGAAATGACCCCCGTTTTCAAGAACGCGACCGTTTCAAAATCGGACATAGGACCTCACATGTCAGACTTTGCGCAGGAAGAAAAGCTGTTGAACACGCCTCAGAGATGTCTGATAGGGAGTTACCACGGAAAAAATATTCTCTTGGGAACGCCGCTTCTCAAGTGGTATTTAGAGCACGGTTTGATCGTCACCAAAGTGCAGCTGGTCGTAGAATACCTACCTAAACGCTCCTTTGCCGGTTTCGCGGACGAAGTAACGGCGGCGCGAAGACGTGGCGACGTGAACGAGAACGAGAAAATTCTGTCAGACTGTTACAAGTTAATGGGAAACGCTACGTACGGTAAAACAATCTGCAACAAAGAAAAACACACGGCGGTGAGATACACTGACAGTCGGAAGTTCGAACTATTGGCCAATTTGTGGCGCTTCAAAAAGGCGTCCGAGTTGAGTTCCGATCTGTTTGAAGTCGAACTACAACCGAAAAATGTCAACAACAACCTCCCTATTCAAATAGGGTTCATGGTATACCAGTACGCGAAGTTGAAAATGTTAGAGTTCACATACGACTTCTTGGATAGATTCGTCGATCGGCGCGATTATGCCCTTTGTCAAATGGACACCGACAGTCTTTACATGGCTCTCAGCGGTGACATGTTGGATGACCTAGTCAAACCTCGCCTGAGAGAGACGTACTTCAGAGAGAAACGAAAGTGGCTTCCGACAGCGGTGTGCGACGATCACTTAGAGCTTTTCGTGAAGACAAAAACGGAAAGAGTGCGAGAATGGTGTCCGCCGCCCGGCGGATGTTGTGAGAGACGGTACCTTCACGATCTGAGAACTTCGGGGCTTATGAAAGCGGAGTGGGAAGGTGACGGGATCCTAAGTCTCAACCCTAAGACTTACATTTGCTACGATCGAGTCAGCGACACCGGTGAAAGAAAATCCAAAAAATGGAGTGCAAAAGGCGTACAGAAGAAACAAAACCCTAAGGAACCAGACGACTTCTTGGATGTTCTTCGCCAACGAAAAACTCTCATTGCTGTAAATAGAAATTTCAAAGTGGTGCGAAACAAAATGGTCACCTACACCATAGAGAAAGACGGCGTGCGCTACTTGTATTATAAGCGTCGCGTGCATTCTGACGGTGTGACAACGAGTCCTTTGGAGATATGAAAAAAAATAATAAGCGTGTGCATCTTTTCAAAAATAGAGTGTTTATCAAGATTGAAAAAAAAATAAATAAAAAAATAAAATAAAATATTGTTGTGTTTTTATTTTCATACGTCTTCTTTTACTAGTAAGTCGCGCAGTCTCTTAAAGCGTCACTCATGTGACGACGTCGCTTCCAGTCACGTGATCCTAAAGACCCTCACTTCCTAAACAAAAAACGTCTTCTTCTTCTTCTTCTTCTTCTTCTTCTTCTTCTTCCGGTCACGTGATCAATCAGGTCACTTCCGGTCACGTGATCCTCAATGAGGTCACTCACTTCCGGTTGGCCATTAGGTCATGTGACGTCACTTCCGGTCACGTGACTCATCAGGTCACTTCCGGTCACGTGATCCTAAATTAGGTCATATGACGTCACTTCCGGTCCCCTAAGTAGGTCATATGACGTCACTTCCGGTCCATAAGTAGGTCATATGACGTCACTTCCGGTCACGTGACCAAATGGCGGCCTCTGATTGGCTAACTAGGTCACGTGACGTCACCACTAATCCCCTAAGTAGGTCACTTCCGGTCACGTGACCAAATGGAGGCCTCTGATTGGCTGCATGTCGATTGAGTAATAAACAGTAGTTAACTATAGTCCCGTTCCGATACATACTATACTACTTAAGATGTCCTATGGTGAGTACACTACCTTTATGCTGCTCTGTGTCGACTTAGAGCTTGGTATCAAACCTGTAGGTGTTCAAAAAGGTGTGTTTTCGCCGCTGGCGCTCAAGTCCTAACTGCTGGTGTCGGCCATCTTGTTCTTCGTATTCATAGGAATACTATACAATATGTAAATCTAAAAGAATATTCAGAAATTGATTTTCCTGGGTCTCTGAATGTGTCAGGTTTAATGCATGATATCTGGATAAATGTAATTGATTGTCGTTTTTCAAATCAACTAGTAAGTAGGGGGAAATGTCCTCTTTCCACTGGGACCATCCATGATATAATACATTGGCACTTTACGATAATTATCAGATAAATACTAAGATGCACAGCTGCTGGTGGGTGGCTATCATACTAGTATGGATTAGACATAACAGTTAATTTAGGGCATACTAGAATAGTGGGTGAGTCCTCAACCTGTTAATCAGGATGCTCACTTCTTGTAGGGACCATCCATACATTTTTTGGGCCTTTTTGACCCCCTCAACCCCATGTCACCCTTTGTCACGTTTTGCTTAACTCCCCTACAGGTGTGACGTCACAGACACTGCTCCCCCCCCTTTTCAATCTTAAATGAAAATAGGTACCCAGTCCCAGAAGGAAAACTGAAAAAAATTGTCTATACTTGCTATTAACAGACACTTCTTAGAGCTGAATCATTCATTACTAGCTGGAGGGTTGATTTTCCAAAAAGCACAAATTTTTCCGACCAATTAAATGAAAGTAATCTTGACACTCCCCCCCCCTCCCCAAGTAGCTCAGCCAGTAGCGTGTTTGCCTCAGATGTACGGGGTTGTACTTTGAGACTCAGTATCACCCTGCTGTATAACCTTACAACCTCACACCTGCTGTAGATGACATACAGCATACCAAAGACCTGTCCATCTAACGCTATGCCTGTGTAGTGCATAAAAGAAGCATTGCCTTGGTAAACGTGTAGGGGCATGCTTTCTACCTTCACTCACTTTATAGATTCGATCATCACCTTCCCCTTGACACAACCTACAATGGCATTGTGTGCCTGTCCCTCCAGTAGGGGCTTAAAAATGTTGCACACACACATTCCCCCTACTATGGTCAGACTTTGAGATATGACCCCACCAAAAGAATTGCATGCACCTGTGGAATCACGCAGGGTTGCAACCATTTAAATAGACCGTATTTAATTTCACCCCCCCCTTCCCCTTGGCATGGAGGCTTTTCTAGATTTGCCCCCCCCCCCTAATAGAAACTTAGATATTTAAGACTGCAGTGGCATGTAAGATCAGTGAACTTCATAGTTTGCAGACATAAAAGTGTGATTTTTTTTCGAGACTTGACATCATGCACATGCCAACCCCCCTCCCCCCATGTCACGTTTTGTCACAAATTTCTGACCCCCCCTCCCCCCCTGAGGCATGACATCATTTATGGACACTAAGGTACCACTCAAAAAAAGAATCTGGTTTCTCATCACCTAGCACTGAAAAATATGACAAGGTTGTTTTTTTATTAAGTTTTTTTTCTCTTTTACTGAGGGGCCAAAATATATAGGAAAATATAGACTTTCATGAACAAATTTCACACTTTAGTAGCAAAATCATTTAAAAATTGATTTACAGAAGTTGGAAAATGTAAGTTATTCTTGGTCCACTGCATTGCTGACAGTATGAGCTTTGATTTGTTACCAAATATGGCAATAGAATTCAATATTTAACACATTAAATATGTGAAACAAAAAAAAAGGTTTTCCTCAAATCATGATTTTCATGATGCGCGCGGTGATGGTGAACCACATTTGTTTTTTGAGTGGCCTAAGGTAGGTGATCTAACCTTTTTAAACTCAGTCCTTAAAAGTACCAGAATTTAAATCATGATTTGTAACAATGACTTGCAGACAGTGGCCTTCATTCATAGACCATTGAATTGCTTCTAAATTGGCCCCAAATGGCAAAAAAAGTATTTATTTCTAAAAATAGATAAAAACCTTCTGGGTTGACAATTTGCACTTGCATTTCAAGTAAGTATTTAGATTCTTATATGGCTATTCAATCAAATTCTGATTGAAAAGAAAAAGATATTTTAATGAGCCCAATTTCTGTTATAGTTGTAGTATTTACAAAGTTGAAACATGTATAGGGAGCTTAAAGTATACAGGTTGTGATATCAGCATAAACCTGGGCCAATGTAGTCCCACGCCATTTAGGAATTTCAAAGGTGATGGGTCAAAATTTAATTGGCTTATGGTTGTAACATATT
This sequence comes from Harmothoe impar, assembly GCA_947462335.1. Lineage (NCBI taxonomy): Eukaryota > Metazoa > Annelida > Polychaeta > Phyllodocida > Polynoidae > Harmothoe > Harmothoe impar. The sequence continues at coordinate 62,924,159 of OX381717.1, read as the reverse complement.
ATTGTCTTGCCTAAAGACTTCCTCTCAGGTCTAAAATAAAAAAAGGATGATGACCAGTTATAGGAGTTTACCGTTAACAATATTGAACAAAGAATAATAAGTCATCATATGTGCATATACGTGTTTATTTCTGGTCATCATTGTACAGACTAATACTGCATGCATCTGACCGTTAGATATGTATGTATTTATACATTCTAAGGTGGTTTCAATTGGTGATTCACATCAAGTATATAGAGAATTAATTTGTGGCATGCTCATCAACAATTCTAGTTGGTTCGGGTTGTTCTGGTATATCAGACACAGTTCATAAAACAGTTGTCTTCATCCTTTCATAATGCTTGTTGGTTGTTACCCTGTTTTAATGATGAGCTCCTTTCTTATATGAATTCATTCCTGTTTCATTGACACTAACAATATAACTACCAAAAGAACAAAAGCCAGTTATTAAATTTGATAGTAATTGGTATGCATAACCTGTTCTTGTCCATCAGACCTCCAAACTACAGACACTCACTTTCTATTGATATGCCCACCTGTACCATTATCTAGAAGTTGAGATAGTCCTGCATTCAAAAATAAAATCTATAAATGTCTTCTTTGTCTTGTCTCTTTAAATGATAAAACAACTTTCACATTTGTATCTTCAAATTTTTAGAGTTGGCCAGGGACATGTACTTCACAATGGCATCCAAAATCTTTCCTACCGACATTACAATAACACACATGTGCGAACCAAACTCATGGTTATGCCTTTGCAATATTAAGTCACATTGTATGTTTACTGCTAAGATAAAGGTGTCATCATTGCCATTTGAATAAAGCTGTGAACTATAAGCACAACTTATAATGTAAACAAACTGCCTGAAAACAAGAAATGGGCATCCATGAAGACACTGAATTACAATTTGATGCAGAAAGGGGTGTGAAGTAAAGATGTCACTGCCATAGTTCAATTGTTATTTTTAATGATAAGCCCACTTAACATGAAGCATCGATGGGATAACACAAACCATGCAGTTTCTAAATCCAGCTAGGGTAGGAGTCTATCAGCAAGTGTTGCCTTATTGAGCCTCCCTAACCTCCATTCTAATTCCCTCCCTATAGATTTCCATCATCAGTACAACAAGCAGACCCCAACATTATTACTTCTCCGATAGCTACCTGCATTTGGAATATAAGAATTACGACCTGAAAACTTCACAATCATATGAATCATATAAAAATATTTGTAAAAATGAATATGAAACATCTTATACACTCACGTCACTTAATTCATCTATGAAAATGGTATAACTCTAGTTTTTGTTGGATACCTGTGGCAGCTGCACATGCCCATGCTTAGGGAGTGGTCATTTCTTAACAACAAGGGGGGGGTGGTGGATTTGGGGGGACCAAAAAAAATTGGACACTAATAAAATTACACACTTTTTTAGCGAAAAAGCCTGTGCTTTACCATAGCACAAAAGGGTCGGCCGTGCTCATTTTCAACCTGTCTGGTGGGGGGAGATAACAAAATTTGACACCTCCTGCGGGGGACCAAAAACAATTTGAATCGCTTGCACAAAAAGCCACTGACAACCCCCCCCCCCCCCATTTTGTTAAAAAATGACCACCCCCTTAACCAGGTGAGTCTCATTAAGGTGCCTTAGATCTACACCTGGTGCTCCATTGTACCAGCAGGGTTTCCCTTTATTGTAGCCAGATTTCCTGATCCTGAACCCACTCCTGATGGCTTTCTACAGCGACAGCACAGAACATCTTTGAAGGCTGTCTGAAACTGTCTGGAATACCAAATGACTATGTTACAACTACAGAGCACTTGTAAGTGAATCTTATTTAAAGAGCTGGGCTCCCTATGCTCAACTATAGACATTACCACTTGACATGTCTTGCAACTACAAATTGCATAAATGGCTGTGTGATAAAATAGAAATGAACTATATCATTGGTCTGATAATCAACCAATTACTTGCTTTTTACCAGTTGCTATTATCGCTTTAACAAAGAACAACTGATTAAGTGCAACATGAAACTCACCTTGATATGATTGCATATACAATCACGTTAGTCCAGCTGTTCATACCTCTCACCATGTCAATAGCACCATAGACCTTCTTTCCATAGACAAAACCAATTGGGCGAATGCCAGTATAACTCCAAGTGCTCATATAGGCATCCAGGAGCCTGCCTGGTGTCACCGTGATGATGTATATAACAACAAGTGTTACCATCATATAGGTCAGCTGAGGAAGTGATGAAAAAAACAATGTATGACATAATGACCATATTTAGAGAGAAATGCAAATATCTAGCCAGTTGAACATCTGTTATTGAATAGACTTAATTGATAGACTGTTTGAAAGTGATTGAAAGAATAACAATTTACTTCCACTATTACCTTGAGGCGTGCTTATTCTGCATTTGTCTGACCACTTCAAATGTAATGGTACAAGGAATCTCTAATGAATTAACATTGTTTCCTTGAATGCATCCCTAGATACAGAGCTAAATTCAATATCATACTCAGATTTTAACTAGCAGAGGTTCAATTCAAGTGGATTTATCTTGATATATCTATGCTTGTTAGTATGATATTATCACCTTTGAGGGAAGAGCCTTTTAAAAAAGATAACTTAGATGCATGGGTAAAGTTATATAGTATTAAGCATGCATTTCCCCCCTCCCTCCTCACGGCATAAAAATTCAAATTATTGACTTTGTACAATTTGAAACTCCAATTCAGTCTTTTACTGAAAAGATGTAATGGGAATCAAGTTCACATAATCATTGACAAATATTTCACCGACCTACCTTGAGTCACCCGTCATCTGTCGTGATCTCTTGATGCTGGTGAGCAGGCTGCGCATAATAGAGATGTAGTTGAAGCACAACATGGGCAAAGGTAGAGCCAGGTAGACTGCAAGGTTGTAGACAATATAGATCCACTGCTCGTAGACTGATGTTCTATTGCAATAGTATTCAGGATAGTGAATATCTGTGAACTGTTGGCAAAATATGTTATAGGAGATTAGACCAATATCAAGCCACAATGCACGTAGAGGCTATATGTACACACAGGTGATGTCTGTTTGTAATGATTAATAGTATTATAGGAAAACAGTGAGAGCTGACAGAAGCTGTTCTTGTTTCTAGAGAGCCTTTCAAAAACTGTTTTAAACTTCTCTCTTAAACTTACCGAATATTTCATCACCAGATATCCAACAGACTGTATTGCTGCTATGAACCAGTTTACAATGAGGATCAGAACTGTTTTCCTTGGGGTAAACTTCAGACTTGTTTTCATTGGCCAGCAGATGGTAAAGTATCTGCAAAACATATTATATAGACCTTTATCTCTTTTCAGGGCACTAGTCAAACCTGACAATTTTTGCCAGTAGATATTTGAAAGATTTCTTAAGCATTGTCTTGCTATAGGGTATAGGAGTAGGCCTTCCCAACATTAATTCTTTGGTCAATCATGCACAGGGCTAGAAGTAGGAGCCTTTATGGACATAACCAAACACCTTTGTTTTTGTAAACATGGAAAATGCTCTAAAACACTTATTTGGTACTTTTTGAATATACCAAATAAGTACTTTATGATATATTTTACTTTATTGTGGGGCGGATCTGGGCTAGAGCGAGGAAAGTTCATATTCTGGCAAGCCCATTAATGGTCCTTTTGGTTGTCCCGGAGAAAACAATGCTGGATCCCATTTGGCAGCCTACCTTGGAAACATTTGCAGTTTATGCGTCTCATGAATCTACTTTTAGGCAAAAATGTATCAGGAGAACTTTTAGGCTAAAATGCATCAGAAGAAAACTAGCTTTTAATACAAATGTATTTATGTAGCACTCCCTCGTTGAACGACATGTAGCTAATTTTGAGTTTCACCTGCCCTTTTTTTTTTATGTTTTATTTCGGGAAAACAATACAGTAGTATTAAAGTAAATGTATCAAACCTAGCATTTGCATGTTATATTCGTTCCGCTAGGACCCCTGCCATGTCTTACATTCAAAGTTACATATACAATCTAGCAATATGGCTATCTCAATTCAAGTAAATTGATTCACCTATAAAGCAAAGAATAAAGGGATCATAGAGCTTTATTGATTCTCTGAATAGAGTAATTGATAATAAATACGTTTAATGAGATAAGATGTATTAGGGGAGATTGTGATTAGAACAAGTTGAAAGGGGTTCATATATATTTTTCAAAAACAAGAGGAACATATTTTAATTACTAAGACCTCATTAAGACCACTACCTGAAGTAGTAACTATAGCCCTTTTTAATAGACAGTTTAAATTTATTAAGGTCATCACAGTTAAAGTGTATTTAATCTTTCGATGGGTCAGTACAGACAACTTCCTACTACCAAGTAAATGCGGAACAATGAACCTAATGCCCTGCAATCTCCTACTGGGAAGACTTTGTAAAACCTTTTCTTCTATGGAACATTATTTATTCAATGTGATAAAGGCAAGGGTGTTTGGTATGTATTTTTACCATACCAGCTCACACTCTAAATACATGAACTACAATTACATACTAACCTTTCAAAACTGAGAGTTACAAGGTGGTTTACTGCTGCCATCTGACTGAACTCCTTCAGGGTTCTCACAGCTGCACACCCTGCAGGTCCTAGAACAGGGTTTGTGACACTCCAGAGGAAGGTATCCAGGTACTATCATAAAGATAAGAGTGTTTCTAAGCACTAGTTCTAAGAAATGTTGATATAAATTTATCTCAACAGGTTGGTTAAAATTGATGATTTTTCATGATAACGGAGATATAGCTTAACAAAAGAAGAGGACTTAAGGGAATGGCATAATATTTCATCCCATAAGGGTGTTCTAAGAAAAGATAAATTTTCTTTGTTTCATTTGTAATCCAGGGCTTTGTAAACCTTTCAAAATGGAAATAATTTGATAGAAACATTAAATGTGATCAATTTGGTGTATAATATATATAGTCTCAACATATCTCAACTCACTATTATAGGCTCAATACATTATTCATTACACAGAGCACAATTTTGACAAAGATGTTTGTTACTTACTGCATGAAGTACAATGGTAACAGAGTTTAGACAGTCCGCCACTGCCAAACCAACCAGGATTAGGTTGGTTGAAGACTTCAGCTCTTTTGTCACCCATACTGACACAATTATCAGAATATTTCCTAAAAATGCATTATTCATTTAGTTCTGAATGTAACCCTATTTTTGCTACTTTAAAAAAAAATTACTCATATCAAAAACTAGTGAAATTAAACTGTACTTTTTGGATGTAAGGTGCACTATTTTAATATTCTAGTATATTGTGTTCATTAGCATCATTCAGTATTTCATAGCAGATTCTGCAACCAGCATGTCAATTGATGCCCCTCAGTTCTTACCAAATACTCCTAACATCAGTGAAAGAAATGCCAGTATTGCATTGAATACAGACAGTGGGATATTGTCTCTCAACATCCCAATAGGAGATTGTTTCCACAATTCAAGGAACATGGAGTCATTGCCATGGTTGCATTGTAGTGACCACTCTCCCAAAAAAGGATAGACAAGAAGATAGCAGTACATCTTTGAGCGGAGCACTGGGTTTACTGCTATTTCCTTTGCCCTATTTAGCCTACGTGTTGTATAAGCCACCTGACCATCCCATATTGTGGTAATTGGAGCAACATAGGGCCAATAGTTGCGCAGTCCTTGCTGAAAAAATAGTATTTATTGGAAACAGAAGATCACCATAGAAAGTTTCTCAATGAGAATTCATTTAGCAATCAGTTCCCCCTCAATGTTTTTTGTTGTATAAGTTGATTGTATTAAATGAATCATGTATTATTCAATTATACCAACCAGTTTGGTTTCATTAAAGCACAACAGATGACAAAATTTAGCCTTCCTTAGAAATGCATTGTTCAGAATATCTCCAGGTGGAAAGGGGCTCCAGTCCTCTTCAGTAGACATCATTGAAGTGTCAGTAGTTGGCTTGTAAAGGTCTGTAGCTGGCATAGACAAGGCTGTGCTCATGTTCCATCTTCTGAGAAATGTTTCATTCTTTCCTGCTGGGATAACAAGTCATATAGCGTTCATGAAATGTATAATTAACACTTATTCACAGTAAGCTTTTCTGACCACTGTGAATTCCCTATCATCTTCTATGTGAAGGGAACTAAGTAAACCTAGATCCCCCTTGAGGACTAAAACCAAAGTATTTCAACAGAATTTGCGGAAAAGCATGCAATTGAGGCCACTTTTAAAAAATATAATGGTTTCTCATCACCGGCTGCATAATAATAATCAGGTTTTGACAAAAATGTAATTTCTTTGCTAATTTTTGTGAAAACCATTGTAGTGGTTCGGAATCTCAAAAAAGAGAACAAGAACGTAAATTTCCAAGTGCGAAGTAGAATGAAGTTTATTCAATGTATCCTTGTACAATGAGTCTAAGTCTCAACCCGAAGGAGGAGACGGAGCATTACTGCTGGTTTCAATCGTGCGATTGGGTAGGGTAATGCTGGGAATCAGCAGGGCCTGCACTGACTGGCGACTATACGAGGAGGGGAGGCTTATATACCCCCTTTGGTGGTGAAACCTACATGGTCACGTGGTGAGCTGGCTCCCGCCTGAAACGTAGTGCGCAGTACCCGAGAGAGGACAGTCGCCCCCTCAAGGATACCACCCACACTAATGCCAGGCGGAACCAACCCTAACTAACCCTCCTTGGTCACCTGGATGGAAATGATTACAGTAGTAAACCCCTACACCATGATAGAAATAGAAAAATGTTTACATATTTGTCATAAGATTTCAGCTAGTATTGTCAGCATTGCAGTGGCATAGAAATGACATACATTTCCCCACATTTTGATATGAAAAATAAATTCTTAATAACTGAAATGCCAATTCCGCATGAAAAGCATACAGTATACATTATGCATTTTAGCTTGTGAGTATAAAAAAAAAGGGAAAAAGAGAAGCCTCACTTGTTATATGTTTCAGTCCTTGGTGATGCGAAACCACTTCTTCTTTTTGAGTGACATTATTATGTAAGGGCCTTGATCACTTGCATGGTGGGATGGAAAGAAAGTGGAGCCCTCTCACAGAGAATTTGAAAATCTGCAGACTCCCCACAATGTTACAAAAATATAACCACTTCCTGATAATCGGGAATTATTCATGTGTACTATAATTAAAAAACTTCTTACCTTGTTTAACTTCTTCCTCAGCCAGAATACTCATTATCAGTGTGAGAAGTGTAACAACACTGCTGGGGAACAATGTCAAACCATCTTCTTAAATAATGAAGGTTGTGGTAATGTGTGTGATGTAGACTGATGAATCAATAATTTAAAATTTGGAAGATTTGTGATGGAAAACCTGCACAGAGCTGTAGTAGAAGCTTTCTCACTTATACTCTGCCCTTTATCCATAGTAGATGACATATATACATATATATATATATATATATATATATTTATATTTATATATATATATATATATATATATATATATATATATATATATATATATATATATATATATCCATCTTTCAATAAGGAATTTGTATAATTTTCGAAATTTGTTTTCATTTGGATAATGTAGAATTTGAACCCATACATCCCCAATCCTTGAACAAAAATGATTAATTTTCTAAAGCAACACACAACTTTGCAAGTTTCCTGGTGGCCAAACTGATAGGGCACAGGGTATTGTAGTCAAAGGCTCCTGTTACTAATCAGACCGTGGTCAACATTATACATTTTGTAATTTGGGAACATTATGTTAAACCATTATTTATCAAGTTTGGAATGGAAAATTGAAAAAATGGTAAGGAATTAACCCCCATGATATCAATGCAATATTCCAATAGTGATCTCTTTCCTCAACAAAATGAAAATGAAAATAGCTTTAAATATTTCCACCAGGTATTCCTGTGCTAACTTCTTAACATGGCAACCGAAGTAGGAGGTCTGAGTATTGCAATAGATAAGTATCCAGTAATTCTTATGAGATCCTTTACACAGGTGTTCCTCTGTGGCCTAACTGTTAGAGCAGAGGTCATCAGATTGGATGATTTACCAGCCTGGGTTTGAATCTAGTAAAGGCAGGGTTTTAAAAGAGAAACCATCTCCCTAACCCTAGAATATGCCATACAACCTACAGTAAGAACAATAGACAGAACCCCCAGGGGAAGTATAAAGCATCAAACAACTTTCATAACACCATCAAATTCAAGGCGAAAACCTCAACAATGGCTATCAGCTTTCTAGATACAAGGGTGAAACTAGACTGGCAAACAAAAAAGCCATATATATATATATATATATATATATATATATATATATATATATATATATATATATATATATATATATATATATATACAGACCTGTACAACAGACTGACTTATTCCAATATCAATCTAGATTACACATCAGCACACCCAATGTCCACAAAACTAAGCCTACCACACTCACAGATTCTGAGAAACTTCAAGATATGTCAAAAACTTGAAGACTTAAAGAAGCACATCAGACAGAAAATGCAAGAATTCCCCCAAAGAAATTGCTAGAAAAGATACTATCGAAGGTAAAAACCTAAAACGGACTTGAATGTCTAAAATCAAGACCAAAGAAACAAAGACACCATATAGTTGATCAGTAAATACAGGCCCGGAAACAATATCATCAACAAAACTCAAAAGAAAAAACTGGGACACACTAGGATCCTCTTAAACTACCTAGTTCCTGGGATGAGGGGTCTTTGTAAAACGACAAAAACATCCGAAAAATTTGAAGGATCACTTTGTACAAGCAGCAACCAACTACCCAACCACAGCACTGTCTTACTCCCAAAACAGGTCCTTCAGTTTGGCATATTTGGCATGGTTTTATACATGTCGTTCATGTGTTCCTACATTATCATAAGCATATCCAGTATTTTGCGTAAGCATTCAACCCCAGTGTATGCTTCTATAAATATAAGTAATATGCCTTCACCCTATAGGTTATGCCTTCATCCTCTAGTATACCGGACTGGTGCTGCCACTGCGAAGGAGTGCCTGGTGGTATCAAACAAATTGTTTATTGTGTGCTACTGATGGTGGGAATGTTGTGCCCCGTATTCTTCACATGCTGCAAAGTGTTCACATAACAGTATATCTGCGGCCTACTATCACACAATGTCCACTAATACAGTTAGTACACACTCAACATCACAAAATGACCACTAAATACAACCTGTGCACATTTGGCCATCACAAAATTTCAGCGAATACAGTTTGTCGACAGCCCACTACCACAAAGTGTCTGAAAACCACAATTTGTTCACAATATTCTCTGCCACAGCTTTTACTTTGTACAGCATAAGCATAGTCATTTAAATTAGATTTTCTTATGCTAGTTACAGTTTATGTTATGGACATTCTGTGAAGTTGAGTGCGGACAAACTATATAGCATGGACACTTTGGAACCAGGTGGACAAACACACCTTGTAATTGAAAGCTGTGGACAAACTGTATTCTGTGGACAAAGTGTGATCAAAGGCTGTGGACATGATGTGCTGTGGACACTTTGTACCTTGTGGACAATACGAGGCACAAGAGTGGCCAGATGTGTAGTGTTGTTGTCACACACTGGTCACTTGGGCCTCGACAATTACAGACCACATAGCTAATCCTCCTTTGTGGCTGTGTCTCACGACCTTGGGCCAATGTTTTTGTCTCTGACCGGGTGCCGTCTCTGACCAGGTGCCGTCTCTGACCAGGTGCCGTCTCTGACCAGGTGCCGTCTCTGACCGGCTTGGCTTGATAAGCTCAAAATACCAACAGCAGGAGGCTAATAATAATTATAATTATAAATATATAACAACCGCTATAACGTTTTCACAAATCCTTATATATATATATGAGTATAATTGTTTTTAAGACCCCTTTTTTCTGACACCTGGTCAGAGACGGCAGCTGGTCAGAGACGGCACCCGGTAAGAGACGGCACCAGGTCAGAGACAAAAACATTGGCCCAAGGTCGTGAGACACAGCCTTGTGGATGCACTGAATGAAATGCATGAAACCCTATGCTACTGCATGCGGGACTGCTAGTTGACCTGTTAGTGATATAAAAGCCTGAAGTTCTGCATATTGACTTGTTATGAACATAACAGTCTGCCCTACTGCATGTTTGGGGAAAATATACCCAAACTGGAAGTTTAAGGCAGAGTAACACTTACTTGTTGTAATTCTTGGACGTCTAAAGATATTGTGCATCTAATCATATACATTAGAACCTATGGAACTAAGGCGTGTTGATGGTAGGACTGTATTTAGCAAACCTTACCATGAAGAATGTGCATTAATTTCACGACCAGCAACTGCTTGAAGGTTCTGGCACTAAAACATTGCAAACTGGAGAGACAGTAAACCATTCTAGTGATGTCCTGGTGCCTAGCTGTGAAGCATTAAATTGCTGTCCTAGTACCTAGTGGTAAAGCATTGTGCTGATATCCTAGTGTCTAATGTGAAAACATTATAACCTTGGACTTAATAGTGAAGCATTATAACATTGTGTATCGCTGTGAGACATTGTACTGATATCCTTGGGCCTAGTGGTGAATCGTCATAACCAAGTGCCTAGTGGTGAAACATGAGAGTCGTCTCCTTCTTCTGTCTCTAAGCCCAGAGCCAAAATTTCAGTTATGTTGATGACATTAGATGTCTAGCAAAAAACCGAAACACTGTTGTAATAAACACAAAACACAAGAAATATGTGTATGTTTATTACATGTTCCTACTGTTTGAAATTGAAGAGAATCAACAGACTTGTTGCCTATGGAGTATGGCTGCACTGTATAGCATGGAGCATGGAGTACAGAGCTTCCATGGGTTTAACATAGGCTCATATCCACAATGTTATATGCATTCATGTGTCCAGTATTAGAATAATACAGGTTGTTACATGTTAAAGCCCCTCACCATGAAGCTAGACAAGCACACAACACCATTCATAGGCTGTGCCAATGACATAAGACATGCATACATTTCACTCCACACCCAGTATGCACTGTTTTAATACCATCTGCTGGTCTCGCCGACTGTCCGTTCACATCAACTGAATAGTAATGTATCATAGGTGTATCTCAGTAATATAAATTGAATTTAAAGAGTAAAAGAGCATTAACAAGGACTCAATGGACTGGTGGCATGAGCAGTAATCACCATTTGATTGTCAATTTAGCTTCACCCCAAGGGTAATAACCATAATCTGTAGTAGCTCCTGTTTTTATAGTGTGCTGATGAGGTTACACCCAAGGGGGGGAGGCCCAAAATATTTTTTTCTGAACTCTCCTGTATAAGTATGTACTTAAGAGGGGGGGCACTCAAATCTGTACAGAATGCAACATGAGGGATGGTGGGGGTCTATTTTCTGGGATTGAATAATGTAATGAGAATCCGCAACCCGGGTATATGAGAGGCCGAGGTTGGCCACATCAGGGAGTTTGTCCCCAGACGAGCTCAGACCCGCCCCCTTCGATGCTTTTGACAACGGGGCACCTACACCCCTCCTGCCTCTGGCCCTTGCACCGGCCTCGCTGGGACAAGACCAGTCCGACAAGCTTTGCTGACTTTGAACCACTGGTAACGCTGCCTGTACCCCTCAAACCTTGTCTATAAATAACCTGTACATTGTTGAGTCCTATCTTCAAGGCCATGTTCGTATGAAAACCATAAAAGAATCAAGAACTGAATAAAACTTGTTGCATTCAATCCAAAATTGGAACCTGTGTTCGTTTCATACTTTCACAAGCCCTACATTGGTGCCTTGACCAGTGCAGGTAGAAAGTTGAATCGCACAGTTTTGTTCGGAAAATCATGAATGAGCAGGCAATGATTGGAGCCTCTCTCCATCCCATTTTGAGTCTGGATCCTGAGGTTGCAGCGGTCTTGGCCCGAGTCGTACCAGTTCGACTCCAGAGCCGAGAAGGGGCAACCCTGATGCTATTCAAAAATATCTAGGGCTGACCCTGGAAGATTCCTTGTTTGAAACTGGTGATTGAAGCGACATACTGCTCCTATGCCAAGGCTGGGTTTGAATATCCTGCAAGCCGGACAACATCAGCGACAGGATGTCTCACGACGCCACTTCACAGACGAGAAGAGTCGAAGAGGCAAGAGTTGTTAAGATGGACAGAATGCTGAATTCCAAGCTTTGAGTCACCGAGCGTTCCAGCTCCGCATGGAGAATGATGAATTGGAGGGGAGACCATCAAGAAACAGGATCGTCTGGATTGCATACGAGTGGAGCTCAACCAGATGGAAGATCAATTTTCCCAACAGCTAGACGTCCTCGTGGGTCATTCACCCAGCCAGTAGAAGGTGCTAGTTACCTGATTGGTAATGCAGGGAACAAAGATCCACTCCGTCTGTTTCAAAAGAAGACTCAGAAGCCTAACGAGTCACATTGTGTTTTTGGTTTGGAACTTCAGAACTTGTTGCAAAGAGCTAGACCACAATGGGAATTGGATAACTCCCAGATGATCTTTTTTCGCAGTTCATTGAGGGCCTAAGGGATTCGGATGAGCGAGCAGCGGCCTGTGACAGTTGGAAAGTTGGAACTTCCTTAACAGACTTGTTCATGGCTATGACAGGAAGCATCATCTGTTGTCATCAAAGGCACTTTCGAGCACTTCCAGTGTGGTAGAGGATGCACCTGCCTCTGATACAGAGGAAGATGATCCTGGTAGGGAGGAGGAGATTGGCACAGTTTTTCAAAAGAACAGCGGCAAATCTCCAATTCAAATTTGAAATGATATCTGAAGTCAGAAAGGAAAGCAATTCCTTCACCCACTGGGACTGCAGGCACACCTCCTGCAGCACCACCAACACCTAGTTCCATGGAGGAACTCCTTTGAGACTGACTGATATGATCATCGGAAGTCAGCAAGCCTCACAGAAGATTTCGAAGCTGAGAAACCAGTGCCAAAACCTGAAGATAAGAAGACTGAAAAGAAGAGGGGATTGCTCATGATGGCAAGGTAGTAACCCCTAAGGTGGATGTGTGCCAGCATATCACCAGCGGTGCAGACGATGAAGTCCGAAGTGCATTAGAGACCGGAAGCTTCGAGGAGGGAACTGATCAGTTCCTTCCATGCATGTCCAGTGAACCCAGTAAGGAAGGCGTCCGTGAAGGAAGTACTGGGAGAGCAAAGAATTGGATACAGAAACTGGTGATGGTCATTCGTGCCCGATTGTCCCCGGATCACCCTGCCTGAAACATTTGAAACAGCGGGGTGTGGATCTTGGTGTCACGATTGGATTTTGAACATTTCACGGTCAACCAATCACCACTTGATGGGAAGAGGTGGTATTTGACTGTAGCAGTGAAGGATAGGTCTGCGGAATTTTCGGTCCATACTTGGGCTAGTCACCCATTATCTCCAAAATATTCCATGACCTTGTAGCTGATGAGCATGATAACCTCAAAACGGGGGTAAAAGCTCATTCAGCCAACAGTAGCTGCATGCAGATGTTTGGTAAAGGGTTTTCGAAGTCAATATAGGTGGACAGGAGTACCGTCTGTCGCCTACTATTGCTGATCCAAGTGATGATGGTATCATAGGCTTAGACTTCGCCGCATTGTAAGGGGCTATGTTGGAACCTTGCAGGGGGATGTTAAAGATTGAGCATCCATACAAGGTGGCCGTACAGTGTTTATTGAGAAAGTTATCTTCTGTAGCCTTGGTGGTACAGACAGTTAAGATACCTCCAGGACAGACCTATGATGTTCTGTTTTTGAGTGACCAAATGGCGGTAATTGAACCTGACGTGGTGAGATTAGCCTCCATTGGACTGGAAAGTGCAGATACTTTTTCAGGCAGTGGTTGTAGGAATCCGATCCGTATTTCAAATCCTTGAGGTGATTTCCGATATCTTGAAAAAGGTACTCCCGTTGGGCAGGTGATCACTGCACAGGTAAGCACCAGTATACTTTCAGAGGATACCAAACCAAACCCTTCAAAGGATGTTCAATCTACGTCAAGAATTTAGAAAATTGGTGGACAATTAGAGCTTGGTGACAGGTGAAGTGATAGCCAGTGATAGCCATCCCACTAAGTGGTATAAACAGTAACTAATAATATAAATTGATAGTCACCCGAACTGTGTGGGTTTTAAACTACAGTGCAGGTACGCTGAACTCTACATTCATGGGTCCAGGTGGATTTATAAAATTATATTTTTTAATTTTATAACATCTAAAACTGCCCTGTAGTTTAAAACCCACACAGTACGGGAGACTATCAATTTAAAGATTGATACGAGTCGAAACCAGAAACTACACATTCTTGAATCAGTGGACCCCAGTCTATATGATGACTGGCCCTCTCAATCCCACCAACCTGATAACTAGGTCACCAGGTCAATAAATCTAAGTGACACATATTATTTGATAAATCAAATAATTCATTAAGAAGTAATAAACACTCATAGAGATGATATTACTCTGCAATACCTGATGAAGCTGAGGACAGCTGAAACTCAATACAGAACTCACTCACCTGACTGTGACTCAAACATTGGCACTAAAATTTATGTCACCTGACATTTATTTTAGAATTTACTGAAATTTTCCAAAAACTTGGAACAGAGATTTCTTATAAAGAAAACAACTAAAGAATTTCATTAGTGAAATAATTTAGTCACAATTTCCAAATTGTTCTCTGCAGTAAAACCCAAAACTTGGGACTAAATGTTGTTGTTTGACCTGAATAACAATATAAGCCAATGAAATTGAGCCAAACCATGTCAAGGCTGAGGTCAGTTGCATTGTGGGCCTAGAGAGCGGCAAATGGACCTACCTGATTCAGTTCTGATTGAGTAGTAGCAGAGTGTCAACCCCTCGTCCAATTTACTTGAGTCTAACGACAAAAGCTTGCTCTGTTCCATTACCGTGATTTCAGTAACTTCCAGCGTCGTAAATCCAATTTATTACGCACCCAAAGCTAAAAGTCTCCGGACACTACATCCTTTCTCAGCCAGCCCTCAACTATAGTACACTACAGCGCTGATATACGGTATACGGTATACGGTATATGGGTGTGGGCATCCAAACTGATGTTTGCATACGTAGATGTGTATTTACGTGTGCATGAATGTATAAGTATGCATGTGTGTGTGTATGTGCGTGAGTGTTGTGGGTGTATTATGTATTATGCGTGTGTATATACGTATATATATATGCATATATATATATCCTATAGATCGGCGGTGAAACTACTAATATACTAATGAAGACCAATTCCATGTGTACTCTACACATAAGAACGCTCCAGCAATGGTCAAATATACGGTAGGGATGTGGTCCTGGAGGGTTTACACCTGAAGGGAATCTCATCACTCGTTACTAATCTCTACACTAACTACTAATTTTGCCTTGTGTCACATGGGTTTATATATTTTATTATTTACTATATATACGGAGCCACACGGCTCTTTCCTACTCATGTTACCAGATATTGAATTAAATCAAGCTTGGGTAGCATTTTACTGCACATGCCCTCGCATAGTGGTATTAGGGTTAAATGGGATAAACAAGCCCATTCTGATAACAGGTCTCTGGTCTACAGATTACATAATGATATGGTTTACTATCATAGGTGATATATTCACTGGTACATATATTTGGCATGGAATTTCTCTGAGGGAATGTACATACACTTTCTATGTCCCATGATTTGAATTTTGATAGGCTAAGAGGTCTACACATGATTAATTATAACATAAGAACACTACCGGGTAAGATTGATGATGCACGACTTATGTTTGAAAACTCACATGCGGACTGTATAGGTATCACAGAGAGCTGGTTAACTAATATGAACAAAGATGATACCTTTATACTGGAAGGGTATAATCTCTGCAGGCTAGATAGAGACTTAACGCTGCCTGGAGCTAAAACCTGTGGAGGAGGCGTGGTCACATACATAGCAAATGACATAGCTTATATAGAGCAAAGGGATAAAAACATATGTAACATCAACATGGAGGTGCAATATATTGTCATAAATAAAGGCAATTGCAAGACAATACACATGTTCAATGTATACAGGCCTCCTGATGGTAATATCCTCACCTTCTTTAAAGAACTAACCACATTATTAACAGACCTTAACAAGGTCCCTGGAAAGGAGTATTTTCTGTTAGGAGATTTTAATATTAACGTGAAAAGGCAATATGGTGATCATGAAAAATTAAAAAATTTTATGGCTACTTTTGGACTTAACCAATTGATTACTAATTTTACACATAAAAATCCTCAGGGAGAAAACACACTAATTGATTTAATTTTAACCAATTCACCCCAGGTCTATTCTTCTGGTGTCTCTCACATCACGGTAACTGATCACTATCCCATATTTGTTACAAGAAGGCATGTAACCTTAGCTAAGGTGCCTATAGTATTCACAGGCCGTACTTATAAAGATTATGTAGTTGATAATTATACAACAGGCCTAAAGAATATTAACTGGAATACCTTCTGGGATGCCCCAGACCCCAATATAGCTTGGAATATTTTATTGGACAAAATACACTTCCTACTTAACTTTACTTGTCCTATCAAGACTTTTAATTGTACACAGAAGAAGAAAGAATGGGTTACTAATGACTTACTAACACTTTTCAAAGACAGGGATGATGCTATGAAAAAATACCGACGCACACTAGATGATGATGATCATAATATTGCAATTTTCCTAAGAAATCTGGCCAATAACGAAAAACGCCTTGCACGTAATAGGTATAATAAGCAACAATTCGTAAAAAATCACAATAAACCAAAAGAATACTGGAAAAGTATTAATAATTTAATGAACCCAAAAAATAAATCTCCGATTTACAGCCTTTATGATAAGACAAATAAGAAACAAATTCCATTCGACCAAACTGCCAATTTCATTAATAGTTACTTTGCAACTATAGGACCCAAATTAGCACAAAACCTAAATTTACCTTTTCAGAGCAACATCCCCCCCTTACCACAAAACTTTGCCTTTAAGGATTGTAATATAGATATAGTGAAAAAATTAATTAAAAAGATTAACATGAATAAATCATCAGGAATACTTAACATTTCTACACAAGTCTTTAAAGACACATTCACAACACTACCTTACCACCTGTTACACATAATTAACCTAGTCATAAGAACCTCTGTTTTTCCTCATGCCTGGAAAGAAGCCATAGTAACACCCTTGCCCAAAGGTGGAGACAGAGCGGATGTAAATAACCTCAGACCCATCTCCATATTGCCACTTCCAGCTAAATTAATGGAAAAAGTCCTTCATAAACAATTACTTGACTACCTTTTAGATAATAACATACTATATGACAACCAAGATGGATTTAGGCCAAATAGATCAACCTTTAATTCAATAGAAAAATTAACAAATAATATTTTTGAATCATTAAATAAACAGAAATGCACAACTGCTATATTCCTTGATTTTTCCAAAGCTTTTGACACCTTAAACCATAAAATACTAAAAATTAAACTAACAAATTTAGGCCTTCAAAATTCAGCTACCTCCCTTTTAGATAATTATCTTACAGACAGAAGACAAAGAACCAAAGCAAATGGTATACTATCTGAGTTTCATAACGTTACCTGTGGGGTCCCACAAGGGTCTGTGTTAGGACCATTATTATTTTTAACCTATATAAACGACATGCACTCTTCACTAACCAACTTACACTGCCAGCATTATGCTGATGACACAGTTATTTATATTGACCATACACCTGAAACTAATATGACTAATCTTATTAATAATGATTTAAATAATATCTCTCTTTGGTGCAATACTAATAAACTTTCTCTAAACAGTAAGAAAACAAAATATATGTCATTTGCTAATAAAGCCCTAAGACGCCGCCTGGTAAGGCCAAACCTGCGTATAGGTAATGATATAATCTCCTATGCTCCCTCTTATAGGTATCTTGGGGTTACCCTTGACCCTATGCTGAATTTTAATCATCATATACCTACTGTTGTCCACAGTGTGAGACATAAAGTATTTATGTTTAACTATGTAAAATACGAAATGCCTGAAAATGTTGCTGTGAAGGTTGTGAAAACAATGGTTGTGCCCATCATTGATTACTGTGATGTGTTTTATGATGTAGCCTCTAAGACTAGCCTGGAAGGTGTCCAAAAATTACTTAACAGAAGCCTCAGAATTGCTTACAGAAGGACAGGAATTTTAAATACTGCTGCTCTGCATAGGAAAGCTAAATTAAACAAATTAAAAGATAGAAGACATATGCACATTATGGAACATGCTTTCAAAAAATCGTTAAATGTAGATGAGCTACACATCATTAATGTAGCTACAAGACGCAGGGACCAGCGTTTGCTTATCCAAAAAAGAGCTATTAATCCTGCCTATGCTAGGAGTCTGAGGTACAGACTGGCTGGGGCATGGAATGAGCTAACTGTTGAAAATAGAGCTATTAGGGATAGTAACAAATTTTCAGCCTGGAATAAAAAACACCACCTAGACCTAATTGCCACGTATGTTTGAATATTCAAATATGCATATTATATTCATGCCTATTATTATTATTATTATTATTATTTTCCTGTATTTTATCTGTAGTTCTGTATTGAACATTGCCTGTAGTCTTGACCAGAGACCTTCCATTACTACAGTTGAATGACTGACCACCATTCAACCAGGACTACAACATCAGTCCAATTGGCAATAACATCAGCCACCACTATGAGCTACTAAACTAACCTCTTTCTCTCTATTATACTAAGTCATGGCTCTAAGCCTATGCCTAAATCATTTCTATATTTATTATATACATGTACCATCTGAAGATTCATGTGAATATTTTGATATATGTTCCATTGACTGGAATAAGGTGAATACAGGTCTCTGACCTACTATTTTTCCAGTATAAATAAAAGAATTTTGAATTGAATTTTAAGTACACCTAGTGTACTATAAGTATTCACCTTGCGTGTTTACTTCAATTGCCTAAAGACCGACGGTCACACGGCAACTCTCAGCCATGCCGGGAGAAAAGGACGCCAACAATGCGGCGCCCACCACGAGCGCGACCGGGCCTGCCCGCAGGTCGACTGCAACCTTCGGCAAGAACAACACCGACTCATTGGGTGGAGGAAACAAACCCAATGCGGTAAGTGAATTAGTCAATAGTTCTCCATGTGTTGCAAAAACTGTGAAATACAAACAGATTGATTTGGCTTCGTCATTCATGCGGGCGGCGGCCATGACGAACGCTGGTACCCAGGTTACCCTCACCCAATCACCGAGAGTGAAAAGGAAGGCACCGGAAACCAGCGACAGTCCATGCAAAGCCATCCGCTTAGACGAACAAAATGTCGGTATTTTAACAGATTTATTGACAGAAAACAGATTTGATGCACTCAATAATTCTGAAAACATAAACCTTTCTCAACTCAATACAAGCATGGACTTTACTGAGTCCACGCAGCATTCACAATCCTCAAGGCTACCGCCAACCAAAAATCCGAAACCATCGTCAGAGTTGGAGTCTGAAACCGCATGTCAAAGTGTCATGGCGGTCGACGACAACAACACGACGACGAACATTGAGAAACCATTGGCTCATATAAACTTGAAACGAAGTAAGTCCACTTTTGCTAAACCGAAACTAAAAGACAAAATTCCTTTACAGGCTGCCAACATCCCAGACGAGCTGAAACTCCCAGAAGACGCGAAGCACGCCTGGGACTCCGCCAACAAGGCGGCGGTCGATGGCCAGTCCGCCCAACTGTGGGCGGACTGGTACCACGATTGCCTGCTCCCCGACTTTGACCACATTCCATTGTGGTTATACGGAATTGATCACACTCCGGACATAGTGCTAAGTATGCCCGATGTCTGCAACACCCTGCACGACATGAGGGTAGACCTGGCTAAGAGGTCCATGGAGGTAGTAAGGGAGGGTCTGACACTTCGGGCCCAAAATCTCCTAAGGGTTAAAAACATGCACAACAAAGGCACATCTGACCTGGCCCAAGGCACTGAAAAAGCTGATGAAAAATTAGCTGCAGCCGCCAAGAGCCAAACAGACATGCTGGCATCAAGCAAGTCTTTTCTAGACAAAGATCTTAATACCAAGTCCTGCGTGGCCAATGCCACAAAGGAACAAATTCTGAACCCCCCACGGGCACGCACCGCCCTCAAGCGGAAGTTCGAGGAAGATGGAGACAGCGACTCAAGAGGCAAGGGTCGAGGACGCGGTCGAGGAAGTTCAGGCTTCAAGAAGCAGAGGGGAAACTTCCGATCGCGTCACCCAGGACGCGGCAGACCAACATAACTCTGTCACAATCTAGTCCTAAAAATGATGATGAACTTGAAATGTCTAACAATTATGAGATTGACCATGAATTGACTCAGAATCTGTACTTAGAACTCAGTAAACAAACCTGTAATGAAAATGTCAGCGTTGTGTCTCCTTCACATTCAGTCGATCAAGAACAAGATCAATATCAAGATCAAAATAACGGTATCAACAATAGCGAAAAACCTAGTGTGATAAATCTCTCAAATAAATCTCTGTCTGATCCACAATGGGAAATTCTAAATAAAGGGTTAAAGTTCTGTCCCACACAACATAGTGTGGACTTAGCTGAGGTACGAAAAGACCTAGATAAATTTCATGACTCCCTCCGGACCAAACAATACTGGTCCGAGGGAAAAGGTAAAAAATTCTTAAATGAAAAGAAGAAAACCAAAAAGGCTACCACAGATAAAGATGGCCTTAGACAGCCAACCATAGTTGAAGCCTTATCAAATGCTCCAAAACAAATTGCCCCCTTCAGCAATAGCAACCAAATCAAAATAAAGAATTCAGGCTCAGGTTGGAAACCACCAAGTGGATCTATACCTTTAGAAAATTGGTGTCATGAAAATATCAAAAGTCTTAACAAGTCTAGCCAACCCAAAGAGATAAAAACCCACAATATAAATACAAGGCAGAGAAAAGCCATCAGAGAGTTAGAAAAGGACAAATCGATCACAATCAAACCCGCCGACAAGGGCGGAGCCATAGTAGTTATGGATACCATGGACTACATAAAGGAAGGTCATAGACAATTAAATGATACAACTACTTACTGTAAACTAGATGCCGACCCGACTGACATGTATAAGGCAAAGGTTGAATCAAGGGTGCAACAAATGGTGGAAGACAAGGAGATTAGTAAGAAAGTTGGGAAGAAACTGATTTGCAATAAAATCAAAACTCCCCAAATTTATTTTCTCCCAAAAATCCACAAAAGCATGACTGCACCCCCAGGCAGACCCATAGTGTCAGCCAACAACTGCCCCACAGAAAGAATTTCTGCATTTGTGGATGTGTTTTTAAAACCCATGGTACAAAGCAGTAAATCTTATGTGAAAGACACAACTGACTTCATTAATCTGGTGGAAGGTTTACAAAACCTTTCCAAAGATAGTTTGATAGGCACACTGGATGTGACCTCACTGTACACCAACATCCCAAACGATGAAGGTATACAAAGCATCAAACAGATGCTGGAAACTGAGAGGACCAAAGAAATAAACCCAAAAAATGAGACTCTGATTGAGCTTTTGGGTATGGTCCTGAAAAGTAACAATTTCCAATTCAATGGTGACAACTACCTACAAGTGAGTGGTACCGCAATGGGTACCAGGGTAGCACCCTCATATGCAAATCTCTTCATGGCCACTCTGGAAAACAATTTTCTGGAAAACCATGAACTGAAACCGAGGGTATGGTTAAGATACATTGATGACATTTTCTTCGTCCGGGATCACGGAGAAGAAAACCTGAAAAAGTGGTTTGAATATCTTAACTCACAACACCACAGCATCAAATTCACATCAGAATGGTCTTCAAAGGAAATCAGTTTCCTGGACACCAAAGTAAAGATAGACAAGTCTGGGAAACTTTACACAGATCTTTATACAAAACCCACTGACTCAAATAGCTATTTGAGATATGACTCTGCACACCCACCGAGTGTCAAAAAGAGTCTACCCTACAGTCAATTCCTCAGACTGAGAAGAATCTGCAAAATCGAGAGTGATTTTGAGAAACATTCTGACAAAAAGATGGACCAGTTCCTAGAGAGGGGTTACCCCTTGGAACTCTTGTGGGAAGCCAGAAAACAGGCAACAACAAAAAGAAGGAAAGAACTTCTAAAAAAGAAGAAAAAGGACCTGAAGAAGGCAGAAGAAGAGAAAGTCTTCTTGATCTCCACATTCAGACCCAACTATAACAAGTTGAACCAAATCATCAAAAACAGATGGGATGAATTGGGGGAGTCGAGCAGCACTAGGGGTCTACAGAGAATGAAGTTAGTGATGGGTCACCGGCGACCCAAAAACCTAAAAGACTACCTAGTGAGGGCCAAGTGTGACTACCATCCCGAAAGGGATGGGGAGGGAGAACCCCTCGAGCCAAGACCAAACAAATGCATCCACAAACCCACAAAAAAACACCCAGTATGTGAGGTGTGTCCCAAAATGGACAAGAGTGGAAGGATATATTTGAACAAAAAGGTTTCAAAAGAGACGAAAACCAACATTCATTGTGGAAGCAGTAACATAGTATACTGCATTGAATGCACCCACTGCAACAAGAGATATGTGGGGGAGACCCAGAGGAGTCTCCACGACCGAATCTCAGAACACATCGCAGATGTGGAACACAAGAGATATGAGAAAAGTGAAGTGGCTTACCACTTCAATACAGCTGGACACCACAAAGACCAAGACATGAAGGTCTACATACTAGAGTTCATCTACGAACATCCCCTGTCAAAAAGAGCTAACAAGCTGAGAAAAACCATTGAATGGAAATGGGTACAGAGGTTGAAATCACTCATCCCCCTCGGGATGAACATAATGGAAAATCGCTTTGGCTAGACTCACCCGCCCCCCAAAAAAGCCACGTCATTTTTTTCCCTACGCTGAACTCTACATTCATGGGTCCAGGTGGATTTATAAAATTATTTTTTTTAATTTTATAACATCTAAAACTGCCCTGTAGTTTAAAACCCACACAGTACGGGAGACTATCAATTTAAAGATTGATACGAGTCGAAACCAGAAACTACACATTCTTGAATCAGTGGACCCCAGTCTATATGATGACTGGCCCTCTCAATCCCACCAACCTGATAACTAGGTCACCAGGTCAATAAATCTAAGTGACACATATTATTTGATAAATCAAATAATTCATTAAGAAGTAATAAACACTCATAGAGATGATATTACTCTGCAATACCTGATGAAGCTGAGGACAGCTGAAACTCAATACAGAACTCACTCACCTGACTGTGACTCAAACATTGGCACTAAAATTTATGTCACCTGACATTTATTTTAGAATTTACTGAAATTTTCCAAAAACTTGGAACAGAGATTTCTTATAAAGAAAACAACTAAAGAATTTCATTAGTGAAATAATTTAGTCACAATTTCCAAATTGTTCTCTGCAGTAAAACCCAAAACTTGGGACTAAATGTTGTTGTTTGACCTGAATAACAATATAAGCCAATGAAATTGAGCCAAACCATGTCAAGGCTGAGGTCAGTTGCATTGTGGGCCTAGAGAGCGGCAAATGGACCTACCTGATTCAGTTCTGATTGAGTAGTAGCAGAGTGTCAACCCCTCGTCCAATTTACTTGAGTAACTAATAATATAGCCTTTGGCTCCACCTGGTGGTGGACTGGGGAACTTGGGGATGTAGGTGCATTCTGGGGAATCTGCATTTATGGAGCCATATTTGAAGATGTAAACATGCCAGTCATCTCAAGAATAAATCTATCACCATCTGCCTTACCAACTACTTTAATGGTTACATTATCATTGCAACGGGGGAACGGAAAGACCAGCTAAGCCAGTTGTTAATGGAATAAGATGTAGCATTCGCACAGCCCACTGGGTTGGGCCGAACTGATCTGATGCTACATTCAATTAACACTGCGGATGCTGCACCTTTTAAGATCCCTTATAGATGCCTTCCTTTGAAGAAGAAATTTATGGCAGAGAGGGAAATCGCTGATCAGCTGAGATTAGGAGTGATTGTTCCAAGTACTAGCCCCTGGTCCAGTCCTGTTCAGATGGTGATTAAAAAGGACGGCACAATTCGCTTCTGTATCGATTATAGAAGATTGATCGTACAAAGAAAAATTCTTATCCTCTACCTCGTATAGCAGGGGCGTGGCAAGCAGTTTCAAAGTAGGGGGGACTGAGGGGTATTTTGATCCTTTCTGACCCCTCTTTACTTGACCTTTTTGGTTTGACTTTTTTTGGGGTTGGTCGAAAGTGGGGGGGACATGTCCCCCCATCCCCCCCGGTTGCTATGCCCCTGGTATAGATCAAACAATTGAATCCCTGGGTGAAAACCAATGGTTCTGTACGTTAGATCTGCAGTCAGGGTACTGGCAGGTTGGTATGATAGAGGAAGATCAAGAAAAAACTGCCTTTTCGAGTCATGTTGGTCTTTTTCAATAAAAAGTAATGCCGTTCGGGTTATGCAATGCCCCAACAACATCCAAAGCCATGATGGAATCTCTGTTGAGTGACATGCTATGGAAAAAATGTTTGCTGTACCTGGATGACGTTATTGTATTTGGAAAGACTTTTGAAGCATGTCTAGCAAGTTTAGCCAAAATATTCAAGCGGTTGAAAATCAATGGTTTGTAGCTGAAACCAAAGAAATACAACCTATTCTGGACGTTGATTAACTATTTCGGTCAGATAATATTCACTGATACGGTTAAAGCTGATCTTCAGAAGTTGGATGTTGTGTCAGAATGCGAAAAGCCAGATGGACCTAAAGAAATACAGTCCTTTATAGGCTTCTGTAGTTACTACAGAGACTTCCTTCCTGGGTATGCCAGGATAGTTTAGCCTCTGCAGGCTCTAGCTCACTGGACTCCTGGTAGATGGCAGGAGCCTTTCCCCTGGGCATCTGAACAGGATCTAGCTTTCGAAACCATGAAGAGCCTTTTTCGAACCACTCCAGTTTGGAAATATCCCACTGCTGAGGGTCATTTCATACTGGATGCAGATGCTAGTAATGATAGCATTGGTGCTGCCTTGTCCCAAATGCAAGAGGTGAAAGAAGTACCGCTGGCTTTCACAAGTAATACCCTCAATAAGGCTCCTTACTGTACTACTAATTGTGAGTTTAAACATTGCCTAGGGGGAGGTGAATTCACCTTGCTGACGAATCATTCCTCCTTGAAATGGTTAGTGAATTTTAAGGAAGATGAAGGAATGATTGGTAGATGGTTAACCCATCTGTCCGAATTCGGGCTAGAAAACAGCCAAATCCAACAGCCGGCAGGTAGTAAGCACATCAAAGCAGAAGCCCTGTCTAGAAGGCCTATTCGGTAATACTCTAGAATGGATTGTAATGACTGTGGTTGCTGGAGTTCAGATGCCATTTGATGTGGGACACTCCAAAGCTATGGAGTGGTCCACAAAGTCAATAAATCAATTCCAGGAGGGTGATCCAGTCATTTCAAGACTTATACATCAGGTTTCTGGTGGTGTACAACCACAGAGACCATCCGTTTCGATTGAAAACAGAGAGATGAGACAACTGCTGGCACAGTGGGCAGAGATAACAGTCAATCAATGCCATTTTAGGTTTATATTATCAGCATCAAGGTCATTCCAGTAGGCGATTCCCCTATGCCAGGGACTCTTAGCCATACTCACATACCTACAGGGTTCAATTTCGAATTTAAATTTTTGATCAGTACGAGTTTTGCTCAGGCCTATGTCAATTTGGAAACCAATACACTTGGACAATTTAAACATGAGCATCAACAAGTGAAATGCACGTCTTTCATCTAGTTTCTTAATCTTAAAATGTTCATGGAGAGCTGTGACTGATGTGCGCGTGTATATTTGTACCTTTTGTACTTTCTCTATCAATGATGTAGCTAGCATAGTCAGTGATAGGGAATATTTTCTGCTTGTAAATCAGGAAACACTGAATGAATTCAATGAATATGATTGTATTGTGTGTACAGGGTGGATTCAATTCCATTACCAAAGCATTTACTAGGTTGAATTTTCGCAGAAAGTAGACATATAAAACTTAAATTTTATCATTTTAGCTTACCCTGGAATATTTGAAGCCTTCAATTTATACTACCGTAAAACCTTGCATATAAGCCTAACTCGCCTATAAGCCGCACCCCGACTTTTGGCCAATCTTATAAGCAGCACCAGCGATCTGAATAGGGTGGCTTTAGTACTGTACTATAGGAGCAAAAACTTGCATATAAGCTGCACCTATACTCTGTGCCGATCCTATAAGCCGCACCAGCAATCTGATTCGTGTACTAGGTGCCGCTTATACGTGAGGTTTTCCGGTATACACTTTTCGACAAATCACTTTTTATTGTTAGATCTTACTTTGTATTTTATCTTTTGTCACCTGATAATGTGGTAGTGAGATGAAGCTTATATCTTCATTTAAATTATGCTAATTAAGGCATAATGAAAAATGTATGAAAGGATCCATTTTTGATCTTTACCTAAATCTAAAGGCATTCCACCAGTTTTAGAAGATTCAGACTCATTTTATGATATTTTAGCATAGCCAACATGCTATTTTATAATTTGCTAAATAGTTACCTTAATATGCAAAATTTGCGATGGCCCCTGGCAGATTTGGATTCTCTGGAAAAAATTGCATAAGAATCACTTCTCAAAATCTTGTCAACCACCTAGGTCAGAAAATGACCTGTCTATTCAAGCCTTCTTTTTAATATCTTATCATCCATATTAAAGTTGTGAGAAGGAAATATGTGGCATATATATATGTCTTTATAATGTACATAGTTCCCTGGCCCAATGTTTTACCCTCCTCATAGTTAGGCAGGCACTCAATGCTGTTTATAGGCTATGCCAACTGTATTGTATGTTAACTTGTTAGTAAAAAGCCTGACCCACCTAAAGTTCTGGAGTATAACAGTCATGTATTTCATGATATACTGTGCTTCAAATAGCTATATATATCTAAAATGAGGCATGTTTATTTGTGGACTCCCTCTTCCATCCTCTCAACACCCCACTTGCTGCACTGAAGGAATCCCCGTTGGAGGTGTGGACAAGCACCCCTTATTGCTGGATAGATAAGAGGTGGGCACACACAAAAGGGCTGCCTTGAATAAGTACCACAATGTCTAGGCCTAATAAAGCCTGACTTACCTGAAATACTGCATGCTGACAGGTTATGGATATGAAAGTCCACACTACTGCATGTAGATCTGGATGTTGACTCGTCGTGGATAGGTTATGTCAAACGATGGAGCACAAAATGAAGATTCTAGGGTTCACTGCAGCTACTACTGAGACAGTCTTGTGTCTGAGTTGCTGCTGCAGGATGAGTGCATAACACAATGTGCTATATACAAATCTCTTACTGACCGTGCGATGATTGGTAATTATCACAGCTGAGTTCTGATTGGCTAGTCAAATATTATCCCTATTTCTCCAGAGTACCTTACCCAGCACCACTTCTGTCAATGATAGATGAGATAGCAGCTCTCCCTGCAGGTCTAGTACTAATTTATTCCACCTTGTTTAATGAGATGCAGTAGCTACATCACAAGCTGGCCCCAACTTGACCCTACCATCCCAAACCTTGAGATTGGAACCAGCAGACAGTGCTGCCAGCTGGAAGTCTTTCGGTCAGAACATCAAAGTGTAAGGAGGTGGCTGGTAGACAAAAATTGGTTTATCATGGGTGTGTCCCACTTTAAATGTTAATGACGTTTTCAGCCAGCAATTGCTTGTAGGTTATGGCGCTAAAACATTGCAAACTGGAGACGCTGTCAACAGGGTATAAGACTGCTAGTACATAGTGTTAAACCATTTTAGTGATGTCCTCGTGCCTAGCGGTTTAGCATTATACTGCTATCCCAGTGCCTAGTGGTAACACTCGAAACACTGTAATAAACATGTAATAAACACAAAACACAAGAAATTTGTGTACATCATACTCCACAAGTTTAAGCTGGGGCTTATCACCCTCAGCTTTGAGTGATACGCCCCAGCTTAAACTCGTTGAGTATTATGTACACATATTTCATGTGTTTTGTGTTTATTACATGTTTATTACATGTTCTTACTGTTGGATATCGAAGAGAATCGACAGACTTGTTAGCCATGGAGTATGGCCGCACTGTACTCCACGGTGGCCCCTCACCATAAAGCAGTTGGGATAAGCATGCAACACCAATCATAGGCTGTGCCAATAAGATAAGACATGCATACATTTCACTCCACAACCAGTATGCACTGTTTTAATACCATCTGCTGGTCTCGCGCACTGTCCGCTCCCATCAGCTGAATAGTCCTGTATCATAGGTGTGTCTCAGCAATATAATTGAATTTAAAGAGTAAAAAAGCATTAACAAGGACTCAATGGAAAGGTGGCATGAGCAGTAACCACCATTTAATGGTCAATTTAGCTTCACCCCCAGGGTAATAACCATAATTTGTGGTCGTTCCTGTTTTTATAGTGTGCTGATGAGGTTACGCCCAACACCTCCACCAGTACACCGATGGACAGAGCAATTGTGCCATGCAAGCTGGATCTCCCTGGACACAGACTCCCTCACTTATCTCTGCACCAAGCTATATACTTATAATAAATCTTCTGCAATGGGAGGGACAAAAGCAGAACTCTTCTGTGGAAGAAGGGCAGAATGGTTGCTACTTTTCTATTTTTAAATCCACATCAGGTTCAGCCAAGATAAAAAGTTTGTCTATGGATTTTCATTTAGAAAAATTGGTGTGAGCGAGCAAATGTATATATTTTTTCCCTAATCATTTTTTTGTCTTTTAGATTTTTTAGATTTTTACCTTTAATCAAGTTGAGCAGGTAAAGTATATTTTTCCTTTTCAGGTAAACCTTTTTGCCAACTCCCAAATCTACCTATCTATCAGAAAAAGGGCGATTAACAAAATCAAAAAAAAAATTCAAAATTTCTAAGAAAATTATGCAAGCACATTTGTAGACCAACATTATTATTTTTGGTGTGACCTCACTAGTGTGAAGTTGCAGAAAACAATATCCGCAACTATTACCGCAATTTTCGAGGCGACATTCTTCACACATACCACTGAGTGATAAGTGATGCTAGTGGGTAGGGGAAGAACCTTGAAAAAGAATTAGGTCTTTATCTGCCTTATTCATGCAGTATACATATTGCATATTACATATTTTAATACATATTGCGTAGTGGGCTTTTTTGGCCCATTAGCTTGAGCATTGCCAGATTGGTGTAAGATGGAAGAGGGGGAACCACAACAAAATATCTGGCGAGCCTAAACTGCATGTCAGGCATCAATGGTGAGAGGAGGAACTGAGATCTGTTATACGACAATTAACAGGTGACAGCTTACCGGGACTTCCTTGCAAGTCTTGAAGACCGAACACTATTGCTATTTGGTATACACTCACAGACATGTTGCAGCATTGTGTTAACTCAGATGCATTAGGAATTTTATTATAACTAAATTAGAAACAATCTTGATCCTTCTCATGAATTATTGTAATTAACTTTGTTTCTGGGGTATTACATGGATATTCCTTCTATATATCTGTGAATCTATCCATTCATGGCTACTTGGCCCTAGGGGCCTGTTGCTCCGGGAGTTGTTATGTTGTTACGTACACATATATATGAATGTAGACGTAGAAGGTACAAAATGTGAAATGGGTGTTGGCTCACTCTCACCAAATCAGGGCAACTAAAAAGTGGCCGTACATGATCTGTGGCCGTACATGATCGGTGCCGTACATGATAGGTGACGTACATGATCTGTGACGTACATGATCAGTGACGTACATGATCGGTGACGTACATGATTGGTGATCTATTGACTGTCTTACCCTTTCTGAACATGATAAAACATAAATAAACCTTACCAAGGTGTACATATGATGTGTGTCTTGAAATGTAATATGTTGGAAATGTATAGATGCGACTATTAAGATAATTTTAGATGACATTTTATTACCGATCATGTACGTCATGTGACGTACATGATCGGTAACGTACATGATCGGTGATTTATTGGCTGCCTCACCCTATCTGACCATGATAAAACATAAATAAACCTTACCAAGGTGTACATATGATTTGTGTCTTGAAATATAATATGTTAGAAATGTATAGATGCGACCATTAAGATAATTTTAGATGACATTTCAATACGTCACATGACGTACATGATCGGTTGTACATTGAGCCACTCTCCTTTTGGCCCCTTTCTGACGATGTTTAAAACATAAAATAATCATAGCAAGGTGTACTTATGATGTAGGTCTAAATATGTATAACCAGAGTCATGGGAAGCAGTGGGTAATGAGTAAGTTTTACATGACATTCCAAACAGATCATGTACGCCATGTGACGTACATGATCGGTTGTACATTGAGCCCCCCCCTTTGGCCCCTATGAATATTTTGGGAGATACATTTAAGCCTGTAGGTACGGGTAGATGAGTTAAATATCGTAGTACAGGGGGTATTAGGTGGATTTTGTACTCTGCCGATCATGTACGGCCACCGATCATGGACGGCCAAATAAAAGTTGCATCGATCTGGTGAGAGTGAGCCTGACATTATGATTGCTGCAGGCCTCACTTGTATCTTCACCCTTTGCAAACGTAAATATGTCTACTTATCCTTGCTGTTATAAGTGTTATACTTATGTACATGCACCTAGAGATAGGGAATAGTGCTTGAAAAAAGTAGAAAAACATCAAATAGGTTACGTGTCAGTATCTTCTTAGCATGTGAACACACATAAATGTACTAGAGTGATGCATGTAATAGTGTGAGCCAACGCTTGCATATCCATCAGGAAGGTTTTTCTCTTTTTTCAACGATGACCTCCAAGCACTTTGTTTGTGAAATGTTGTTTCTGTTTTATCTTATGGGGACTGTATGGGGGGGGGGGGGGGTTCAATACATATAGGGAAGTCAGGGTGGTGATCAAACATTTGGGTTGCAAATGGAAGAACAAGAAGAAAAAGACATAAACTTGTGTGTGAAAAAAAAAGTTTTTTGATTGAAATTGAAATTGAATCATTTTTGTTGTGTTCTTATTTTCATACATAAGTTATTTCAAACTAATCAGCTCATCGTCGACATTTCGCTTTTGTTTACAAAACAAAATAGAGTCACGTGTTCTCACTAATCCCCTAATTAGGTCCCCAGATGAACAAAAGTACCTAATAATTGGTATTTTTAATACTTGCTGAATCAGCAGTTTCTATGGTAATTCCCATAGAGCTAATATTGTGCATACATGTTGTTATATCGCTCACTTTTCATAGAATAAAAAAGATATAAAAAATGTTAATGAAACCAGTGGAGGAGTCCTACAGGGTGGCTGTTTATGTTGCCTAATACATGTATCATTTTGAAGATGCTAACCCTCGCCATGCAGGTGTGACAGCATGTGGGGTGGAGCACCCTGTTTTCACACTTTTAGGTAGAGGGAATCGTTAGAGGACATCTTCCGTTTGCAGAATATCATAGTTCAGTGATTACCGTGGTAGTGTCATGACATTGGTTTAGATATGCTAATTGTGGTTGACATTTTATAACACAACTTAATCGATTGGATTTAATTTCCTGCATCATGCCAGTACATTTTTTGTAATGGATATTAAATATACCCTGCATACTATAGGACTCATACTTCATGGCTTTCGTATGAGACCTTACATAGATTAAATTCTTAGATGAAAGGAAAAAGTTTTAGATGCTATCTGAAATATATTGCCAGGTGTCCTTAAAGAGTATTAACAGAACATCAATCAAATTATTAGTCTCTGGAATTTTTGAAATACTTAAACCGAGTTTGACAAAGTCTTTTACATTTTGGTCCCCCACCGTATTGTACTTAAAATGTTTGTAATTTTCAAATATCCCAATCTCATATATAGATTATAAATAATATGTGGCTCAACACGTGAGAAGGTACCTTCGTGGGGGATTTTTAGTTCTGGTTTTGGCCACCAGGGGGCACTAGAATCGCAAAATAGTGAAAGATATGCCCAAAAATGCTTCAGGGTATTTTTTACAGTAGCCTTCTTAGAATTATTCCATCTTTAGTGCTAACATTCTATATTTGGAATGTAAATGGAACGTTTTCTATGACAAATCGGCACATATCACATTTCCTGGTTGCCGTGGAAACCATTCCATGGTTTCCAAATGGAACATTTTGGCTCTAGTCTCTCGAGAATTCCATCAGGAACTCAAAACTGAAAACAGATCTTGAAAATTCCTCCTAGAACCAAATCTACATTAGATATTCACATTTATTTAGCATATTTTTAGGAAATCTGACATTTTCATCATTTCTAGTGGTTATTATGGGATACAGTGCATTTTTAGCTTATTTATCATTTTCAGTTATAAGTAACAACACATGTTTAAGATGTGATTCCCACAAAACTACTAGGAGTATCTTGCCTTATGATGTCTCATTTTAAAGATCATGACATCAACTGTAATCGTCAATTTCCCCATGAGTACCCCTTTCCATGTGCCTGGTCACATATTAACTGTATAAGTGAGGGCGCAAACAGATTACATCTGTTTGCTAGCCCTCACTTTTTTGAGAAGATACTGGATTTAATATTTATGCAGGGTTGTGTTTGGAAATGCATTGGGCATTTGGAGCCGTGTTTGGGATTTATTTCAAAGTTAGTAAGGAAATTTGTTTACTTGATGACATAGAGGTTATAAATGACAACAAAGGAATTCCTTCTGTTATAATGGAAACCAATTTTATTAATGATTAAAAGGGCAGCAATGAATTGACTAGGATGAAGATTGATATATTGAAGAGTTCCTGGACTTTCTAAATGTGTAGTGGAATTCCTAGATATAGAGTTTCCTACACCCATTGATGAGTTTAGATACACATGTTGAAGAGTTCCTAAACATGTGGATGAGTTTCCTAGATATGTGGAACAGTTTCCAGATGGGTTTCATGCCTGACTTGTATCTGAAATTCCCTCTCATGAAGTCCATATTTAAAGGGCTAGTATGAGTGTTGGGGAGCCCCTAGACGTGGCATGGAGCCCCTACACATGTTTTGGAGCCCCTACTCATGTTGTGGAGCCCCTAGGCGTGTTGTGGAGTTCCTACACGTGTTGTGGGGCCCCTGATCAAGGTTCTGAGTGCTGTGTCCATGTGGCCAAGGCTCCTGCTCCTGCGACTCCGGCGACTCCCGCTCCCATGGCTCCCGTCTGTGCGACTCCCGCTTGCACCGCTCACTGGAAAATATAAGAATTTACATATAAAATGGCAGAAAAAGAACTTTAACTTCTGAAGAACCATGGCCTCTTATTTAAAGTCACTACTGGGTATTTACATGTATTAAACCACAGACAGCTCTATTAACCTTTCTGAGAATTAAATACCCGGTATTTACATCTATTAAGGCACAGGCAACTCTAATAAACTTTCTGAGTGTTAAATACCGGGTATTTACATGTATTAAACCACAGACAGCTCCAGGGGTGGGGGACAAAAGGTTACTAATATTCACCTAGCTCTGGAACTAAACATGATAGAGAGATAAATTAAACATTTCTGAACTCCTCTCGCCAAGACGCTTCTTTTGGAGCCATATTTTAATCTAGATTTTCACAATATTCTTCATTCTGCTCTTTTCAGTTTTGAGGTACCTAGACATGATATTTGAGAATTTCCTTTTGTTGGGACTACCACAGATGTCCAAAGAATAAGAATTTCTGGGAGATATTGCATAATATGCAGTAGTTTTTTTGTAAACATGAACTGAACTCGTTTGGTGTTTTGCTGGGACTAGTGTAGTACATTGTAAACCCCGGGGGGGGGGCACGGGATCCCTTAGATAAAAGTTCATAGAGTCTATCCTGGTTCTGACAGGTTGGTCTTACAACTGTAAAAAGTAGACCAGACATCAAAATGCTTTTATTTTTTGTGAGATACGTAGGAACCAAATTAAAATCTATCCTTCGCACACAGTATAGTAAACATGTTTATCTACTTTCTCATGTCCATCCCATATAAAATGCTTTAACATTAAGGCCATACCCCCCCCCCCCCCACCCTCATACAGTTAATTTTCAAAAGTTGTGGATTTCGTCAGATTTCAGTAACAGTTCCAAGAATGTCAAATTATATAGTTTAGGCTCTGAATTCTTAGTTGGGAGTAAAGCAGCTTATTCACAAGGAATGGGGGGGGGCAAAAGGTTGGTCTCGATTTTCACAATATTCTTCATTCTGCTCTTTTCAGTTTTGAGGTACCTAGACATGATATTTGAGAATTTCCTTTTGTTGGGACTACCACAGATGTCCAAAGAATGAGAATTTCTGGGAGATATTGCATAATATGCAGTAGTTTTTTTGTAAACATGAACTGAACTCGTTTGGTGTTAACAGGGGCGCGTGCACATTTCCCCCCCCCCCCCCCATGGGCCCTTTGGAAAAATTCAGTTTTTAGGTTCTTAGACATGATATTTGAGAAAATCCTTTTGCTGGGACTAGTGTAGTACATTGTTAACCCGGGGGGGGCACGGGGTCCTTTAGATAAAAGTTCATAGAGTCTATCCTGGTTCTGACAGGTTGGTCTCACAACTGTAAAAAGTAGACCAGACATCAAAATGCTTTTATTTTTTGTGAGATACTTAGGAACCAAATTAAAATCTATCCTTCGCACACAGTATAGTAAACATGTTTATCTACTTTCTCATGTCCATCCCATATAAAATGCTTTAACATTTAGGCCATACCCCCCCCCCCCCCCTCACACAGTTAATTTTGAAAAATTGTGGATTTCGTCAGATTTCAGTAACAGTTCCAAGAATGTCAAATTATATAGTTTAGGCTCCGAATTCTTAGTTGGGACTAAAGCAGCTTATTCATAAGGAAGGGGGGGGGGGTGCAAAAGGTTACTTATATGCACCTAGCTCTGGAACTAAACATGATAGAGAGATAAATTAAACATTTCTGAACTCCTCTCGCCAAGACGCTTCTTTTGGAGCCATATTTTAGACTCGATTTTCACAATATTCTTCATTCTTCTCTCTTCAGTTTTGAGGTACCTAGACATGATATTTGAGAATTTCCTTTTGTTGGGACTACCACAGATGACCAAAGAATGAGAATTTCTGGGAGATATTGCATAATATGCAGTAATTTTTTTGTAAACATGAACTGAACTCGTTTGGTGTTAACAGGGGCGCGTGCACATTTTTTCGCCCCCCCCCCATGGGCCCTTTGGTAAAATTCAATTTTGAGGTTCTTAGACATGATATTTGAGAAAATCCTTTTGCTGGGACTAGTGTAGTACATTGTTAACCCGGGGGGGGGGGGCACGGGGTCCCTTAGATAAAAGCTCATAGAGTCTATCCTGGTTCTGACAGGTTGGTCTCACAACTGTAAAAAGTAGACCAGACATCAAAATGCTTTTATTTTTTGTGAGATACTTAGGAACCAAATTAAAATCTATCCTTCGCACACAGTTTAGTAAACATGTTTATCTACTTTCTCATGTCCATCCCATATAAAATGCTTGAACATTTAGGCCATACCCCCCCCCCCCCCCCCCCCCCACACAGTTAATTTTGAAAAATTGTGGATTTCGTCAGATTTCAGTAACAGTTCCAAGAATGTCAAATTATATAGTTTAGGCTCTGAATTCTTAGTTGGGAGTAAAGCAGCTTATTCACAAGGAATGGGGGGGGCAAAAGGTTACTTATATGCACCTAGCTCTGGAACTAAACATGATAGAGAGATAAATTAAACATTTCTGAACTCCTCTCGCCGAGACGCTTCATTTGGTGCTAAGCGTTCTACTCGCCAAAATTCCCAAACAAAGTCAAATTTCACAAAAAGTAGGGGGGGTGGAGGGCTGACACACTAGGGCCTAATAAAGATGAAATTTCTGCATCTAACGAGCCTAATAAGGTGAATATTGGTTGAGATTTCCCTTTGATATGAGCCATTTTCAAGAAATTTGATTCAAGTTGAGAAATGACAGTCCGGTCTGCGCCGATCAGCTGATCGTTGACCTTTATTTTTAAATGGTTTGAGGAAATATCAAGTCGAGTAGAGTACAACACTGAGCCTCGTATTTCCTCAAAGGTGAATAACCAGCTCCCGTATTTCCTCAAACCTCCGTATTTCCTCAAACCTCCGTTTTTCGCCCATTATCATCTGATTGTCTTCATTTTTGATAAATTAATGATTTTCAATGAAGGGTTTCAACGAAATACAGGGACTTTCGAGGTCAATCTGTCGTGCAAATACAGAACTTAAACAAATCCTGTATACATATTCAGATTGATCTGTCAGCTGTTACGAGGCCGTATATATATAGGATTTCAACAGGGTTAGGATGGTGAATTGACCCAAACTCAGGGGGGCTTGGGGGGTCATAAATTATTATTTTTTAAATGGGATATCGCAATCTGGGATATTAAACATGTCATCTTTTATATATATTAAGGGCAGATCTCAAAAATTGCTCTAACCCCCCCAAACAAAAAAAAATCGTTAGCAAGGCCTAATACAGGAGAGTTCAGAAAAAAATATGTTGGGGCTCCCCCCCCCTTGTACAATTTAAAGAGCAGTTTTCATGTTTGCATCGAGCCACTGTCACTCGGCGCCCATAGACTCTCTATGTTAAAGCACTACCGGGTAGCGTCTCAACCCTGAAACCTGACCCGGGGGGGAGGTCAATTTTCTT
This sequence comes from Harmothoe impar, assembly GCA_947462335.1. Classification (NCBI taxonomy): domain Eukaryota; kingdom Metazoa; phylum Annelida; class Polychaeta; order Phyllodocida; family Polynoidae; genus Harmothoe; species Harmothoe impar. Next base: position 62,887,310 of record OX381717.1, on the reverse strand, counting down.
TTGCTTCAAGGGGGTGCCCTGCCCCAAACCAAATGTTTGTCAAAGACATACCCGTATCTATGGAACTAAACATGATAGAGAGATGTTGGCAGGGCGCGAGTGATTTCATCAACTTCCCCTAGTCCCCCAGAAAATTTGGTTGAAGCTTATTTAGTTGATGGATCGGCGAAGAATTGAGACGATAAAAATGTGGCCTCCCGGCTTGCGCTTGACAGGGGCAGGGCACGAGTGGTTTCATCAACTTCCCCGAAAAATAATATGGTGTTTATTAGGTTTAAAATCGAGTTATATTGAAAGCAACATAGCACATGGAAGAGAAAAGATCCTATATTTGGACGTACAATAGATGAATTAGGCCCTACCCCCCCAGAATATTTGGTTGAAGCGTTTTTCAACGGGGACGCCCAACCGGGCTGTCATTTCCCAACTTCTATCATTTAATCATTGGCTCTGTTTTTTGATCTTGGCAAGTTTAAGGGTCGGTCTTCGTCATTTTGCGGAATAACCCGGCTACTGAGCTGTCCGCAATTTCACCTCCCATAATAGAGAAGCCTAATCTATCAATATCAACAGAAATTGCGGACTTACCTTTAATATTTCGATATTATAATATATCGATGAAATTAACCAATTTGGTACCCGAGCGGTTCAATCTTGTGAAATCCCGTGAATCCGCGAGATGGGCATTTTGTTTACGTTGTCGCATGTCGTCGCGTATCGAACGATAGGAAAAGCCTTGATTATGGCTAAATACGATTAAAAATGGATGTTATCACTATCCTACATGGTAAGCCATCATTTTAAATGTGTTATGGGTACATTTTCGTGTCAAAATATCAAAATATAAAAAAAATTGCGACTTTTTGCGGTTGTCATCGAAGGTCGCATCACTTCTCAAGAATCCGAGGAGTCAAGTTTCGGCGACTAAACTTTGTCGAAAATCAATCAATCCTCTTCTATTTGGACATTTGATTTGAATTTTATTGCGGATTATCAAGGAATAATATGTTTGCTTTAAGTTGTCAGCTTTTAAGGCAGGAGAAACAATGATAAGTCGTGGAAAATGGACTTCAACCGAGACGAGTCAGTGAACTGGCTGAGTTATGAAAAGTTCAGAACTATTAGTTTTGTAATCTGTTAAATAATTGTAGCTTCTTAAAGTAATGCTAAAGTAGAAGACTCATTTAAATATGCATTCAATAATTCCACATAATATATGTTTATCTTCTACATAAGGTCTATATATGACATTTAAAACTGGAATCGACAGAAGCCACTTATAGCCGGAATAGACTAAATAAAACAGGTATACTGGCAATATGTTTCAGGGTGCTGACTATTGATTGTTTCTTATGTTAAAAAGCCACAAGCAGTGTTGATGTATATTTAATTTAATCAGTTGACAATAGGAGCATGAGTACTGCTTAAGGTATGTTCTCTGGTAATCTATTTTGTAACTGAAAGGTGAACTGTGTTAGTAGCAGGATAGCATTTGCATACTTATAAACATGAAACTAACTACAATCATTACCAAAAATATAACTTTATTCCAAAAAATAAGTGCCATAGGACAGACTGCTAGGGCCCCATTGTCCAATCGGATGATTGAATCCTCCAATAAAAGGGGAGGACTTGCTTCCAGTTGTTAAAGTAAAATGCCAAGTTATTCATAACATTTTTAAACATCATGCATCTTTCAACAGCTAAAATCTATCTGTAATATGAACAAGGATGACATAAACACTTAGACAGATCCATGCTACTTCAGTTACTGAAGGATGGCCGTGGTTGATCCAAGTTGTTGCAGTCATCAAGTCTTCAACCCAACTTAGTCATTTGTGAGTACCAGCTTTTCAGTTTCTCACTTAACAGTAAACCTTGCCATGCCAGCTGCCCACTCCATGAAGGGACTGCCACACCCCTCTATCCAGGTGCTGAAGGATGACCCAACCGCATCAAAGGCATTGCAGTCCTCATCATTAAAGCCAACTTAATTATTTGTGAGTACCCGCCTTCATATTTCTCAGTGAAAATTACCCCCCTCCGCACTCCAGTAGCCAAAGGCAACCATTTCAAAAAGAAATAAAGCTTAAGTTGCTAATCAAATTGTTGAAAATGTTGAAATAAATGAATCAGAATGGTCGATAATTCATGAAATTATGAGAATGTACAGACTGTTTCTTCAGGTATAGGAATATAAGCCTGCCCCATGTATAAGCCTGCCACGTGCATAAGCCTGGTCAGTTTATCACTTAGTACTTGTATAAGCCCGGGCTTATACACGAGGAAATACGGTATATGGAATGAAGCAACATGAATCAGTCATAAATCAAGTATACATGCTCATACGGAGCTGGGTGTTAGCAGGAGGTTGTTACAACAATGTGTGTTCAGTCGCTACCACAGACCGTGTTACAAGGAGGTCATAACCCAGGTCACTGGGGAAAGACAATCATGGAGTGTGTTGACACTCATTTACTCAGCCTGTGGTTGAGCACACCCTGCATGGTATGGGACAAGTCAAGGGGATAAGGTATATCATATGTACGCAGTTTGGTACACCCATACAGAACCAATGTAAGACAAACCTTTAGGTAAACATCAGCAAGGTGGCAGGAAGCCATATCCAGATAGGAGGCAATCAATGTGTTTGTTGACAGGAGTTAATCAAGCCTTTAAGGACGGCATGATACCTTAATGCGTCATGCCTTGGTTGTCATGATGCATGAATGCAGCACTGGCAAGTAACTCGCCAGTGCTGCATTCAAGCATCATGCCGACCCTATGGGGTTGAGACACTCCCGGAGGGTGGGCATGATGTACCAATGCAGCACCAGTGAGCTACTCACCAGAGCTACATTGGTGCATTATGACGACCAAAGTCATGATTTAGCGAGATCGGTCCTTAAAGGATTAAGATGTAGAGAGGTGGTAGAGCAGTTGGTACCAAGTACAAGGCATCACTGTAGTTGTGACATCAGGCTGCGGCAGTGTATCTACACAGCAGGTTAGCCTTATAAACACATACTGCATTCCAATCAGGCATTCCTTAGTTTCATATTTCAAGTATTGATTAACAATTATATGATTTTTTGCAGGAATTGTGCTGTCAAATGTATTCCTTTATTGCCCATGAATATTTCGATAGTTCTATCATCGTTAGAAGAAGTATTATGGGACTACTAATATAGCTTTTCCCGTGTTGAATGTGTAGATTGAGTGAATAATTGTGCAATTTCTAAAAGGAGCTGCTATAATAATCCCCCAAAAAATGCACATAGCATTTCTTTTGCGTGGCTATTTTTTAAAAAGAGGGGACCTTTTCAGAGAATGTATCCAACACGCCTGGTCTGGGTCAGCATTATTGTACATATCTCTGTGACAGGATTCATACACTCCTCATCAGGTAAGAGATTATGATAATTGTCATTGTAACTACCTAGAATATTGTACAATCTTATGATAATTGTAGTGTATTCAGTGCATAGTGGAACCTACTGTAAAGCTATAGTACCTACTCTGTACTAATAATACATTCTACTGTGTATACACTAATTACAGTATAATACTAGCCGTATGGAAAATTCTCACAGGCATTACATTGGTAAATAAACCAACACTGAATTCTACCCCGTAGCATCAGAGCGATGCATGCATGCATCATGCCCAATAGGGGTCAAAGTGCATTAAAGGGGGGCTAGCACCGCTAAGTATACCCACCTCAGCAAGTCACGTGACCACCGAGTGACCAATCAGGGTGCCGCTAAAGGTCCGCTAGTTCCCGGCTGTTTTGCTGTGCTTTATGGGCAGGTACGCATCTTTGCTAGCCCTCCTTTAACAGGTATAGTCCACGGCTATATTAGGACGTACACCGTCTTTACATATAACGTAGCGGTATAGCGCAACGCCCCGAATGCCCCCCCCCAACCCCCAGTGTACACTCAGCTGAGGTGGGAAAGCTGGGGGGATGGGCATGGTGGGTAGGGGGGGGGGTTGACACTCACACCAGCACACATGCACCCCGTGACTTATGCAATGTAGTACATTGTACACGTACTTGTTCATGTACCGGTAGTACAAGGGATAGGAGGAAGGAAGGGGGGGGAGTTACTTGTACAACTTTAAATCATTTTTTCTCCTGAATGCAACACAGAATCAACCCGGTACATCCAAAGGCCTTTAGAAGGGGTATCTATCTATTAGGGTATAGCATTATATTTTTCCACTAATTTGTAGGAAAGTTCACAAATTTGTTTTAATTTAGGTTATACACACATTGACTCATGCATCTCAGTTTAACACTACGCTGTGACAATCTGTCAGTGGGTGTATACTAAATACCACTACGACTCTGTATCCAGCACCGATGAGGGATTCCTGGTTAGCTGTCACCTGTTTAAAACACTTTGTTGCACTTAAGGGACAGTGACTAGACCTTTAGTGTAAATGTAGCAAGATGTAACATGAACAAATATCTGACACCAAAATATGAAACTGACCACAGCAGGTGGCATTCGAGTTAAGTTTAATCTTACATTATTCCCTTCAGTCAATATGTGCCAGTCCAAGATAAATCGGTACAAGAACGCCTGTTACTGGGTAGAGACCACTGCTGCTTCCTTCACCGAGTCCCAGCAGAACTGTGCTGCACAGGGGGGTAACCTAGCAACCATTGACTCCCCAGAAACTTCAGCATTCCTCAAGGATTTCTTCGATGATATTGGGTAGGTTTTAGCTTGTAGTACTTAATGATTTAGACGGATATTAAATCTTTTTGTACACATTTGATGTATACAAGAAATACATTAATGATGGACCAATAGACAATAACTTCCCTCTAATAAAATAGTTACGAACATTTAAAATGGAGCCCCATGATTTTGAATAGACTCTGCTTTAGAACTATAACTTACCAAGCTTACAAAGTCACTTAAAGCGTAAGGCTACTCAAAAGTATAAAATGGTTTCTCATCACTGCGCACACCATAAAAATCAATTGATCATATTTGGTATCAAATCAATGCTAATAATGCCAGCAATGCAGTGGTACAGAAATAACTTACATTTTCTCCACTTTTAAAGATCAATTAATTCTCAACCAATAAGATGTGAATTTCGGTCACAAACAACGTAAATTATCCTCTACATCTTAGACTGAGAGTAAAAGAAAAAAGGAAAAAAGCCTCCCTCGTCAGATTTCGCAGACCTTGGTGATAAGAAACCACTTTGTTTCCTGTATCATAGACTGACTGGTGGTTTCTGGATTGGTTATGATGAGAGAAATCCAACTTGGAATGATGGAACCATGTTCTCATGGACAAATTATTATGGAAATGAGCCAGATGGAGCTGCAGAGCACTGCACAGGGTTGGTGGTACACTACGGCCCTATAGAGTATGGATGGGTGGATGGGACCTGCTCCAACACCTTCAGGGGGCTCTGTCAGATCCAGGCCTCACCAAGTAAGTGCTACCTATTTGTTGTTGTGAAAGTACTTTATTTCGCTGGGTATATATTTTCGCGATTTTCACGGAAATGAATAATCGGCAAATCTTTTACATGTTTAAGTATGTAATAAATACCAGCTAACTTACCAATTTTCACTGTTCCGCAAAAATTTACACTCATGGAAATAAGTACTTTCACAGTATCTTGTTAGTGTTAGGGAGTGGTCATTTTTCATCGGCGGTGGGGGGGGGGCGGGATTGGTGGATTTGGAGTGATCAAAAAAATTTGCACCCTTTGGACCCCTCCCGTGGGGGAACCAACATTTTTTGGACCCGCTTGTGCAAAATTCCACCGCCCCCCCTGTTGTTAAAAAAAGACAGCTTCCTTACATACTAATGACCTTCTTCTAAAAAGAAAGGATAAGAGCTCTATTACGACCTCTACACATGTGTTCCCTTTGAACAGCATGCTAAATATTCAATGGTTGGAAATTGGGTATTGGAGAATCTGGGGAGTTTAATCCTTGTATAATTCAAATGCTGTCCACATTCTTTTGGGCCATCTGTGTATGCATCTCAAGAGAGGATCACAAATCATAGCCAACATTGCTCTTGGAAATGTTGCTCTTGAATGATTATCACTGAGTCTACTTTGAGGAATTTATATCACAAGAGATTCTCAAGAATTGTGAACGATATGAGTTTCTGTTGTATCTCGTGTAACTACTGTGCAGCACCTTTTTAATGGGTTAGTTGTGTATCTCTGTAATGTAGATGTACATCGAATACCCACTGCATGGCACCATATGACATCAGAATACAGTAGTCTAATTGAAAAGGTTAACCACTAAAACATACATCACTCCTGCCATTGCAACAGTGGAAACATATGGTATTGAATTCCGAACCAATATTGATGCTCATGTAATACAAACTGAATAAAGGTTTTATGATAATGGGTTCTATATTATTTAGGAACAATTGGTGTTCTAACTGTTCATTATTATGACATTATGATGTGCCATTACAGCAGTCCATCTCCTGTTTTGTATTTTTCAGGCAGGCAGTTCAGGTTTGTTGTAGTTAACGAGGGCAGCACTGTGTCTGTTGGTGACCGTGTGGTGGTTGTACAGTCAGCATCACCTGTCTCATGTGGACTGCAGTGTGTGCATGATGTAGACTGCTCTGTGTACAGATACACCAAAGGCGACAAGACCTGTACACTGTACAACTCTGGGACCATTATCAAGACAGCTACTAACAATGGTGAATGGTATGTCTACTGAAACATCTAAAAGACACAACTAACCCAGGAAGACCTCATGTAACCTCTCCTATGACAAAGCTTTTATCACAATATCATACTGAGCCACAAAAACATTTGACTGGGACTGAAAATAGTCAGGCACAGGGATTATAGTCTGTGACATATCTTTTTGACAATTTGTTCTAGTTTTCATGATGTACAAATCTGTAACCATCATCAAATCTGTTTTAACTGGTGAATAGTATGTACTGACTACACAGACACTTTGAGTGGCAGCCAGGACTGCCTTTAGACACTAGACTACTTGAGAATGCAGAAGCCAGAACTATAGCAGAAATGCCTCACCTGACCTGCCTATAAGTAAACTGGTGCGGGTGGTCCTTGTGTGCTTCAGATCATTACCTTTGTTTGACTATTTAACGTCGTATTTAGTTTCCTATATGTAGTTTTCTATATGTAACGTAATATTAGTAATTAATCAAGCAGTTTACAACTTCATTGAGCCACCCTCTAAGTACCTGACTTATCGAAGCCCTCTTTGTGTACGTCACCTTTTCCTGATCCTTCAGACCCAAACCATGTGTTTTAGCTGTTGTAAGCAGGCTAAACTGAATAAAAGACTCGTTGTTGAAATCCAAAGCAGAACAGGGTTTGTTGATATCTCAATTGACTACACACTCTTTAAGATACCCCGTAAAATTAACAGTGACTCACTGGCATTAAATGATGCCAAGCTTTCACAAATTTTTTCATGGTCATCGTATTCTCCTAATCCCCTTAAATTTTATGAAAATTTCCTGTTGTTATTTAACAGTGACTCATCATTATTATATGATGAGTTTCTGCTATTCACTGATGATTCTCATTTGTTTCTTGATTCATTGGTATATTTCATACAAACTTAATTTCAGGCCTGCTAATTTTAGGGCATAAGGGATATAATTGAATGCCTCACATAATGACTGTTGCTAGGCAAATAAACAGGAGCAGTGGCTGTTTCTAGGTAACTAATTCTCTTAGCAACAAACATAAAACATCATAAGAATCATTGGTGTCACTTTACTAGGGGTAGGATTCATTAAAATTCAGCTAACGGCCTTGTAAATTGCGTTGCTAGGCAAATAAACAATAAGAATGACTGTTGCTAGGCAAATATTCGAATTAGTAACCGGAAAATAAGATTATTGAAGTTAGAAAGGTGCATTTATTTGGGATGGGCAACCAAAAATTGTTTCTAGAGGGTCTTTTAATGTTCAAGCTGTATACAATGGGCTATAAGTTTAGGTTGCTATTGAAAACTTCTGTTGCTAGGTAACCATTCATCCTGGTAAAAATTCAAGGACACCAATTCATTCTTTAGGGTCAATATAGGGGGGGCCGTGACGTCACTGTGGGCTGCTACCCAGTCAAACATGGACAGTTAGATATTTTTCTATCCTATCCAGGTGTGGAGACCAAGCCAAGTGTAAAATAATATGGGTGTGTAGAAGCCTAACATAGGTCACTAAAGCCGCACAATACTATATATAATATAACGGATATGCATGGGGGGTGCTAATTAGAATGATTATTTGTGGCCGATATCTTCACTCAAAATAATTTTTTAAGTCTTGTACTGACAGTTGCAGCAACCTAAAGTTTAAATAAAGGGACTGAGATCAAATTGTATAAACTATGCAACTGGGTTATTGGTGTGTCTTATTAGACCACCATGAGGTCGTAGATACCAGATAAGTGACTTTTTTAGTAAGAGAAAAAAGGCAGTTTTTAGTGGAAAGATGTAGGTTTATTATGTATAGTTCATAGATTGTACTGAGCGTAGTGGCTGCCCCGCAGAGGCAGGCCTTTTTTTTTAGTTACCGCATTTGCATCAATGTCCACAGCTATTATAAAGAGAAAAATAGGTGTAATCGGGTTACAGGAAGGAGTAATACACAGTTAGTCTTCCTATATATCATTTAATCCCGCTCATAGGAAAAATTATTGCAAATAATTTAACTATTCATCAAGCACACATACATTTTTTTGAAATATGCACGTGTCTCTGAACTCAAACCCAACATCAGGTACAGCAATGGAGCCGGTGTAATGACATTCAATCCACACATAACCCCTTAAATCCCTGCGAACAAAATCTCAAGGGGAACTATTGCCATTCCTGTGACAAAACTCAAGAATTTCAGAATGTTTTTGGAACATTTCAAAAATGTTCTTGTGTCATATTCTGTACACTAGAAGTCGTAGTTTACATTAATACGGTCAAATTTTACTGTCCGTCTCAGGGTATGTGTCCAACTCACGGTGAATCTACCCTTTGTTCACTTCCACTTTTGGCCTATTGTGGCGTTTAGACTGCTAAAGGCTATGTCTCATGAAATTGTAACAATAGCCCCCATTTAAGCTGTTTTGAAGCTTGCTGGTCAAAGACTACACCCAGTCAAACACTACACCCGGTCTAAGACGTTTCAATTGTAATAATCTCATGAGATACAGCCTTATATGAGAGAACTTATGGCACACACGGCCTCGGTTATGAAACCGTCATAGAAGGTTGTTTTTTTAGAACGAAACCAAAAGTGTAGAAGGACACAAATTCTCATGAACATGTAGCGTAAACCCTTGCGTTAAGCCTAACTCCCATATAAGGGAGATGTTACATAAACCAACACCCTGGACAGCTTTATACGTGCATCATACTGCTACTTGGGTTAGCGATAGGACGTTTTATGGGTTAGCCAGTCTGGCGAATTTGTCCCAAAATTGATTAGTCAGATTCAAAATGAATTCGCCAAATTAAAATGAGGAACATTGTAGGCTACCAAAATTTATTTCAAGTTGCTGATGTTTAGGTAGTGGTCATTAACTGTTCCCTGTAATATCAATTCTAAACACTTAACATTTTTGCCTAAGGCCAAAAAAATGTTTTAGGTAAAATAAAAAGAAAATATAGGGTTGGTAGGTCAGATTCCTTTTTCACTCTTTTTTTTAAACATGAAAGTACTAGCCAGCCTAAAATTGACCAAGAAAATAGGGAAATTTCTACAAAATTGCATAAAAAAAAGGTAGAGTCTGCCCTGTTTTGATAGGGTCGGTCGAGTGACCTGAAACAAACTTTTTTTTTGGCCTAAGGTAGAGTTCATTCTGTAACAATAGGGACATAAATATCAATTGTTTTTTTCATTTGGCCATTGCATAATATACCCAGTACAGACTATTTCCTAGTCAGAGTTGAGTGAATGAAATTATGGTAATTCTAGTTTTTGGGCTAAGAAAAAAATAATTTCACAATCGTAATGTATCAAGATGGGGCTATTATGGCCCATTTTCTCTTGACCTGAGCTTTTCAACGATATGTTACATGATATATTTCCATTGTTTCAAAGACATTCTGTGGCAGAATTCGCCAGTTTGGCGAATCCCATAGCAGGGAGGTTCGCCAGATTGAGTTTTAATTCGCCACTGGCGATCTGGCGAATGGTTAGCGCAAACCCTGGTTCAACTTATGAACTGAGGTGAGAGCCTCAAACGGTGTGACAGCTCCCTATTTTCGCTCAAAGGGAAACCAAAGTGGCTTCTTGCATGACCAATACACATGACATACCTGGGCCATTTTTTTAAATCAAACTTGTGTATAAGCCGCACTCGACTTTGGCCCAATCCTATAAGCCACAAGAGCGATCTGAATTGTGTACTAGCCTCTACACGAGGTTTTATGGTACAGCATTATAATTTAAGCCTTATGATTATGATGAACAAAAACAAGTTTGTAAATTTATAAACTGTAGGTCACTTTGAACATACATTAAATACATAAGGTTGATATTGACTGTATGACTCACTTTGCTTTCTGATCGGTGGGACTGCAGAGTGCTCAAATATTGTGTTGTTTGGTCTTGGGTCTGGGACTGGAACAGTTGGGAACACACTGTGTGGTACTTGATGATTTGAGACGAGGGCGTTTTGATGCCATGTTGTTTTAGCTCTACCACCTAGACCTTGCCCAAATGTTGTACGGCGTATGTTGGGTATTTTCCTCCAAGTCCCAGGTTTTTTGACACCACCCCGGGAATGGACCATCTTGGAATGGAGGTCATATTACACCTACAAATAGCAAAACGATATATTTAATGTGAATTATATGACACAATAGTGAGTATTCAGACATGGCATGATGCATAACAACTCTGTATGAACATTAGCCAGAATACATCATTATATCGCGAGACCACAGCTAGCAAGCAGACGTAGTGAGTTGGCCCTTTACCCAACGCCATCTATTGAAATTTGAGTGTCCAGATCCTAAACCAGGGAACTCCACTCTCCCAAATAATGAACATGTAACTAAAAAAAATATTTTGGTCGTTTTAACAGTATAGGGTGAAGCTTATACTATAGCAGTAAAGCAGCCATAAGTAGCTTAAACTAAAATATAGTACCGTAAATCCTTGCCTATAAGTCAACCTAAGACTTTGGATGATTTGTCAGCAAAATCTCCCTAAGGGGGTGTTCATATATTAATTACAGGGGGGGTGTTGAGATTTCACCTGGAGGGGCGAAACATTTTTAAGCCCCCCCCCCTCGAGAGCGCGTGGAACGTTTCACGCCCCCCTCGGCGAAGGCACCAAAATATTTTCACCCCCCCTTTGAACTATACTAACGCGCGGGCTTTTTTTTCTAAAAAGGGGCTTAAATTTTTACTCCCCCCCCCTCAAGAGGGGTCGGAATTTTTTAGGCCCCCCCCTCAGAAGGGGTCGGAAATTTTTAAGCCCCCCCCCCTGTAACTAATAAATGAACACTCCCTAAAGGAGGGTAAAAGGTCCATGGCCTAAGCCAACTTTGTGAAGATGTATCTCACCAAAATGTCTCTCAATAGAGGAAGATTTCTGTGAAAATGACGACTCAAGTCCTACCATCTGTATTCTTTCCCTGTCATTAGGGTTTGGTTATTTTGTTTTGAAGTGAGAGTTTTGGGCAAATTTTGAAAATGCTAGAGTTAAAATGGTACAATTTAGTGTAATTTGATTACACTATTCCACTTTCCAATAATCTATTTCATGGCCCCAGACAGGTAAAATGAACGAATCGACATGAGCGTAGTGACAAGGGACAAAGCCTATTTCTTAGAATCAACAAATGACATGGGCTGGTGATATTTTTACAGTGTGAGCGACAAGGGACAACCCCTTTTTTGGAAATTGACAAGGGACATTTGTTAAAATTGGGGCCCTATCTCACTAAGGGAGTGGTCATTTTTTAACGACAGGGGGAGGTCGGTGGATTTTGCGCGCGAGAGGGTCAGAATTTTTTTGGTCCACCCCGCTAGAAGGGTCGAAATTTTTTCGGTCCCCCCTCCAGGCAGGTTGAAATTGAGCGTGGTCGACCTCTTTGAGCTATAGTAACGCGCGGGCTTTTCCGCTAAAAAGGGGTGTAATTTTTTTGGTCCCCCCCTCAGAAGGGGTCCAGATTTTTTTGTTCCCCCCCTTCAAGGGGTCCAAATTTTTTTGGTCCCCCTCCCAAATCCACCAACCCCCCCTGTTGTTAAAAAATGACCACTCCCTAACTAAGCCCATGTCCCATGTCGAAAAAAAGAAATGCCTGATGTGGCTTATAAGCCTATGGCCATGTCCCATGTCAATTTAAAGAAATGGCCATGTCGCCATATTGATCTTAAGAAATAGCCATGTTGCCATATCTAATTTAGGTGTTTAGGATGATAAATCGATTGGAATCCATGTTGAACATAGACGAATAATAACCAAAAAAATAATGCAGTGGGCATAATTGTGTGCAGATTCCACAAGTGGCATATGGCAGATTCCACGCATGTCCTTTATAAATGCCCATGTCCCTTGTCACTATCTTTCTATTCCTCCTGTCTATTTTAAGAAATGCCCATGTCCCCTGTCGATTTTAAGAAATGCTCATGTCCCTTGTCACTATATTTTTATTTCTCCTTTCGTTAGCCACTAGGCCTAAGCCCTATGTGACCTGTCGATTTTAAGAGACAGCCATGTCGCCCTGTCGATTTTAGGGGTTTACCCCCATATAGTTGATGCGATGGCTGGGTAAGCATTGACTATAGGGCCTAGTTGATGCTATGGCCGACTTTGTGTAGGCCTATATGATTTGATTTATTATACCCCCCCCCGCCCCTTTTAAAATACTGCAATTTTCATGAAATCAGCACCACCCCTAAAATCACATTTCTTAAGACTTTTCAGTCCATAAGACTTGTAACTGCTGTATTGAGAGTCTAAAGTAAACTTTGTGACGAGATATTGAGCTACCCAATAAAAAAAGGGCCAAATAAGTAATAAAAAGGGTTTGTTTTGAGTAACCCGGCCGGTATAATAATGTTGAAAATTGATTCCATGTTCTGTCCTACTGGAGCACGCACACTGGTACCCAAAGATATCAGCGAAGCCGACAGACCGAGTGGTCCTGGGATCGAGGATGTGGAGCACGGTGAGACTATGCTGGTTTGACACATCCCTTAAAGTTGAACTATGGGTATAGACCCCTAAAATCGACATGGCGACATGGCCATTTCTTAAAATCGACATGACGACATGGCCATTTCTTAAAATCGACATGACGACATGGCCATTTCTTAAAGTCAACATGTGACGTGGCCATCTAAGTGACACGTGACATGGCCATTTCTTAAAATCGACATGTGACATAGGGCTTAGTGACAGAAAAAAAATCCCTCATTTGGAGTACAGTCGGTTACCCAACTTTTTCTTTAGATTTTGTCCCTGTAGATTGTCAATATTCTAAATTTTCCTGGGGCCCCAAGCCCCCCCCCCTTAGTGACACTAGTGACATTACTTTTTCCATAGTGACATGTGACATGGTCATTTCTTAAAATCGACATGCGACATGGGGACCCCCCCCATCTACCTCCCCTGAACTGCTATTACTGAGACGCATTATCCATTTAAAATTGAATAACAAGTCCCGGTCTTTGTCAGATTTCAATTCCCAAAGTAAAGGTTGCATACTGGGGGTGTAGATGGGGGGGTCCCGATGTCGCATGTCGATTTTAAGAAAAGGCCATGTCCCATGTCCATGTCGCTACATATTCCCCATGTCCCATGTCAATTTTAAGAATTGCCCATGTCCCCTGTCACTAACATTTCAAACCTCATGTCACATGTCACTATCAAAGCCTCATGTTGCATCTCGATTTTAAGAAATGGCCATGTCGCCGTGTGGAATTTAGCCATCCACCCTCATCATACTCCATAAATCATGGCGGGAAATCCACATTTATAGGCAATATATGAGCATGAGCGACAATAGATCTATGCCCATTCCCAGGTGACACTGTCACCTTTCTAATACCAAGTGTAAGTTATGAGGACATGTTTATGTAATTAGTCTTGATTTACCTTGAATATATGTGTAGAGTAGAGTCAGCAGATAGGCATGGACATGGGTAACGTCTTTCCTTTGAAAAGAACAGATTCACACGGCTCCATTCCCATTGCTTCCACGGATGAGAATGGTAAAATGTGTCTGCACAAAAGACAAGTTACAACGATGTGTTAGTTTCTCCCTTGGCCACAAGATGTCTATCCAATCTTTCTAGGGCCTTATTCAGTATAACCTTATTCAGTATAACCTTATTTATGCACCGATTTACAAAGTGTAAATCTAAATATGAATGCCTGCAAATCACATATCCCATTTTCCACCATAAGAAAATGGTAATTGTATCACTATATAGTAGAAAATCGCGGATCAAAATCGTTTTTTGACGATCGTTTTTTGTTCTCCTCTGTACCACCAGGTCTGTGTGGGAATGGGATACGTTTGCATGACATAAAAAGATTATTACTGGACTTATATACATGCCCTGTATGATTAATATATATATCAGTGATGCAGTCATATTGTTTCAGTCACCGTTAAACTATTGCTCTAAGTCCCCCAAAGGCGGTGCGGGTGAATAGATTGTGGCCGCTATTCGGTGTCTGGAATTTATCTCATGCAGAAGGATTCATCATATTCATCTGTCCAGCCGGACAGAGGACATGTCCTTTCGGTGTTTCTAAGAGGAGAAAGCTGTCAACATCTCATTCTACCTTAAAGGAGAAGACGTGAGGATAAGGTGCACCGGTATAGTTCTGTGGTCAAGCGCACCATACGAATAATTCCCCTGAATGAGGTCTTTGTTACCTGTGTTGACACGTCCATATCCGAAGACCTGTGGTTTTCAAAGAGTGCGGATGAAGAATGAACATATGTAGATTCTTCCTTCTTCCATTTTTCAGATAAAAGTCATGGCTGTTTTCCCCACACTGAAACTGTTGGCATTAAATGCTGTGGTGGATAACGGGTTGGAAATGTCTCCTCTGCTTGTGGCTTCCAATCCCTTTCATACCAAAACAATTTTGGCAGTGGTCAACCAGCCCATCTTTGCACCCATAAAAATTGCCCTACCTCGACAGTAGTATAGAAGGTGCCCGGAGGACCTCCCTTTTTATCTAGGTCAATTAGTTTACTTTAGGTTAGTAGTCATTGCTAAGTAGGTCAATGATATGCGTGAGTTTAAGTAGGTCACTATATGGACATGTTTGAACATGAAGCCTCATTAATTATTCATGTCACACTTTTAAAATGTTAATGATATGCATAACATGGACATTTGGCAAGTGCCCAAAGTAAAAGCTCATTATGAATGCATTTAGGTCATCCTTTAGACATGTTTGAACATGTAGCCTCATTAATCATTCATGTCACTCCTAAGTTATATAGGATACTGATGGATATGAAGTTAGGCTGGAGAGAGCATTATATTTTGCTTAGATAGAACATATCTATTGTATGTGATATGAAGTCACCATATGGTACTGTATTCAAAGGAAAAATGGTTTGGATCTGTTTGTACATGCTTCAAAGAGGCACATCATTACATATTCGGTTGCTTGAGTTTGAGACATGTCTGGACACGTTTGACATCAAAGAGACCTAGCTGGACCCTATATGGCCATGTCTCACATCAAACAAACACTGCTGGCACCTGTTTGGGTACTGTCACATCTAACATATACCAATGGCACCTATCCAGACACATTGTTGGCACCTGTTTGGGCACTGTCACATCAAACAGATACGGCTGGCACCTGTCCAGACACTTGCTTAGCCCTTCAAAGAGGCACATCATTATATATTCAGATGCTTGCCAACCTTGTCTGCCAACTGAACATGTTCTTGTGGTTGTCTTGTACCAGGTTAGGCTATTAATCATTCATGCTGAATATCAAATGAGTGCACCCTGGACATAATGGCTCATTAAGAATTCATGAGTGAATAGCTCATTTTATATTCAGATATTTGCCAGCTGAACATGTAATGCGGATCGGACATGTTTTTGTTTAACACAGTTTAAAGCTCATTTTCATGAAATTGTTTCAATGAATCAATCTAATTATGTCAAGTATGATTACAATTAAGTGATCTATGGATGATTTCATTAGGGGGCATCAATAAATGAACTTGGTGGGTTAATCATTAATGTGTTATCTAGTCGATCATAATTGGTTTTGTCATAGGAGTATATCCTACTGTGTTAAGAGTTTAATTTGTACCAGTGAAAGCTTTCATTGCTTAAGCTATGTAGGATATAAATAAATATATGGGGATATGAAGTTAGACTGGATGGACTGCTTTGTTTGATTCAGTATCAATAGAGACAAAATATATATTGTATGTGACAATGAAGTCATCATATGATATTGTATTCATTGTTACATGCAAATGCCTCCACCATCCAGCTCCTCCCAATTAAAAAACAGGAGAAGGAGGAGAGCTGTGATCTATAACGTTAGCATTATAATTTAATTTTTTCTCAATATCAATATCTTTATAATGTGAGCCTATTTTTCTATATAAACATATTTAAAGAATCATATCTGTATAGTAATGCATGATCAAGAACAAAACACAAATAACTTTTTTTATAAGCTCTTTATTTCTGATGACATAGTAAAAACTCTGGGAGAAATGATATTCATTTTAATATATCACCAACACCTTGATATGTATGCATATATTTTTTTTGTCTTTTTATTTTTTCATCTTGTTTGATCAGTATTCCACGGACACCAGTCGCGATTCAGAAACTGTATATAATCCTGGGGTGATCATGTACAGCACGGCAACTAAAGACTTGGGAAGGTTGGCTTTGAATCTGATCTCGAGTCGGTGTTGGCCTTTCTTATCACTGGAAACACACCGTCATACAGGTTGAGATGCGACTGCACATTGAAGCAGAACAAACAGTTTCCGTCCTTGAAGTCTTCCTTAGAAAACGTGCTGCCCTGACCTTTGGTGACTGACAAGAAGGCGTCATACTCCTCCGAGAACTTGTTGTTGGCAAAGTCAGGCTCTAGTGGTCTGTCGGGAACGCTGTGAGACCCAAAATTGTAGGGAGACATAGTTCAGGTCAAAGTTTTCGAAATTGAAGGGCGACTTGGTCATACTGCCTCCAAACGCCTCCGCGTCCACCAATCCTAGAACGAGGAGGCTGGGGATCCGGTCAGACAACACCTGAGAGATGGAGAAAGAGTTGACATTGGCCGGGATGGTATGGTTCCTCATGTAAACTCTGGGGTAGGGGTACAGGGCGTTCTTTCCTGCTGCCAGCAGCTCGCTGTGATGTACGAGGACCTCAGGTCTCAGCTTGATGTAGTTGACAGTGAGATACATGCTCTCAATTACCACCTTGTATTTTGTGATGTTGTCTTTGGCCATGAGTCTGAAGCCGTCCATGCTCTGATAGAATGTGAGATAAATGTTTATCCCATTCAAAATGTGACGGTTGACTCGGTCGATGACTCCTACTCCTAGTCCACCTTTGAACGTTACCGTCTGTCCTTTGCTTGTCAACGCAGATCGGAGAGCACGATTCCCTCTAGTAGACTGGAATCCTCAGCCCGTCGGCGATGGGGATTTCCGGATTGGCGAGACAGCGGGATCGACAGACATCTCCCCTAAGCTCTCACTGAGCTCGTCACCGGAGTGGTGTTGAGCTTCAACTAGTCCCTTGACAGCGGAAGCCGTCTCGGGGTCCTCGTTTAGTTCGGACTGACGGAGCTGCTGCTCTGCCATCCTCACCGTGCTACAGGTGTCGTACGACGGGGGGAGTTTGATGGGAAACACAAAGTTCCCCGCCGCCCTCTCTTGTCTCACGGACCACTAGAACGAGTAGTCACTATTACCGACTCTTTTAACTAATTTCTTCGTGATTAGACGCGATCCCGTTATCCGGCGTGACCCAATTTCAGATTAATCAGGTCAAGACCTCTCCCGCCCGCAACTCGGGCTGTAGGGATCAACATGCCACTCGGGCGGCTCCCAAAAGTCAAATTTACTTTGAATAAAGAGCTCATCGGGAGTATTTGTGAATATGTATGAGAAATCAAAGATTATCCCACCGGATTATCCGTCCACCACCCTCTGGGATCACTCTTCTATTCTTTTCCATTGACTCTGAGCGCCCCTGTCGGTAGCACACATACAACATATAAAGACAATACAGGACACCACACTCGTTGTGTAAACAAGCTAGGTTACGGCCCCCCTAGCCACAAGTGTGGGGCTCCGCCGAACGGGATTACCGTTCGCATCAAGTAACCTGGCCGAAGGACACTCGTTCTTAACTAACAATCCAGCCTTGATTTTAGTTTTCCGTGCCCTTCTTCCTTCGCCTGCCGAGACTTTCTTTTTCACGGTCTTTCGGAGTTTTCTTCGTACCCACCTCTTGGGGGTATCCACTGACACCCCTTCCAAGGGTACAAATTTAGGCTCCAAACTCTCCTCCTCCACCTCCGTTTCCGGGGTGAGCTCCCTCCCAGCCCAAGCACGTAACCGAGCCACATGGCTCGTCCGGATACGCCCTGCTGCAGACTGGATCAATACAGTCGTCTGACTGATACATTTGACCACTGTGTGTGGTCCATCCCAGTTATTCGCCAGCTTGACATTACAGAGTGGTTCATGCAACCGGATCACCTTATCCCCCGCCACAAACCGCCGTAATTTCAATCCGGTGTGATAACCTACCTTCTGCCAATTAGCAGCTTTGAGCAAATGAGCCCTAACCGTTTCATAGGCAAACTTGAACCTCTCCCGGAGAGATTCCACAAATAGCACCGTACACAGTGCCTCCGGACTAATCCCTACCACTCCGAACACCAAGTCCGCGGGCATGATTAGATCCTCCCCGAACACCAGCAGGTTCGGAGTACAATTTGTCGAACTATGGACCGTATTATTATACGCATGCACCACAAATTCGCATTGATCATCCCAATCATCCATATGGGAGTTCACTAATGGCTTCAGAACCTGGATCAAGGTCCGATTAAACCGCTCCACTTGTCCATCGGACTGGGGTCGGTACGGATTGGTCCGAGTTTTGCATATAGCCAACTGATGGCACATAGCAGCCCATAACTTTGATTCAAATTCCCTCCCTTGATCGCTATGTAACATCAAGGGAGCCCCGAGATGGAGAATCCACCCCTTCACCAATGCTTCCGCACAAGTAGCAGCAGTATGATCCTCAAATGGGTACACTCTTGTGTATTTTGTATAGTAGTCCGAGACCACCATCATACACGTATTCCCTCTCGGAGTGGGTTTTACCCCACTGATAATGTCTACAGCTATCCGAGCAAACCTTACTCCGAATAGCTCCTGTTGTAATGGCAATTTTCCCAAACCCGGACCAGGCTTGCCCAAACAGCAGGCCGGACATGCCTCAAGAGGTCACCAGACATTCCCGGCCAATAATATCTCCGACTCAGCCGTTCTAGTGAGCGTTTCATTCCGAAATGCCCACTTGTAGAATGGCCGTGGCAATAGTACAGGATGTCTTTCCGCATAGCAGCCGGGATTACCATTTGTAACACCCTCCGCTTTCCTGGACAAGACTTCCACCTGCACAACAACGCATCCCGCATCTCTAGTTCATGGAACTGAGCCAGGAAGCGTCGCATTTCACGGTTCTCCAGTGATATTTCAGGTCTCACTGGACAGACCCCTGTAGGGACCAGCTCCCTCAGTCGTGCTATGGTAGGATTGGCTATCTGGTACGTCCTTATAGTGTCGGTGGACCAATCCAACAGGTTCTGCAACAACCCATCATAAGGCAAACGCACACCCGCTACCACGGCATTGTGAGCACCACAATCCCCACACTCCGGAAGCACACAACGGCGGACCGGACGTCTACTTAGGCAGTCAGCATTGATATGCTTCGTACCCGCTCGGTGTTGGATATGAGAGTTCTCCAACCCGAACTCACTGAGGTGATTCAACCACCGACCAATCATCCCCTACATGTCCTTAAAATTAAGGAGCCTCCTCAAGGCTGAATGATCAGTCTGTAATGTGAAATTACCTCCATACAAGAAGTGCCGAAACTTCTTAGTGTACACCACCACAGCCAGCAACTCCCGCTTGGTAGTGCAATAATTTCTCTGTGCCTTGTTCATACTGTTACTAGCGAACGCCAGCGGGACCTCTACTCCGTCCTGAACTTAGGACAATGCGGCCCCGATGCTCTCATTGCTCGCATCAGTGTCAAGGATGAAATGCCCTTTCTCCGTAGGGTATCTCAGCACGGGGGTGGTTAGGAACAATGCCTTAATCTCTTTGAAAGCATCGTTCTGTTCCCTCCCCCAGGGAAAAGGTTCTTTCTTCCTCCCCGGAGTCCAATGGCTCAACTTTTGTAGAGGTTGAGACACTCTAGAGAATCCGGGAATGAAGTCCCTTAAATAGGAACAGAACCCCAAGAAGGATCTCACATCCTTCGGTCCTTTTGGAACTTCCCAAGTCTCCACAGTCTCCAATTTCACAGGATCAGCCTGCACCCCTTCGGTGGAGATAATCCGTCCCAAATAGGCGGAAAAAGTTCACATTTCTTCGGCTTCAGGGTTAACCCATTGGACCGAATTCGCTCTAACACCTCCCCGAGGTTCAACGCACGCTCTTCAAACCTCTTGCCGAAAACAATGACGTCATCCAGATATTCCAGGCACTTCCGCCATAATAGATCACTCAACAGAGTTTCCATCATGGCCTCAAAAGTCGCCGGGGCGTTGCATAACCCGAAAGGCATCAGCTCAAACTGATACAGTCCAATATGGCTAGTAAAAGCCGTCTTCTCTTTATCCTCCTCTTTCATTCCGATTTGCCAATATCCGGACTGCAAATCCAGGGTGCAGAACCATTGGTTCCCACTCAACGAGTCCAGGGTCTCATCAATTCGGGGTAGAGAATACGCAGTCTTCTTGGTTACTCCATTCAGACGTCTATAATCGATACAAAATCGGATAGACCCGTCCTTCTTAGTAACCATCTGAACCGGACTAGACCAGGGGCTAGTGCTAGGCACAATCACCTTCTGTTCCAGCATGGTTTTCACTTGCTCTTCCACAACTCTCTTCTTAGCCAACGGCAAGCGTCGGTAAGGCATTTTAAATGGCTGGGCATCCCCAGTATTGATAGAATGCAGCACCTTGTCGGTTCGGCCCAAAGGCTCCCCCTCCACTTGCCATGCATCCTGATACTTCTCCACCAGCCTTCTCAAGGAATTGAGATCCCTCCGATCCGTCAGATCTGTTTCGGAGATCATTTTCTCAAGTCCATCACTCAAAGTGGTCGGGGAAGGGTCTCCCTTCATGCTCACATGACCAGCAGGCATCACTGCCTCGCTGGTGAACACCTCCCCCAACACAGTATCCTTTTTCAGATACTTAGCCCCTAACCCGGGGTTAGAGACCGGCACAACGGTCCAAGCACCATCACCCACCACCCAGTAAACAAATAACGTTATACACCATTTTATAACGTTATAAACGTTATATGTCAACGTTTTTCTAAGGCTCTTTAGTATGACATAACGTTATGTAAAATTTAAAACGTTATTTTGACGTAAAATGACGTTTTTTTGTTAGCTGGGCAGGGTGTCCATGCCCACCAGACCGATGCTTCCCAACATGGCCACATCCGGCTCCACAACTGCTTTTTCCTCTCTCCTAAGCCCCTTGCTTCGGACCAGCACGTCACATGTCTGTCCGGGAGGAATTTTCACAGTTTGGACCACCGTTGCCACTGTTGACACTGTCGGAGCAAACACTGCTCCACCGCACGGTACGGGTGCACGATCTGGAGTACCCCTGTACCAGGATTCAGGACCGCGTCATATAACGCCGCAAAGTCCAACCCCAGTATACCGTCGTCAGCAATATCCGCGATTGTGGGAGAAGCCACATACTCCTTGCCTCCAATCCGGAGCGGTATGAACGCGCGCCCATAAGTCTGCATACTTGACCCATCGGCCGAACAGGCGCTTACCTTCGTTTTGAAGTTATCACGACTGCACGGCATAAGAGCATAGAAGTTTGAGGAGATAAAGGAGTGGCTTGCTCCCGTATCTACTAAAAACTTGCCTGCCCTACCGGCCACAGTAACAGACACATACCACCGTTTCCCTCCCAGCGGAGACCGGTTCACAGTGAAGCGTCTAAATTCCTTCGGAGCAGCCAAATCTAAGCCATGTTTCTTCAAATGGTTGAAACATGGATGATCCGGGGAAAGCTGGGTACTCCCTACCCGAACAGTGTCAGTGACAGCCGCGACTTTCTCGTCCCCGTCCGTAATGGGCCTCCCTGCCTCATTGCCGGGCAACTGTTGGACTGGGATGTGAACCAGGCCAGCATCCGAACTCCCTAAGTTCGAAGCCACCCCTGGTTCCCTTTCTGCCCTTAGAACTCCACTAGGCTCTACCTCTCTAGTATGTTGGCGTACTTCATCACCAGGGGCTGTCCGCTCGCCAGCTCGGACCACCCCCTCTAGTTTCCCTCCTTTCTGGGAACTTTCGGGCTCGGAGCCGTACACTCCACAGCAAAATGACCGATCTCCAAGCATCTGTAACCCTTGGCGCCTCCGGTTGATCTTCCTCCTGTTGGGCTGGGTAGCCCCCTGAATGGAAGTCGTCATCTTCTCAAACAGTGCCGTGAAGAACGTGGCATCCAACATCGGAGCCTTTTTCTCCGACGGTTCCTTCTTCAGCGGAGGGTCTCCGACCCCCTCCGGCTTTTTATTCTTCCACGGTGGTTTAGAGGGTTTCCCACTCCTCTTAAACTAAGCCGCAGAAGCCGTCGCCTCCTCCTCACTGCTCTCCCCCTCAGACTGTTCCGGAGAACACTCCTTGATGGCGGAGGCCCGGGTTGGTACCCGGTCCCCCAGCAGCGACTTTTTGAGGGCGTGTATATCGATGGCCAATGACGTATCCGCCCTCCACGTGTCATACACTGTTTGTTGTACGTCTGGGTCCCTCAATCCAGAGACGAATTGAGAGAACAATTCCTTAGAAATTAAGGCGTCATGGATCCCTGAAGTAGAATGTACCTTCTTCACGAGTCTCATCAATGCAAGTCCGAAAACCCTGGGAGCCTCGTTCTTGCCTTGCACCCGCTTCTTAAAAGCGACCATTGGATCCATCCGGGCGGAGCCTCCGAACAATACAGTACAGATCTCCACCAGCTGTTTGAAAGAACCCTGCAGCCCGCATTCCTCTTTCCATTGCTTAACTGCCATCAGACCGTCTCCTAGGCGCAATCCCTTACAGATGTAAGGAATTGCATCGTTTTGATCCCAACCACTCAGGTTGATATCTGCCACTGTGGCTCCTAGCCATTCTTCCCACGAGTTTCTCTGCCAGTACGGGCTAGGTTCACTAGCGATCCGCCGGGCCGCGTTGGAGGATCCCCTAATCTTTGAGGTGATTGACAAACATTTGGAAATAGCCGTCGAGGCGTCCCTTTCCACACCTACGTTGTGCAACCCTATCCCCGCTATAGCAGGGTTAGTATCTAGAGCTCCTGCAACCCCGAGCTCAGAATTGACCGTCTCGGAGCCTTCTTCGGACTCTTCGGCCCTCGAGTCGCTCCAGTTTGCGGTGTGTGTTTCTGTCTCTCTAGATACGCTTGGTACGTACCATACGCCACTAGGTCCTTGGTAGGATCAATACCCTGACTGAACCACCAATTCTTTTCCAGATCTGTCATGTACTGGCATTGCTGGGCTAGAGCAGACAACTGTTGATGCTCGGCCTTCTCCTTCTCCAATTGTTTGGCTTGTTTGTTTGTTTGTTTGTTAATTCGTTTATTTAATCTGCTTTACATAGGGCCAGGCCCTGTTTGTGTAATGCAGCTCGTGTGCACATATATCAGTCGATGTTATTCATGATATACATACAGGCATTTTCCTTAAGGGATTTTTATAGTTCTTTATATAATATAATATGATATAATTATGAAAGAAGAAAATAAATATATTTATAAAAGAGTAATAATAATACTGCTGATGTTATAACAGTTCTGTTATCCTTATTTACACACGCTTGTGGATAGAACCCAAGATGTATATGGGTTCAACTTACTATTTACCTTCTCTGTCTCTGGGCCTCCTGCTCTTGTTGAGCCTGCTCTAACTTGGCTTTTGCGGCCTCACCGGCAGCCTTCAATCCCTCTGCTCGGGCTCTTAGTACTGCCGCCTCCTGTTCGGCCAGTTCCTCCGCCATTGCAGCGTTTTCACACATATGCTTCTTTTGTTGTTCCAAGACAGCTTCCTGTTGTCGGAACACCTCCCTTCTCTCAGTTTCAAGTGCCCTCTGCTCCTGAAACATTTTGTTTGTCTGACAGGACTGCCATTCGGACAAGCTTCCCGGGGTAAGGTAGCTCTTGGCAGCCTCTTCCTGAATCGACGCCTTCTTTAAGCGTTCAGCCTCCAATCGTTGCTCCTCTATGTGCAACTTCTCCTGCTGGGTAGTTACCAACTCCAACAACGGAGTTTGTCTCTCCGAACTGCCAGTCCCTGCTGCTACAGAGACTATTTCTTTTAAGATTGGACGAATGCCAGTCATACCCACCCTCTGAGAGTTTAGACTAGCCATTCCTCTACCCCGGGCTCGGCCGATTTTACCTGGACGACCTGATCGAGAGCTGGTTCTATCGTCACTCCGCGCCCACCTGGCAAGTTCGGCGTGTCCGAAAAACTCATGAAATGGCCAGCCGTCGGGCTCCCATTATCTGCTGAAGCGAAAGAAGTGCTACTGTCCTGTAGGCTCTGACGTGCTTCTAACAAGAACGTCTGTATAGCAGCTTTCTTTGTTCTTAACACATCACACTCCGTGCTCTGACTCTGACGTGTCTCTTTTAGTCTGTCCGCATCCCGAGCAAGTTCGGAACGCAATCCTTCTGCTTCGGACACCATGGTGTCCCTGGCCGAACAGATCTGATTCAACTCCGTATTGGCGGAGATGAATTCAGATCGAACCGCTTTTAGGTCTGCAGTCTTATGGTTGTATTCCGACCGGACCACGCTCAAAGACTGTGCAAGTCTCTCGTTCTCCCCCAGCAAGGTTGAGAGCCTCGCATCCTTCTCCTTTATTTTGGAGTTTCGGTGCGTTATTGCACCCTCCAAAGCAATCAGATTGTCTGTCCATTCCATAGACTTTGCCTGAATGGTCAACAATTCCCTCTGGGCCAACTGTAGTCGTTCCTGCACCCTGGCTTCTTGCACGTCGTCAAAGCGACGCTCATCCGGGTTGCCATACATCCGAGGTGTCGGAGCGGCTGCTTGGGATCCGCCAATGTTAAACATTGTGAGATTCATCTCTTCTAATGAACGACTCATTATTCCCGGACCTCTTGGTCTTGGGGTTTCATCCCCCCCTATTGGCACGACTGTTCTTCGTAGAACATCCGCGCCCCGTGCTGGGATATCTGCCGCTTCGTCGGCAAATGACCCCTCCGGGGACAAGGCTAATGCCTCATCAGGAGACCTCCGTGCTCCGGCTAGAGCACGCGGTCTGTGCTTTGCACAGGCTAACCTGCCTCTTACTCAGAACTGGTCACGGCACCAGTGTAATAAGCGATACTTTGGTCCTCTTTAATATTGTTATAGTATTAAGTAAAGGAACAAAGCCAACACAGTTCCGATCAAGTGATATGATCGCGGGGCCTCTGTCCAAGCGTGGATCCAGAGTGACCGACGAGTCCTATCGGATGCTGGGTATATATAGGCAGCCAGCCTGCGCGCGCACACGCAGACCGGAAGCCTATAGCGACCTCTGTCCATACCCCAAGCCCGAAGCAGATGCTGCCACCTGCCGTCGGGCTGAAGGGTTCGGACGGAGTTCGCAACACAGCATCCAACAGAACCCGTCATATAAACCCCGCATAACCCTAGCCCCTACAATGTTAACACACAGAGCAGGAACCAACATAACATGAGGGGGTGTTAATTTTTTAATTACAGGGGGGGGGTGAGATTTCACACGGAGGCGCAAATTTTTTTTACGCCCCCCCTCGAGAGTGCGTGGAACGTCTCGCGCCCCCCCCCACCCTAGTCGAAGACGCCAAAAAATGTTTGCCCCCCCTTTGAACTATAGTAACGCGCGGGCTTTTTTGCTAAAATAATTTTACGTCCCCCCCTCAAACCCACCACCCCCCCTGTAACTAATAAATGAACACTCCGTGAGGATAAGGACAGCTCCATTATGAACTGTATTTGATATAGGAAGAAGAACTCAACCAACTCGATCATTTGAGTCATAAAAGAAAGTGTTTATTCTCTATATTTGATGTGAATCACAATGTGACACCATGTTAGTCATTATCAATGCAGCTATCTCTAATTGACTGAAATAAACATGTATAAGCACATCTCATGTCTTCTATGATATTTGTTAAGTATCATAAAGTTACAAAATATGTTTCCCTGCAATGGGTGCAGTTTGATTGGGCCTTTTTACACTTTAAACATATTAAATTTTATGGATTAGGGCTACATAATTGTTTTAGAATTGCATTTCTGAATATACAGTAGTTGCTTAATTTGTTAAACAATACCACAACCTTTATTTCATCAGTGACTCTCCTTATTCTAGCATCCAGTTTGTGTAGATATTGAATCGGGACTTGTCTTGACTAATTCATTTGTGGTGGGTGTAAATGGTTAATGAAACTCTGAACCCAAGGCCTATTGCTGTCACAAGGTGTAGTTACATCAGGATTACTGAATGTCAGGGTTATTGACTGAATCGAAATCAACTTTACACAATTTGACCACTGTTGTGGTGGCTGTAAAATAAAAAATGACCATAGCATCTCGGGGGACTACTTCAAGTGGAGGAGGTCTTATTCTGTACACAACTGTAAGGTTTAAACTTCAGAATCGAAATTTGATGGGTAACTCATAAGGCTCACCCAGCAAAACAAGGGAAGCGTCCACTGGACGTCGCTCAGGTACCATGATCAATGTATTACACCATAAAGCACTACATTCTGACGATTAATTTTCTTCAAAAGCCTCAGATCTGGGCAGTTTTTTATTTGTTAGTACTCTAACTATGAGTTCTTATGGTGAATCAGTTTTTGTAAAATGAAACATCCAGGCTGTAATCAGCAATATACAATGCATATGACTGCATTTTGTCATTACAAATGAACTTTATGTAATAGTGGACATGTATACCAAAAGAAAGAAAAGAATTGCTATATAATCTTCTTCCTGAGAGGGTATGAGTGGTTTCCATGAAAAATAGCGAGTATTGTTGCCCAGCCACCAAATGAACGGTTTTCATGTTGCTGTAAACCAATAATATATTAAATCAGTTGCCACAGTTTTAATCCTTAAGTCATTATACTTTATGGGCAGATGACGAAACAACTAAACGTTATGCACAAAAAATCAGATAATCAAAGATGTATTCTAACATCCCCCATAGCCCCATATGCATACTTTCTATGATTTTCTGACTAATAAATCTAATCCAGTATCTATACAAAAACTGTATCTGTCCGGTGAGCAGGAACCCAGTCCCTTAGGCCTAACAGCATCCGCCAGGTGGCAAAAGTAACAGTAGCGGCCACCTGTGCGCCCCCTCGATGCTTCAGGGTCAATTGAATTTAGGTTGTGGTACATGGGAAAGACAGTCTTTCACTTAGTATGAGTATCTTGGTCAACAATTCAGGATATAAGTGGGTCAAATTTCTGATACAAAAAAACATAGAAATAGAATTGACTTAAATGCTCTGTGTAAAGTTTCCTGTTTGTCTTTACAAAACTTGTACTTTATGTCCGTGACATGTCTGTGGCTTCATCACTCAGTGAACATCAGACAGACCCTTGTGGTTTGATACATGTATCAGATGAAAGAGAGCAATAGTAAGCAGGCACAGATATCATAGAAATGTAAAAGGTTCCATATCCACTGCATCTTGCCCGAGTTTTTGACAATTTATTATTTTATATGCCCAAATTTGTTGTAAAGAGGCTATCCTGTTCTGAAATATATTTCAGATCAGGATAACATAGGTAGGATGACCCTCATTGTATTAAGGAGTCAGTATTTATTTTTTTACACCCTATTGCTAACAGTATCCTCGGTAGCAGGCAATGCAGGGATATGAGGTGGAGGTGGAAATCTGAATTAAATATTCGGTCTTAGCTCAGCTATACAAATTATCTTTCCTTCAGTCTGCTGAAAAAGGCCAGCAGCAAAAATGTTATAACTATTTACAAAATAAAAGTATTCAAATGGGCAGTCATGTGTATGCTGGACCTGCCTACCGGTACACCTGTCAACTGTATTGCTTGCACCTTGGACCTTTCTGATAGGCCTGTTCTCAGTCATCCTTGAGAAGGGATTTAAACGTATGAACTAAACATGTCATTAATATGGCTTCATCTCGTGTGAATGTCAGGCACACCCATGCAGTTTGATATATAACAACATTATCAAAGTGGATGCCATTAGATCATGCTGCAGTGTTTGTTGACCACAACATGTAAGGACTCATCACTTTGATACACCCTTGCTGTCTGAAACATGTTATTGTGGCTCCACCAATGTAGTGTGCTTCAGGACCCTCCTAGAGGAGGACAGAGGCTAAAGGTACCCTGTGGTAGTACAGCACTCTGCTGGGGCAGGACGCTGGTCGGTGAGCTTCTTTCAACCATCAACAGTATGCAGGATTCCAGGTATATTTTAGAAAGTGTTCACTATTCAGAATATATGTGATTCTCTCTTCTGAGTGGTGAGTATCTCAGGCCCATTGTTAATTAACTCTATAGTAACATGAAACATGGACATGAAACAATTTCATATAAATTGCTGAGCAATGACTAGTGACTACTGGTCGGCAGAGGTACCCACTTCAGCATGCAGTACTAGTCTGTGCATTATGTTCAGTCCTGGCTTGGTTCTATACATTATCCAATACTTATCAATTTTTTTATTTCCATTTTCCCAGTGTGTTAGTCTTGCTGTTCATGCTGGCATCGACCTTTGTAGCCGAGCACACTGCCCAAGACCTAAAACAAGGTAATGGTTCATTGATTATCATTGGCATACCCTGCATTATGTTTACTTTTCAGTGCCTAGGGGGAGACGACGCGGCAGCTCCGCCTGGTTTCAAACGCATGCGTAAAATTTTCCAGTCTAGCTGCCAAATGGATATTCAGTGGTGTGAGAGCCATTAGGTGGTGACCGCGATGGAAGTTGGGGGAATAACTATATTAGGTTATAATGGCATGTTGTGCTCATTAGACACAATCTAAAATATTCTTTTCAAGCACTTATGCTCCAATATGCTCCACCTGATAATTTTACTCATCATTTATCTCTTTTTTTATCAAGTGTAAGTTCAGTAAAACCTCCCTCATAAGTTTTGCAGTAACAGTTCAAAGTTGGCTTATTTTAGACAACCTAATATGTCAACTCAACTACCATGCCAAGTTGAAGAGCCAAGAGATCAGTGGACAATGTTACGCATGCGTTTGACACCAGGCACCCTGTCACAGTCTCAAACCCAGTCAACTCTAATGGCGACACGCTCAGTAGAGTGTCTGGAAAGTCTCATACCTAATCGCTGTTTGGTCACATCACCAGTAGCCAGCAGATCTTCATGATCCCAGGGAGACCATGATGGTACCAACTCACTACACGAGTATGTAGGGATAGAGGTTGAGACATGGTTCATTGTTCACCGTAACAGGCCAATTTTGAAATGCTTCATTGACTACTGTTCTATTTCGGTCCCCCCTCATCCAGCACTGGGCACGATGCGCCCATGTTGGTGACTGATTCTCATGAATGTGATGCAACTCCTCTGTCTGACCGTTTTTGGGGTTTTTGCTAATTATAATGAACCCATTCATTGTTGTATGTAATTTTTTTTACCTATCATGTCCAAAAAGTTTAGTTCTAGCAGACTATATATGGTTTACCCTACTTATGTACAATATTTCTCCCATATGAGGCCAAAAACCAGCCAAAAATTGTCGTCAAATTTTACCCCTAAGCGGAATACCGTGATTTTAAAAAAATCAACAGGTGCACTGCAGTCATTTATGTTTTTAACTATTAGAAACTGATACTTGGCTTCAACCTGAGTGAAAATCTTGTATATTTTTCTCATATAGGCAGCGCAGGACAATTATAATCGCTCAAGCCTACTTTCCTCTGTCTGACTGTTTTTGGGAATTTTTCTAGATTTGTAACCGGTTGCCATAGCCCATGGACATTATAACATCTGAAGGTCTATAACATGTTCCATCACACATTTAATGTCATGTAGCATTGGTTAGAAAAATCTCCATTCCTCATATCTGCCTCTTTTCCAAGCAGAGCGGTTATCAAAAAGTTGATGTAGCTCCATTCCTCTGTCTGACCTTTTTTTTTCAATCCAGTGGCCCATCCGGAATTCATTTAAATAATTATGGACAATATGTCCATCAGGTAGGCCCCATATGGGCCTCAAATGTAATCCAAACATTAAGACTGTGTGACTGACACAAACAAGGTACTGCTTCCAATTCATCTCTGGTTCCTGTGTCTGACCACTTTTGAGCCATCCTGACCATTTTTAGAAATCTGCTCTCACCATGCAGAGTTCAGTTATTAATCTACCTATCATATGTCCATCGTGTGGGCCTGTATGGCCTTCTAACATGATCCAAACATCAGGACTTGCTGACTGATACAAACAAATGGAGTATTGGTTTACTGCCTCCGGTGGCCCTGGTTCCTCTGTCTGACCACTTTTCAGCCATCCTGACCATTTTTAGAAATCTGCTGGCACCATGCAGATTTAAGTTATTAAATTACCTATCACATGTGTATCCTGTAGGCCCCTGTAGCCCTCTAACATAATCCAAACATCAGGGCTGGCCGAGCGACACAAACAAAGAAATGGAGTGTCAGTGTACTGCCTCCGGTAGCCCTGGTTCCTCTGTCTGACCACTTTTGAACCGTCCTGACCATTTTCAGAAATCTACTGCCACCATGCAGAGTCCAGTTATAAACCATCCATCATAAGTGTATCATATAGGCCCCTATGGCCCTCTAACATAATTCACTAGATAATTCACTAGATGACTGACACAGACAAATGGAGTGACGATTTACTGTCCCCGGTAACCCTGGTTCCTCTGTGTGACCACTTTTGATCCATCCTGACCATTTTTCAGAAATAGGCCGGCACTATGCACAGTTCAGTTATTACATTACCTATCATATTTGTATCATGTAGGTCCCTATGGCCCTCCAACATAATCCAAACAACAGGACTGGCCTGCCAACTCAACCATATATGTGTGCCCATCTTCTCAGTGGCCTCTCTCTGACCGGTCAGACAGAGGAACATATTTTCCTCTCTCTGACCACTTTTTACACACATTGATCAGAAGATAGTCCTGAAATACCATGCATCATGGGTAAAGTTTGTTTCTTCCTGAATAGTACATCAATATGGCTTTTGATTGACATTGATAGAAATATGAAAGAATAATACTGGCGGGCACTAGAACCCTATATTAGAATTCCTCTCTCCGACCGGTCAGACACATTGATCAAATGACAATTATGAATAACCATTGATCCCAATAGCATAATGTAGTATACACATGGACAGATGATGCATTTTGGAAAGTATATGCACTGTAATTTGAATGGACATTATGGTGGGCTACTCAGGAGAAATATGTAACATTTGTGAATGTTTCAGACTGCTAGAAAGTGAAAGAAACTGAGAAAATCTCATATTTCAAGGTGCCTGGGAAGGGAGAATGAGATGCATCATGTGTAAACTTTGTTTCTTCCCAAATAGTGAAACAATATGTCTTTCAATTGACATTGATAGAAACAGGAAAGAATAATACTGGCTGGCACTAGAGCCATATATTAGAATTCCTCTCTCTGACCGGTCAGACAGAGGAACTACTTTCCTCTGTCTGACCGCTTTTTTACACATTGATCAAATGACAATTATGAAATACCATCAATCCCAATAGCACAATGTAGTGTACACATGGACAGATGAAGGGTTTGGTTAATCTTTTTGACCAGAATTTCCATTGTCATATATGGTATGTTTCTCAGGAAAAACAGGCAAAGTTAATATAAGGAAATATCTTAAACTGCTAGAGGGGGAAAAAAAGAGAGAAAATCATATATTTCAAGGTGCCTGGGAAGGAGGAATGAGATGCATCGTGACCAAAGTGTTTTTTTCCTGACTAGTATATCGATATGTGGTCCAGTTGACATTGATAGAAATAGGAAAGAATAATACTAACTGCCAGTAGAGCCTTAAATTAATAATGCCTCTCTCTGACTGGTCAGACAGAGGAATAACTTTCCTCTGTCTGACCGCTTTTATACACATTAGTCAAATGACAATTATGAAATACCATCAATCCCAATAGCATAATGTAGTTTACAAGTGGGCAGATGAGGGATTTGGGCAATTGTATGGACGAAAATCTCCATATACATATATGACGGGTTACTCAGGAAAAATATGCAAAGTTTGGAAATATTTCAGACTGCTAGAAAGTGATAAAAAATGGAAAAAACTGAGAAAATTTCATATTTCAAGTTGTCCAGGAAGAAAGAATGGGACGCACCAAGGGTAAAGTTTGGGTTTTCCTGAATGGTATATTAATATGTCCTCCAACTGACATTGATAGTAATAGGAAAATATAATATGGGCTGCTAGGAGAGCCTTAAACTAGAATTCCTCTGTCTGACCGGTCAGACAGAGGAACGGTCATCAACATAGTCAACTTGCAATGGTTGACATGGCTGTCATAGACATGTATAACTACAACCAACCATCCAGTAGTGTCCACCCACACCTCTAGTAAACAAATATAGGAGTATTTGACAATATACCAAATTTACTCTGGGCACCCCCGACCACCTGAGTTGCATCACGTTCATGAGAATCAGTCACGTGGAAAGCAGCACCCTCAGACTCTACTATCTATAGAGTCGGCGCGGCTGAGACTGCCCCTTTCAGTGCCAATAGAATGAAAATACACTACTATCATTGCAGACCTAACAAAGCTTACGTTTTAAAGAGTGGAATTGTTTTTCATTTGTATTGATGTTTTTTATTCTTTCTTTACATGCCAGGGGACAATTGGATTTCATCATGTAAGCCCCACTAGCTTGCTTGAGTATTTCTGCAGGTCTGTGTTTCAAACCCCATTAGGCAGCACTTGGAGGTATATTGGGATTTATTCTTTGGTTATTATCAGCCAGCTGTTGACGAGCTGGCTGACAATGAAATAAGCCCTTTGTTCTTAGGCCCTAGACCTCTACAACATTTATGACTCATATTTAGATCAGGTGAATTTATTTTTTACATGTTCCTGACATGTTGAGAGCCTTCCCAATCTTTCTCTTGTTCCCTGTCTACTTTCATAGCATGCAGGCATCTGGCAAGAGGTACACTCTCCATCATTGGCAATGTACCAAAACTGCGTAAAGGTGCATGCACCTGCATGTCCCTCACTCTCCTTTGCACAGTTTCTGGTGATGATGGAGATTGAGATGTGACATCATATGTCACTTGTTAGCTGTTAGAGAGCTAGTACTATTATCCACAGTCTGCGGTGCTCGTGGATCCAAGTGTATCTTGGCATGTGTGTGTAATGCCCCTGGAGTGTGTGTGACGTGTGTGACGTGTGTGACGCCTGATGTGTGTATGACATCCCTGATGTGTGTGCATGAAGTCGGGACTATGTCACTTTAACACTTTGTGGTCACAGTCTGTTCTGGTGAACCCTGCACCCTCTTGTAGCCTCTCTGTAACTGACTTTAACATTCTGTAGTCACAGTTTGTTGAGGCATAACTGGTACCATGTTGTAGCATACATTAACTATCTGGAGTCTTGTATGTCAGCAATGTAAAGTACCTCTGACCATGGAGCATCTGGTGCTCTTTTGTCAAGCAAACAAGAAGAGTAGGGACAACCACCTTTGTGGGATGTCGTCCATGAACTGTGTCTTCACCAACACTGACAAAAGAGAACTTCTTACCTTCAACAATGATGTTTGAAAAGTGTAACAGGGGGAACACAGGCCCCCCCTTGAGACTCTGTGCGGTAGGCTGTAGGAAATAATCTCTAGCCAGACGGAAAGTAGTTGCATACTTACCAGTACCTGATCTGCTGGCTTGTTTGGTATGGAGCTGCGAATAATGCGAGGATAATGGACTGGCCAGTCTGTGGCACAGCACATGTGTGAGGCAAAATATTAAAGAGGGGCCTGTTGCCATGAGCAAGGTTCCACCGCTACAAGCCCTGTCCCACTGCTACAAGTAGACTCAACATACATGTGCACATGCACTTACACACTCATTAATACGTGCAACCTAGATGAGAAAAGAACGGACCAAGAGTCCAGTTACCTCTTGAGTGAATCCTGGGTGTCATGGCACACTTGGACGTAAAACAATC
Organism: Harmothoe impar; assembly: GCA_947462335.1. Classification (NCBI taxonomy): domain Eukaryota; kingdom Metazoa; phylum Annelida; class Polychaeta; order Phyllodocida; family Polynoidae; genus Harmothoe; species Harmothoe impar. The sequence goes on along the minus strand of OX381717.1, from coordinate 62,852,765 downwards.
AATCAACCCAACACCATCTCTTACCCACTCTGTAGTCACAGTCTTTCCTGGTTTACCCGGTGTCTGCTTCTGATAATATTCTAGCCTCTCTAGAATCACTGTCTGCCCTGTTGTACCCTGTGCCATCTTCTTACCTCTCTGTGGTCACAGTCTTTTCTAATGTACCTTGTGCTATGATCTAGCCTCTCCATGGTCACAACCTTTCATCTACTCCATTCACCTATATTCCCCACCACTTTGCTCAAATTAGATTTTATTGTTCTAACACGCACTGCCATGAAAAGCGATAGACCAGGCGAGGTGACTTGGTCAGGTGACCAAGTCACGGCAGTCACATTTGGTGGCCCACATCTTAGTGACGCCATAGCAACACCAATGAGAATGCAGCTTACATGGCGTGACGTCACTGATCAAGATGGATGCCTCTACTGGGAGGCTGGCGATGTGGTGACCTTTTATAGTGTATTTACAGCCGTATTAACAGTATATTTACAGATTAGAATGTGTTTTGTTTGTTGTCACAACTGCATTTAACCATGCTGCACCGTCTCGGGAGCCTGTCCCATGGCACCTGCACTGCCCCTGGACAGGCTTCCTCAACGTCGTGGCTTGGTCTAGAGGCTCCTCTTGCTGCACCGTGGTTAAAATCGTAGACAAATGTATTATCAATTTGGATTAAAATCGTGCACGATTTTACTCTACCTATTGAAAACACACTGTAGAACACATTGGTTGGACCCCATTGGAGCAACCTCCTGAGCTGTTACTGGCCATGGATAGCACCTCAATTCCCTCCAACCCATGAATAACATACTTTTACAGTATTTCAAATGTATTTGAGTAGGTTTTTAGAATTTGAGAAAATTTGGATATACCCACTTTAATGTTCATTTTGACAAATGTCTATGTGAATCATATAGATGTCAAGCTTACTGAGCTTCTTTGTCAAAATGAAGAGAAGGAACCTATATTCCAGCTACAAGTAGTTAGTGGAGAAGTTCAGTACTAATGTAGGAGTCTGCTTGTCATACTAATGATGGGAATATATTGCAAGGTATTGGAGGTAAAGGCGACTCAATGAGAAGATACTTGCCAATAAACTCTTAACCTGAGCTGGATTTAGAATCTGTATGGTTGTGTGGTCTCTACTAATGTTTCATGTTGAGTGAGCTTATCATCACACTTGTGATTGTAAAAAGAATAATATAGCCATACAGTGACATCTTTGCTATAAATACCTCGCAGCATAAAACTGTAAATCAGTGTTACCCTAAATGTTTTTTTAATGTTTTCGGGAAGTTTGCTGACATCTTCAGTTGCACTCGTTTTTCACAGATGTATTTAAATGGCCTTTACTATACCTGTTATGCACCTTTATTTCAAGAGCAAAGAAAGAGGAATCGTTACTTATTCTGCTATGTTGCTGTGATGTTACATTTGTCATTGTGTGCTTTGTGGATGAATGGTGTGAGGCTTTGTGAGTGTATGCTGCTTGAATGCAGCAGTAGTGGCAAGTTACATGCCCTGACTGCATTTATGCATTATGGCAACCAAGACCTGTTATGCCTCTTAAAGCAAATAATTGATCTACCTGACCAGGTTTTAAAACTTAGTTCAAAGATTTCAGTGATTAATACGCATGACTTTCAATCACAGCAAAATTTTAAATAGTTCACTGATCTGCAGAATGACAAATATCTAAACACATTTAAAGCTCTCAAATTTAAAACGGAATGATATGATATAAAAAATATTTTGATTTCATTTTTGAATGAAGGATGTAGTAGGGGTAAGATGAAGAGTCAAAAGGAGATGTTTTTCTATCATAAAATTTTAAAACATATTTGAAGTTTTCTCTGTCTAAGGTCTAGAGGTCTAACTATACAAGAACAAGGTATGAATAACAATAACTGTGTTCACATTTACTATTGGGCTTTTGACAAATTCTTAGTTTTATTGTAAGTGTTCATGAAACAGAATTGAATTAACCTAAGAAAATAACTCATGATGTTAACACACAGAGCAGGAACCAACATAACATAAGGGAGTGTTCATTTATTAATTACAGGGGGGAGGTGAGATTTCACACGTAGGTGCGAATTTTTTTTACGCCCCCCCCTCGAGAGTGCGTGGAACGTCTCGCGCCCCCCCTAGTCAAAGACGCCAAAAAATCCCCCCCCTTTTGAACTATAGTAAGGCGTGGGCTTTTTTGCTAAAAAAGGGCTGAAATTTTTACGCCCCCCCCAAACCCACCACCCCCCCCTGTAACTAATAAATGAACACTCCCTAAGGATAAGGACAACTCCATCATGAACTGTATTTGATATAGGAAGAAGAACTCAACCAACTCGATCATTTGAGTCATAAACAAAAGTGTTTATTCTCTATATTTGATGTGAATCACAATGTGACACCATGTTAGTCATTATCAATGCAGCTATCTCTAATTGACTGAAATAAACATGTATAAGCACATCTCATGACTTCTATGATATTTTTTAAGTATCATAAAGTTACAAAATATGTTTCCCTGCAATGGGTGCAGGTTGATTGGGCCATTTTACACTTTAAACATATTCAATTTTATGGATTAGGGCTACATAATTGTTTTAGAATTGCATTTCTGAATATACAGTAGTTGCTTAATTTGTTAAACAATACCACAACCTTTATTTCATCAGTGACTCTCCTTATTCTAGCATCCAGTTTGTGTAGATATTGAATCGGGACTTGTCTTGACTAATTCATTTGTGTGGGGTGTAAATGGTTAATGAAACTCTAAACCAAAGGCCTATTGCTGTCACAAGGTGTAGTTACATAAGGATTACTGAATGTCAGGGTTATTGACTGAATCGAAATCAACTTTACACAATTTGACCACTGTTGTGGTGGCTGTAAAATAAAAAATGACCATAGCATCTCGGGGGACTACTTCAAGTAGAGGAGGTCTTATTCTGTACACAACTGTAAGGTTTAAACTTCAGAATCGAAATTTGCTGGGTAACTTATAAGGCTCACCCAGCAAAACAAGGGAAGCGTCCACTGGACGTCGCTCAGGTACCATGATCAATGTATTACACCATAAAGCACTACATTCTGACGATTAATTTTCTTCAAAAGCCTCAGATCTGGGCAGTTTTTTATTTGTTAGTACTCTAACTATGAGTTATTATGGTGAATCAGTTTTTGTGAAATGAAATCTCCAGGCTGTAATCAGCAATATACAATGCATATGACTGCATTTTGTCATTACAAATGAACTTTATGTAATAGTGGACATGTATACCAAAAGAAAGAAAAGAATTGCTATATAATCTTCTTCCTGAGAGGGTATGAGTGGTGTCCATGAAAAATAGTGAGTACTGTTGCCCAGACACCAAATGAACGGTTTTCATGTTGCTGTAAACCAATAATATAGTTAATCAGTTGCCACAGTTTTAATCCTTAAGTCATTATACTTTTAGGCAAATGACGAAACAACTATACGTTATGCACAAAAGATGAGATGATCTAAGATGTATTCTAACATCCTCCATAGCCCCATATGCATAATTTCTATGATTTTCGGACTAATAAATCTAATCCAGCATTTATACAAAATTTGTATCTGTCCGGTGAGCAGGAACCCAGTCCATTTGGCCTAACAGCATCCGCCAGGTGGCAGTAGTAACAGTAGCGGCCACCTGTGCGCCCCCTCGAGGCTTCAGGGTCAATTGAATTTAGGTTGTGGTACATGGGAAAGTCAGTCTTTCACTAAGTATGAGTATCTTGGTCAACAATTCAGGATATTAGTGGGTCAATTTTCTGATACAAAAAAAAACATAGAAAAAGAATTGACTTTCATGCTCTGTGTAGAGTTTCCTGTTTGTCTTTACAAAACTTGTACTTGATGTCCGTGACATGTCTGTGGCTTCATCACTCAGTGAACATCAGACAGACCCTTGTGGTTTGATACATGTATCAGATGAAAGAGAGCAATGGTAAGCAGGCACAGATATCATAGAAATGTAAAAGGTTCCATATCCACTGCATCTTGCCCGAGTTTTTGACAATTTATTATTTTATATGCCCTAATTTGTTGTAAAGAGGCTATCCTGTTCTGAAATATATTTCAGATCAGGATAACATAGGTAGGATGACCCTCATTGTATTAAGGAGTCAGAATTTATTTTTTTACACCCTATTGCTAACACTATCCTCGGTAGCAGGCAATGCAGGGATATGCGGTGGAGGTGGAAATCTGAATTAAATATTCGGTCTTAGCTCAGCTATACAAATTATCTCTCCTTCAGTCTGCTGAAAAAGGCCAGCAGCAAAAATGTTATTACTATTTTCAAAATAAAAGTATTCAAATGGGCAGTCATGTGTATGCTGGACCTGCCTACCTGTACACCTGTCAACTGTATTGCTTGCACCTTGGACCTTTCTGATAGGCTTGTACTCAGTCATCCTTGAGAAGGGATTTAACCATATGAACTAAACATGTCATTAATATGGCTTCATCTCGTGTGAATGTCAGGCACACCCATGCAGTTTGATATATAACAACATTATCAAAGTGGATGACATTAGATCATGCTGCAGTGTTTGTTGACCACAACAGGTAAGGACTCATCCCTTTGATACACCCTTGCTGTCTGAAACATGTTATTGTGGCTCCACCCATGTAGTGTGCTTCAGGACCCTCCTAGAGGAGGACAGAGGCAAAAGGTACCCTGTGGTAGTACAGCACTCTGCTGGGGCAGAACGCTGGTCAGTGAGCTTCTTTCAACCATCAACAGTATGCAGGATTCCAGGTATACTTTAAAAATTGTTCACTATTCAGAATATATGTGATTCTCTCTTCTGAGTGGTGAGTATCTCAGGCCCATTGTTAATTAACTCTATAGTAACATGAAACATGGATATGAAACAATTTCATATAAATTGCTGAGCAATGACTAGTGACTACTGGTAAGCAGAGGTACCCACTTCAGCATGCAGTACTAGTCTGTGCATTATGTTCAGTCCTGGCTTGGTTCTATACATTATCCAATACTTATCAATTTTTTTTTCCAATTTCCTAGTGTGTTAGTCTTGCTGTTCATGCTGGCATCGATCTTTGTAGCCGAGCACACTGCCCAAGACCTAAAACAAGGTAATGGTTTATTGATTATCATTGGCATACCCTGTATTCTGATTGTTCACTTTTCAGTGCCTAGGGGGAGACAACGCGGCAGCACCGCCTGGTGTCAAACGCATGCGTAAAATTGTCCAGTGTAGCTGCCAAATGGATACTTAGTGGTGTGAGAACCATAAGGTGGTGACCGCGATGGAAGTTGGGGGAACTAACTATATTAGGTAATAATGGCATGTTGTGCCCATTAGACACAATCTAAAAATATTCTTTTCAAGCACTTATGCTCCAATATGCTCCACCTGATAATATTTTTCAATTGTAAGTTCAGTAGAACCTCCCTTATAAGTTTGCAGTAACAGTTCAAAGTTGGCTAATTTTAGACAACCTAATATGTCAACTCAACTACCATAGACTTCTCTATCGGCTAACTCTTTTTGATGTGGATGTAGCATCGACGTCTTGTGACATTTGTAGTATTACAGTATTATCACTTTTTCTCAAACATGCCAAGAGCCAAGAGATCAGTGGACAATGTTACGCATGCGTTTGACACCAGGCAGAGCTGTCACAGTCTCAAACCCAGTCAACAAGCCAATTTTGAAATGCTTCATTGACTACTGTTCTATTTCGGTCCTCCCTCACCCAGCACTGGGCACAGGGTTATGTAACAGCGCCACGATGCGCCCATGGTGGTGGAAAGCAGCACCCTCAGACTCTACTATCTATAGAGTCAGCGCGGCTGAGACTGCCCCTTTCAGTGCCAATAGAATGAAAATACACTACTATCATTGCAGACCTAATAAAGAGTGGAATTGTTTTTCATTTGTATTGATGTTTTTTATTCTTTCTTTACATGCCAGGGGACAATGGGATTTCATCATGTTAGCCCCACTAGCTTGCTTGAGTATTTCTGCAGGTCTGTGTTTCAAACCGCATTAGGCAGTGGAGGTATATTGGGATTTATTCTTTGGTTATTATCAGCCAGCTGTTGATGTTACATGTTGAGAGCCTTCCTGATCTTTCTCATGTTCCCTGTCTACTGTCATAGCATGCAGGCATTTGGCAAGAGGTACACTCTCCATCATTGCCAATGTACCAAAACTGCGTAAAGGTGCATGCACCTGCATGTCCCTCACTCTCCTTTGCACAGTTTCTGGTGATGATGGAGATTGAGATGTGATATCATATGTCACTTGTTAGCTGTTAGAGAGCTAGTACTAGTTATCCACAGTCTGCGGTGCTCGTGGATCCAAGTGTATCTTGGCATGTGTGTGTAATGCCCCTGGAGTGTGTGTGACGTGTGTGACGCCCGATGTGTGTATGACATCCCTGATGTGTGTGCATGAATTAAACATTAAGCTATTGAGCTATTGAGGAATACTCCTTTTAATGAATGAAGTTATGCTGCGAAACTTGAGTTATGTTTACTTTTGAAAAGCTATTAAGAAATAATCAATCACACTTCATATGAAAATTTAAATATGTCAGAAGAACATCCCAGGCAACATTAATATCTCCCTAATTTGGGTATATTTATGGGAAAAAACATGTATAAGCTACCTTCTATATACACTAATGGTGCTTGCACCACATTAAAACATGCTAACAAATAATATTCTGCAAACTGGACCCATTTGTTGTCCATTAAAAGAATTATAGACTATAAAACTAGCCTTAATAGTGTCCAACTCTTAAAACTATTTAAACACACACACATATATATATACATATCTAGTATACCGTCTATAAGCCTCTTGAATGTTGGGAGCTTCAACATAGCCAGAAATTGATGATGAGCCCAAAATACTGAATACATAAGTTTATAACAGGATTTCCATTCATAACTCAGCCAAAAATACTTTTCTATTGGAATCGGCCAGATACTGCAATATAAAGAAAATTGGTTTATAAGGGTGTAACCCCTATTTTAGATTTTTCTCATTTTGACTATGGAAATATGCTAAATTTTATAACTCTCCTAAAAATGAATATGTTTCCATTAGAAAAGGCTTACACAAGGTATAAACAGATTTACCACCAAAACTAGTGTTAAATAAATTGTTCATTTCAAACAGCATTTCCGTGGTGAAACTCAAGAAGCTCTAAATGGATTATTTTTTGATATATTTATAATATATTTTAATGGGATATCAGAAATATGAAAAATTTGTCGATCAAGTTTTTTTTGATAATTCTACTGGTGTTCATGTTATACTGTCCAAAATGTCTGCAAGAGTGTTGAATTGCCTCTTAAAGTAATAATTTCTGCTAAAAAATTGTTTATGATTGCCACTGGGAGGACCTTTGATTCTGATGAAATGTAAAGGTTGATGATTTAATTGATTTTTTTTAATTTGAAGAATATTGTTATCACACAAAACCCAACACAAGAGTTTTATTTTTTTCTGATTTGTATTTGAAGTCTCAGGTATTTGATGACATTTTCTGGTGATCTCATAATGCTATGTTTTGATTCATTAAATAACTCTTCATCAGACAGAGGATGCTTACTTGAGTTCAAGGTATTGAGGTACTATAAACGATCACATTTTGTTACAAAAATGACCGTAACCATGGTACCTGACATGTCATCAATATTTATGAATAAATATATACATGCAAGTACAGCCTAGGTTTGTCCAAAGCAAACCTAATACTTTCTTGAGAATCCAAGTGGTGAATATAACACAACAGATGGTGGTCTACATTATAGGCCTATACTTAGGTTATAATATAACATTTTGCTATTTGAAGTAGACATGACAAGACTTATGCATGACAGGTAGCCTAGAATTATAAATATAGGCGCTTGGGTAGCCTACAAAAAAAGAAATATTTTGGTATTTTTACTTTTTCTCAGAAAGGACATATTTAGAATAAAGTGTGAATCAGGATTATTTCTGACAAAGACCAAGACGTCCAATACTTGAGGTATAGGTGAATGATCCTGCTGCACATTTTCCTGAACTAGTGTTTAAAGAGGTAGTGGGGATTCATGTTGAAATCTTGATTAATCATTTTGTCGTTGAATCTTTATCAGATGCTGATAGAACTACCAATACAACCTTAAAGAATGCTCCAGGCCAACCAACTGGATTCACAGAGGTGCCATCAGCAAATAACAGCATGTCACTGACTACTGAAGGAGACTGGAGCCCCTTTCTTCCTGGAGATATTCTGAACAATGCATTTCTAAAGAAGGCTAGGTTTTGCATGGATTTGTGTTTCAATGAGCAAAAACTGGTAACCATCATCATAAGAGTCATTCCAGCCATTCTCATCAAATTCAGAGAATAATCCCCACTTGACCTCCTCAGATTTGAATGTGCTTCCTTCCTAATGTAGACCCATATAATAAATAGAGCTGTGCTCACAAACAGGATGAAGCAAGTACACTGTTTCTACACCTTATTTCTGACCCATTTCCTAGGGCCTATAGTTCAGAAATCGCTTGAGTTGAGGATGGGTCGTTCTCTGAACTGGTTCTATGGGTTACTGGCATGAGGCAGATTTAATATCAAAGTGTATAATATAGAATTTCCCATTTTGCTATGTGGTCAAACTTGGGAAATACACCTTTCCCTTTTGATGATGAGTTCAGAGAGCTCTCCCAACAATAGTAGTGATTACAATTGGACCACAATTGTCTTTCTGTGTCTATATTACTATGTCAATAGGCATATGTATTACCTTAAGGGGTCGTAATAGGCAAGGATCACTACAACATTTTAGCATGTGTACTGTAGTAGAAACATGTTAACCCTGTACATATTATACATTGTTGTGACCGTGTATAACACCATAATCAAATTCCTTCCATTATTTGCCATTATGAAAGCTGTGGAATCTAAATGGAACAAAAACGTTCCATTTTGGCTTCTTTTCATTAGAACAGCATTATTGTATGGAAAAAAGGTATATTTCTTAGGTTTAATGATTTAAATCGGTTTTTGATATCATTATTGAGGGCACTTTTCTTTCGTTTAGTGATACTCCTATTATTAAGGTCTACAGAGGTGTTCAAAATTGCATAGTTACCAAATATATGTAATTTTTTCCATTAAATTAACCGTTTTTTGGTGACTATGCAAATTTGAACAGCTCTGTAGACCTTAATAAAAGGAATATCACGAAAAGAAAGAAAAGTGCCCTCAATAATGACACCAAAAACCTATTCCAACCATCAGATCTGAGAATCGGGTTAAATTTTTGTCCCTTAACGCTGTTTAAACCAAAAGAAGCTATAAAAGAACGCTTTTGTTCTTTTTACATTCCACAGCCCTTAAAATTCTAGAAAATTCTAGAAAATTGATGAAGGCAAGATAAATGGTTAGACAAATTCACAAAATGTAAGAATTGACATACTTTTGAATAATTCACAGATGTTCAAGTATCTGCTGAATCCTGCCTATTACGACCCCTTAAGTAAACAAAGATTATTCAGGGAAATATGACTGTCTGAAAATGACACAGAAATAGAATTGGCTGTATTGACCCCAAAAATATGGCCATGTGGGATAGGTGAACCCAGACCAGAAAAGTATATATATAGTTGAAAGAGCTATATCTCCCCCTTATATTGATGTAAGAAAAAAACTGGGTTCTCATTTCCTTCATAGTGTTGTAATCCAATGAAAAACACAGATTTTCATTGAAATTGACTATGAGGACATATTTAGGTAGCTCTCCAATCAAAAGTAGTCTTCATGAAGTGTTCCTATTTTGGTTTCTGTATCTACCTAAAATTGTTAAAAGGTATGCGCAATACCATTGGTAAAATATGTGAAATTCAGGAAATATTACTGACTGAAAATGGCCGAGATGTGAAATTAGCACTTTTGACCAATATGAGTCGAAAATCAATTTTGGCCCAATTGTAATGACTACTACTCGTAGGAGAGCTCTCTGAACCTGCCTCCATGCTCAAAGGGAAAGGTGTATTTCCCAAGTTTGACCACAAAGCAATATTGGAAATTCTATATTATACACTTTGATATTACATTTGCCTCATGCCAGCAACCCATAGAACCAGTTCAGAGAATGGCCAATCCTCAACCCAAGCGATTTCTGAATTATAGGCCCTTGAAAATGGCCCAAAAATATGATATAGAAAAAGTCTACTTGCTTCATCCTGTTTGTGAGCCTGTAGGATCTGACATAATAGGAATTCTGCCTAAATATTTTGCACAGCTCTATCCATTATATGTGTGTACATTAGGAAGAAAGCACATCCAATTCTGAGGAGGTCAAGTGGGGAGCTGTTGATGAAATTCAACGGAGTTACTCATAAGTACTATTCCAATAATTTCTATTTGACTTATGAGTTAACTACCTTTGTGTGAATATAATAGATTATTGGATGAATGAAAGAGAAGAAATTGATTAACAAGTACAACTGGTCAGGAATACTGCATTAAACAATTGTTTATTGATGAAGCTGTTAAAATTTAATTAAAATCTAATTCTTGTGGTCCATATCTTATTCTTATTACTTTGCTCAAACCTTGTGAATTGTAAATATATATTGTTGTTATTATGTGTGCTCATATTTCAGCAAGGTTTACGTAACTATTGGCCATATCTTTATCCAAACACTGGAATGTGGAAAGGTCAAATATCTTATTCAACAGCTGTGCTATTTAGCAAGGCTAAGGATATAGCTGTGGACCCTGACCTCCGTGCAAAGTTATACTGTTTCCTCATATCCTACCCACACTGGGGGGAGTTGTCTGTGCAGTGTACGCCTGGCAATTCAACAATTTTCCTTAATATGTGGAAACAGTCCCCTATTGGGATGCTGAGAGACAACATACCACTGTCAGTGTTTAATGCAATATTGGCATTTCTCTCCTTGATATTAGGAATTTTTGGTAAGTAATAAATCAAAATGTTTGTCAATTCAAATAATATCATTTCACTTGATCATACATATAATTGTGTTATTATGTTTGCCTTAGATATTTCTTGGAAGTATGTGGAATATGTTGTTCATAATGTAGTCTGTTATTGTTGTAGCTGTTAGTCTAGGTCATGTTCTAGACCAAATGAAGCTTTGAATGGTTAAGAATTCATTTGTCTTTTTCTTCAAGTAAATACTTCACCTCCGGACTTCACCATCACTGCTAATTTGCTGAAGTGGATACTTCTGTAAAATAAGATATACTGATACCAACTACTATACAGATCTATCAGGCAATTATATCTCATAGCTAGTGCTGAATGATATTGTTGCATTACAGGGAATATTTTGATCATTGTGTCTGTATTGGTGAAGAAGGAGCTCAAGTCTTCAACTAACTTAATCCTGGTTGGTATGGCAGTGGCTGACTGTCTGAACTCAGTTACCATTGTGTTTCATGCGGTAAGTGGAATCAATATGGGCCCTATACCATATTCTATACAAGAACTATACACACGTATCTGGGAAGTTATGTCATTACCAATTTCTCAATATAATATGGAGGGTTCATATGTCATGCTTATACTCCTTTGATTGAGACTACAGCTGCAGCCCATCCTGTACGACTGATGGCAGATTTCCTGTTGATGGGGTCAGACAGATACAATTGGTACAAATACATATATATATATATATATATATATATATATATATATATATATATATATATATATATACATATATATATATATACATATATATATATATATATATATATATATATATATATATAATCTATGTATAGGTCTCATATAACCACACTATAGAGAGGATGGAGGATTTCCAACTTTTCAAATGGGGTGGTCCTAATGCTATTTTTATTTACTGTAACAGGTCGACATAATGGAGCAAATCTACACAACTTATTATCCTGTTTCCCCATCTTGCCTGCATAACCCCAGCAACTTTCTTTGTCCAAAATCCAGGTGACCAAGACTTGGATAGTTCCACTGCTTCTCACCTGGTGTTAGTGTGAGCAGCTTAGTATTTCAACGGTATATATATATAAATATATATATGGCGCCAATGTTGCGCGGCAACATTGGGATATATTCCCCAGGTGGAGTAAGTGTATTCCCTAGTTCACCACCTGCCCACCTGGGGGAGCTAGGTCCCTTGATGCCTTTGTTGGTGGCAACCAATCAGTAGGCCTATGCTTGTAGTATGGAAGGTTGAGATTTTTTTTTTCTATTATTGTTACTGTGATACTACTTATGATGTTAATAAAAATGGCCTCCTGACCGTGTCTGGCTGGGGCAAGAGTAACCTGTGTCATCTCATCTTGTTATCAGTTACAGAACCATTCAGGAATATATATATATATATATATATATATATATATATATATATATATATATGTATATATATATATATGATTATAAGTGTTTAGGATGTCAACATATAGTGTTTATATCTCAATAAATCAAACACACACCAAGTGGCCACTCTGTCTTTGAATGTGATTTCAATGAGCACTCATAATTTGTTGTTATTCTAATTGTGCTTAAACCTCAGTAAATCAACTGTATATCATGTTTTACAATAGCATGATACACAGGAATCGGGTAGGTGTGAAAAAATAGTACAATATATATCTTGACAAAACCCTTCATGCTTGTGCATCCTGTGATTCGGCAGAAAATCTAATAATTCAAGGGAGCCACCGCTGTGTACTTTCTACATCATTCTAAATGGTATCACCACAGTAAAAATTAGGTGGTTAAGATGCTTACAAGAAGTGTTGGTATCTCAATACATCAAACACAAACAATTTGACAGCTCTACTTTTGAATGTTTTTTCTTGAAACACTTATACCTTATTGTTGTTCTAATTACTCTTAGAACTTGGTTAATCGATCATATATTATATCCCCCAATAGAATGATATACAGGAAATAGGATTTGAGGGTTGTAGTGTAGCCTTGCTATATGTAAATGGTATCATTATACATTATCAAAGGGGATTGCACAGAAGTTAACTCATTTATCAAGCACTCGCTTGCATTGACCATTAATGAATGAGCTATTTATCAAGGGTACTTCTCGCAAACTCATTGGCTGATATAATCATACTAGTAAATTCAGAGTTGATAACATTAAATCTTACAGTACCTGGATACCTTCCTATGGAGTGTCACAAACCCTGTTCTAGGACCTGCAGGGTGTGCAGCTGTGAGAACCCTGAAGGAGTTCAGTCAGTTTGCTGCAGTAAACCATCTGGTAACTCTTAGTTTTGAAAGGTAAGCATCTAATGACACATGGTACATATATGCAGATTGTATTGACACAAATCAATCAAGTCTAAGATATAAGTTGGCATTAGGCTGGTTTTACATCTACATATGATCACTTGATGATGACATTGATGCTAATTATGGTCTAAGTGTACATTGAATAGAAAGACCAATAATCACAGCTGCTGCTCCGAGAGCAACCCCATGAATATAAGGCACCATGCCTACTGTTATTTAACATATTTGTCCTGCCTGTTTGGCCATAAGATTTACTTTATTGATGGATAATTATTGAAGCTGTTGTCATACTTAGGTAAACAGAATGATGAACAACACCATAACAGGCAATAAAACATGTCTTCATTTCAGATACTTTACTATCTGCTGGCCAATGAAGAAAATTCTCAAGTTTACCACAAAGAAAACGGTTGTGATCATTATTCTAAATTGGATTATATCAGGAGTGATGGCCTTTGGGCATTTGGTACTTAAATTTAATGTAAGTTAAATCTTTACATGAGAAAGCATCTGGTGTGGTCCATTGGTCCACGTTTCTACCTAAAGACACTGACTGTCATTCATCAGGCCACTCCAGGTTATCAGTCTGGCATGAATTGGCCAAAGTTACTCTTTTCTAAATAGGTCATCATATTTTTTACAATGACATCCCTCATACCTTATTAGGAACTTTTTTCTGTGAAGCCAGAATATATACACACTTCTGTGGGGTTCTGATAATGGCCATGAGGTTCATGTTCCATACAGGATAGTAAAGATATATCTTATCTTATATCTTAGCCAGCTGTTGCGGTAAAATGAAAACAAGGCAGAAGCGGGAATATCAGAACCCTCTAGAAGAACTTAGGTACAAAGAACAAGAAATTTGCTGTGGATTAGTTAGGTTCAAAACTTTTTTCTACAGCTTAATATGGAATTTGCTGATCGCCCAGAATACTTCTGCCATAGCACATCATTGCATGAGAAATGGATAAACATTGTCTACAACCTGGTACTTTACCTGGTGCTACCCGTGCCCATCTTGTGCTTCAATTACATCTGTACTGTACGCAGCCTGCTCACCAGCATCAAGAGGTCACGGCAGATGATGAGTGACTCAAGGTATGTCTCAGGTAATCTGGTCATTGTATGAACATAACCTTAAGGGCTGAGTCCCACAACTTGCCTTGTACCCTGTACTCAGGTACAGGCTATATCAAAATGAGTGTTCATGAATTGAATTGATCATCTCAAAAGGGTCCAGATCTAAGCTTAGGTACTTGTATTAGTTGTAATAGAGGTAGAAGTGTAGATCTGTACCAAGGTATCCATGTACATCCGCATAGTTGGTTATGTAAGGACACACAATCCTAATACAGCAGAGATCTTTACTTCTCATACAGTGGCCAGACAAATGCAGAAAAGGCTCGCCTCAAGGTATTTGATGGAAGTTTTCATTTCAAATCAGTTTTCTGTATATATCTACCACCATTCACTCTGGTTTGACAGTGTGAAATTATCATTCCTATCAGGATAGTATATTCAACGCATAATCCGGATGAAGAGTATTGAATCTATAAGATAGTAGTTGCAAATTATCGCCCTATAATCAGCTCTGATAAGATATTGTGTCATTCCCACCACTTCCTCAGCTGACCTACATGATGATAACACTAGTTGTTATATACATCATCACTGTGACACCAGGCAGGCTCCTGAATGCCTATATGGCTCTGGATGTTGGTCAGGCTCGGAAATTTCCTTTTGTCTATGGGAAGAAGGTTCATGGTGCAATTGATCTGGTGAGAGGTATGAACAGCTGGACTAACGTTGTGGTATATGCAATCATCTCAAGGTGAGTTTTGTCTGCATCAAGTCAGGGCCTTATTAGTTTGTTGAATACCTTACACACATTGGTTGAAGTTATTCCTCTAGGTTGCTTAATCATTGTTCATCAGTTTCAGCAACTTTATTTTTAAGAACCAGAGGTAAATTGATACAGTTTCAACTCACTTGCAGTAATCAAGCATTTGTGTGTTGACCATCAAATCAACAAATAGCTTTTGAAGTTATCAGTTGCTTTGGGATTTATCTTTCATGCCTTGAGACCTTATTGACCATATATGCATAAAACTGAATCAGTCAGGCTGACTAACACCAGGGGTCTTTCTAATGAGCTATCACTATATTAATCTATCAGATTCTTAAGTATCAGGGAACCAATAATATGGTTGGATTTTTTGTTTTCCCACACAGTCAGGTATAGGATCTGTTGTTGCAATGATATAGCTTGTGTCCTGCATGCCTGATCATACCTGGTTTTATAACATCCTATGTACAATGGGACTCAGAGGGAGGCTAACTCTTTACATAAGATTTACTTCAACATGCTCTCTAGTTGTAGCATTGTTATTTATGTTCCTTTCAGACAATTTCGCACAGCCTTCAAAGAGATTCTCTGCCGTTGCTGCACAAAGCCATCAGGAGCAGGTTCTGGATCAAGCGCTCCAAATGCCATAGAAGAGACCCCTGCTGGTACAATGGAGCACCAAGTGTAGATCTACATTTGGCACCTTCAGGAAATTCACCTGGGAGCTTGACTAACTGTGAACATGTGCAACTGCCACCTTTGGCGTCACTAGTGTCCAACAGAAACTAGAGTTAAACTTTTCTCTTAGAATTAATGTAGTAGGTGGCCTCTGTGTACTATATGATTCATATAACTGTAAAACTTTCTGAACTTAATTGTCAATACAAGGGCTAATGTGGGAAAAGAACCCATATTCCAGCTGTAAGTAGCTGATGGAGAAGTTGAGTACCAACGTTCAGGTCTGCTTGTTGCACTGATAATGCAGGGGTGTGGCAACCAGGTGAGAGGGGGGGGGGGGACATGTCCCCCCACTTTTGACCAACCCCAAAAAAGGTCGAACCAAAAAGGTCCAGTAAAAAGGGGTAAAAATTCGTCAAAATACCCTCAGTCCCCCCTTATTGAAACTGCTTGCCCCTGTAATGGGAATATACAGGAAGGTAATTAGAATGGAGGTAATGGAGGCTCAATGAGGCAACACTTGCTGATAGACTCCTACCCTAGCTGGATTTAGAAACTGCATGGTTTGGGTGATCTTTACTTCACACCCATAGAATTAGAATGCAGTAATTTCATGGATACAACTTGTTTGAATGTTTTATAATGATACCACTTCAAGGATTAAATATTTGAAGGCAGGACTATCTGAATGACTAAATTATTTAAAGGTACACTTGGTAATTGAATAGAGAGTAAGTGAATGGAGTTGGGAGGTCTGACATTTAGTAACTGGTTTTTGTTGTATCTGTAGGCGTATCGTAAGTGTTAATGAAACAGGAAGGAATTCATATAAGAAAGTAGTACATCATCAAAACATGCAAAGAATCAACAAGTATTACATAAGGATGAAGATAATTGTTCTATGAACTGTGTCTGATACACCAGAAGAAATGGAATTCTTGATGAGCATACACATGTTTGTCCTTTATATTTGATGTTGATCACCAAGTGAAACCACCTCCGAATATATCAATACATACAAATATAATGGTCAGATGCATGCAGTATCAATCTGGACAATGATGACCTGAAATAAACACTCATATGCACATTTAATGACTTTCTCTCTTTTGTTAATTATCATTATGTAAACTGATTTTGATTTAGCATTAACATAAATCTTACATTACTAATCCTCAAGTCTACTGGAACTGGTCATTATTAGTTTTATATCGGAACAGATGGAAGCTGACAATCATATTTAGGCCACTGGATTAGAGGGCTGGAGTATCCGGGCCTTGCCAATGAACACACTAGCGAATGACCTCCACCACTCCAAATCTGCCTTGAACATGGGTAACAGTCTTGCTCTGTCGGCGGATTCTGACAGGGAATTGCTCAGATTAATCACTCTCCTGGAGAAGGTCCTGCCCCCGTGCACCACTGTGGCACAATGTGCCAAGATGCCCGATAGTTGTTGGAGTTCCAACTTCGAAGCACTGGTCTTTGTCAGAAACTCACTTATCGTTGAATACAAGTTGTCTAGCTTTTCCGCAGGGAGGCTCAACTCCATGTCTACACTGTTCACCTCTATTTCCAGACAAGTCAGCACCCGGGAAGGGCCTAGTACCTTCTCCCACTTGATGTCAAATCCGAGGCGCCTAAGCACCAGAATGAGCATGTTCATGTTGACCTCACAGTCCCGCTGGGACGAACCCTATACTATAAAGTCATCAATGTAATTGGATATTCTATCTACACCACGGCGGTTGAGACACCGCACCACAAAGTCACCTAGCTGAGTGAAGAGCCAAGGGGCTGAGGCTAAGCTGAATGACAGGCATCTGTCCACCAAGACTTCCGGGCCCTCGCCAAAGTCCCAACGCAGGCCCTGATATGTCACATGGTCAGGCAATATGTTCACCGATCGGTACGCCTTGGCTAAGTCCACGACTGCTAAATAGTCCATGGGCTGTAGCATGTCTATGATATAGTCCAACCCTTTGTAAGAGAACTTTTTTCAACCATCCCCTCCTCCTGACTTGGCAGCTCTCCTCCTGGCCCCCTTGGACTTCCCTGAGTAAGGCGGGGCCCTACCGCCCCCACCCCTGGACTTGAGGGAACCTAATCCGGGAAATTGGTTTATCATTTGTGTTTAAGTACTGAGTTTCCAAGGAAAGTTATCAACTGTGGGAACTCAGTCACTGAGTATAATAGTCAACTGATATCTTTCACACTTCTGATATGCCCTACCAACATCATTTCCTATGAAGGAGAATACAACAGTAGTATATGATGTATCGGAACGGGACTATGCTTAAGTACTGTTTATTACTCAATCAAGATGCAGCCAATCAGAGGCCTCCATTTGGTCACGTGACCGGAAGTGACCTACTTAGGGGATTAGTGGTGACGTCACGTGACCTAGTTAGCCAATCAGAGGCCCCCATTTGGTCACGTGACCGGAAGTGACGTCATATGACCTACTTATGGACCGGAAGTGACATCATATGACCTACTTAGGGGACAGGAAGTGACGTCATATGACCTAATTTAGGATCACGTGACCGGAAGTGACCTGATGAGTCACGTGACCGGAAGTGACGTCACATGACCTAATGGACAACCGGAAGTGACGTCATGTGACCTCATTGAGGATCACGTGACCGGAAGTGACCTGATTGATCACGTGACCGGAAGTGACGTCACGCGACTTAATGAAGAGATTAGCGTCTTTAAGGGGTCACGCGCTTTAAAATGTGATATATATTTTTTTTGGAGGAGGCGAGTCTCTTATTTTTTTTGTAAACCAATAAAAAACACAACAATATAAGTTTGTTTTTTCATTTTATTTTTTATTAGCGACTGGAAGTGACTTATTGAACTAGGTAGAAGTGTTCTTTAGAGTGTATAAGGGGGGAGGGGGAGGGGAGGGGAGGGGGGGAGGGGGGCCCTTTAAGATGCATGGGGAGGGGGGCACTTTTAGGACGCATGGGGTGGGTGGGGGGGAGGGGAGGGGAGGGGGGAGGGGGGCACTCTAGGGGGGGGGCACTCTAAGGGGAGTTTGTCTCTTTTAAGAAAAGAATTTTTTTTTTAATCAAGAGACACACTTCTTCCTCTTGAGAGGAAGAAGTGTGTCTTATCCGCGTGGTCCCTTATCCGCGTGGTGCCCTTCTCGTGAAATCTATGGAAGATGATGGAAGGACCACCGACTAGATTTTCTTTGATCAGAGCGTGGAGGACGGCGTCGAACTGGGGGAACGTTGTGAACGCGTCTTCTAGGTTTTGGAAGAGGAACCGTAAAGTCAAACCGGCGAGAGAGATCCCATCTTTCAACATGTCAATGCCTCGATCTTGGAAAAATTTAGCGTGATTTTTCAGAGCCTCTATGAAAGGTTTGATGTCTTTGTTGTTGTAGTGGATCAAGTAATCTCTCATAGTTTGCATCTTCTCGTCGGACCAAACTTTCTGACATGCGGCGTAGTCGGATTCGGACATTTTGACGCCCGTCAGTTCGCTGTCAAAAGCCGATCTCTGTGGCAGTGTTCTGTTTCCCAGTTTCCTGGTAGACGTCATCCATTCGTAAGGAAAGTGACCTTTCTCTTCGTTTCTGGTGAAAGCTCGCAAATAATTCGCGTAGTTGTAACCGGGTGCCAAATAGTTGACTACGTCCAAGAAAACCGTGTGCTGTGTGTAAACCGCCAAGTATTGATTGCTTCTCTTTATGACGCTGAATTCTTGGTTTCTTCGGTCACCGGAGGCAAAGAACGAGTGAAGGCGTATTTTGATCAGGTTCAAGTCGTAACGCCCCGAGTTGAAGCCCACGACTGGAGCTTGACGGATGTATCTCAGAAGCCGCTTCTTCAGTTGAACTAACGGGTGTCTGGTCTGAGCCGCAGCGAAGCCGCCTGGAGAAGGGGTGAATGCCGCCTCCTCCAGCAGGAGAGCTTCACCTATTGCCGCATCTAACTTCGCTAACGTCGGTCGGTAAAGTTCTAGCACAGCTTCCCCGATGACTTTGGCGTTCTCGTTTATGTGATTTAAAACTCGGTCCAACAAGGGGTCGGAATCTGCGTCGGATTCTCTGACGAAGCAGACCGGCCCCTCCCACCCCGGAAGGTCGGATGCGACGCTAGCCGACAAAGGGACGTGATCCCACAGCAGGGACACGTGTTCGGTCGACGGTTCTCTGCACGGTCTGAAGAAAGCCTCGAAATCGAAGGTGATCTTGTAAGGGTAGATTCCGGAATGTCCGTCTGGAGGAAAAATGGAGAAGTCTGCTAGCGCTTCGAAAATCGTTCTCGAATTTTGGTAGATGCCACCTACGTAGCGCAACTTGACTTGTCGGCAAGAGGAAAGCTGGTTCCTGTGTCTCTTCAGCAAGAACTCGGTGGTGAACGCCGCCTTACACTTGCAACATTCGTATATGCCCGCGTACGCGTTGAAGTCCGTGACCAGAGAGACGTGCAAACCGCCTTGCGCCGTCAGGTGTAGGTTGACTTTACCTCGGGCGGCCAGAGTTCTGGAGGGCGGTCTGATCAGAGTAACGCGTCCCGCCCCGGCACCTGACGCGACGCGGTGTAAACCGCTATTTGTATGTCAAACAAGTTCTCTAAGGCGGGTAAGTCGCGGATGTTCAAACCCGGAAAGGTTTCAGGTGTGGCAGCGGGACAGAACTGACGTAACAAATCTGAAGCACGCTTGCTGGTGTTGTATAAGTGAAAGGAAATGCAGCGGAAGACGCAGAGGTTGTCCTTGTTGGGAAAATCTAACACACCGCTTCTCTTTCCAACTCGACCGGCCTGAGTGATCCTACCGCCTATGGGAAATTCCCCCGGTCCCATGTAAACGCAAATGTTCAAATTGGTAGGAAAAAGAACGTGCCACTTGGTGTCAGCGTCGCAAAGTTTCCGTACTTCCTCGCAAGCGACGGTGTTTTCCATCTTTGAGAGGTGCTCTTCCAAAGTTTCTGAATTAGTTATAGTAGGGAGCGGTTGTATGAGAGTTGCGTTGTTCTGGGAGGCGTGAGAGTAGCGCAGTTTGCTCTTGTCTTCTCTGTGTTGTAAGAGTAAGCCTACCGAGAAACCCACTTTGTATCTGAATCTTTGCGTGAAGTGAATGCGACGCATAGTATCTACAGCGTCACTCAACTCGCCGGTTGGTAGTCTGAAGTTTGTTACACTCACGCGAGTCCCGTGCATCCTGACACCCGTTTGTATTGCAGGCCAATTCGCCGTGAACGTTTCCTCACCGTTCGGTACAGCACATATGCGCGGAGGGATAGTCACCCCGTCCAGAGATTCGCGTCGACAGGTGATCTTTCGGCAATCGCCTTGGCCGCATAGAGGGCAAAACTTAGGTATTACTTTACATTTTTCTACGTGTCTGTCGTGATTGTACGGTCTTTTAAAAATTTTGAAACACTTTTCGCAGACGTACTGCGTCATGTTTTTTTGTTTTTTTTGTTTTTTCACTTAGTTACCAATTAAAAAAAGTTTTTTTTCCCAACTACTTAGCTGTCTATCTATCTATCAATCTATCTATCTATCTATCTATCTATCTATCTATCTATCTGTCTATCTATCTAACTATCTGTCTGTCTGTGTATCCGTCTGTCTGTCTCATACAGCGTACGTCAAACACTGTGTGTGTGCGCGCGTGAGCGTTGAGCGTCTCTCATTCCAAATCTATACCGAGAAATTTGAGAATAATCTCTGTTTTGTCATCCAACTCTTTGAGCGCTCTGGCGGACAGCGTCACCCCCTGCTGTGTGGGTTTTTTGTCAGGACCTTCGTACTTGCGCACGTGGATGAGGTTCTTACCGCTGTAGTAGCTCACAGCTGCGTACACTTCGCCCTCCTCATCCAGCACTGTGAACCAGGGGGTGTGATTAGGTCTTCCTTGCGCGGACGCTGTGTCGCGTATGCGCACCACTGCGCGGATCTCGGCGATGCGCGCTATTAGCTCGCGCAGCGCATCGGCGGTGAAGTGCACTCGCTTGCTTCTGGTCAGAGACGCCTCTTTCACCTGGCCGTCTTTTGTGTAGCGCGGCCTCCTAGACAGTCTAGCCTCGTCCTCCCAGATCTCCAGCGTCAAAGTCCCGTCTAAGCAGAACTCTAACCCGAGAGGACGGGTTTACTCTGCTTCTTCTCGTCCATCTTCTTCTTTTTCTTGTATGCCTTCTTAGTAGGCCTTGTTGTTCTGGAACCCGCCTTAGAACGTTTCAGACCCGCAAGAAGAGTAACACCATCAGCGTGAGCTGAATCAGCAGCAGAACCAATAACAGGAGCAGCGTCAGCGCTGGTATCTGACGACTCGTTGTTGGAACAGAGCAGCCACACGCCGTCGGTGCTGAGTGTAGCGGTAGAAGATGGAGCGCCGCCGCCCTCGTAAGGTGGCGGTGAGGGCAGTCGCCACGGACCGGACGCGCTACCAGTGGAAGTGAGGTCGAAAGTAGTGGAAGAGGAGAGCCGAAAAACGTACCGTCCACCCGTAGCCCTTCGGGTTCGTCGTACGCCTCTTCGTCAGCGTCGTTCTCTGTCTCACCCTGTTGCTGCTCCTCCTCCTCCTCCTCCTCCTCCTCTTCTTCTTCTTGCTTTAGGGCATATATGTCTACTACGCGCTGCTGGGGCTGAGTGTCCGAATAGCTGTAAGTCTCAGCGCGAGCGGCGTCGATGGCGTCGGTTGATGTAGTGGTGGAGAGGTGCTGTGCAACGTGCTGCGGTTCATCAAAATCAGCAACAGTAGTGGGGAGGTAAAAACCCAGTTGCCAGTACTGCGCTGTGCCAGGAGAGTTGTCGTCAGTAGTAGTAGCGGCAGTCGCAGCAAGAGGTGCAGCAGCAGCAGCAGCAGTAGCAGGCGCAGCAGTAGCAGGCGCAGCAGCAGCAGCAGCAGCAGCAGCAGCAGCAGCAGCAGCAGCACCAGCAGCACGAGGATCACCGGCACCAGCAGCAGCAGCACGAGGAGCAGCAGCAGCACCAGCAGCACGAGGAGCAGCAGCAGCAGGCGCAGCAGTAGCAGCGGCAGCGCGCTTAGCAGCAACAACCGTCGCGAGTGTAACAACGTCGCTACCACGACGACTACTACCAGTAGTACCGCTACTACTACCACTACTACTACTACTACTACTACTACCGCTACTACTACTACCACTACTACTACTGCTGCGAGCACTCGCTACAGCGGGAGGGTGATAAGACCAAGCGGTTGCGGCGGTAGTCTCATCTTCAGTAGCAAGAGGAGAAGCTGACGCTAAACGAGCGCAGTTCCGCGTATTCTTCTTGTTCTTGCTTAGATCCTTGGACGGCACTAGGTGTTGTCTTTTGCTCATGGTGGTGACTGTAGAGAGCAGCAAAAGACTGAGTGAGTGAATGGGTGTTTCCAGACCCCTTATATACGCCTTCTCGCTTCTAGAGCTAAGCTACTTACTGCCCTGTTCAGCTGCCGCCGGCTGACCGGCGGCCATTCACAAAGAGAAACAAAAGACATAATGCATGACGTTTTCAGCTGGATCCCTTTCCCCCCTTTTGAGAGATCGACTGACATGAGCTAAGCTACTTACTGCCCTGTTCAGCAATTCAACGCGCATTAGCTGTATAAGGGATTAAGCGGTTGCTGCCGCCGGCCGACCGGCGGCCATTCACAAAGAGAAACAAAAGACATAATGCATGACGTTCTCAGCTGGATCCCTTTCCCCCCCCCCCTTTTGAGAGATCGACTGACATGAGCGGGCGGTGTACCGACTGTGCTAATTCAACTCGCATTAGCTGTATAAAGGATTAAGCGGTCATGAGCTTAGAGTGTGTATACAAAAAAAACTACAGGAGGCGTGTGGCGTGAAGCAGGACCCCCGCCCCTCCCCCTAAGACGAGTGTGTCTGTCTGTGAGTAGAGTCGTGTGCATGTGGTGAGCGACTTAAGTGTAAAATAAATAAAAAATCACCGCCTCCTGCCGTGGTGAGTAGACCGGGCCGGCGGCGGCCGGCTAGTTCAATAGGGGTGACAGCTGACTAAGGCTGTGCATGAAAATCCGATTTTCACCTGACCTCTGACGTTCGTTACAATGAATGTCAGAGGGAGAGAGAGTCGTCCTCAGGTAGGGGGTAGGAGGTAAGGCTATGGATAAGGAAAAAACGCCATTTTCAGCTGGCCTCCACAGATGGCGATGACATACTCCTCGTCATCTAAGCTCTTAAGAAGCTCTTAAGGAGCGGAGCGGCTGAAAAGCGTCATGCGGACAGGTCGCTAGACAGCTGGGGTGCTGTTGGAAATAGGATTAAACTCCCTCTGTATAAAAGCTCTGATTTCTATTGGAAAAAAAACCATATCGCCTCTGACCGCAGTAACGTCTACTACCACCACCACCACCACCGCCGCCGCCGCCGCCGCCGCCGCCGCAGCCGCCAAGACGAGACGAGATGGCTCAAGCTATTCCACTTTCAATCTCGCCTTCACCCCCTTGTCCACCTGAAAAATTAATGCGGCTTCACGACGTGAGACGCGCGGTGCAGGCCGATGGGGAGAGTAGAGAGGTAGGACAGCAGCGCTTAGCATATAGCGACGCCTTGCTTCGTCAACTAGGTAAAGAGTTGAGCGGATCTTGGAGAGTGTTGGGCAGTAGCTTAAAAGTTACCGCCGCCCGTATGGATGCTCTAGTAGAGCGCAGTGTCAAGACACCGGAGGAGCTGTGTATGGCGATGTTCCGAGCTTGGTGGGGTGAAACCCAGCATCGTCATAGATGGGGAGAGCTCGGCCGCGTCTTCACCCGCATTAGACGAGTGGAACTGTTGGCTCAGTGGATGACCCTTCTCCACAGGCAGGGGTTGGATTTCGAGAACCCCAACTCGCACGCGATGCATAAGCACTTGGGCGCCCTCGGCAGACGCCTAGGTAGCAGGTGGAAAGAGGTGGGGGGTCATTTAAAACTGTCGCCTGAGAGGTTAGATAAGATCGCTGAAGAATGCGAATGCGGAGGAAGTCCCGCTGAGTGGGCCTTCCAAGTGTTGAAAATGTGGCAAGCTGAAGCTGAAGGTGCCGGCAGTACACCTTTTGAACTCCTTCGAGTGTTGACTGAGGACATGGGAAAGTTTGACCTCGGCATCACGATATTACTTGACTTTATCAAGCAAGAAACAACGAGAACAACGGACATGTGAAATGTTGTGTTTTATTTTCATACGTCTTCTTTTATTAGTAAGTAAAAAAAAAAAATATATATAACAATTAAGTCGCCTCTCAAGAGGAAGAAGTGTGTCTCTTGATTAAAAAAAAAATTCTTTTCTTAAAAGAGACAAAACTCCCCTTAGAGTGCCCCCCCCTAGAGTGCCCCCCTCCCCCTCCCCTGTCCTCCCCCCCACCCACCCCATGCATCCTAAAAGTGCCCCCCTCCCCATGCATCTTATGGTGGCCTCTGATTGGCTAACTAGGTCACGTGACGTCACCACTAATCCCCTAAGTAGGTCACTTCCGGTCACGTGACCACATGGAGGCCTCTGATTGGCTGCATCTCGATTGAGTAATAAACAGTACTTAAGCATAGTCCCGTTCCAATACATTATATACTACTTACAACTCTTGATACTTCTCTTGAAATACGCCCGAACAGAAGTAAAGCTAACACGAATTCTTTACTTGCCACCAAAATGGAGTAAAAAGCAGACATATTGATCTAACCTTATAACTTACATCTACATACTACAACCACACTTTGTTCATGATTAATGGAATAAACAGTTTCATAATACGTTCAATATGTAAAAAAGGACACTTATATTTTGTTTCTTTTAATCTCCCTCAGTTGTCAGTTATTGATAAACTTAGACATATTTACTTTAGAGCAGTATATGGAATACCCTTTTGTGAATAGATACTAGACAATACCTGGAGAATCACATACACAACAGTTATATTCAACATACCTGTGAGAACAAAATACAGGAAAACCCATGTGCCATAGTGATCTACGAGTAGCCAGCCAACAACTGGTATGCTGCGGCTCCGACCCCACACCCAAAATAGGCCAGACCCGTAGCTCCCACTGTCATGTCTACATAGAGATCAGCCCAGGCCAACCCCAGGGGTAGCAGGGAGGGCATAGACAAACCTAACACACAGGTGAGGATGGTGAAGGTGAGTTTACTCTGCTCCCCCCAGATGAACAAGGCTATGCTGGTTACTGCACCCAGAGCTACCTGACTAGGGAAGTGTGTGCGTGGTGGTAACCAGGCTGCACCCAGTACACTAAGGCACCGCCCTGCGATGACCCCCACCCAGTAGAAGGTGTTGATGTCAGCCGCCTCTTGGACAGAAAACCCCAGGCTGCTGCCCAGCATGTAGGTATACACATACCCGGACACAAAGTTCTCGGTGCCAAATATGTGTATGAACAGCAAGGTCAGAAACACAAAGTACACCAAACCAAAACCTGTCTTCCCATTGGTGCAGGAACCTGGGGAGAGCGCCCGCAGACTCTTTACAAAACTCTTCTGTGTCTCGTTACTCTTACCACTTCCACGTTTTGCCTCATTGTTGTTCTTACTCATATTCTCATGCTTTGAATCAACCCATTGGTAAACACCAAAACCAATAACTGCACATACATTCACCACAGCGGTTATCAGATATGGATACTGCAGCGCTGCCTCAACAATGACTCCCTGGATGGGCAGGACCTCTTCCTGGTTAGAAGCAGCCGCTTCTGCTAGTTCCCTGATTGTGGATGTGTTGGCTGCAGTTAGTACGGCAGTGTCCAGTGGGGTGACGGTGAGGAAAGTGTTCACAATGTGTGGCATCATGACACCCCCGATTCCCAACGTGAGGAACTGTGCCATCAGCATTCGGCTGCCTCTGTCATCATACACCTCCATGGCACAGTTTGTCACACCTGTACATAAAGACAGAGGTAAGATTAGAGTTGGGTTGCCACTGGGCACATTGTGCTATAAACGCCCTGGGCCAACCATTATCACATCATATATATATGACTATGTATACATGTGTGATGCCAGGTTATTATAATTACCCTAGAGACTACTGCCAGGATACAGACTCACTTACGTATATATTTATTTACATGCATACATGCAGGTGGCACTGGTGTCACATTTATAGACTATTTTCTACTGTACACAGAGACAGAGGTTAGGTTAGAGCTGTGTCACACCTGTTCACAGAGACAGAGGTTAGGTTAGAACTGTGTCACACTTGTACACAGAGACAGAGGTTAGGTTAGAACTGTGTCACACCTGTACACAGAGACAGAGGTTAGAACTGTGTCACACCTGTACACAGAGACAGAGGTTAGAACTGTGTCACACCTGTACATGAAGACAGAAGTTAGGTTAGAACTGTGTCACACCTGTACACAGAGACAGAGGTTAGGTTAGAACTGTGTCACACCTGTACACAGAGACAGAGGTTAGGTTAGAACTGTGTCACACCTGTACACAGAGACAGAGGTTAGGTTAGAACTGTGTCACACCTGTACATGAAGACAGAAGTTAGGTTAGAACTGTGTCACACCTGTTCACAGAGACAGAGGTTAGGTTAGAACTGTGTCACACCGGTACACAGAGACAGAGGTTAGGTTAGAACTGTGTCACACCTGTACACAGAGACAGAGGTTAGAACTGTGTCACACCTGTACACAGAGACAGAGGTTAGGTTAGAACTGTGTCACACCTGTACACAGAGACAGAGGTTAGGTTAGAACTGTGTCACACCTGTACATGAAGACAGAAGTTAGAACTGTGTCACACCTGTACACAGAGACAGAGGTTAGAACTGTGTCACACCTGTACATGAAGACAGAAGTTAGAACTGTGTCACACCTGTACACAGAGACAGAGGTTAGAACTGTGTCACACCTGTACACAGAGACAGAGGTTAGGTTAGAACTGTGTCACACCTGTACACAGAGACAGAGGTTAGAACTGTGTCACACCTGTACACAGAGACAGAGGTTAGGTTAGAGCTGTGTCACACCTGTACACAGAGACAGAGGTTAGAACTGTGTCACACCTGTACACAGAGACAGAGGTTAGGTTAGAGCTGTGTCACACCTGTACACAGAGACAGAGGTTAGAACTGTGTCACACCTGTACACAGAGACAGGGGTTAGGTTAGAGCTGTGTCACACCTGTACACAGAGACAGAGGTTAGAACTGTGTCACACCTGTACACAGAGACAGAGGTTAGAACTGTGTCACACCTGTACACAGAGACAGAGGTTAGAACTGTGTCACACCTGTACACAGAGACAGAGGTTAGAACTGTGTCACACCTGTACACAGAGACAGAGGTTAGAACTGTGTCACACCTGTACACAGAGACAGGGGTTAGGTTAGAACTGTGTCACACCTGTACACAGAGACAGAGGTTAGGTTAGAACTGTGTCACACCTGTACACAGAGACAGAGGTTAGAACTGTGTCACACCTGTACACAGAGACAGAGGTCAGAACTGGGTCACACCTGTATGCAGAGACAGAGGTTAGAACTGTGTCACACCTGTATGCAGAGACAGAGGTTAGAACTGTGTCACACCTGTACACAGAGACAGAGGTTAGAACTGTGTCACACCTGTACACAGAGACAGAGGTTAGAACTGTGTCACACCTGTACACAGAGACAGAGGTTAGAACTGTGTCACACCTGTATGCAGAGACAGAGGTTAGAACTGTGTCACACCGGTACACAGAGACAGAGGTTAGGGAGTAGGGCTATGGGAGTCTACTATCTGCACTACTATCTCTGCCAGATCCCGAAGGGAGGACTGGAGAGGGACATGGAGATTACCAATATGTAAAAAGCTAAGTCCCCGAGTTGAGGGATCCAGGAGTATATAAATGCAACTCCACTCGTAAACACTTGAGACTTGAAGAACTTCGGGAACCCGTGTCAATCACGGCTGGGCGAAGATTACTCCAGGTCATACTCTGCCACCCAGGGACCAGGTCCGTGGATACCAACATGCCGGGTGGCCCGGCTATGTCTGCTACATAAATAACCAGCCTAACTAATCCAGGTGCTTTGAAAAGTTGTACTGCGACTCATTACATTAGGTTAGAACTGTGTCACACGTCTACACAGAGCCAGAGGTTAGAACTGGGTCACACCTCTACACAGAGACAGAGGTTAGAACTGGGTCACACCTGTACACAGAGACAGAGGTTAGAACTGGCTCACACGTCTACACAGAGCCAGAGGTTAGAACTGAATCACACCTCTACACAGAGACAGAGGTTAGAACTGGGTCACACCTGTACACAGAGACAGAGGTTAGAACTGGGTCAAAAGCCAGTATTACATTACCGCATCATGATAATAAATGTCTCTCTATCATTAAAGCATTCATATATGACTCAGCAAATAAAACTGAACTACCTGGAATGTTACTTCCTATGAAGATGCCTTGTAGGAAGAATATGAGGCTCAGCACCCAGAGGGAGGTTATCCAGGGCATCACACCCAGCGTGACAGCTATCATCAGGTAGGCTGCCCCCATCATGGCATTAGACAGCCGCGGCAAGGCCTCAAACCTGCAACATATTTACCAAGTCTATTAATTTAATTACCTCAAATATGATTAGATGAGATCAGAGGGATAAGGTCAGACCTCAAAGCTGTGAAATAAAATGGATATTTTTACCATATGTATAAGATGTGACAGATGCTAGAGCTAGCCTGATTCAATTGCTGTATTATTTCTCCTCATACTTCACACTTGGCTTGGTAATAAAACTTGGCTTGGTAATAAAACTCTTTTGTTCCAGATTGCAAGTCTATCTGCCATGGACATGTTGCAACTCACTCAAAGTACTTTTAGACAGTAAGTGTACTGACATGAAGGCTTGTGAGTGCAGATGTACTTACATGAAGACAACTGAGTGCATATGTACTTACATGAAGGCTACTGAGTGCATATGTACTTGAAAAAGGTTTCCTAAGTGCATGTGTACTTAAATGAAGCATCCCTAGTGCAGCTGTACTTACATGAAGCCTCCTGGCAGGGAGCCAACAAAGAGCCCTATGTTTCTGAGTGCCAGGACCTGAGACACCTGGGCCAGGGAAGCCCCCACCTGGTCCTGTATGTACGGCAGGGCTGGACCCACGATCTCCAGCGTCATACCCTGGATGCATAATCAGCTGCACTAATTTAATTATTACAATTTACAGAAAGCATCAGCATTTATCAAAAGCCAAATAATGTGATAATGGCTCTGTTACATCATGGTATTCTTGTAAAGATTGACTAGTATGAATTGACTTTAAACTTTAAATTATTATAATTAAACTGACATAAGAGATAGCAATTATCGGAAATAAACTAAATTGATAATGGCTACAATAAGACGCTAAATATTCAGTAGGGATGTAAAAGTTCAGTATTTGTCTGAACTTTGAATTCATCAAATGGGTGAAACTCTTTCAAAACGTGTTATATATTTCTTCTAAATATATCCTAATGAAACATGTAAGTGTGTATATAACTACTCAATACCCATGTCCTCAGGGCTCAAATTCAGACAAGATTTCAGAAAATGTGAAATCTAAATTTAAGGAGTAAACATATCTCTGACTTCTGAAATGTGTGTATCCCCGGCAGTGTATGTGTATACCTACCCGGGGTAGTACAGCCAGGCAGATAAAGGCCCCCCTGAGCAGCCTGCTGACCGGCGTCTTGTCATCCGGTACCTCCTTCTGTGCACTCTCATCCATCAGTAAGGTGTTCTCAGGTGTCATTGTCTTTATTATAAATGGTAACAAGGTAACCTTTTGTAGTGGGGGCCGTTGGGGATTCAATGCTGACAAAATTTAGAAATTTAGCATCATCTAACAGCTTATATAAACAATGGTTTACTACAGTGGCCCAAAAGGGCCAAAATCTGATTTAAGACAAATCACCATGCTCAATGTTAAAGGATCTACAAATTACTTTTGTATGGGTTGACAAACTGAGAACATCCATTTCTCAAACTGAAAATCACTTTTTCATGAAGTCAAGTTGTTTTTTCAAATCCAATTCTGGCCCTGTTGGGCCACTGCAGTATACAGAATCATTTAGATCTTATTTGTGTAATAAAATATTAGTGGTTACCAAATATGTGTAAATCACATGGTTTCTATTTTACTCTTTTATGCTTTTACTTTTTCTTACAATGTCCAATTTTTTAAAGTGTTAAGGCACATGCGTCTTGGGCAGAATGATGCCTAAGCCAGTTTTAGGGGAGTGGTCATTTTTTTAACAACAGGGGGGTCGGTTTATTTTCGTATGAGCGAGTCGAATTCTTTTTTTGTCCCCCCCTACGGAGGGGTCGAAATCTTTTTGGTCCCCACTTAGGCAAGTTGAAATTGAGTGCAGCTGACCCCTTTGAGCTATAGTAATGCGTGGGCTTTTTCACTAAAAAGGGGTGCAATTTTTTTGGTCCCCCCTCAAGAGGGGTCCAAATTTCTTTTTGGTCCCCCCCTTGAAGGGGTCCAAATGTTTTTGGTCCCCCCAAATCCACCAACCCCCTCCCAGGTAACACGTCCAAAAAATAAATAAGGTCTGTAGGTGGATTCTTTGTTTATCACCTTTTTTTAACTGTTAATGAGAGGGAATTTCTCCTTTTTCACATCTTTTTGGTATTTTTTTTCTTTGAAAACCTAATTTTCCTGGTGCCAAAAATATCTTTCGAAATAAGATAAAAATTAGGCATGGGCCAAAAAAAAGATAGGGTTGGTCGGGATACCTTCAGCCAACCCTTTTATTTGGCTTAAAGGTTCATGTTCATTTCTTGTCATGATACATGAATGTGTTGCTGGTGAGTAACTCGCCTGCACTGCATCTGTGCCTAATGCAGTCCCGTTTGCAGTGTTAAGTCTGGATGAGGCTGGCATGATGCATTAATACAGTTGGTTGCCAGTCCTGCTGAGTTACTTGCCAGTCCTGCTTAAATTCAGCACTTGTGAGTTAAGCATCAGGACAGCCTTCATGCATCATGATGACCAAGAGCGTGATGCGTTTTATGCATCCCAGTAAACAGACAACATTATACATAGATCTAACATCTTATAATATTATACAACAGCTTATAACGTTTCTCTTAGGCCCCTTACTACGGCATAACGTTATGTAAAGTTGTAAAAGCAATATTTTGATGTAAAATAACATATTTTTGTTAGCCGGGATTACACCATCCTTAAAGTGTTTATATACCTACCTTATAATCCTGCTGATAAGCCCTACACACCCACAATATGATCCAGGCTGTGAAGATACAACACTTACAGAGGAGCAGGTATACAGGTACATAAGTTGCCTCCCACTTGGTTCTAAAGCAGCCTGCACAGAAAGTCTAAAAGCCCAGGCCCTTAGTCTGAGGTGGCTTTCTCAGGTTAGTTATAGGCACATTGGCATAGGCACAAGTGCTATTCAAAAATGACTGAGGCATAACAACATGTTACTAATGCCTCACTCATTAGAACTGTGAAACCTAGCTCCTAGCCTAAAACTCATTTAAATGGAGACGACTGAGGTCAGTCGGTCACTACTGACCAACCTGACAATATCAACTAACCTGGGTTGGTCGTATAGGGGATCAAAAAATGACTAATATGGTTTCGGCTATAGTGACTGAGAGATTGGTTGTATAGGGAGTCAAAGAATATCAGTGTAGTGGGAGTACCTGAGACAACTTCTCTAAAAGACAGAGCTGGGTAGTTCAGCAGTAAGGAGCGGTCACCTTTTAACAGCAAGGGGGGGTGTGTGGATTTTTTCTTGGGAGGGGGTTACTAACAAGATTTGGACCCATTGAGGGGAACCAAAAAATTGTGGTCCCAATTGGAGGAGGGGACCAAAAAGATTTCACCACTATAAAGTGAAAAAGTTCCCATGTAACTATAGCCTGAAGGAGTCACTGAGCTGAATTTAAACACTCC
The DNA here is from genome assembly GCA_947462335.1 of Harmothoe impar. NCBI lineage: Eukaryota > Metazoa > Annelida > Polychaeta > Phyllodocida > Polynoidae > Harmothoe > Harmothoe impar. The sequence goes on along the minus strand of OX381717.1, from coordinate 62,820,011 downwards.
TAGGCGGGGGGCATTGAAAAATCAACTCTCACAGCAGGACCACAACAATTTTAAACCTGCTTGCACATAAATTCACCCCCCCCCCGATGATGTTAAAGATTGACCGTCCCTGAGGTACACAGTGTGAGTGACAGGTCACAAGACGTGCATGACTGTATTAAAGGTGACTTATTGATGGTTATTGGAGCTACATGAGGGTCATTTATACATGTGGAGAGCTGCAAACTGATCCTTTTGTTATGGTTGTATCAGGTTAATGGCAAGTATGTCACCTTTAATGCCTTTCTAGACACCCATGGTGTCTTGCATGTAACTATGTATTAGGTAAACCCTTTAAGGATGACATAATCCCTTAATGCATCATACTCTTGGTGGTCATGATGCATGAAGGTAGCCCTGGTGAGTAACTAGCCAGTGCTGCATTTTAGTATTATACCGAAGTATGGATAATGCATGATGTACCAATGCAGCCTTGGCGACTTACCCTAGTAGCAAGCCCGCACGGGGCCAATTTGGTTTTAGCTCGGATTGCCTGTTTGAAGTCGGGCAAAACTGAGCTGGGTTTCATGTTGGGCAGATGGGTGGGCTGAAATGTGGCCCCGATCGGGCTGCCCATTTTGGGCTCAGATCAGTTTTAAAGCGGGCTGCACAATTTGGGCTCAGATCAGTTTCAAAGTTGGCTACCCACTTTGGGTTCATGTTGGCAGATGACAGGAAGCCTGTCCAAAACCCGATCTGAGCCTGATTCGGACAGCCCACTTGGGGCCACACCAAAGCCCAGTGCCCTAAACCAACGGGCGCCCGTCGGTTAGCCCACTCCGGGCCGATGAGGGCTGAGGTTCGGTTTGGACAGGGCAACTGGTCTAGTAGTTCTGATGATTGACACCAGATGTCACTACCATACGATATATATAGAGTTTTCCAACAATGCCAGATGAAATTGACATTACACAATAAAACAATGAAATGTCAAAGTGATGTAGAATAGGAAAGAATAAATAGATGTTCTCACAGTTTGGAAATAGGATAGACTATGATATTATATTTGAATGATGAAAAGGAGCTTCTCCAAGCAGCTATTCAGTGTGGACACTATTTCTATGCCGTAGCAATTTGCTTAAGACAGTCTCACATGCTCCATGTGGGTATGAACTATGGATTTGAAGGCCAATGTACACCCTAGAAACTTGTCTATGCTGCATGTGGCTCAAACCTGATGATATTAGGCCTGCTTGATACTTCCATTATTGGGTAGGAAGAGTATGATTATGCCTTGGGTTGATTAGCAGGACCGAGGATATCTGGTTCAATAAATACAAGAAATCATTGGGGATTGATTGAATAGATTCTAAAACCCACAATTATCAGGCAGTGCTGTGGCACCAAATTAGCGAGCCCTTCCAAAAACCGATCTGAGCCCGCTTTCAACCCATCCAAAAATTGATTTGAACCCGCTTTCAGCCCGTCCAAAAACTGATCTGAACCCAAAGTGGGCAGCCCTTCCAAAGCCTGATCTGCGCCCAACATGGGCAGCCCGCACGGGGCCAGACCAAAGCCCAGTGACCTAAATCGATGGGAGCCCGTCGGTTAGCCCACTCCGGGCCACATTTGGAAACACAGTCTGGCCCCATCCGGGGCAACAGTGTGTTTGCTACTAGAGTATTTACCAGGGCTGCATTAGTGCATTATGCATTGTTGCAAATATCATTATAGATAGCAACATGCCATCCTTTAAGGAGGGGATGTCATTGACATCCAATTTATGTCGCTGATTATTGAAATAATTATCAATATTTAAGTATCATAATATAAGCTGGGGGAAACAGCAGAACAAAAGTTAACTGTAGCAGAATACCAGTACCATTATTTTCATTGAAAATGTTCACAGTCAACATGAAACACAAAGAGCCCAACCTTAAATATGGCGAGGTAGAAATCTGAGGCCAGTTTAAAGGATATGTACCCTAACTGTAAGCTCAATAGTTAGACTTAGCGTGTCCATTACCTCCTTACTAAACAGAGCGGAGAACACCCTTTCTGAGGATGCACTGGATGCTAGTACATTCAGGTACATGGTACAAGTGCATACCTTCTTTTCTCCACTGGCACAGAACAATTTCTCATTAAAACAATATTGATATATAATATTGACATAATAGCTACATGTCAATATATTGAATGATATGCCTACTTTAAGTGTTACACCATCACATGTACACTCACATCCCATTAGCTGTCTGTCATGTATCATGCGGGTGGCCACATATAACGTTCAAAGCAGCAGCATGTGATAAGCAGCCCCCCCTCTCTTTTTGGGGCATTTTTAGACTTGAAAGAAGGCTTAAATTTCACGTTTCCCAGGCCTAAATTGGCTAAACGTTAAAATACTTTAATTCCAAAGTTTAAAAAAGCAAAGAAGCTATTTGGAGAGATCATTCACAATCACGATCAATCATTGTGTTAAAAACAGAAAATGGGACCTAATTGATGGACTAATCATGAAATTCATCCAAACAAGATAGAGATATTTCATGAAAATAATTTGACTTTGGGAGGGCAGTGCACAAGCATATTTGGAAAGCAATTTCAACTAGAATTGACACTTTCTTTATAATATATCATCGGAACGCTCATGGTACCAATTGTAAATATTTTTTGGTTTTATTAAATTTAATGATATTGTAACGGGTTATTTATGAGGCTAACTATTATTGTGGTATATCTATTGTATGTTGTTATGATGTAAAACGACATGGTTATATTGTATTCATTACTTGCTTATTACTTAACGACTGTTGACGGTCTGTTACATATACTGTCGTTATCATAGTTCGGTTGTATACGGTAGTTACTGGAGCTACCTTCAGGTACATCTCGGTAGTACTTTCATAACATGTTACGTAATCATATACACCAGGTGGCGCTGCCGGTGCGGTCAGGTGACCCCCCCAGGCCTGTATATAAGGTACACTCCTTCCCCAGTGAAGGCAGTCAGGTTTTCGGACTGTTGAGGCAAGACCGCCCTGCACTCTGGGTTTAACACTATGCTGTAGCGTTACTTCCCTGTATCATTGAGATCCTGTTCTGATCACTGTATAACTGATTGTTGTACCAGTAAATAATACTCAAGCATTCTCCTTTTAATAAAGTCGCCGTAAATTAATGTTACCTTGTCTGGTATTTTGTTCTCATGCGTTCACACTAGTAGAGCTAGACCAACTACATTGGTGCCGTGACCAGGATTTGATCAAACCTACCGTGATAAGTGTATTAGTTTGACTTTTGGTATATGGACTAACTGTACGATTTTGTCAACTCTTTCAGCGGTAGGACTAAAACCCCTGCTGAGGAACGTGAGGAGGCCGTACAAAATGTATGGTTCTTCACAGGCAAAGACGTCAGGCGGGAGAGACGGGCAGCCCTGGAGGTGCCCGAAGACGACCTCTTCCATGAAGCAATAGGTGATCCTATTGTGGAGGCTTTTACCCGAGGTGAGGACGGAGAGCAATCTCCGGTCCCAGGACCCTTTGATCATTTGAGATTTGGATACCAAATTACCATTGTGAATTCAAGTTGCCCATCAGGTCAAAATCCAAAACAGTTGCCAAATAGTCCAAAATTCATCTCCCACAATATTAACATTGCCTGCATATAATCGCAGTTAATACTAATATCTTAATATGCTAATGCTAGCTACTTGTGCCTACCCCTGATTTTGTATATCAGATTGCTATATGAGATATGTGTGTTCTTCCATTTTGGAAACATAAAAGTTCTTAATCAGTACTTCTAGCCTCTGACGATCCCGTAGGCATACACGTTCCTGAATCTCTAACTCTCTCATACCTATTGCAGCCTCTACCAATGGTTCTCCCAGCATCACGAAACCTGAAGCTACCGGTACTGTCTGTAAACAGGTAATGTCTAGCAATGGCAGACAATAAATCTCTGACACGACCCCATGATATGAATTACTACAATGAAATAATGAAATCATGCTTATTGTACAAGCTTATAGTTGAATAAGACTTATGTCAGCTGTTCGGATTGAGGAGGTGGTTATCTTATACTGGCCTAGCAATGCAGGGCTCCTTTCTTTGAACCCATGCTAAGGCTACATTTTAAAGGGTTTTAGTCTGCTCAAAAATCATTATAGTGTATACTTCAGTTGTTAATATTATTTTCGCATGACAGATAGTTATAGGGCAATATAAAATGCTTTCATATTGTTACATGAACCATAAAGTTTTTTCTGGTAAACTAGGAAGAAACAAGAAAAATGTGGCTTTGACCACGGTCGGGTTTGCTGGCGCACCCGACCGTGGTCAAAGCCACATTTTTCTTGCATCCGCCACGTCGCAACATAATATCCTAATGTAATTTGTAGCATAAATCATAATGATTGACTAATCATAATATGCCAACACCCATTATAATTGAGCTGTACAGACTAGACTTCAGGTGTATTAATGAATAATTTAATTGGCCTACCTACCGTGGCCAAAGCCTCCTTTTATTCCTCATAGTAGGCCTAGGCCTAATGGTGGTAGGCTAGCTGTGGGGCGAAGGGTACTTTTCTTGTAGTTTACTTGTAGTTGTACCGTCTAGTGGTAGGCCTACTAAGTCCCCGCCCCTCCCCCATCTTACCACGGCTGGATACGACGGTATATTCCCCGCCCCAAACCTATCCAATGCACATTCACGACGGGACCGAGGGCGGGAACAGACCAGCGTCCCACTGTCCCAGATAGCCCTTAGTTACGTCACTATGGTGAAAGCGTCCATGACAATGGTAGGCCTACCAGGCAAGCCAAGCGGTACGTTCCCGGGGTGCGTGTTAGCCCACATTGACAGTGAATTATAAAAGAGTTTGACTAAGTTATTTATTTCACAAAGTAGGCCTACTATGTATTTATTTGGTGCCAATTGTTTGTTAGGCCTACTTCGCTGCACCCATAATTTTTTTTTCTCACCACAAGAAAATGCATAACTAAAACTTTGTTTTCTGGCTGGCACTGTGTTGAATGACATTGGGATTTATGACGGTGTAGGCCTAACCAGCAACATAGGCCTAGGCCTAATCTTTCACGAGTGATTATTGTTTGTATAGGCATGCACCCAGTTTTATTTTCATTGTCATAATCCGCCCTGTAACGTCACAGGTGCCCCATGGGTATGACCCATGCAAACCGAAAACATTAATAGGGTTTGCTGGCAGCACCGGGTTACTACGTTCCCGGGCCGCTGGCGCGGCAAGCAAACCCGAAAAAATGTGAAATGATCACGACGTCGAGGGAGCCTGTCCCATGGCGCCGACGAAATAGGGAGTCGGTAGTTTACGACAATATTATAATATATACCTATAGTAGGCCTATAGGCCTACCCGGTATTGATAATTTGTATGATGTCACCCGGTCAAAGACTATCCAATTGTTACAAAGTCATGAGACTGAGCCCTATATATGTAGCCTTATGCCCCTCCCCCCTGAAACAAAATGCCCTTATACACAAATGACATCTATTTATGTATAATTGTTATAGGCCTATAATCAAGAGAGTCATGTTGTGGATCCCCTAGGCGTGGTATGGATCTCCTAGGCGTAGTATTTTTTTTTTTTTGATTGATTAATCTATTTTATTCTGTCTCACCTTACATGAGAGGCTTCTTTTTACATAATAACTTGATCTCCTTATCGTTCATGACAAGGTTCATGATATTGGTCAATAACAATGATTCCCCTATATATAAAACGGCATTAGTTGGGACCAGCGAATCACCCCATTGAATTAGGCCCGAGTGCTCGCCGGGAACAGATAAACCAAAAGAGGCTATCTAAAAATATGTACTTTTTTCAAAGCTAACTCGATTTTTATCTCGATTTTACTTCAATTATTTTTTGGAGTGCTTTATATATGATTATCCTACTTTGTATCAGACTAATTCTCAATAACCCATTTTATATGAAAGAAAAACGACAAATACCCAGCAATAAAAATGCCCTCGCATAGAGATCCTAGCAACAAGAGATGGCAATTTTCACAAAATTCCGCCATTGTTTTCTAAAATTAAATCACATTTAAATAAGCTTTATGTCGAAGAGTGGTGATCAAATACAATGGGATTGCGCAGTATATGTCCATTCCAAACTCCCCTGTAAGTATTACACCATAAAACATTCAAATAGTTGAGACAATGAAGCCTAAACTTTTCAATCGAGACCCCTCGTGGCTACAGTGAAGTGCGCCACCTGGTAGATAGGGACGCCTGTAACCATGGAGATGTCGCTAGGGCCTAACTGGGGCGGTGGGACGCTGGTTTGTCTGTTCCCGCCGTTTTCTGATCCTGCAGGGGGGGGGGGGGGGGGATAGGCAGGGCCCTAGACGGGGGGTTGCTGTGTCACTTGTCGATTTTAAGAAATGCCTATGTCCCTTGTCGATTTTAAGAAAAGGGTCTTGTCCTCATCACATGTCACTTATTTTCCCCTCATGTCACTAAGCTCTATGTCAAATGTCGATTTTAAGAAAAGGTCATGTCGCAATGTCGATTTTAGGGGCACACCCCCACTACATGGAACGCAGGTTGGTCAGTTATTTCTATAGGTATTCTATAGACCTACTGCTAAGGAGCCACTAGTCTGACATACCCATCTAAGATGTGACGGGGGTTGCTGTGTTACTCGTCGATTTTAAGAAATGCCAATGTCCCTTGTCGATTTTAAGAAAAGGGTCTTTGAGAGATCGTTATATCGACCACAATATACCAGAGTACCGTAAAGTCTCGCGTAGAAGCCGCGGCTTGTACGCAAATCAGAACCTGCTTTCTTTTGATACCAAACATGCCTATATAGGGTGCGGCTTATACGAGAGTTTTTAGAAGTAGGCCTATACTACAGTACTAAATTCGCCATTATTACAGCCCCAGTTCGGCTTATAGGATTCTCCCAAGTTAGGGGTGCGGCTAATACGAGAGTTAGGCTTATACGCGAGGTTTTACGGTAGGCCTACATTCGGGGGGGGGGGGGTAAGAATTATTGTCACATAATCCCGGCCCCCGAAGGGGCTGGTACAAGTATAAACAAGTCTTTGGGTCTTATCATTCATGACAAGATCCCTAATATGTTATTAACAATGGTTTCCTGTAATACTCATTTTTACAAAATGATATGTGACTTGCCTCTATGTATGGCAATGACGAGTTTGATATTCAATTTATATATAGGTATAAGACAGAATATTTCGAAAGGCCGCTTTTAAGCTTTGCAGCTTATTCGAGGGCAGCAGCCGTTCCCGATATAAATTTAGTTACCTCGTAGCCCTTAGTGGGATCTCTTTAATAAGTATTGTAGATATCTGTACTATTACAATTTCCCTGAGACTAAGTGTACAATGTTTCTATGTAGCACATGACCTTAAACACTGGCAATCAACACCTTTCAACTCTAGTACATGAAACTCGGCATTGTAACTAATTGTGTAGGTCCTATGTTAGTAAAGTAACTATTGATCTCATCAGCTACTTTGTCTGGTCTTAGCATTTCTCCCGTATCATTTGAAACCAGCGTGATATTCTTTTTACCCTTACTTTTAGGTAACAAGTCATTTATTTCCCTCCAAAACTGCTTGGGATTATTTCTATACTCATGTAGCTTATTTCTAACAAAATTGCCTTTGGTCTTGATCACCAACTTGGAGGCCTTATTCCTATCCTTATTTGCTATAAGCATTGATTCATAGTTTTTGCTTTTCTTGGCTTTTGATACACAGCGATCTTTTTCTTTCAGATCTGCTAGTAGATCGTTGCTCAACCATTCCTTTTTATCTTGCTTAACCTTGTATTTGCTCCATGGACAAAGTACATTTAGAACATGTTCAATTCGCGAGAAAATAATTTTCCATAATATTTCTACGTCATTTGAGGTAAAGAACTCATTCCAATTAAAGACTCGCATCGCTCTACACAGTTTTTCCTTTGTATAATTCTTCATCCTTCGACACTCAATATATTCTTTGTCCTCAGTCTTAACTCTATCCACCCTCGATGTTATATACACCATGTCATGGTCGCTGGGTCCAAATTGTATGGTACCAGCCTCTTCAACAGAATCAATGTTTGTAAATAGCAAATCCAAACAAGTTTGTCCTTTGGCATATCTAGTAGGAATATGTATGTAGTTCAACAACCCAAAACCCATCATTCCTTGTTTGAGTGTTATCACTTCATCATCATCGGTTGCTAACATGTTTATATTCATGTCCCCCAATACAAATACTTCATATCTTTGTAATCTTGTGAATCTAGATAGTATTTCCTTTATTTTGTCCCAAAATTTGGTGAAATCGCCTTTTGGTGGCCTATATACATTTAAAATTAGCATACTTCTTTTTTTCTCCCTTTTAATAACTACCGGTAATAATTCCAGATCTTGTGAGCTGATCACATTGACTTCTTGACAACCTACTACAACGTATTCATTTCTAATATATGTCATTAAACCCCCTGATTTTTTTAATTTACCATCCTCATACCAAGTTCTATCAGCTCTAATTGATTGATATCCCTCTAATGTAAAATTCCCAGTTAAATTTTTTTCTTCTAGCCATGTTTCTGAGCATGTAATAACATCTAGCGCTGAACTGTCAAACATTATTCTAAAGTCTTCAATACAATTTCGTATACTCCTTAAATTCAAATGTGCTATGTGAAATCCCCATTGTGTACTGAAACTCTTGACATCCTTGTGAAATTTAGTCATTTATGTATAATGTGACCCCGGTACTCCTAGTGATCCCCGCCCTCCCCCTCCACCCCGTTCTCGATGTGAATGATGAAAATGATAATAAAAAAATTAAAAAATTGGCAGTGAAGACTGCATTTATCTCAAGCATGAATCTTGTGTAGAAAGTTTCTCAACACAGTCTATAGGCTTCTTGTAGCTGACAATTAACTTTTACACGTGTTGTGGAGCCCCTACACGTGTTGTGGGGACCCTAGTCATGTTGTGGAGGCCCTAGGCCTGTTGTGGAGCCCCTAGACGTGTTGTGGGGCCCCTGATCAAGGTTCTGAGTGCTGTGTCCACATGGCCAAGGCTCCCGCTCCTGCGACTCCGGCGACTCCTGCTCCCATGGCTCCCATCTGTGCGACTCCTGCTCGTACCGCTCACGTTCACTGGAAAATATAAGAATTTACACATAAAATGGCAGAAAAAGAACTTTAAACTTCTGAAGAAAAATTTCCGAGACCCCTTCCTGAAGTCAAAAATTGGGTAAATGACTTGGGAATTGTGTTTTTATATAAATTCAAGGTCTATCTTTAGCAGTGCGTTAGTGGCAGTACTGAGAATTAGGCCTAACCCCCTGAAAGTATCTCATTAAAATTGGTCACATTGGGCGCTCAGTCAGTATTGTGGCGTTCAAAATTGGCTCTGTAGACCAAATATCAGAGACCCCCCCTTGAAGTTAAAAATTGGGTAAATGACCTGGGAATAGATTTTTATATAAATTCAAAGTCTATATTCAGTAGTGCGTTAGTGGCAGTACTGAGAATTAGGCCTAACCCCCTGAAAGTATCCCATGAAAATTGGTCACATTGGGCGCTCAGTCAGTACTGTGGAGTTTAAGATTTGCTCTGAAGACCAAATTTCGGAGACCCCCCTGAAGTCAAAAATTGGGTAAATGACCTGGGAATAGATTTCTATATAAATTCAAGGTCTATATTTAGTAGTGCGTTAGTGGCAGTACTGAGAATTAGGCCTAACCCCCTGAAAGTATCCCATGAAAATTGGTCACATTGGGCGCTCAGTCAGTACTGTAGAGTTTAAGATTTGCTTTGAAGACCAAATTTCAGAGACCCCCCCTGAAGTCAAAAATTGGGTAAATGCTGACCCGAGGAGGAGTGGTTGGAGCCCCTAGACGTGTTGAAGAGCCCCTGATCAAGGTTCTGAACGCTGTGTCCACATGGCCAAGGCTCCTGCTCCTGCGACTCCCGCTCCCTTGGCTCCCGTTTGTGCGACTCCCGCTCGTACTGCTCACGTTCACTGGAAAATTTTAGAATTTACATATAAAATGGCAGAAAAAGAACTTTAACTTCTGAAGAACCATGGCCTTTTATTAAAAGTCACTACCGGGTATTTTCATGTATTATAGAACAGACAGCTCTATTAACCTTTCTGAGTGTTAAATACCGGGTATTTACATGTATCAAACCACAGACAGCTCTAATAACCTTTCTGGTCATAAACCAAAAATAAACACCCCAATACACATGGCTGGCAATATATTGAAAAAAAGAAATCTTGTCCGATTTGAACATGTAAATAGTCCATTTTGATCAGAATTTTGTCAGGGTTTCATTTCTGGACTCGGCCAAGCCCTTACCAGAGTGGAACACGCTTTTCACGGACATCGCGGTACTCGGAAATTCCACATTTTGATTGAAAAATTCAACCACAGAAACCTCAATTTTCGGAAAAGAAAAGTGTTTCCAGGGGATGAATTCTTTGTCAATCTTTCCAGGATTTTTTCTTCTTTTGATGATGGGGGAGGGGGGGCGTTAATTTTCCTTTGATTGGACTCAAGGATCATCACTTAGATTTTCTTTGAGTGGGGTGGGGGGGGGCGAAAGCTTTTTTGCAAGGACAAGGGATTTTTTCCTTCTTTTGATGATGGGGGGGCGTCAACTTTTTTTGATCGGAGTCAAAGATCATCACTTTTTTCTTTGGATGGGGGGGGGGGGGGCCAAGCTTTTTCGCAAGGATCAGGGACTTTTTTCCCTGGGGGGAGGGAGCAAAAGGTTGTTCATTAGGATCAGGAAGCGATTCATTTATTCAGAATGCACTGCCTAATGGTTGTTCGCAAGGATCAGGGATTTTTTTCTTCTTTCGATGGTGGGGGGGGGTCAATTATTTTTGATCGGAGTCAAAGATCATCACTTTTTTCTTTGGATGTGGGGGTGGGGGGGCAAAGCTTTTTGGCAAGGATCAGGGACTTTTTTTCCTGGAGGGGGGAGCAAAAGGTTGTTCGTAAGGATCAGGAAGCGATTAATTTATTCACAATGTACAGCCTAATGGTTGTTCGCAAGGATCAGGGATTTTTTTCTTCTTTCGATGATGGGGGGGGGGGGCGTCAATTCTTTTTTTGATTGCAGTCAAGGATCGTCACTTTTTTCTTTGGATGGGGGGGGGGGGGGGGGGCGGCGGAGCCTTTTTCGCTAGGATCAGGGACTTTTTTCCTTGGGGGAGGAACCAAAAGGTTGTTCGTTAGGATCAGGAAGCGATTCATTTATTCAGAATGCACCGCCTAATGGTTGTTCGCAAGGATCAGGGATTTTTTTCTTCTTTTGATGATGGGGGGGGTCAATTATTTTTGATCGGAGTCAAAGATCATCACTTTTTTCTTTAGATAGGGGGGGGGGCGGAGCCTTTTCGCAAGGATCAGGGATTGTCACTTTTTTCTTTGGATGGGGGGGGGGAGGGCGGAAGCTTTATCGCAAAGATCAGGAATTTTTCTCTTCTTTCGATGATGGCGGGGGGGGGGGGTCAAAATTGAAAAAAATGAAATCTTGTCTGATTTGGACATGTAAATAGTCCATTTTGATCAGAATTTTGTCAGGGTTTCATTTATGGCCTCAGCTAAGCCCTGAACAGAGTGGAACACGCTTTTTACGGACATCGCGGTACTTGGAAATTCTACTTTTTGATTGACAAATTCAACCCCAGAAACTTCAATTTTCTCAGCAACCACTGGGCCAATCTTGATGCCGTTTGGAGAAAGTAACCCAGGGGTAATATAGGGGACTCGCTGAATTTTTCATAATTTTAGGACGATTTTTTTTTTTTTTTCCCTTTCCCATTGGATTCAAGCACAAACACGCACATTTTGATGGTCTATTGCTCAATAAGTACTTGGCCGAGCTGCATGCCGTTTGGAGGGAACAATGTTTGTGTAATATAGGAGACTCGCTGAATTTTTCAGAATTTTTGGAACATTTATTTTTTTTTCTGTTTTTTGGCAAGTTTAAAGGCCGGTCTTTGTCATTTTTCTGAATAACCCGGCTACTGAGCTGTCCGCAATTTCACCCCCTGAAGGGAGGAAGCCTAATCTATCAATGACATCAAGAATTGCGGACTTACCTTGCATATTTGAGCTGTAATCCATGATTTCACTGAATTCTGAAGCGTGTCATCGTCCCTCGGCGTTCCCCACCCGCCATGTTGGATTTAGATACCGGAGATTGCCGAAGCGCTCGATAAACAATTTTTTTTTTTATCAAGACGATTATACTGTCCAAAATGTCCGCAAATGCCTCTATATTACCTGTAGGAGTAATAATATTACCTTGAATGTCCGCAATTTGCTCTATTTTGGAAGATAAAATGATACCCGAGCATTTCCGATCGCGAGTCGCACTCTCGCGAGATCCCGGGAAGCCGCGAGATGGCCATTCTGTTTACTTTACGTTGTCGTCGTGTCGAACGATAGGAAATGCTTCATTATGGCATAATACGATTAAATATGGATGTCATCGTTATGCTGTATGGTAGGCAATGATGTTATAGATGTTTTTAGATGTTTTTTTAGTAATTATAAAAATAAAAAACTCGATCGTGATTTTTTGCGGTTGTCGTAAAAAAATACACAAATTTCAATTTAGTGAAAAGTTCAGGACGAAAAGAATAGGAATCTGTTAAATGAAGTTAGACTGGATGGACTGCTTTGTTTGATTCAGTATCAATAGAGACAAAATATATATTGTATGTGACAATGAAGTCATCATATGATATTGTATTCATTGTTACATGCAAATGCCTCCACCATCCAGCTCCTCCCAATTAAAAAACAGGAGAAGGAGGAGAGCTGTGATCTATAACGTTAGCATTATAATTTAATTTTTTCTCAATATCAATATCTTTATAAAGTGAGCCTATTTTTCTATATAAACATATTTAAAGAATCATATCTGTATAGTAATGCATGATCAAGAACAAAACACAAATAACTTTTTTTATAAGCTCTTTATTTCTGATGACATAGTAAAAACTCTGGGAGAAATGATATTCATTTTAATATATCACCAACACCTTGATATGTATGCATATATTTTTTTTGTCTTTTTTTCATCTTGTTTGATCAGTATTCCACGGACACCAGTCGCGATTCAGAAACTGTATATAATCCTGGGGTGATCATGTACAGCACGGCAACTACAGACTTGGGAAGGTTGGCTTTGAATCTGATCTCGAGTCGGTGTTGGCCTTTCTTATCACTGGAAACACACCGTCATACAGGTTGAGATGCGACTGCACATTGAAGCAGAACAAACAGTTTCCGTCCTTGAAGTCTTCCTTAGAAAACGTGCTGCCCTGACCTTTGGTGACTGACAAGAAGGCGTCATACTCCTCCTAGAACTTGTGGTTGGCAAAGTCAGGCTCTAGTGGTCTGTCGGGAACGCTGTGAGACCCAAAATTGTAGGGAGACATAGTTCAGGTCAAAGTTTTCGAAATTGAAGGGCGACTTGGTCATACTGCCTCCAAACGCCTCCGCGTCCACCAATCCTAGAACGAGGAGGCTGGGGATCCGGTCAGACAACACCTGAGAGATGGAGAAAGAGTTGACATTGGCTGGGATGGTATGGTTCCTAATGTAAACTCTGGGGTAAGGGTACAGGGCGCTCTTTCCTGCTGCCAGCAGCTCGCTGTGATGTGCGAGGACCTCAGGTCTCAGCTTGATGTAGTTGACAGTGAGATACATGCTCTCAATTACCACCTTGTATTTTGTGGTGTTGTCTTTGGCCATGAGTCTGAAGCCGTCCATGCTCTGATAGAATGTGAGATAAATGTTTATCCCATTCAAAATGTGACGGTTGACTCGGTCGATGACTCCTACTCCTAGTCCACCTTTGAACGTTACCGTCTGTCCTTTGCTTGTCAACGCAGATCGGAGAGCACGATTCCCTCTAGTAGACTGGAATCCTCAGCCCGTCAGCGATGGGGATTTCCGGATTGGCGAGACAGCGGGATCGACAGACATCTCCCCTAAGCGCTCACTGAGCTCGTCACCGGAGTGGTGTTGAGCTTCAACTAGTCCCTTGACAGCGGAAGCCGTCTCGGGGTCCTCGTTTAGTTCGGACTGACGGAGCTGCTGCTCTGCCATCCTCACCGTGCTACAGGTGTCGTACGACGGGGGGAGTTTGATGGGAAACACGAAGTTCCCCGTCGCCCTCTCTTGTCTCACGGACCACTAGAACGAGTAGTCACTATTACCGACTCTTTTAACTAATTTCTTCTTTCCAAAGCTGCCCAAAAACTCAATCTGCCGCTGCCAACTGCCGCCGCGATTGACTTCGGTAAGAGCCGAAATCAATATGGCGGTTCCCTCGCTTTTGTTTTCAAAAACAAAGCGCATGCGCGGCGTCTCGCGTGATTAGACGCGATCCCGTTATCCGGCGTGACCCAATTTCAGATTAATCAGGTCAAGACCTCTCCCGCCCGCAGCTCGGGCTGTAGGGATCAACATGCCACTCGGGCGGCTCCCAAAAGTCAAATTTACTTTGAATAAAGAGCTCATCGGGAGTATTAGTGAATATGTATGAGAAATCAAAGATTATCCCACCGGATTATCCGTCCACCACCCTCTGGGATCACTCTTCTATTCTTTTCCATTGACTCTGAGCGCCCCTGTCGGTAGCACACATACAACATATAAAGACAATACAGGACACCACACTCGTTGTGTAAACAAGCTAGGTTACGGCCCCCCTAGCCACAAGTCTGGGGCTCCGCCGAACGGGATTACCGTTCGCATCAAGTAACCTGGCCGAAGGACACTCGTTCTTAACTAACAATCCAGCCTTGATTTTAGTTTTCCGTGCCCTTCTTCCTTCGCCTGCCGAGACTTTCTTTTTCACGGTCTTTCGGAGTTTTCTTCGTACCCGCCTCTTGGGGGTATCCACTGACACCCCTTCCAAGGGTACAAATTTAGGCTCCGAACTCTCCTCCTCCACCTCCGTTTCCGAGGTGAGCTCCCTCCCAGCCCAAGCACGTAACCGAGCCACATGGCTCGTCCGGATACGCCCTGCTGCAGACTGGATCAATACAGTCGTCTGACTGATACATTTGACCACTGTGTGTGGTCCATCCCAGTTATTCGCCAGCTTGACATTACAGAGTGGTTCATGCAACCGGATCACCTTATCCCCCGCCACAAACCGCCGTAATTTCAATCCGGTGTGATAACCTACCTTCTGCCAATTAGCAGCTTTGAGCAAATGAGCCCTAACCGTTTCATAGGCAAACTTGAACCTCTCCCGGAGAGATTCCACAAATAGCACTGTACACAGTGCCTCCGGACTAATCCCTACCACTCCGAACACCAAGTCCGCGGGCATGATTAGATCCTCCCCGAACACCAGCAGGTTCGGAGTGCAATTTGTCAAACTATGGACCGTATTATTATACGCATGCACCACAAATTCGCATTGATCATCCCAATCATCCATATGGGAGTTCACTAATGGCTTCAGAACCTGGATCAAGGTCCGATTAAACCGCTCCACTTATCTATCGGATTGGGGTCAGTACGGATTGGTCCGAGTTTTGCATATAGCCAACTGATGGCACATAGCAGCCCATAACTTTGATTCAAATTCCCTCCCTTGATCGCTATGTAACATCAAGGGAGCCCCCAGATGGAGAATCCACCCCTTCACCAATGCTTCCGCACAAGTAGCAGCAGTATGATCCTCAAATGGGACCACTCTTGTGTATTTTGTATAGTAGTCCGAGACCACCATCATACACGTATTCCCTCTCGGAGTGGGTTTTACCCCACTGATAATGTCTACAGCTATCCGAGCAAACCTCACTCCGAATAGCTCCTGTTGTAATGGCAATTTTCCCAAACCCGGACCAGGCTTGCCCAAACAACAGGCCTGACATGTCTCGATCCACCTCAAGAGGTCACCAGACATTCCCGGCCAATAATATCTCCGACTCAGCCGTTCTAGTGAGCGTTTCATTCCGAAATGCCCACTTGTAGAATGGCCGTGGCAATAGTACAGGATGTCTTTCCGCATAGCAGCCGGGATTACCATTTGTAACACCCTCCGCTTTCCTGGACAAGACTTCCACCTGCACAACAACGCATCCCGCATCTCTAGTTCATGGAACTGAGCCAGGAAGCGTCGCATTTCACGGTTCTCCAGTGATATTTCAGGTGTCACTGGACAGACCCCTGTAGGGACCAGCTCCCTCAGTAGTGCTATGGTAGGATCGGCTATCTGGTACGTCCTTATAGTGTCGGTGGACCAATCCAACAGGTTCTGCAACAACCCATCATAAGGCAAACGCACACCCGCTACCACAGCATTATGAGCACCACAATCCCCACACTCTGGACGCACACAACGGGGGACCTGACGTCTACTTAGGCAGTCAGCATTGATATGCTTCGTACCCGCTCAGTGTTGGATATGAGAGTTCTCCAACCCGAACTCACTGAGGTGATTCAACCACCGACCAATCATCCCCTCCATGTCCTTAAAATTAAGGAGCCACCTCAAGGCTGAATGATCAGTCTGTAATGTGAAATTACCTCCATACAAGAAGTGCTGAAACTTCTTAGTGTACACCACCACAGCCAGCAACTCCCGCTTGGTAGTGCAATAATTTCTCTGTGCCTTGTTCATACTGTTACTAGCGAACGCCAGCGGGACCTCTACTCCGTCCTGAACTTAGGACAATGCGGCCCCGATGCTCTCATTGCTCGCATCAGTGTCAAGGATGAAATGCCCTTTCTCCGTAGGGTATCTCAGCACGGGGGTGGTTAGGAACAATGCCTTAATCTCTTTGAAAGCATCGTTCTGTTCCCTCCCCCAGGGAAAAGGTTCTTTCTTCCTCCCCGGAGTCCAATGGCTCAACTTTTGCAGAGGTTGAGACACTCTAGAGAATCCGGGAATGAAGTCCCTTAAATAGGAACAGAACCCCAAGAAGGATCTCACATCCTTCGGTCCTTTTGGAACTTCCCAAGTCTCCACAGTCTCCAATTTCACCGGATCAGCCTGCACCCCTTCGGTGGAGATAATCCGTCCCAAATAGACGGAAAAAGTTCACATTTCTTCGGCTTCAGGGTTAACCCATTGGACCAAATTCACTCTAACACCTCCCCGATGACAATGTCGTCGTCCAGATATTCCAGGCACTTCCGCCATAATAGATCACTCAACAGAGTTTCCATCATGGCCTCAAAAGTCGCCGGGGCGTTGCATAACCCGAAAGGCATCAGCTCAAACTGATACAGTCCAATATGGCTAGTAAAAGCCGTCTTCTCTTTATCCTCCTCTTTCATTCCGATTTGCCAATATCCGGACTGCAAATCCAGGGTGCAGAACCATTGGTTCCCACTCAACGAGTCCAGGGTCTCATCAATTCGGGGTAGAGGATACGCAGTCTTCTTGGTTACTCCATTCAGACGTCTATAATCGATACAAAATCGGATAGACCCGTCCTTCTTAGTAACCATCTGAACCGGACTAGACCAGGGGCTAGTGCTAGGCACAATCACCTTCTGTTCCAGCATGGTTTTCACTTGCTCTTCCACAACTCTCTTCTTAGCCAACGGCAAGCGTCGGTAAGGCATTTTAAATGGCTGGGCATCCCCAGTATTGATAGAATGCAGCACCTTGTCGGTTCGGCCCAAAGGCTCCCCCTCCACTTGCCATGCATCCTGATACTTCTCCACCAGCCTTCTCAAGGAATTGAGATCCCTCCGATCCGTCAGATCTGTTTCGGAGATCATTTTCTCAAGTCCATCACTCAAAGTGGTCGGGGAAGGGTCTCCCTTCATGCTCACATGACCAGCAGGCATCACTGCCTCGCTGGTGAACACCTCCCCCAACACAGTATCCTTTTTCAGATACTTAGCCCCTAACCCGGGGTTAGAGACCGGCACAACGGTCCAAGCACCATCACCCACCACCCAGTAAACAAATAACGTTATACACCATTTTATAACGTTATATAACGTTATATGTCAACGTTTTTCTAAGGCTCTTTAGTATGACATAACGTTATGTAAAATTTAAAACGTTATTTTGACGTAAAATGACTTTTTTTTGGTAGCTGGGCAGGGTGGTCATGCCCACCAGACCGATGCTTCCCAACATGGCCACATCCGGCTCCACAACTGCTTTTTCCTCTCTCCTAAGCCCCTTGCTTCGGACCAGCACGTCACACGTCTGTCCGGGAGGAATTTTCACAGTTTGGACCACCGTTGCCACTGTTGACACTGTCGGAGCACACACTGCTCCACCGCACGGTACGGGTGCTCGATCTGGAGTACCCCTGTACCAAGATTCAGGACCGCGTCATATAACGCCGCAAAGTCCAACCCCAGTATACCGTCGTCAGCAATATCCGCGATTGTGGGAGAAGCCACATACTCCTTCCCTCCAATCCGGAGCGGTATGAACGCGCGCCCATAAGTCTGCATACTTGACCCATCGGCCGAACAGGCGCTTACCTTCGTTTTGAAGTTATCACGACTGCACGGCATAAGAGCATAGAAGTTTGAGGAGATAAAGGAGTGGCTCGCTCCTGTATCTACTAAAAACTCGCCTGCCCTACCGGCCACAGTAACAGACACATACCACCGTTTCCCTCCCAGCGGAGACGGGTTTACAGTGAAGCGTCTAAAGTCCTTCGGAGCAGCCAAATCTAAGCCATGTTTCTTCAAATGGTTGAAACATGGATGATCCGGGGAAAGCTGGGTACTCCCTACCCAAACAGTGTCAGTGACAGCCGCGACTTTCTCGTCCCCGTCCGTAATGGGCCTCCCTGCCTCATTGCCGGGCAACTGTTGGACTGGGATGTGAACCAGGCCAGCATCCGAACTCCCTAAGTTCGAAGCCACCCCTGGTTCCCTTTCTGTCCTTAGAACTCCACTAGGCTCTACCTCTCTAGTATGTTGGCGTACTTCATCACCAGGGGCTGTCCGCTCGCCAGCTCGGACCACCCCCTCTAGTTTCCCTCCTTTCTGGGAACTTTCTGGCTCGGAGCCGTACACTCCGCAGCAAAATGACCGATCTCCAAGCATCTATAACCCTTGGCGCCTCCGGTTGATCTTCCTCCTGTTGGGCTGGGTAGCCCCCTGAATGGAAGTCGTCATCTTCTCAAACAGTGCCGTGAAGAACGCGGCATCCAACATCGGAGCCTTTTTCTCCGACAGTTCCTTCTTCAGCGGAAGGTCTCCGACCCCCTCCGGCTTCTTATTCTTCCACGGTGGTTTAGAGGGTTTCCCACTCCTCTTAAACTAAGCCGCAGAAGCCGTCGCCTCCTCCTCACTGCTCTCCCCCTCAGACTGTTCCGGAGAACACTCCTTGATGGCGGAGGCCCGGGTTGGTACCCGGTCCCCCAGCAGCGACTTTTTGAGGGTGTGTATATCGATGGCCAATGACGTATCTGCCCTCCACGTGTCATACACTGTTTGTTGTACGTCTGGGTCCCTCAATCCAGAGACGAATTGAGAGAACAATTCCTTAGAAATTAAGGCGTCATGGATCCCTGAAGTAGAATGTACCTTCTTCACGAGTCTCATCAATGCAAGTCCAAAAACCCTGGGAGCCTCGTTCTTGCCTTGCACCCGCTTCTTAAAAGCGACCATTGGATCCATCCGGGCGGAGCCTCCGAACAATACAGTACATATCTCCACCAGCTGTTTGAAAGAACCCTGCAGCCCGCATTCCTCTTTCCATTGCTTAACTGCCATCAGACCGTCTCCTAGGCGCAATCCCTTACAGATGTAAGGAATCGCATCGTTTTGATCCCAACCACTCACGTTGATAATTTCCACTGTGGCTCCTAGCCATTCTTCCCACGAGTTTCTCTGCCAGTACGGGCTAGGTTCACTAGCGATCCGCCGGGCCGCATTGGAGGATCCCCTAATCTTTGAGGTGATCGACAAACATTTGGAAATAGCCTTCGAGGCGTCCTGTTCCACACCTACGTTGTGCAACCCTATCCCCGCTATAGCAGGGTTAGTATCTAGAGCTCCTGCAACTCCGAGCTCAGAATTGACTGTCTCGGAGCCTTCTTCGGACTCTTCGGCCCTCGAGTCGCTCCAGTTTGCGGTGTGTGTTTCTGTCTCTCTAGATACGCTTGGTACATACCATACGCCACTAGGTCCTTGGTAGGATCAATACCCTGACTGAACCACCAATTCTTTTCCAGATCTGTCATGTACTGGCATTGCTGGGCCAGAGCAGACAACTGTTGATGCTCGGCCTTCTCCTTCTCCAATTGTTTGGCTTGTCTCTGGGCCTCCTGCTCTTGTTGAGCCTGCTCTGACTTGGCTTTCGCTGCCTCACCGGCAGCCTTCAATCCCTCTGCTCGGTCTCTTAGTACTGCCGCCTCCTGTTCGGCCAGTTCCTCCGCCATCGCAGCGTTTTCACGCATACGCTTCTTTTGTTGTTCCAAGACAGCTTCCTGTTGTCGGAACACCTCCCTTCTCTCATTTTCAAGTGCCCTCTGCTCCTGAAACATTTTGTTTGTCTGACAGGACTGCCATTCGGACAAGCTTCCCGGGGTAAGGTAGCTCTTGGCAGCCTCTTCCTGAATCGACGCCTTCTTTAAGCGTTCAGCCTCCAATCGTTGCTCCTCTATGTGCAACTTCTCCTGCTGGGTAGTTACCAACTCCAACAACGGAGTTTGTCTCTCTGAACTACCAGTCCCTGCTGCTACAGAGACTATTTCTTTTAAGATTGGACGAATGCCAGTCATACGCACCCTCAGAGAGTATAGACTAGCCATTCCTCTACCCTGGGCTCGGCCGATTTTACCTGGACGACCCGGCATTGAAGCTGATAGAGCTGGTTCTATCGTCACTCCGCGCCCACCTGGCAAGTTCGGAGTGTCAGAAAAACTCATGAAATGGCCAGCCGTCGGGCTCCCATTATCTGCTGAAGCGAAAGAAGTGCTACTGTCCTGTAGGCTCTGACGTGCTTCTAACAAGAACGTCTGTATAGCAGCTTTCTTTGTTCTTAACACATCACACTCCGTGCTCTGACTCTGACGTGTCTCTCTTAGTCTGTCCGCATCCCGAGCAAGTTCGGAACGCAATCCTTCTGCTTCGGACACCATGGTGTCCCTGGCCGAACAGATCTGATTCAACTCCGTATTGGCGGAGATGAATTCAGATCGAACCGCTTTTAGGTCTGCAGTCTTATGGTTGTATTCCGACCGGACCACGCTCAAAGACTGTGCAAGTCTCTCGTTCTCCCCCAGCAAGGTTGAGAGCCTCGCATCCTTCTCCTTTATTTTGGAGTTTCGGTGCGTTATTGCACCCTCCAAAGCAATCAGATTGTCTGTCCATTCCATAGACTTTGCCTGAATGGTCAACAATTCCCTCTGGGCCAACTGTAGTCGTTCCTGCACCCTGGCTTCTCGCACGTCGTCAAAGCGACGCTCATCCGGGTTGCCATACATCCGAGGTGTCGGAGCGGCTGCTTGGGATCCGCCAATGTTAAACATTGTGAGATTCATCTCTTCTAATGAACGACTCATTATTCCCGGACCTCTTGGTCTTGGGGTTTCATCCCCCCCTATTGGCACGACTGTTCTTCGTAGAACATCCGCGCCCCGTGCTGGGATATCTGCCGCTTCGTCGGCAAATGACCCCTCCGGGGACAAGGCTAATGCCTCATCAGGAGACCTCCGTGCTCCGGCCAGAGCACGCGGTCTGTGCTTTGCACAGGCTAACCTGCCTCTTACTCAGAACTGGTCACGGCACCAGTGTAATAAACGATACTTTGGTCCTCTTTAATATTGTTATAGTATTAAGTAAAGGAACAAAGCCAACACAGTTCCGATCAAGTGATATGATCGCGGGGCCTCTGTCCAAGCGTGGATCCAGAGTGACCGACGAGTCCTATCGGATGCTGGGTATATATAGGCAGCCAGCCTGCGCGCGCACACGCAGACCAGAAGCCTATAGCGACCTCTGTCCATACCCCAAGCCCGAAGCAGATGCTGCCACCTGCCGTCGGGCTGAAGGGTTCGGACGGAGTTCGCAACACAGCATCCAACAGAACCCGTCATATAAACCCCGCATAACCCTAGCCCCTACAATGTTAACACACAGAGCAGGAACCAACATAACATAAGGGGGTGTTAATTTTTTAATTACAGGGGGGGGGGTGAGATTTCACACGGAGGCGCAAATTTTTTTTACGCCCCCCCTCGAGAGTGCGTGGAACGTCTCGCGCCCCCCCACCCTAGTCGAAGATGCCAAAAAATGTTTGCCCCCCCTTTGAACTATAGTAACGCGCGGGCTTTTTTGCTAAAAGAATTTTACGTCCCCCCCTCAAACCCACCACCCCCCCTGTAACTAATAAATGAACACTCCGTGAGGATAAGGACAGCTCCATTATGAACTGTATTTGATATAGGAAGAAGAACTCA
Source organism: Harmothoe impar (assembly GCA_947462335.1). NCBI lineage: Eukaryota > Metazoa > Annelida > Polychaeta > Phyllodocida > Polynoidae > Harmothoe > Harmothoe impar. Next base: position 62,797,563 of record OX381717.1, on the reverse strand, counting down.
ACCAACTCGATCATTTGAGTCATAAACGAAAGTGTTTATTCTCTATATTTGATGTGAATCACAATGTGACACCATGTTAGTCATTATCAATGCAGCTATCTCTAATTGACTGAAATAAACATGTATAAGCACATCTCATGTCTTCTATGATATTTGTTAAGTATCATAAAGTTACAAAATATGTTTCCCTGCAATGGGTGCAGTTTGATTGGGCCTTTTTACACTTTAAACATATGAAATTTTATGGATTAGGGCTACATAATTGTTTTAGAATTGCATTTCTGAATATACAGTAGTTGCTTAATTTGTTAAACAATACCACAACCTTTATTTCATAAGTGACTTTCCTTATTCTAGCATCCAGTTTGTGTAGATATTGAATCGGGACTTGTCTTGACTAATTCATTTGTGTGGGGTGTAAATGGTTAATGAAACTCTGAACCCAAGGCCTATTGCTGTCACAAGGTGTAGTTACATCAGGATTACTGAATGTCAGGGTTATTGACTGAATCGAAATCAACTTTACACAATTTGACCACTGTTGTGGTGGCTGTAAAATAAAAAAATAAAATAAAAAATGACCATAGCATCTCGGGGGACTACTTCAAGTAGAGGAGGTCTTATTCTGTACACAACTGTAAGGTTTAAACTTCAGAATCGAAATTTGCTGGGTAACTTATAAGGCTCACCCAGCAAAACAAGGGAAGCGTCCACTGGACGTCGCTCAGGTACCATGATCAATGTATTACACCATAAAGCACTACATTCTGACGATTAATTTTCTTCAAAAGCCTCAGATCTGGGCAGTTTTTTATTTGTTAGTACTCTAACTATGAGTTATTATGGTGAATCAGTTTTTGTGAAATGAAATCTCCAGGCTGTAATCAGCAATATACAATGCATATGACTGCATTTTGTCATTACAAATGAACTTTATGTAATAGTGGACATGTATACCAAAAGAAAGAAAAGAATTGCTATATAATCTTCTTCCTGAGAGGGTATGAGTGGTGTCCATGAAAAATAGCGAGTACTGTTGCCCAGACACCAAATGAACGGTTTTCATGTTGCTGTAAACCAATAATATAGTTAATACAGTTTTAATCCTTAAGTCATTATACTTTTAGGCAAATGACGAAACAACTATACATTATGCACAAAAGATGAGATGATCTAAGATGTATTCTAACATCCTCCATAGCCCCATATGCATAATTTCTATGATTTTCGGACTAATAAATCTAATCCAGCATTTATACAAAATTTGTATCTGTCCGGTGAGCAGGAACCCAGTCCATTTGGCCTAACAGCATCCGCCAGGTGGCAGTAGTAACAGTAGCGGCCACCTGTGCGCCCCCTCGAGGCTTCAGGGTCAATTGAATTTAGGTTGTGGTACATGGGAAAGTCAGTCTTTCACTAAGTATGAGTATCTTGGTCAACAATTCAGGATATTAGTGGGTTAATTTTCTGATACAAAAAAAAACATAGAAAAAGAATTGACTTTCATGCTCTGTGTAGGGTTTCCTGTTTGTCTTTACAAAACTTGTACTTGATGTCCGTGACATGTCTGTGGCTTCATCACTCAGTGAACATCAGACAGACCCTTGTGTTTTGATACATGTATCAGATGAAAGAGAGCAATGGTAAGCAGGCACAGATATCATAGAAATGTAAAAGGTTCCATATCCACTGCATCTTGCCCGAGTTTTTGACAATTTATTATTTTATATGCCCTAATTTGTTGTAAAGAGGCTATCCTGTTCTGAAATATATTTCAGATCAGGATAACATAGGTAGGATGACCCTCATTGTATTAAGGAGTCAGAATTTATTTTTTTACACCCTATTGCTAACACTATCCTCGGTAGCAGGCAATGCAGGGATATGCGGTGGAGGTGGAAATCTGAATTAAATATTCGGTCTTAGCTCAGCTATACAAATTATCTCTCCTTCAGTCTGCTGAAAAAGGCTAGCAGCAAAAATGTTATTACTATTTTCAAAATAAAAGTATTCAAATGGGCAGTCATGTGTATGCTGGACCTGCCTACCTGTACACCTGTCAACTGTATTGCTTGCACCTTGGACCTTTCTGATAGGCTTGTACTCAGTCATCCTTGAGAAGGGATTTAAACATATGAACTAAACATGTCATTAATATGGCTTCATCTCGTGTGAATGTCAGGCACACCCATGCAGTTTGATATATAACAACATTATCAAAGTGGATGACATTAGATCATGCTGCAGTGTTTGTTGACCACAACAGGTAAGGACTCATCCCTTTGATACACCCTTGCTGTCTGAAACATGTTATTGTGGCTCCACCCATGTAGTGTGCTTCAGGACCCTCCTAGAGGAGGACAGAGGCAAAAGGTACCCTGTGGTAGTACAGCACTCTGCTGGGGCAGAACGCTGGTCAGTGAGCTTCTTTCAACCATCAACAGTATGCAGGATTCCAGGTATATTTTAAAAATTGTTCACTATTCAGAATATATGTGATTCTCTCTTCTGAGTGGTGAGTATCTCAGGCCCATTGTTAATTAACTCTATAGTAACATGAAACATGGATATGAAACAATTTCATATAAATTGCTGAGCAATGACTAGTGACTACTGGTAAGCAGAGGTACCCACTTCAGCATGCAGTACTAGTCTGTGCATTATGTTCAGTCCTGGCTTGGTTCTATACATTATCCAATACTTATCAATTTTTTTTTTCCAATTTCCTAGTGTGTTAGTCTTGCTGTTCATGCTGGCATCGATCTTTGTAGCCGAGCACACTGCCCAAGACCTAAAACAAGGTAATGGTTTATTGATTATCATTGGCATACCCTGTATTCTGATTGTTCACTTTTCAGTGCCTAGGGGGAGACAACGCGGCAGCACCGCCTGGTGTCAAACGCATGCGTAAAATTGTCCAGTGTAGCTGCCAAATGGATACTTAGTGGTGTGAGAGCCATAAGGTGGTGACCGCGATGGAAGTTGGGGGAACTAACTATATTAGGTTATAATGGCATGTTGTGCCCATTAGACACAATCTAAAAATATTCTTTTCAAGCACTTATGCTCCAATATGCTCCACCTGATAATATTTTTCAATTGTAAGTTCAGTAGAACCTCCCTTATAAGTTTGCAGTAACAGTTCAAAGTTGGCTAATTTTAGACAACCTAATATGTCAACTCAACTACCATAGACTTCTCTATCAGCTAACTCTTTTTGATGTGGATGTAGCATCGACGTCTTGTGACATTTGTAGTATTACAGTATTATCACTTTTTCTCAAACATGCCAAGAGCCAAGAGATCAGTGGACAATGTTACGCATGCGTTTGACACCAGGCAGAGCTGTCACAGTCTCAAACCCAGTCAACAAGCCAATTTTGAAATGCTTCATTGACTACTGTTCTATTTCGGTCCTCCCTCACCCAGCACTGGGCACAGGGTTATGTAACAGCGCCACGATGCGCCCATGGTGGTGGAAAGCAGCACCCTCAGACTCTACTATCTATAGAGTCAGCGCGGCTGAGACTGCCCCTTTCAGTGCCAATAGAATGAAAATACACTACTATCATTGCAGACCTAATATAGAGTGGAATTGTTTTTCATCTGTATTGATGTTTTTTATTCTTTCTTTACATGCCAGGGGACAATGGGATTTCATCATGTTAGCCCCACTAGCTTGCTTGAGTATTTCTGCAGGTCTGTGTTTCAAACCGCATTAGGCAGTGGAGGTATATTGGGATTTATTCTTTGGTTATTATCAGCCAGCTGTTGATGTTACATGTTGAGAGCCTTCCTGATCTTTCTCATGTTCCCTGTCTACTGTCATAGCATGCAGGCATTTGGCAAGAGGTACACTCTCCATCATTGCCAATGTACCAAAACTGCGTAAAGGTGCATGCACCTGCATGTCCCTCACTCTCCTCTGCACAGTGTCTGGTGATGATGGAGATTGAGATGTGATGTCATATGTCACTTGTTAGCTGTTAGAGAGCTAGTACTAGTTATCCATGGTCTGCGGTGCTCGTGGATCCAAGTGTATCTTGGCATGTGTGTGTAATGCCCCTGGAGTGTGTGTGACGTGTGTGACGCCCGATGTGTGTATGACATCCCTGATGTGTGTGCATGAATTAAACATTAAGCTATTGAGCTATTGAGGAATACTCCTTTCAATGAATGAAGTTATGCTGCGAAACTTGAGTTATGTTTACTTTTGAAAAGCTATTAAGAAATAATCAATCACACTTCATATGAAAATTTAAATATGTCAGAAGAACATCCCAGGCAACATTAATATCTCCCTAATTTGGGTATATTTATGGGAAAAAACATGTATAAGCTACCTTCTATATACACTAATGGTGCTTGCACCACATTAAAACATGCTAACAAATAATATTCTGCAAACTGGACCCATTTGTTGTCCATTAAAAGAATTATAGACTATAAAACTAGCCTTAATAGTGTCCAACTCTTAAAACTATTTAAACACACACACATATATATATACATATCTAGTATACCGTCTATAAGCCTCTTGAATGTTGGGAGCTTCAACATAGCCAGAAATTGATGATGAGCCCAAAATACTGAATACATAAGTTTATAACAGGATTTCCATTCATAACTCAGCCAAAAATACTTTTCTATTGGAATCGGCCACATACTGCAATATAAAGAAAATTGGTTTATAAGTGTGTAACCCCTATTTTAGATTTTTCTCATTTTGACTATGGAAATATGCTAAATTTTATAACTCTCCTAAAAATGAATATGTTTCCATTAGAAAAGGCTTACACATGGTATAAACAGATTTACCACCAAAACTAGTGTTAAATAAATTGTTCATTTCAAACAGCATTTCCGTGGTGAAACTCAAGAAGCTCTAAATGGATTATTTTTTGATATATTTATAATATATTTTAATGGGATATCAGAAATATGAAAAATTTGTCGATCAAGTTTTTTTTGATAATTCTACTGGTGTTCATGTTATACTGTCCAAAATGTCTGCAAGAGTGTTGAATTGCCTCTTAAAGTAATAATTTCTGCTAAAAAATTGTTTATGATTGCCACTGGGAGGACCTTTGATTCTGATGAAATGTAAAGGTTGATGATTTAATTGATTTTTTTTAATTTGAAGAATATTGTTATCACACAAAACCCAACACAAGAGTTTTATTTTTTTCTGATTTGTATTTGAAGTCTCAGGTATTTGATGACATTTTCTGGTGATCTCATAATGCTATGTTTCGATTCATTAAATAACTCTTCATCAGACAGAGGATGCTTACTTGAGTTCAAGGTATTGAGGTACTATAAACGATCACATTTTGTTACAAAAATGACCGTAACCATGGTACCTGACATGTCATCAATATTTATGAATAAATATATACATGCAAGTACAGCCTAGGTTTGTCCAAAGCAAACCTAATACTTTCTTGAGAATCCAAGTGGTGAATATAACACAACAGATGGTGGTCTACATTATAGGCCTATACTTAGGTTATAATATAACATTTTGCTATTTGAAGTAGACATGACAAGACTTATGCATGACAGGTAGCCTAGAATTATAAATATAGGCGCTTGGGTAGCCTACAAAAAAAGAAATATTTTGGTATTTTTACTTTTTCTCAGAAAGGACATATTTAGAATAAAGTGTGAATCAGGATTATTTCTGACAAAGACCAAGACGTCCATTACTTGAGGTATAGGTGACTGATCCTGCTGCACATTTTCCTGAACTAGTGTTTAAAGAGGTAGTGGGGATTCATGTTGAAATCTTGATTAATCATTTTGTCCTTGAATCTTTATCAGATGCTGATAGAACTACCAATACAACCTTAAAGAATGCTCCAGGCCAACCAACTGGATTCACAGAGGTGCCATCAGCAAATAACAGCATGTCACTGACTACTGAAGGAGACTGGAGCCCCTTTCTTCCTGGAGATATTCTGAACAATGCATTTCTAAAGAAGGCTAGGTTTTGCATGGATTTGTGTTTCAATGAGCAAAAACTGGTAACCATCATCATAAGAGTCATTCCAGCCATTCTCATCAAATTCAGAGAATAATCCCCACTTGACCTCCTCAGATTTGAATGTGCTTCCTTCCTAATGTAGACCCATATAATAAATAGAGCTGTGCTCACAAACAGGATGAAGCAAGTACACTGTTTCTACACCTTATTTCTGACCCATTTCCTAGGGCCTATAGTTCAGAAATCGCTTGAGTTGAGGATGGGTCGTTCTCTGAACTGGTTCTATGGGTTACTGGCATGAGGCAGATTTAATATCAAAGTGTATAATATAGAATTTCCCATTTTGCTATGTGGTCAAACTTGGGAAATACACCTTTCCCTTTTGATGATGAGTTCAGAGAGCTCTCCCAACAATAGTAGTGATTACAATTGGACCACAATTGTCTTTCTGTGTCTATATTACTATGTCAATAGGCATATGTATTACCTTAAGGGGTCGTAATAGGCAAAGACAACTACAACATTTTAGCATGTGTACTGTAGTAGAAACATGTTAACCCTGTACATATTATACATTGTTGTGACCGTGTATAACCCCATAATCAAATTCCTTCCATTATTTGCCATTATGAAAGCTGTGGAATCTAAATGGAACAAAAACGTTCCATTTTGGCTTCTTTTCATTAGAACAGCATTATTGTATGGAAAAAAGGTATATTTCTTAGGTTTAATGATTTAAATCGGTTTTTGATATCATTATTGAGGGCACTTTTCTTTCGTTTAGTGATACTCCTATTATTAAGGTCTACAGAGGTGTTCAAAATGGCATAGTTACCAAATATATGTAATTTTTTCCATTAAATTAACCGTTTTTTGGTGACTATGCAAATTTGAACAGCTCTGTAGACCTTAATAAAAGGAATATCACGAAAAGAAAGAAAAGTGCCCTCAATAATGACACCAAAAACCTATTCCAACCATCAGATCTGAGAATCGGGTTAAATTTCTGTCCCTTAACGCTGTTTAAACCAAAAGAAGCTATAAAAGAACGTTTTTGTTCTTTTTACATTCCACAGCCCTTAAAATTCTAGAAAATTCTAGAAAATTGATGAGTGCAAGATAAATGGTTAGACAAATTCACAAGATGTAAGAATTGACATACTTTTGAATAATTCACAGATGTTCAAGTATCTGCTGAATCCTGCCTATTACGACCCCTTAAGTAAACAAAGATTATTCAGGGAAATATGACTGTCTGAAAATGACACAGAAATAGAATTGGCTGTATTGACCCCAAAAATATGGCCATGTGGGATAGGTGAACCCAGACCAGAAAAGTATATATATAGTTGAAAGAGCTATATCTCCCCCTTATATTGATGTAAGAAAAAAGCTGGGTTCTCATTTCCTTCATAGTGTTGTAATCCAATGAAAAACACAGATTTTCATTGAAATTGACTATGAGGACATGTTTAGGTAGCTCTCCAATCAAAAGTAGTCTTCAGGAAGTGTTCCTATTTTGGTTTCTGTATCTACCTAAAATTGTTAAAAGGTATGCGCAATACCATTGGTAAAATATGTGAAATTCAGGAAATATTACTGACTGAAAATGGCCGAGATGTGAAATTGGCACTTTTGACCAATATGAGTCGAAAATCAATTTTGGCCCAATTGTAATGACTACTACTCGTAGGAGAGCTCTCTGAACCTGCCTCCATGCTCAAAGGGAAAGGTGTATTTCCCAAGTTTGACCACAAAGCAATATTGGAAATTCTATCTTATACACTTTGATATTACATTTGCCTCATGCCAGCAACCCATAGAACCAGTTCAGAGAATGGCCAATCCTCAACCCAAGCGATTTCTGAATTATAGGCCCTTGAAAATGGCCCAAAAATATGATATAGAAAAAGTCTACTTGCTTCATCCTGTTTGTGAGCCTGTAGGATCTGACATAATAGGAATTCTGCCTAAATATTTTGCACAGCTCTATCCATTATATGTGTGTACATTAGGAAGAAAGCACATCCAATTCTGAGGAGGTCAAGTGGGGAGCTGTTGATGAAATTCAACGGAGTTACTCATAAGTACTATTCCAATAATTTCTATTTGACTTAACTACCTTTGTGTGAATATAATAGATTATTGGATGAATGAAAGAGAAGAAATTGATTAACAAGTACAACTGGTCAGGAATACTGCATTAAACAATTGTTTATTGATGAAGCTGTTAAAATTTAATTAAAATCTAATTCTTGTGGTCCATATCTTATTCTTATTACTTTGCTCAAACCTTGTGAATTGTAAATATATATTGTTGTTATTATGTGTGCTCATATTTCAGCAAGGTTTACGTAACTATTGGCCATATCTTTATCCAAACACTGGAATGTGGAAAGGTCAAATATCTTATTCAACAGCTGTGCTATTTAGCAAGGCTAAGGATATAGCTGTGGACCCTGACCTCCGTGCAAAGTTATACTGTACCCTCATTGCCTATCCACACTGGGGGATGTGGTCTGTGCAGTGTACGCCTGGCAATTCAACAATTTTCCTTAATATGTGGAAACAGTCCCCTATTGGGATGCTGAGAGACAACATACCACTGTCAGTGTTTAATGCAATATTGGCATTTCTCTCCTTGATCTTAGGAATTTTTGGTAAGTAATAAATCAAAATGTTTGTCAATTCAAATAATATCATTTCACTTGATCATACATATAATTGTGTTATTATGTTTGCCTTAGATATTTCTTGGAAGTATGTGGAATATGTTGTTCATAATGTAGTCTGTTATTGTTGTAGCTGTTAGTCTAGGTCATGTTCTAGACCAAATGAAGCTTTGAATGGTTAAGAATTCATTTGTCTTTTTCTTCAAGTAAATACTTCACCTCCGGACTTCACCATCACTGCTAATTTGCTGAAGTGGATACTTCTGTAAAATAAGATATACTGATACCAACTACTATACAGATCTATCAGGCAATTATATCTCATAGCTAGTGCTGAATGATATTGTTGCATTACAGGGAATATTTTGATCATTGTGTGTGTATTGGTGAAGAAGGAGCTCAAGTCTTCAACTAACTTAATCCTGGTTGGTATGGCAGTGGCTGACTGTCTGAACTCAGTTACCATTGTGTTTCATGCGGTAAGTGGAATCAATATGGGCCCTATACCATATTCTATACAAGAACTATACACACGTATCTGGGAAGTTATGTCATTACCAATTTCTCAATATAATATGGAGGGTTCATATGTCAGGCTTATACTCCTTTGATTGAGACTACAGCTGCAGCCCATCCTGTACGACTGATGGCAGATTTCCTGTTGATGGGGTCAGACAGATACAATAGGTACAAACACATAATGGAGCAAATCTACACAACTTATTATCCTGTTTCCCCATCTTGCCTGCATAACCCCAGCAACTTTCTTTGTCCAAAATCCAGGTGACCAAGACTTGGATAGTTCCACTGCTTCTCACCTGGTGTTAGTGTGAGCAGCTTAGTATTTCAACGGTATATATATATAAATATATATATGGCGCCAATGTTGCGCGGCAACATTGGGATATATTCCCCAGGTGGAGTAAGTGTATTCCCTAGTTCACCACCTGCCCACCTGGGGGAGCTAGGTCCCTTGATGCCTTTGTTGGTGGCAACCAATCAGTAGGCCCATGCTTGTAGTATGACAGGTTGAGATTTTTTTTTTCTATTATTGTTACTGTGATACTACTTATGATGTTAATAAAAATGGCCTCCTGACCGTGTCTGGCTGGGGCAAGAGTAACCTGTGTCATCTCATCTTGTTATCAGTTACAGAACCATTCAGGAATATATATATATATATATATATATATATATATATATATATATATATATATATATATATGTATATATATATATATGATTATAAGTGTTTAGGATGTCAACATACAGTGTTTATATCTCAATAAATCAAACACACACCAAGTGGCCACTCTGTCTTTGAATGTGATTTCAATGAGCACTCATAATTTGTTGTTATTCTAATTGTGCTTAAACCTCAGTAAATCAACTGTATATCATGTTTTACAATAGCATGATACACAGGAATTGGGTAGGTGTGAAAAAATAGTACAATATATATCTTGACAAAACCCTTCATGCTTGTGCATCCTGTGATTCGGTAGAAAATCTAATAATTCAAGGGAGCCACTGCTGTGTACTTTCTACATCATTCTAAATGGTATCACCACAGTAAAAATTAGGTGGTTAAGATGCTTACAAGAAGTGTTGGTATCTCAATACATCAAACACAAACAATTTGACAGCTCTACTTTTGAATGTTTTTTCTTGAAACACTTATACCTTATTGTTGTTCTAATTACTCTTAGAACTTGGTTAATCGATCATATATTATATCCCCCAATAGAATGATATACAGGAAATAGGATTTGAGGGTTGTAGTGTAGCCTTGCTATATGTAAATGGTATCATTATACATTATCAAAGGGGATTGCACAGAAATTAACTCATTTATCAAGCACTCGCTTGCATTGACCATTAATGAATGAGCTATTTATCAAGGGTACTTCTCGCAAACTCATTGGCTGATATAATCATACTAGTAAATTCAGAGTTGATAACATTAAATCTTACAGTACCTGGATACCTTCCTCTGGAGTGTCACAAACCCTGTTCTAGGACCTGCAGGGTGTGCAGCTGTGAGAACCCTGAAGGAGTTCAGTCAGTTTGCTGCAGTAAACCATCTGGTAACTCTTAGTTTTGAAAGGTAAGCATCTAATGACACATGGTACATATATGCAGATTGTATTGACACAAATCAATCAAGTCTAAGATATAAGTTGGCATTAGGCTGGTTTTACATCTACATATGATCACTTGATGATGACATTGATGCTAATTATGGTCTAAGTGTACATTGAATAGAAAGACCAATAATCACAGCTGCTGCTCCGAGAGCAACCCCATGAATATAAGGCACCATGCCTACTGTTATTTAACATATTTGTCCTGCCTGTTTGGCCATAAGATTTACTTTATTGATGGATAATTATTGAAGCTGTTGTCATACTTAGGTAAACAGAATGATGAACAACACCATAACAGGCAATAAAACATGTCTTCATTTCAGATACTTTACTATCTGCTGACCAATGAAGAAAATTCTCAAGTTTACCACAAAGAAAACGGTTGTGATCATTATTCTAAATTGGATTATATCAGGAGTGATGGCCTTTGGGCATTTGGTACTTAAATTTAATGTAAGTTAAATCTTTACATGAGAAAGCATCTGGTGTGGTCCATTGGTCCACGTTTCTACCTAAAGACACTGACTGTCATTCATCAGGCCACTCCAAGTTATCAGTCTGGCATGAATTGGCCAAAGTTACTCTTTTCTAAATAGGTCATCATATTATTTACAATGACATCCCTCATACCTTATTAGGAACTTTTTTCTGTGAAGCCAGAATATATACACACTTCTGTGGGGTTCTGATAATGGCCATGAGGTTCATGTTCCATACAGTATAGTAAAGATATATCTTATCTTATATCTTAGCCAGCTATTGCGGTAAAATGAAAACAAGGCAGAAGCGGGAATATCAGAACCCTCTAGAAGAACTTAGGTACAAAGAACAAGAAATTTGCTGTGGATTAGTCAGGTTCAAAACTTTTTTCTACAGTTTAATATGGAATTTGCTGATCGCCCAGAATACTTCTGCCATAGCACATCATTGCATGAGAAATGGATAAACATTGTCTACAACCTGGTACTTTACCTGGTGCTACCCGTGCCCATCTTGTGCTTCAATTACATCTGTGCTGTACGCAGTCTGCTCACCAGCATCAAGAGGTCCCGGCAGATGATGAGTGACTCAAGGTATGTCTCAGGTAATCTGGTCATTGTATGAACATAACCTTAAGGGCTGAGTCCCACAACTTGCCTTGTACCCTGTACTCAGGTACAGGCTATATCAAAATGAGTGTTCATGAATTGAATTGATCATCTCAAAAGGGTCCAGATCTAAGCTTAGGTACTTGTATTAGTTGTAATAGAGGTAGAAGTGTAGATCTGTACCAAGGTATCCATGTACATCCGCATAGTTGGTTATGTAAGGACACACAATCCTAATACAGCAGAGATCTTTACTTCTCATACAGTGGCCAGACAAATGCAGAAAAGGCTCGCCTCAAGGTATTTGATGGAAGTTTTCATTTCAAATCAGTTTTCTGTATATATCTACCACCATTCACTCTGGTTTGACAGTGTGAAATTATCATTCCTATCAGGATAGTATATTCAACGCATAATCCGGATGAAGAGTATTGAATCTATAAGATAGTAGTTGCAAATTATCGCCCTATAATCAGCTCTGATAAGATATTGTGTCATTCCCACCACTTCCTCAGCTGACCTACATGATGATAACACTAGTTGTTATATACATCATCACTGTGACACCAGGCAGGCTCCTGAATGCCTATATGGCTCTGGATGTTGGTCAGGCTCGGAAATTTCCTTTTGTCTATGGGAAGAAGGTTCATGGTGCAATTGATCTGGTGAGAGGTATGAACAGCTGGACTGACGTTGTGGTATATGCAATCATCTCAAGGTGAGTTTTGTCTGCATCAAGTCAGGGCCTTATTAGTTTGTTGAATACCTTACACACATTGGTTGAAGTTATTCCTCTAGGTTACTTAATCATTACTCATCAGCTTATACAACTGATTTCTTAAAAACCAGAGGTAAATTGATACAGTTTCAACTCACTTGCAGTAATCAAGCATTTGTGTGTTGACCATCAAATCAACAAATAGCTTTTGAAGTTATCAGTTGCTTTGGGATTTATCTTTCATGCCTTGAGACCTTATTGACCATATATGCATAAAACTGAATCAGTCAGGCTGACTAACACCAGGGGTCTTTCTAATAAGCTATCACTATATTAATCTATCAGATTCTTAAGTATCAGGGAACCAATAATATGGTTGGATTTTTTGTTTTCCCACACAGTCAGGTATAGGATCTGTTGTTGCAATGATATAGCTTGTGTCCTGCATGCCTGGTCATACCTGGTTTTATAACATCCTATGTACAATGGGACTCAGAGGGAGGCTAACTCTTTACATAAGATTTACTTCAACATGCTCTCTAGTTGTAGCATTGTTATTTATGTTCCTTTCAGACAATTTCGCACAGCCTTCAAAGAGATTCTCTGCCGTTGCTGCACAAAGCCATCAGGAGCAGGTTCTGGATCAAGTGCTCCAAATGCCATAGAAGAGACCCCTGCTGGTACAATGGAGCACCAAGTGTAGATCTACATTTGGCACTTTCAGGAAATTCACCTGGGAGCTTGACTAACTGTGAACATGTGCAACTGCCACCTTTGGCGTCACTAGTGTCCAACAGAAACTAGAGTTAAACTTTTCTCTTAGAATTAATGTAGTAGGTGGCCTCTGTGTACTATATGATTCATATAACTGTAAAACTTTCTGAACTTAATTGTCAATACAAGGGCTAATGTGGGAAAAGAACCCATATTCCAGCTGTAAGTAGCTGATGGAGAAGTTGAGTACCAACGTTCAGGTCTGCTTGTTGCACTGATAATGCAGGGGTGTGGCAACCAGGTGAGAGGGGGGGGGGACATGTCCCCCCACTTTTGACCAACCCCAAAAAAGGTCGAACCAAAAAGGTCCAGTAAAAAGGGGTAAAAATTCGTCAAAATACCCTCAGTCCCCCCTTATTGAAACTGCTTGCCCCTGTAATGGGAATATACAGGAAGGTAATTAGAATGGAGGTAATGGAGGCTCAATGAGGCAACACTTGCTGATAGACTCCTACCCTAGCTGGATTTAGAAACTGCATGGTTTCTGTGATCTTTACTTCACACCCATAGAATTAGAATGCAGTAATTTCATGGATACAACTTGTTTGAATGTTTTATAATGATACCACTTCAAGGATTAAATATTTGAAGGCAGGACTATCTGAATGACTAGATTATTTAAAGGTACACTTGGTAATTGAATAGAGAGTAAGTGAATGGAGTTGGGAGGTCTGACATTTAGTAACTGGTTTTTGTTGTATCTGTAGGCGTATCGTAAGTGTTAATGAAACAGGAAGGAATTCATATAAGAAAGTAGTACATCATCAAAACATGCAAAGAATCAACAAGTATTACATAAGGATGAAGATAATTGTTCTATGAACTGTGTCTGATACACCAGAAGAAATGGAATTCTTGATGAGCATACACATGTTGGTCCTTTATATTTGATGTTGATCACCAAGTGAAACCACCTCCGAATATATCAATACATACAAATATAATGGTCAGATGCATGCAGTATCAATCTGGACAATGATGACCTGAAATAAACACTCATATGCACATTTAATGACTTTCTCTCTTTTGTTAATTATCATTATATAAACTGATTTTGATTTAGCATTAACATAAATCTTACATTACTAATCCTCAAGTCTACTGGAACTGGTCATTATTAGTTTTATATCGGAACAGATGGAAGCTGACAATCATATTTAGGCCACTGGATTAGAGGGCTGGAGTATCCGGGCCTTGCCAATGAACACACTAGCGAATGACCTCCACCACTCCAAATCTGCCTTGAACATGGGTAACAGTCTTGCTCTGTCGGCGGATTCTGACAGGGAATTGCTCAGATTAATCACTCTCCTGGAGAAGGTCCTGCCCCCGTGCACCACTGTGGCACAATGTGCTAAGATGCCCGATAGCTGTTGGAGTTCCAACTTCGAAGCACTGGTCTTTGTCAGAAACTCACTTATCGTTGAATACAAGTTGTCTAGCTTTTCCGCAGGGAGGCTCAACTCCATGTCTACACTGTTCACCTCTATTTCTAGACAAGTCAGCACCCGGGAAGGGCCTAGTACCTTCTCCCACTTGATGTCAAATCCGAGGCGCCTAAGCACCAGAATGAGCATGTTCATGTTGACCTCACAGTCCCGCTGGGACGAACCCTATACTATAAAGTCATCAATGTAATTGGATATTCTATCTACACCACGGCAGTTGAGACACCGCACCACAAAGTCACCTAGCTGAGTGAAGAGCCAAGGGGCTGAGGCTAAGCTGAATGACAGGCATCTGTCCACCAAGACTTCCGGGCCCTCGCCAAAGTCCCAACGCAGGCCCTGATATGTCACATGGTCAGGCAATATGTTCACCGATCGGTACGCCTTGGCTAAGTCCACGACTGCTAAATAGTCCATGGGCTATAGCATGTCTATGATATAGTCCAACCCTTTGTAAGAGAACTTTTTTCAACCATCCCCTCCTCCTGACTTGGCAGCTCTCCTCCTGGCCCCCTTGGACTTCCCTGAGGAAGGCGGGGCCCTACCGCCCCCACCCCTGGACTTGAGGGAACCTAATCCGGGAAATTGGTTTATCAGGGGTTGGATGCCATAAGCGAGCACTTGCATCCCATTGGTGGATGCCAGACTCCGAACCGCTGCATCATAGGCTAGGAGGTAACTGAGGTCGTAGATGACTTCCGCAGACCCGTCCGACAGGTACCGCATGTGGGACAACAGCTTAAGGGCATCCTCGGTGCCCTTCTCCACATGCCGCTCCAGGAGACTGCACAGGCAGGAGTTGAGCTGCGCGAAGCTCCTGGGTTTATCCTGGCCATCTGGGAGATATCTGGTGATATCCATGTTAACCACACGCTTGGCCCTCCTCCGTCATATGCGGTGACGCCTGATACCGCTCGACTCAGATGACAGGGAGCTCTCTGACATAGGGCGGCCAGGCACCGGGAGGCCAGGCACCTAGTGGCCAGGCAGAGGACCCGGGCTTGGGTGTGGTCGTCGGCCTTTGAAGACTCCCAGGCGTTTGAAACCAGTACTCACGGCAGTGTTCAGCCCCTGGACAGAGGCTGACTACTTGGCTATGTCCTCTCTCACACTGGTTAACTCGTGTTGCTGGTCCTCGACCAAGTCCCTTAGCCCAGACACTGAGATGTCGTCCCCCTCAGACTCCTGGTAGTCCTCGTCATCGTACTCGTTGAGGCTGAATAGAGAGCCATACTGGTCTCTGCCTAGGGCACCTGCAGACTGTGACACCTTTGCAGTGTGCCTGGTGATTCTGCCTGTGGGTGTCGTATAGGCCTCCTCCTGGCTACCACCTGCCTGCTGGCCACCTGGTACAGGCTCCACTTTCTCCAGGCCTAGAGCTGCTAACTCCTCTTCAGTCATTGCTGACATAGCACAGGCCTTGCCAGTAGGTTGCTTGTGTCTATGCAGGCATGTTTTACAGGCCCTCAGACCTGACATAGTGGCTGCTCAAGGTGAAACTCACAGAAAAAATACACAGGTGTGGATCCCTGTTAGTTGGTTATGGTCCAGTGAACGAGGAGACCTTGACCCTGACCTGGGGCATACAGAGCCAGCAGGCCAGGTAGGCTTAGTATAAACTTAAGTAATACATATAAACCAACTGTGACTAATTATACCGGTAGCATTATACTTATATAATTGTGGGGTAATTATATACACAAAAAACTGGGAGGAACAAAAATATGTCACACCCTTAAAGTGGCATAATCACTGAGCGTATCCCACTCACAATTCTAGTACTGTTCTAGTCTACTATGTGGTTAAGTGTGACTGGTGAGAATGCCCCTTTAAGGCAATAGTATAATGACCTTTTAACTTTACTAAAAGTCCAAAATGGGTGGGATAAATGATATGGGGATCTCCACAATGGTGTGCCGTCAACTGTTTCCTTGCTGCAGTGTAGAATAGAATTAGACCGGAAATATCGGTATACTTTAAACTCTCTATTACTTGTAGCTTGCTTGTTGAACATGGCTTGCCTGGACGCAGGCAGTGTGGGCTTTCACCAATGAGAGGGACTGGTGCTGCTCTCTGTTAAACGGGACTTGCAACTTAGACAGGGTCAGAGAGCCTTACTTAAAGGCACTACAACCAGAGAGCAGCCCTGAAATAGCAAACAATACAACAGTAGTAACAAAATGTCTACCCATTGCACATTTTTCCAACTATATTTAACAGGTGCAGATGGTTAAAACGTGGATTGACACATATCTTTGCACAAGATCCATTATTTACTAACCCGCTTCATTGTTAAATTGAAACCATCATGTTGATTGTTCTTGAAAACCTGACCTAGTATCTATGCATATATCATCATATCATCTAATAGCAGGATATATTCTTGGGACGGCAATATATGTTGGAACATGGATTCATATACAGGCCCTTAGTTTTCCTCTCACAGCACAAAAACTAGCATGGATACCAAATTCTTCCTTTTGTTAATAGATCTTTTAGTACTTAAGGATTAGCCTGTAATTACACTGTTCTACGACGAAAAAAGAACCGAGAGACCTGCCTAACTAGACTAATTTAAGGTCACTGAATCCAAAAATGATGGTAAAAAGTGCACCTTAAGTCTCAGTTTCAAGATATTTCAACTATGATTATTTGTCGCTCTTATACTAGATAAAAATTTCTGAGGAGTGTTGATACACAATACGGTGACGCGCCACCAGGAGACAGTTGTTAGGGACGCCAAAACGAGGTTGGCGCCAAGAGTCAGTGTTCATTTGCTAATAGCGGTACAATCCCTATACTTCCCATTAGCCTGTAGTCCACTTCAGGGGGGGAGTTAATAATATATAGAGAGAATAACTATGAACGTCCATTATGAAATACTAATTAATATATGAGGAGTCAGTTAATTAATTAATCCTGGAGCCCCGCTGGTAGTTCTCTGAAATGACGCTTAGTCCAATACACTGCGCACAGCTCCCTTGAATCAGAAGCCGCTATGGGGATCTCCAGATCCCTTTCAGCAAACTGGATGGTCTTAGATTTGGTGACATGGACCATCTTGCCCCAATCATAAAATGTGATGTCCTGCCTCTGTAGGGCTCCATCCGACACTGTGATATGGGCTTTTCTTAGTAGCCCCGGGAAGCTCTCAACTCTATTATTTGATCACTTTTATAAAAAGATTTTTGTTTTCAAAATTATGTTTTATATCTTTATAGTATGGGAAAATTATGACTCTTTATTTTACATTTATTTAGCTCTCAAAATGGCAAATTAAATCAATCAACAAGTATAAATGGTTAGAATTCAGTGGGAAGAACTATAGATCAGCTGCCACTGCCAGTCAATCCACAGTGTCCACAACATCACACAAAGTCACAGTAAGCTTATTTTATTGTTTCTATTGTAAGGGAAGTGGTTACCACCCCCTTCCGCGCACCGAACCGACCCAGTAACGTATCTTGCGGTCAAGTTGTCGGATGGGGATGTAGCTCAGTGGTAGAGCACTGGCTCTGGAGTCAGGAGGTTGTGGGTTCGAATCCCGCTTTCTCCAGATGATTATTCCTCGACCGTTACACTATCATCATAGTGACATGTATCATGCACAAGGACAACATTTCTAGCATCACTGGACAAGATATTGGGGTTAAATTCCTAGAATTATGGGTTCTAGGATTGAATTTCCCTCAGTCAGGCCTTTCTTTTGATATAAGATTTAATATGGTAGCATGAAAGTATGATGAATAGGTAGCTTAAACCCTTGTGAATATCCTGCATGAGTCCCAACTAGAAAATCGGAGCCTAAATAATTTAATTTTGGATTCTTGGAAAGGTCACTGAAATCTAACAAAATGGCTGCAATCCTCCCCGAAATTGCAAAGTCCCCAGTCCATGCACTGTTTACTAAATAAACACTGGACTATAATGTAATATCTACCAGAAATCCTCATGCTACACAAACCT
Source organism: Harmothoe impar (assembly GCA_947462335.1). Classification (NCBI taxonomy): domain Eukaryota; kingdom Metazoa; phylum Annelida; class Polychaeta; order Phyllodocida; family Polynoidae; genus Harmothoe; species Harmothoe impar. The sequence continues at coordinate 62,778,764 of OX381717.1, read as the reverse complement.
GTTACAGCACTGACCTCCATTCAGTCTGAAATATAAATGCAAGTACGACAAATGTCAATGTTCTGCATTTTAGTTAAGTATTTGTTTCTGTGTATACATTTTGTAAATATATATTTCAGTAAAGGGTGGGAGATTGTTGTTATCGAGTGCCACAGTCTGACAATGCATCTGCTTATGATACTGAACTGGGAAAAGAAGGTACTTCATAGTTTTTAATAACAATACTGATATGACGGTGTCAAAATTGGCATCTTTAAATGGTGAAAAATTTATTCATTTAAATACGAGAAGTTTAAAAAACAAGAAAACGATTGATGAGATGAAGTTAAGATTTTCTGGCACAGATTTTGTATTCTTTTCAATTTCTGAGACCTGGCTGAAAAATTATGATTCAACAGTTTTACATGATGTAAAAGGTTATACACTTTACAGATCGGACAGACTGTGGATGGACGACAAATCTAAGGGTAAAATTAAAGTTGGAGGTGGTCTGGGTATTTATGTTAATAACAGAATTGATTGTTCGCCTGAGATTCTCAAAAAATATAATTACTCAATGTGTAATATAGAGTCACAATGTGTTATGTTGAAAAATGAGAACAATGTTGGCGGTATGTTATGTTCTATTTATAGACCGCCAAACGGAGATGTAAATGACTTTATAGAAAAACTGGAGTTAATTGTTAATGGTCTAACAAAGATTAAAGATAGAAGATCATTTGTTTTAGGTGACTTCAACATTGATCTACTTGATCCACAGTTGAAAGGAATTAGTAACAGGTTATTGAATATGATGCTACAATATGGACTTGTTAATTGGGTAAAAAAGCCAACAAGAGTTGTTGATAAGGAATCATGTTTGGATCTGATTTTTTCCAATAATGATTTCAAAGAGTCCACTGACGTAATTCCTTTTGATCTTAGTGATCACTTTATAGTTTATGGACAGTTAGCCAAGACTGCAAATCTAAAAACGCAAAGAAAAGAATTTATCGCAAGATCCATGAGGAATTTTAATGAGGATTTGTTAGTTAAAGGCTGTGTTGAACATGACTGGGAGTGTTTCCTTAAGTGCTTCGATGTGGAGACTCTTTAGGACAGTTATTTGGGAATTATAAGTTTTGTCACAGACCATGATAGATAAACACCAAGTGGTTATATTGACAGGGACAGGTTCTTACCGATTCCATTGGCTTCGGTCCACACAGCCAACGATGGCCTGCCAGCGAAACGAGATCGGTCAGGGAACTTCCTCTCAGTATTTGTTTGCCTTGCACCCAAGATCTCCAGACATTACCCAAAAGGTCTGCCCCACTACTTTGCATATCCTAGTTTACAGGATGCGGCATCTAAATTAATTAAGGAACGTGGATTATACATAACATCCCATAAGTCAGTCACTTGACATCCGAAGACATCTGCCAAAGGAAAAATAAAGGAGAGAAATCAAAACAAGGTTCTTCCAGCATTACCTACAGTTTGCTTCTAGTATGTATCCGTCCAGTACGTATTGCCGCTAAGCAACAATGTAAACTCATGTATGCTATCAAGAACATGAACCATGAAGATCTGGTGCCGATAGAGCATGAGATGAGTATTTGGATACCGCACAAGGTAGGATCCAGGAGGGAGGGGGGGGGGCATCCCCCCTTTTTCCTTTAGATTTTAATGTAAATGGGTCCAATGCCATCAGTACATTGCCTATATCATGCTCAGTACATTGCCTATATTACGCCCCCTTCTTCTCAAATTCCTGAATCCAGCCCTTCTACTGGTCTTCCAACACAAGAGGTGTCACAGGATAGCAGTGGCACACTTGTTATTCCTGTGAATACTGTCAAGAATCCATAGATCGGGGATACCTCAGGCACAAAGATCTAGGGTGCCATGGCTATCGGTGTGAACATGATACTGCCAATATGAACAGTTGTAATTAAAGGGTTCTAGTCAAAAGAATCCACTAACGTTAGCTCTAAAGATTTGACTGATGTCATACCGTAACACATTTTAATAACATCTAACTATAATGCCATTGGTTTAACCAAAGAACGCTGTATTTCACATCCCCATGAAATAACCCATGCTCGTATTTTTTCGACCCTATGTCATCATCAAAATGGTGTTTGTTTACATTTGAACAGCATAGAAACAAGCAATTTTTGCCAATTTAGGCCTTCCCCCTCTATAATAATTTAATTTGAATCAAAAAAGGTAAAAGATAGATACAAAGGAACACCGTTTAAGTCTGTAGTTGGGTTATTTTACTTGTTGAAGGAAGGGCTGCATTTCACTCAGCCTGCGGCCTCGTGAAATACGGCCCTACCTTCAACTCATGCAATAACCCAGACTACAGACTTAACTATATGCAGAGGGGGGGGGGGGGTGTCAGCAGATTTGTGACATACTTTTCTGAAAAGTGTCGGAAAAAGTGTGACTAAGTGTGACATGGGGGTGGGGGGTGTTCAAAATGGCCCAAAAAAGCGTGACAAACTTTATGGACGGCCCCTATTTTACGTAGTGTCTAAAGTATTGAAGTTTTAGTGTACATTCATGAACAAGATGTGAATAATAAGATCAGTGTTTAAAGTTATTAACTTGCTTTTGTTGTATTTGTAGTTGCATTGTTAATGGTAATGGAACTGAAATGAATTCATGTAAGAAAATAGCTATAAGTGAAAAATGTATCTATATTGTAGGGTAAGCTCACCTATTTCCGACCTACCACCATAAGCCGACCACCTTATGCAACATATTGCCAAGTATCTATGCTACACAGGGTATTAATAACGGGTTGGCATGTAACTTGAAGTGTTATTGCATCCCATTATACCATCATCCATTTCCATATTCACTGTTTTCATATACATTTAAGGCCATGAAGTGAGGCTGTATGACCTGTTTTGAGATGAGAGAAATCAGGAAATCTTCATAAATATCTGTCTTATGTGGTTGTTTGCATCCACTTGCTGCACCCAATGCACTATTTCACGGTTTCATGTGAATGGATGTATATCTAATAAACATGAATCTAAGGTAAATTTACAAAAATTGTCATATTCATAATTTTGAGAAGCTACCCACTTTAACTGACTAATTTCACCCTAAATCGACCATAATTTCACCATAAGACGACCTTACTCTGCAAGGTGTTAGCTAGATCCCACTGTAAGGCCCATTTTGCAAGCTATACTGCATAATAAACCTTCTTTGTATAGCCACTCACATGTGGGAAAATGTATTCTCAATGGGAAAATAACAAACCAGCAGCATTCTACTACCATTTTACTAAGTAAATCCAGTTGGTTTGGATATCAATTCAGAATTCTTCATGGGGTTTAGAGTGATATGATACTGGTCGACCCTAGGTTAATTTTGGTCGACATTGAGTGAAAATGGGCTATACGAATTTCTCAGATATAATGCCAAAAATATAGGGATGAAAGTATTCACAACATTACTAAAAATAGATAGCTTGAATCATTTAATCATTATCTCATGTCTGGCAAAGCAGGTATGCTATCATATTGATTTTACATATAATAATGAAGTACTTTCTAATGGTCATGAAAAAGTGTGACGGGAAGGGTCGACTTATGGTGAATCTACCCTATGTGATTCACAACGTTACACCACCTCAGTCTGTATCAACACAAACATGCTAGTGGTCAGATGCTTGCAGTACAACTCTGTGCAATGATGACCCAAAATAAACACTTAAAAGCACATTTGATGACTCCTGTTTTATTTTTTCGATGTTATAAACTGAGTTTAATTAAACATTGACATGATCTGACACAATCATTCAGGCTCTTGGGGAGTAGCAACAAGGTGTCTCTATCCTAAGGCCACCTGACCTATAACTTAAGACACCGGCTCAAACACTCATAGATCCCCACGGCTGTTCAATAACTTACACTTAGTTCATCATCAGTTAATATATGGATTAATTCTAACAACAACAACAAAGGGTTGTTCACACATAGATAATGAAATAATTAGAACTTATAAAAATGGCTGTTAATTATAATGTATCCATAAGACCTGGCAAGAAGAAAGAAAAAGAGATGCACCATCTGTACACTGTAGAGGGGGTTACTAGTATTGTAATCATGCAGTAACATGTTAAAGTGCCATAATCTCTGAATGTGTCCCATTCACATAACTAGCACTGTTCTAGCCTACTGTGTTATTAAGTGTGAGTGGTGATATGTCACCTTGAATGTTTGTTGAACACTATAGAGAGGGTTACTAGTACTGTAGTCAATCAGTGATCCAGTAACATGTTAATGTCTGTGGTGCACACTGCTGGTTTGATCAAGGAAGACCTACCGTCCCAGCTTCTCTATACTGCCTGCAGGTAGATACCTGAACTACTGCATCCCTAGATGACAGTAGGTGCCACCCATGGTTTGAGTTTTAGATTCACCTTTCTGGCTATCCATTGAGGATGCAGAGGTTACATTCAACATTAAAGTGGGTATATCCTACTTACAGATGTCCCAAATTATACTGTCAAGGTATATCATTTATAGGTTAGGAGACATTAAAATGGTATCCAGAGCCAGTAACAACTCAGAAAGTAGGAGGATGATCCAGTACTGAATGTTTCATGTCTATCCGGCTTTCCACAAATACTTGAATGACATCCTACTCATTTAAGAATGTTATATCTTGCATGTTGTGTTTGGCATTTATATAGTTAATCAAGCCTATGGTGATGCAACTTCCCCGTCGAGAGATACATGGTCCATTTGTTATTATAAAACACCCAATTGTTGAGTGGTCATTTTGGCTATGATTATCTTTTTTGAATCTACATTACTAATTGTGGATATCAAATAGTAGTTCTCAGTTTTTAGTAGATTTAAAGGTTATCAAACTTATTTGTGGCATACTACAGTGGCCAAGAGGGGCCAAAAGGAAAGTGATTTAAATTGTAGTTCAACGTGAAATTCAAAATGTAAAGAGTGGGATTAAAATGTTAGAAGTGGAAATCAAAATATGAAAGTGGAAATCAAAACATGAGAAGTCAAAGTCAAAATGTGAAAGTAAAAACAAAACTATTGGAAATCAAACAGAGACGTGTAAAATGAAAACAGCAAAGTTCTTTCAGATTTCAGGTTGACATATTTCCACTTTGAAAGTCACACTGTGCATCTGTCAACAGCTTGTGACTGGTTATTTTAGCATAGGGTATGGGTCATAAGCTAGAGAAGGCCAGTGTTGAGGGGAAAATGTCAAATTACACAAACATTTAAGATGTGTGTTTTTTTATTTTATTAAATGTCCAATTTGGCAAGAAAACATTTCACAAAAGGGTTTTGAAAACATATTTTATTTAGCACTGTTCATATTTTTTCAAATTTCACAAGAAATAAAGATCACTGAAACATGATTTTTGTGAAGATGTATCAAGTTCGGTTATTTGACTAAAAAATTCTGGATTTTATTCACAAAGTTTATTCTGCAATTAAAGTTGCAAAATTGTCCAGCATTCGTGTTTAAGTACTGAGTTTCCAAGGAAAGTTATCAACTGTGGGAACTCAGTCACTGAGTAAAGCCTGCTATCTTAGAAGTAATGAAGTCTGACGCGGAGTGCATTGGCAAGTGATATATTTTATTACTGTGTGACATCTCAATGTTCATAGATGTATATCAAATATATTCACACAATCACTCGGTAACAAAAGAAAAAAAATTATTATGTAACTCAGTGTCTCTGCGAGCAGGCGTGTGCAGCGGCGGTGTGGCGGTTGTGAGGGCGAGCTCCCCCGGCCTCTGCTCTATATCCAGTGTGCCCCTGGTGAGTGAACACAGCAGTTCAGTCCTTCCCCCACAGAGGGAGCAAATGGGCGTGTGGTGATCAACCAGTCCTTACTGAATAGTTCTCAAAGATCCACCAGGGGGAGTATTCTCTCTCTCTCCGCTTTACTCATATAATCCGCCCTGCTTCTTATATTTCCTAAAGCCTGCTATCTTAGAAGTAATGAAGTCTGACGCGGAGTGCATTGGCAAGTGATATATTTTATTACTGTGTGACATCTCAATGTTCATAGATGTATATCAAATATATTCACACAATCACTCGCCAACCCGCCAAAAAAAAGCAAAGACAAAAACTTCAATGAGACACAGTTCTTGTTCCGAGGATAATTCCCAACCATGTGGGTAAGATGCAGCTATTGCTCCCAACCAAGTGGGTAATGATGTAGCTATTGCTCCCAACCAAGTGGTGTAGTCAGAGTTCTTAGAGTTTGAAGACAGCCGACGTCATAGCCAGGTCCAGGGTGACACGAGATTCCTCCGACCTCTCCAGATACGTCAGCACTTGAAGACTCTGCCAATCACCAATCACCTGGAGATCCCGCAGGGATATTCCAGCTTCAGCCAGGGCCGATGCCCCTCCCCTCCTCATTGAGTGGGAGGTGAAGTGTGGGAGACCCAATTCCTTTGACACCTTAGAAAGCCTGGACTGGAACCAACGGTATGTAGCCTGGACCACCCTGCCTTTAGACTCAAAAGATAACACATGGTCATTTGCTGAAACATGCCCTACCAAGGCAGACAACAGCAATAAGTAGTGCTTCACACAATACTTTGATACAGTCATTTGTGTTAGATAGACCTTCTGGACCCTTTGCCTATACTGTATGGTCTTGGACTTCCTGACCAAGAAATGAACACCCCAGGGCTTAAAGACAACATTGCCCCAGGTCAGCGCCATACCAGGGTCAAACAAATTAGATTTCCTGAGCAGCGCCCTGAAACCAATTAGGAGCGCCACCCAGAAACACATGTCTTCAGTGGAGGAAAAATTCAATGAAGCAAAGATTAATGACAAATGTTGAACAGTCAGTGGGTGAGCCTGAACTTTGGCATCCCCCAAATACCTTTTGATACCACTCAGGGTGGTCTTAATCCTAAAACCCTGTGGGTCTGGGTATGAAAACCCATATGTCTTATGAAGGACCCACAAGGCAGACAAATAATTGATTATGGAGGTATATGTGAACCTCTCCGCCATAAAGGCCAGATACATGGTGACCAGCCTTTCAGAAGCAGGTAGGGGTAACTCCCCCAAGTAGCGGCAGAAATCAAAGTAGTGGTTCCATTGAACCTTCCTTGTCCTGATAGTATTCTCCGCCATCCAGAATGACTGGTACTGCGCCGCCCTTTCCTCCAGGTGGATCCCTAAAAGGACAGTAAACGGCACAACTCAGGGGGAGCACTCTTCCCCTTTAACCTAGGATCGGTGACCCTAGACAAAAAATCAGGGCCCCTGTTAACATGGGTAGAGATATGATTACACACAATACTGAAGTTGTACACAAATGACATCCAAAATAATTCTCTCAACCATGCCATGCACTGAACAGATTTACTCCTGCCAGTGTACAGCATCCTGACAACCTGTGTATTATCTGATTCAATCAGAACAGTCTTACCCTTCCAATCAGCGGACCAACGGTGTGCTGATGCCACCACCGGCCACAGTTCCAACAAATTAATATCAGGGTTATCTACATACAACAACTCTTCAGGTGAATTCATAATACAATCAGTTGAAACCAGGCAACTTGCGTAATTCATAAACCGGGGTCCCCATGAACCCAGCAAGTAGTCAGCATCCCCGTTCACTGCCCCAAAACCGGACATTGAGGAGTCTGTAGCTATAGTGACTGCAGGAACCTGGCTAACAATGGCCGCCTTACCATTAAAAATCTTTACAAAGGCAGACCACCATTTGACATCATCGGCAAACCAGTCTGGTAGTCTCACCTCCTTATTGGAATCGGGTAGACTCTTTATGAGATTTATTACCCTCCTTGAAAAGGTCCTACCACCCACTACCACAGTTGCTGCATGTGCAAGGTGGCCGGCCAGGACCTGCACCTCCTTCTTTGTAGCTGTTGACTTGGTAGTGAACACGTCCACCATCTTTTGCAGCGCCACCAATTTAGTAGGGGGGAGAGACAGCTCCATAGTAGTAGTATCTATCTGTATGCCTAAATAGACCACACATTGAGAAGGCATGACAATTTTAGGATATGAAATGTAAAAACCCAAAAACCTGAGCAATCTCATTAACACTCCCAGGGCTAAGTTACATTCTGCCAAGGTGTCCCCTATAACGATAAAATCGTCTAAGTACCCATAGCAATTCATGAACCCTCTTCTTCTCATACCCCTTACTACAAAGTCAGACAGCATCTGAAAAATGTAAGGGCTGGATCTGGCCCCAAATGCCAAGCAATTATCCTTGTAATATTGAGTCTCACCATCCTGTGTGGGCCACATGATACCCTGATAGTCAGTGTGTCCAGGGAACACATTCACTGACCTATAGGCTGAAGAGACATCCACTACAGACAAAAAGGCATTAGGTTTCAAGTTATGACAAACATCCCGGACTGTAATATAGTGGAAAGGTTCCACCACCGACTCCATGAAGGAGTTAACGCTACTGTGTAAGGGGCGTTTCATATCAACAATGGGGCGCAACTTCCCATTTTTCTTAGGAACGGCGCCTAGGCTATGAACACATGTAGGGGGGAAATCCACCTCCGTAAGCTTACCTTCCACTAATTCACTAGATACAATCGTGTCCATTTGAGCCTTAAATACAGGACGATTAATACTACGATAATTAGTCATGACATAACTAGTATCAACCACATCATCCATAATCTTAAAACCTTCTAGGACCCCATCATAAATGTAGGCAGCATCAATATCTTGGCCAACTGGATGGAGGAACGCTTCCTTATAAAAATTACAAGGTTTCAGCTGCATTGAGGTACCACCCACCAAGTGCGAACACATGGAGCCACATAATGGCGGGGACCCTTCTCGCGGACATCTGTAGTAACCGTCCTCAAATAATTCTGAAATCACATTTGGGTTATTGACATCATAACAACACACAGGGGTGGGCGGCCTACGCCAACACAAGTCATAATCAATAGGACGACTAATTTTCCTCGAACTGTAACATACATGAGATATTGGGTCTATAATAGGATCATTGAATTGAGCCCCATTAACCTCCTCAGTAAAATTACTAGAATAGAGTGCGTCCCAGTTATTGTCAATTAACATGTCAGAATTACTAGAATCCCAAACAGACTCACCAGCACACAAGGGTTCACGACCATCAAGACCACAGTGGGCAGTAGAACCAATTTCCACCCCTACATGGTTGTAACATAGACCACTGGGTGTATTTATGATACCCTCCACGGCATCACCAGTGGGAAACACAGGAATGTCTATGGGTGAGCGACCCAAATAGCTATCATCCAATACACTGATAGGGCTATTACCAGGTACGGAAGTCAACTGGGAAAGAAACAAAAAACCCTCCTCACTTGGAGTGGAGACCGGTTTTAACCCATTCACCGCTGACGGCCCCTGAGCTTCCTCAGAACCGCTAAAATAATGACCCCCTTCTAGGAGGGAACCATTACCGCAGCTTAGACTGTTAGTACAAAGGGAGCCCTTAACTATACCTACGGGTAGCTCACCCACCAAATTATCCTATGTACCAGAAGGTGCGTTTGCAGCTCCTGCAGTACAAGCTAAGCTTGTATGGTCACCGGAGCACGTAGTACACACATGTTTATGGGGGCAAGGTGTACGTCTACAAGCCTTCCCCACATTCCACCTCCAACAGAAGCCTGGAGGCATATTGCTGCTCTGCTTCTTACTCTTACTCCTATTACCCCCACTAGCACTAGCTCTATGGGGTTCCGGAGTGGGGAGTAGCTGATCAACCCCCAAGTACCTGGTGGACAACTCCCAATCCCCATAGCCCAAGACATAGGCCCCAGTGAATTCCGCTTTTTCACGGACACCCAAATCATAATGAAAAATGGCTCGAGGTTTGAAAATTTTTGCCTTCTCTGTTACAAAACGAACATGCTTCATGAGACCCCCCACTGGAAGGTTCTGTTCTGACAAGTAGGAGACCAGCCCCATAAGAGCTGCTATGAGATCATCTACAGTCCTCTCCTGTTCTGACTTGTGGTAACAATAAAAGGACTCAATGTCAAAGTAGCGCAACTTACGTCTTCTCATCTCAGTAGCCCCCGCCTGCTGAACATAAATCACCTGTGGTCCCCCTCCCACTTGCCCATTGTGAATAGGACCCACTCCCCCAGGGACTGGTGCCACCGGAGGGTAGTTGTAGAACGGATTGCCTAAGTCTGAAGGGCCTGGGAGGGGGTCGGGACCTGGTGTGGGATTAGCAGGGTCAGTAGGTGGAACAGGTGGAGTTGGAGGCACAGTAGCCGGGGTGGGCGACAATTTTGAAAACTTCTCAACTAACTGTTCTATCTGCCTCCTCTGCGACTCAACAACATCCAACAAATCAGAAACAGATGCCCCCTGCTCCTCCACGTCGGGAATATTTGCGTCGACAGGGCTAAATTTTAAAGGAGCCATAATGGCTGAAAGGTACTCACCGGCGTCGTCACGCCCTTTACCGTCCTTCACCGCCGCCTCCACAGCTGCTCTGACATAGGTACATAGCGAACCACCAGGCCTAGGGTGTCTGAATTGACAACCCTTGCAGTTAATGTCCTTACCAGACGTAGCCATGGTGAAGTTCAAAGTCAACCAAAGTCAAACTGAAATCATAACTCAGTGTCTCTGCGAGCAGGCGTGTGCAGCGGCGGTGTGGCGGTTGTGAGGGCGAGCTCCCCCGGCCTCTGCTCTATATCCAGTGTGCCCCTGGTGAGTGAACACAGCAGTTCAGTCCTTCCCCCACAGAGGGAGCAAATGGGCGTGTGGTGATCAACCAGTCCTTACTGAATAGTTCTCAAAGATCCACCAGGGGGAGTATTCTCTCTCTCTCCGCTTTACTCATATAATCCGCCCTGCTTCTTATATTTCCTATAATAGTCAACTGATATCTTTCACACCTCTGATATGCCCTACCAACATCATTTCTTATGAAGGAGAATACAACTCTTGAAACTTCTCTTGAAATACGCTCGAACAGAAGTAAAGCTTGGACGAATTCTTTACTTGCCACCAAAATGGAGTAAAAAGCAGACATATTGATCTAACCTTATAACTTACATCTACATACTGCAACCACACTTTGTTCATGATTAATGGAATAAACAGTTTCATAATACGTTCAATATGTAAAAAAGGACATTCATATTCTGTTTCTTTAAATCTCCCTCACTTGTCAGTTATTGATAAACTTAGACATATTTAGTTTAGAGCAGTATATGGAATATCCTTTTGTGAATAGATACTAGACAATACCTGGAGAATGACATACACAACAGTTATATTCAACATACCTGTGAGAACAAAATACAGGAAAACCCACGTGCCATAGTGATCTAACAAGTAGCCAGCCAACAACAGGTATGCTGCGGCTCCGACCCCACACCCAAAATAGGCCAGACCCGTAGCTCCCACTGTCATGTCTACATAAAGATCAGCCCAGGCCAACCCCAGGGGTAGCAGGGAGGGCATGGACAAACCTAACACACAGGTGAGGATGGTGAAGGTGAGTTTACTCTGCTCCCCCCAGATGAACAAGGCTATGCTGGTTACTGCACCCAGAGCTACCTGACTTGGGAAGTGTGTGCGTGGTGGTAACCAGGCTGCACCCAGTACACTAAGGCACCGCCCTGCAATGATCCCCACCCAGTAGAAGGTGTTGATGTCAGCCGCCTCTTGGACAGAAAACCCCAGGCTGCTGCCCAGCATGTAGGTGTACACAAACCCGGACACAAGGTTCTCAGTGCCAAATATGTGTATGAAAAACAAAGTCAGTAACACAAAGTAAACCAAACCAAAACCAGTCTGCCCATTGGTATATTGTATGTGATTCACAGTCTATATCAACACAAACATAACATCGTAGTGGTCAAATGCTTGCAGTACCACTCTGTACAATGATGAACCAAAATAAACACTTAAAAGCACACTTGATGACTCCTGTTTTATTTTTTAGATACCATAAACTGAGTTTGATTAAACATTGACATGATCTGACACAGTCATTCAGGCTCTTGGGGAGTAGTTACCAGCTGTCACTATCCTAGGGCCACCTGACCTATAACTTAAGACACAGGCACAGGCTCAAACATTCACAGATCCCCACGGCTGTTTAATAACTTCCACTCCCTAGACTTATCTAGTGTCTTAGTTCATATAGCTAACATTCGCCCAGCTAACAGGAAAACTTAATTTGACATTACAATAACGTTTTCTGAAGGTTTCAAACGACTGAAAGATGACGTTATATGACGTTAAAACGTTGACTCAAAATAACGTTATAATAATGTTATATAAAAACGTTTAGATGTATAACGTTATTATAACATTATTTTTCGTTTTAATTAGGTTTAAAGGGAAACAGACATATACCAAGGAATACTTATGTATGGCTTTTAAATGATGACTGACAACTGAGACTGCATGGCACAGTGGTTGCATGCTTGACTTCATATCAGAAGATTTGTAGTTCCAGTCCCGGATGACCCAAATTTTTTTGGGGGAAACAGAAAATGAGTAATTTTACAATAATGCTTGCCTTGTATTGGGATTCAAACCCAGGCCCAGGCAATAGTAACCAGAAGTACCATGTCTTGCTTGATGAGGATACAGTTTTAAAACCAACAGAGACAAAGACCTGTCAGCAAGACCACAGGGCCCATAAAGACTGAACCTGGCGTCTTGGTTGGTAAATATATCAGTATTTCCTCCTATACTTGAGTGGAAAATTCTATACATAATCGATCTATGAGAGGGGGATGTATGTTGGATATACTCTGCCTCATAACCTTATATAAACGTTATATAACGTCATAGATACAACGTTAGTTTTTTCAACCATAAAAAACGTAAAATAACACTTTACAAATAACGTTATACATTCAAACGTTACCAAATGTTGGTTTTTTGTAAACATTTATCTTTATTACCGGTAGTTATTCATGTTGAGTAGTTACATCTAAGACAAGTATACAAGCTCAATATATGTTGCGCATAGATAATTGCACTCCCATGATAAGTTTTACAGTAATAATGATGTGATAATGATGTCACATAAACAACCACTCGGCAAGAAAGAAAGGCCCCCTTCCTCCCACCCAAATTAGGTGTGTGGTGGATTTTTTTAGGGAACCCTTTCCTTATAAAAGGATCAACAACTAGGTTAGGAACTACAGATTTGGTCTGAATGGGGTTTCAGGGTACTAAAGGGTTACATCAATCAGTATAGAGATCTAACAATGGAACTTTACACAAAATAAACATTATACAATTGGTATCTGTTTTTCTAACCACTCTCTTCTATCCCTTTTAAATTGTGAGTGATTGGGTATCAGCCTAACAGGTGGTGGGATCACATTCCAGATCATTGCACCATAATGCTCAATACATCTAAAGTAGACATCACAGTGAGAGGTATGACGATTGAGGATTGGACCTGGCTCTGGTGGGAATGTCACGATTAACAGTAAATTCAATATCCTGTGCTCTCTTATACATAAAGTTCTGGAGATGGGATAACCTTCTATCTTTCAATAGTGGGATTTTGGTTTTGGCATGTACCCAATTAGTATCTGTTAGGTGGTCCCCTCTTGAACAAATCTTTAGGCACTTATTTTGAGCAAATTGTAAATCATCCAAAATATACTGCGCTGCCGAGCAGAACAGCTGGTCGCCATAGTCAAAATAGGGCAAAACTTTGGTGGAGTAAATTTTGAGTGACATGGCTTTAGTCATAGAGGTTCTTAGGCTACCTAGAATCCATGTTTTGTGGGCAATAGTTTTCAGTTGATGTTTGACATGTAAATCATACTTTAAGTGTGGATCGAGGTTTACGCCTAAATACTTGTATGAGGGAACCACCATCAGCTTTACACCATTCAAAAATAGGTAGATATCAAGTCCTGTTAGTCGTTGTTTTGATGCAGTAAAGGCCATTATCTTTGTTTTACCCGTATTTACAGTAAGCTTATTTTGCAAGCACCACATACCAAATATGTCAAGGCTATCCTGTAATCTAGAATACACATTTTCAATAATGGAATCATAGTAATATATAACAGTATCATCAGCATATAGCTTAATGGCAGATGATTTCACACATTTTGCTAATAAACGGTTTTTGTTCACTGGGCATGCAGTAACCTGTAGATGCCTGTGGTTCACTGTAGAGGGGGTTAGTAGCAGTGTTATCATGCAGTAACATATTAAAGTGGCGTAATCTCAGACTGTGTCCCATTCACATAGCTAGCACTGTTCTAGCCTACTGTGTTATTAAGTGTGAGTGGTGATATCTCACCTTGAATGTTTGTTGAACACTATAGAGAGGGTTACTAGTACTGTAGTCAATCAATGCTCCAGTAACATGTTAATGTCTGTGGTGCACACCGCTGGTTTGATCAAGGAATACCAACCGTCCCAGCTTCTCTATGCTGCCTGCAGGTAGATACCTGAACTACTGCTGCCCTAGATGGCAGCAGGAGCCACCCATGGTTTGAGTTTTAGATTCACTTATCTGGCTATCCATTGAGGATGCAGAGGTTATTTTCCATATTAAAGTGGGTATATCCTTAGGAGCGCCAGTGCTTTCTGTCCTGGGACCCCCAGAACGTATTGATGTGGGGTGTAAAAATGGCCCTCAAAACGCCAGTGCTTTTTGTCCTTGGACCCCCAGAACGTACTGATGTGGGGTATAAAAATGGCCCTCAAAACGCCAGTGCTTTCTGGCAAGGGACTGCCAGAGTGTATTATGTGTAATGGATTTTTCAAGTTTTTGGCTACCAGAACGTAATAATGTGTATTCCAGGAATGATTTTCCTCTTTATTTAATTTAAATTTCCACACCTGATACACATTTTCCTACTCTGGTAGCTCTAGTCGGAAAAGCAAAACGTTTTAGAACGTTTTGGCACTTCTGTTATGGAATTTAGTAGATACACATTATCTGGTCTGAAATAAGTTCTAAATACACATCAGTACACTCTGGCCACATAGTTGCAAAGACAAAACGTTTTAGAACGTTTTGGCACTTCTGCTATGAAAGATAGTGGATACACATTAACTGGTTTGAAAAAAGTTCCAAATACACATTGGTACACTCTGGCCACATAGTTACAAAGACAAAACGTTTTAGAACGTTTTGGCACTTCTGTTATGAAAGATAGTGGATACACATTAACTGGTCTGATAAAAGTCCCAAATACACATTGGTACACTCCGGCCACAAAGTTGCAAAACCATAACGTTTTAGAACGTTATGGCACTTCTGTTATGAAAAATAGTGGATACACATTATCTGGTCTGAAATAAGTTCCAAATACACATTGGTACACTCCAGCCACATAGTTGCAAAGACAAAACGTTTTACAACGTTTTGGCACTTCTGTTATGAAAGATAGTTGATACACATTAACTGGTCTGATATAGGTTCCAAATACACATTGGTACACTCTGGCTGCATAGTTGCAAAACCATAACGTCTTTGAACGTTTTGGCACTTCTATACACCACATGTCTGGAATCATGTGCCCCTATGCCACATGGTCTAGTCTTACTCATGAAGCCCAGTACAAGATAATTTCACATGGTACTATATAATGTCACATGGTACAAGATAACATTACATGGTACTAGATAACGTCACATGCTACTAGATAACGTCACATGGTAAAATATCTTGTCACATGGTAATAGATAACGTCACATGTTACCAGATAACATTGCATGGTACAAGATAACGTCACATGGTACTAGATAACGTCACATGGTAAAAGATCTTGTCACATGGTACTAGATAACGTCATATGGTATAAGATAACATAACATGGTACTAGATAACGTCACATGATACTAGATAATGTCTGATAATACTAGATAACATCACATGGTACTAGATAATGTCACATGGTACTAGATAACATTACATGGTACTAGATAACGTCACATGCTACTAGATGGCGTCACATGGTGAAAGATCTTGTCACATGTTACTAGATAACACCTGATCATACTAGATAACGTCACATGGTACTAGATAATGTTACATAGTACAGGAAAATGACACATGTTACTGCAGACAATATTCAGTTTTAGATGGGTAAATTATTGAACATTTGTGATACTAATAGTGTAACTTATCAATATAAAGACTTTGTTGATTTGATCATCAGAATTCTAGAAATGTCAATGTATCGATACTGAGTGTATCTGTGACATCCCTACTCTCATGTCACATGTCTGAGACCATGTACCCTCATGTCACGTAGGCTAGTACCATGTACCCCCATGTCACATGTCTTGAATCATGTACCCCTATGTCACATGGTCCAGTCTTACTCTAGTATCAGGAAGCCCAGTACAAGCAAATTTCACATGGTACTAGATAACACCACATGGTACTAGATAACGTCACATGGTACAAGATAACATTACATGGTACAAGATCATGTCACATGGTACAAGATAACATTACATGGTACGAGAAAACGTCACATGGTACTAGATAACGTCAAAAGGTACTAGATAACGTCACATGCTACTAGATAACACCTGATAATACTAGATAACGTTACATGGTACTAGATAATGTTACATAGTACAGGAAAATGACACATGTTACTGCAGACAATATTCAGTTTTAGATGGGTAAATTATTAGGCAATTTGTGATACAAATGATGTATCATTATTAAGCCTTGATCGATGCAATAATGTATCGATTCTGGAGGCATCGATGACATCCTTATCCCTATGTCACATGTCACATGATCTAATACCAAACTTGAGACATGCCAGAACACAACTTCTTTGTTGACGTCATGTATGGTACTAGATAACCTCACATGATACAAAACGTGTAACTTATCAATATAAAGACTTTGTTGATTTGATCATCAGAATTCTAGAAATGCCAATGTATCAATACTGGGTGTATCGGTGACATCCCTACTCTCATGTCACATGTCTGAGACCATGTACCCCCATGTCACGTATGCTAGTACCATGTACCCCCATGTCACATGTCTTGAATCATGTACCCCTATGTCACATGGTCCAGTCTTACTCTAGTATCAGGAAGCCCAGTACAAGCAAATTTCACATGGTACTAGATAACACCACATGGTACTAGATAACGTCACATGTTACAAGATAACATTACATGTAGGCTAGTACCATGTACCCCATGTCACATGTCTGGAAACATGTACCCCTATGTCACATGGTCTAGTCTTACTCTAGTATCATGAAGCCCAGTACAAGCAAATTTCACATGGTACTAGATAAGACCACATGTTACAAGATAATGTCACATGTTACAAGATAACATTACATGGTACAAGATCATGTCACATGCTACTAGATAACGTCACATGCTACTAGATAACGTCACATGCTACTAGATAACTTCATTTGGTATTAGATAACGTCATATGGTACTAGATAACATTACATGGTGTCAGATAATGTCACATGGTGTCAGATAATGTCACATGGTACTAGATATCGTCACATGGTACTAGATAACGTCACATGGTACTAGATAACATTACATGGTGTCAGATAATGTCACATGGTGTCAGATAATGTCACATGGTACTAGATATCGTCACATGGTACTAGATAACGTCACATGGTACTAGATAACGTCACATGGTACTAGATATCGTCACATGGTACTAGATCACATCACATGGTACTAGTTAAAGTCACATGGTACATGATTACTTCATATATGGTACTAGATGGTTTAGTATTATGTCGCATCTTGACATGCATGTGTTTGCATGCCGACATGACTTGTATAGACATGCATGTGTCTGTCTTGTTAATATGACTTGTCGACATATATGTGCCCACTATGTCAACATGATACAATACCATTTATCTCTATCTCACATGATCTAATACCAGACTTAAGACACACGAGAGTATGTACCTGCACTAGATAACGTCTATGGCACAATTAAAACAACAAGTGATAGAGCCTAGATAGGCTCTTTGTCAGGTTAGCACCATCCCAGATTCATGAAGCAATTTCCCAAAAAAATAGAAGGGTATCTCCATCTATTATACCTCTTTTGAAAGCTTATGACTAATTCTAAAATATACATTTCACCTCGAAAGGCCCTTTATCCTCATCTGTCCACATAATTATTATCACACATAGGCCTACATGTCAACATGGCGGACACATGCATGTCAACATGGCGGACACATGCATGTCAACATGGCGGACACATGCATGTCAACATCACTGTAGATACCCTACTGCCATAACGTTCTAAAACGTTTTACTTTCAAACTGTAGCATAAGATCACTGTAGATACCCTACTGCCATAACGTTCTAAAACGTTTTACTTTCAAACTGTAGCATAATATCACTGTAGATACGCTACTGCCATAACGTTCTAAAACGTTTTACTTTCAAATTGAAGCATAAGATCACTGTAGATACCCTACTGCCATAACGTTCTAAAACGTTTTACTTCTAAGTTGTAGTATAAAAAACGTATAAAAACGTTTTAATGATATCCTGTGCATATCACAGGCAGAAGTGCCAAGTCCTGATAATGTGTATTTGGAAAAAATGTTAATTAGCATGAAATTCATGATATCATTTGGTATAACTGATGAAATCTTTAGATGATGCTCAACTAGAAGCATTTAACCATACTGACTACTCAAAATAATTTGAATTGATCTATAATACTGTAGTGGGTCGCCGCTGTACTATTTCTATGGAACCAGTTGGAGTTATATTTGGTATATGTGTTGTCGTGTATCCAGGCCGCACTCCTGTCTACTGCCGGGTATAAGGTTATATAAGCCCACCTGAGGAATGGTGGAGCGCGGCCTGGTTATGTGCATTGAGCCGTGACCGCCACGTGTCACCCGACATATCTCGGGTACGGTGTCGGCTCGGATGCACCGGCGCGTGGTTACCCGGAGTTCCTCGGGAACTCAAGTGTTTACGAGTAATGGAGAGAATTACATAACGACCAGTACATAAGACCTGGGGTTCTGCTAATCGAGGACCCAGTCTTGCTGCGCACTTCGGCCAGCTTGGCTGCTCCACAACAGAGCTTCCCCGAACTCTGTTGTACCTTTTAGGCCTAGTCCTGTCGCTGCTTCCACCTTGGTCACCCTGCGTCTTTCTCTGTTCCACCCTCTGGGGGAACTAGAGGAGATAGACGCACTGGTGTACAACTCCGGGTACAGAACTCCCTCTGGGGGAGTCTGATCCAAGTGGAGTTAAACAAGATGGAAGAGAGCCTTGGAACTCGGGAATTATGTACTAGACCGTGAGCGTATACCTCCTGTATGTTCATATGACCACTGGTGTTCAGAAGCCTATTTGATTATTGCTATCCGTCTGTATGATTACGAGCCGTATGTCAGAATGAATAAAGTGTAATTTCTGAACAACCTATTTTCGAATCTGGAGTTTTTCATAGCAGATGTCTATCTTAGAATAGCCAACAGCTACACTGGTGCCGTGACCACTTTGGGTAAGTATTGATTTACATTTATTTTTTTACTCTTCTTTCTGAAATTGAGAGGTAAGCTCTTATATGTTTGAACCAGAATTGATAGGTTTCAAGGATAGCTATTACAGGTTGCTTTTGTGTGGTGAAGATATGTCAGATACAGAGGTACCTCCCCCGTTGGTTACTAACCAAGGGGAGGGGATGCGTCCTAGATTACGATCTAGGGTGAGGTTTAATGCTAGGCAGAAGGTACATACTTTCAATCAGAGTAGGGAAATTGGACATGGAGGAGAGGAGGAGGCCCACGAGGTGAGATCTGAGGATTCACAAGGGGATCCTCCAGCAAAACGTCCAGCTCTAGAGCCAGATAGGGTTATGGAGGGACCTGTCCAGGTGGGGGACACCTCACGGGAGGATGTGACGCTTGGACAGGTGACCATGGAAGATGCTGGGGAAGATAGTGACTCTAGTATACCTAGTCTGGAGGGTACAGTAGATGTACCAGTGAGATGGGAACGTAGACCAGTACCCACTGTAGAAGCAGTGGGAGGGACTAGAGTGGTAGTCCCAGTTAGTCAGGAAGGAGTAGAGGTTGTCAAAAGGGACGACCTAGAGGAAACTCCTGGGGAAGGGGAAGAGACAGCTGAGGTAATCTCCAGAGGAGATAAGCTGTTCCCGGATCCTTTTACATTGACAATACGTGGTCTAGAGGTTCCGCCTTATGAGCCCAGGGGAAGGTTGAGCCTGGAGGACATAAGGACGCTCCGATTGAGAAACGAGCATGAGCATATGAAGGAAGGGATAAGGCTAGAGGAAGAATCCCTCAGGAAGCTGAAGGAAGAAAGGGAAGCTTTTGAAAAGAGTTTTTTGGCAAAAAGGTCAGGAAACATTGGGGAACATGCAGCTCAGATCAAACATCTGGAACAGATTTCTGTCAATGTGGGTCTACTTGAGGGTACTGAAGTCAGACTGAAGTCTGAAACAGAAAAGCTAGTGGTGCGGAATAAAGAAATTAGTTCCGAGATTCTAGCAAGACAGTTACAAGTAGCGCAGTATGATGAGTTGTTGAAGAAGCAGGATAGTAAGCTGGGAGAGTTAGAGGCGCTAGCTCAACAAGCTGAAAATCACATGGTGAATAAGCTAGAACCAAAAGGGACGAAGGAAATTGGGGACCCGGTGGGAAAGGCGCAAGAGGTGTCTAGAGATGAGACCTTTGTGACTGCCGACGAGCCCTCAGTAGTTATAGTCAATACGGTGGAGGAGGTAGTGAAACCACCTGTCACTGAGGATCTAGATAGTTCCATGGCGATACATACAGCAGATATGTTATCCAGTGTGAGTGGACACTCATCGATGCATGGCAGTAAGTTTGATAAGAATGAGGAGTTCATGTTAGAACTGTGTGGTAGAGTTGAAAAACTGTTTCAGGAGAAGTTAGATTGCTTTCTTGAAGAAACAGAATCAGTGAGTGTGGAGAATGACACTAAGGGAGTAAAAGGAGACGTTCCGGTAGCCCAGGCTACCGGGAATAAGCCTCCTGTGGGACCAGTTAACACTGCTCCAGCTCCAGGTGCTCATTCTACTCCAGCTCCAGGGACAAGGCAAGTTCCTACAGTTCCGGTAAATGTGTCTACGGTAGGTAGACCAGGTTTGCCCGGTGGAGCATACATGAATGCTCGGCCGCCAGGTCAAGGGAATCTGGCCGGGCCTAACACCTCCTACGGGGGATGGGGCAATGTGGGACCGGATAACTGTTATGGGAACGCGAGGCCTATGTTCAATATACCACCTCCCCCATTACCTGGCAGTCATGTAACTCCAGGAAGCATGTATACACCAAGGACCGGAGGTACTAATCAGAGTGGGACACCCTATCAACATAGGGGAAATATGTCAATGGAAGATGAGGCAGTGTTCCAGAGCAATCCAGCAATTAGAAGATTGGGGATTGATGCGGTACCGAATGACGTGGGGAACTTTAAGGCAGTGGACTATGCTTTGAGTCAGGCTGATATACCGTTGAGAACGGGGATGACACCTGTGAGGAAACAGGCGATCAAGATGAAGCAGTATGATGGCTCGGTTCCATGGAGAAAATGGTTCACACGATTTTCAGCAGATATGAGACATAATGGTTGGGAAGGCGATGAGTGCCTTGCAGCTTTGTCATGGTGTCTGCGGGATGGTCCTGGTGATCCCGCCCTAACAAGCTTTGAATTAAGCGGGGGAAGAACGTACAAGGGATTAGTGGAAACAGCTTCATGGGCTTTAGGTTCCACATCCGGTGCGGATCCCGCATCTGAGCTAGAGGCAAGAGTTCAGAAGCCCGGTGAAGGGCACAGACAGTTTGGAATGGCTCTCAGAGTGCTAGCAGCAGAAGCATTTGCATCTATGAGTCCAAGTGATCCATGGCTGGTAAGGAAGTTGTCCAGCCTGTATATAGATGGACTTAAAGACGAAAGATTGTCGAGCGAGATTGCTTCACAGTGGAAGACCACTATGTCCCTAGCAGATATCTTCGAGCTTACGGAAGATGCTCTGAGAAAGAGGAAGCTGTTGAAAACTGTAGAGGCAGCCCCTGTAGCAGTAATAGAGATGCCCGTAGAAGAGGTTGAACTGACTACAGAGGGAGTGCAAGAGGTGGCAGCAATAGATCCTAAATGGAAAGGACGTCGTTCTTTTTATGTAAGACGAAAGGTTCCAGGATCAGACGCTCAAGCGCCAGAGGAGGGTGCATTGAAGACCATGATCGGAAAAGTCATGGAGGAGCGTAGTAAGGCTGAGAAGGCTGAAAAGGTCGCAACTCGTGGTCGCGGTAAGGGGAAACCCAACAAAGACACGAAATGCTATAATTGTGGGAAGAAGGGTCACTTTGCAAGGACATGTTGGTCCAAGGATACTAAGAATGTATCATCGGTCGAGAAACAAAAAGACGGACCCTCTTCTGACCAAAGCCCACCACCGACGGAAAACTAACAGGGGTTGTTGTCGATGACAAGATAACAACCCCACCTGTGATTGTCAAAGGTACTATCAGGGGAGAATCAAAAGATTCCATTTCATGGGAACCGCTGGGGTTAGCCGCACCTGAGTCTGATCCGCCAGGTGGAGATGGGCCCCAGGGAACGGACGAGAAAGGTGTTGAAGATTTAGCTCATCTGGACACCGTCCGCAGAATTGAGTTGGCGGAAGAAGTAGAAAGGTTTTGTGCTTCGCGACTCAAACCCGATGATCCTATAGTTAAGTTTCTCAACTCGAGGGGATATGACTTGGGCGGTGAAGCTGGAATCCAGAGATTTGCCTTACAACCTTCTCCTTTACAAGGGAAGAGATGGTACTTGCCTGTGCAGATTCAGGGCTGCTCGGGGGAATTTCTGATCGATACTGGAGCTAGTCACTCCATGATGGGTCACCATTTCTTCAAGAAGCTCGCAGGTCTGTCGACTAACCCTGTGGGGTCTGGGTCGGTCAGAAGTGCTGATGGGTCTCATATGCGGACACATGGCAGACAGGTGATACCCTTTTGGGTGAATCAACATTCATTTGTTGTTTCAACAACTGTAGCTGAATTGACGGATGAGGGAATCTTGGGAGTAGATTTTTGTTCTCTGTATGGAGCGGTATTGGATAGTGTGACAGGGGAACTCACTCTTCGGTATCCACAAGAGATGAAGGTCCAGTGTGTACTCCGCCGGATTTCAGGCGTCTCGTCTGTCTCTCAGACAGTATGAATTCCTCCCCGCCATGTGTGCAATGTAGTTGTATACTGCCGGGAAATGGAATTTGACCGCATGGGGGTGGTGGAACCGAATCAGCAGCATTTGAGTAAGCTGGGGTTGGTTTCCACCAGTGCCTTAGTGCAGAGTTCAAGACGAACAGTAGTACCAGTCAGTAATATGACTTTTCAGGATGTGTACCTGGAAAAAGGGACGACCTTTGGGGACGTAACATATGCTGACGTGGTAGGAAGAGCTGACTCACCAGAAGTAGAGTTAGCAGTAAAGAGAGCAGTGGAAATAGGAGCTTTGGATCCATCCGCTATGCCAGTGGTATTGCAAGACACTGGGGAGCAGGATAGGAAGGAAGGATATGGATTGCCACTGCATCTTTTACCGTTAGTGACAGATAGCCACTTAGAGACGGAAGAGGACAAACAGAGTCTGGCTCAGCTATTATGCGAGAATGCAGACTTGTTCTCCGCTCCAGGGGAGCAATTGGGTAGAACTGACCGAGTAACTCATCGGATAGACACCGGTTCTAGCCCACCATTGCGCTTGCCATACCGGCGCCTCCCGTTGTCTAAGAAGCAGGCATTGGAGGATGAGGTGGACAAGATGCTAGGGGAAGGGATAATAAGGCCCTCAGATAGTCCATGGGCTAGTCCGGTGGTAATGGTTACCAAAAAGGATGGCACCTGTCGGTTCTGTATAGATTACAGGAGACTAAATGGGATTACGAGGAAGAATGCCTACCCCTTGCCACGCATTGACGAAAGTCTGGATTCCTTGGGAGGCAATCACTGGTTTAGTACCTTAGATCTCCAGTCAGGGTACTGGCAGATTGGGATGCACCCAGAGGATAAGGAAAAGACAGCATTCACAACCCACAGGGGGTTGTTCGAGTTCAATGTAATGCCATTTGGCTTATGCAATGCTCCGGCTACTTTCAAGAATATGATGGAGACAATGCTAAGGGGATTGTTGTGGAAAAACTGTCTAGTTTATCTAGACGACATCATAGTTTTCGGGAAAACTCGGGAGGAGTGTCTATCAAATTTGAACAAGGTGATGGATCGACTGAGATCCTACAACCTTAGACTGAAAGCTAAGAAATGCAAGTTCTTCAGGCAATCAGTGGAATATCTGGGCCGAATAGTCAGTGGCACAGGTATTTCGGCGGATCCAGGGAAATTAGAGGCTGTAGCTAATTGGGCAACGCCAAAAGACCAGAAAGAAGTGAGGTCATTTTTGGGTTTTTGCTCATACTACCGCGATTTCATTCCCGGATTTGCTGAGGTGTCCGCTCCATTACAGGCGCTGGTAGTAGGAAAAAGGAAGGGAATGTTGAAGCTACCTCCGTTTATTTGGACGGAATTAGCTGGACAGGCTTTTCAGAAGCTGAAGGAGTTATTCACGGTAACTCCTGTGCTGAGCTATCCTACTGAGGGTGATCAGTTCATCCTGGACACCGACGCTAGCAACGATAGCATAGGCGCTGTCTTATCCCAAGTGCAAGAGGGTAGGGAAGTGCCCTTGGCATTTGCTAGCAACAGCTTGAGTAAAACTCAACGCAATTATTGCACCACCAAGAGAGAGTTGTTGGCCATAGTAGTATACACAAAGAAATTCCGCCATTATTTGTATGGTGGGAATTTTATTCTACGAACAGACCATTCATCCTTGAGATGGCTCCTTAATTTCAAGGAGGCAGATGGGATGATGGGCAGATGGATCTCCGCGTTGTCTGAATTAGGGATAGAGAATACCCAGATTCAGCATCGGAGCGGAGTGAAGCACGTGAATGCGGATTGTTTGTCTAGGAGACCAATCCGAAGATGTGCAAGAATGGACTGTGAAGACTGTGGCATACATAACGCGTTGGTGGCTCCAATAATGAATTTTGATCCGGCCTGGGAAGAGAACTTGGTGTTTTGGTCGGCGGAGTCCATACTTGAAGCTCAGCAGGAGGACGATGGTATCAATATGATACGGAATCTGATCCTGGAGAGAGCTGCTCGTCCCGTCAGACCTGCTCTGTCATTAGAATGTGTGGAAGTAAGGAACTTAGTGGGCCAATGGTCGCAGTTGGTAGTGCGAGACGGCCTATTGTGTAGATGGAAAACTCTTGAGGGCAAAGCCAGAAGAAGGCTACAGATAGTCTTGCCAGCTTCTCTGAGATGGGAAGTATTCGAGTTTTTCCATGGTCATCAGACTTCCGCTCATTTTGGCAGGAAACGGACTTTGGACAAACTAGCGAGGAGATATTACTGGCCTGGGATGTCTAAGGACGTAATACGTTGGTTGAGTGAATGCCCGACGTGTTGCCTGGTGAAGCCGGGCCCTGGGAAAGGTAAAACATCTCTCAGACAGGAACTGTTCGGAGTCAGATTTGCGAGGATAGCCATTGATATAATCACTGGCTTCCAGACAACTCCAAACTCCAACGTGTGCATGATGGTGGTATAAGACTACTATACAAAGTACGTGAAGGTGATCCCAATGAAGGATCACACGGCATTAACTTGCGCACAAGCTTTGGTTGAGGAGTGGGTACTAACATTTGGCGCACCTCTCATGTTACATTCAGACCAGGGTAGGGAGTTTGAATCGCGTCTCTTTCAGGGGATGCTGGAAGAATTGGCCATAGTTAAGACACGCACTAATCCGTACCGACCGCAGTCGGATGGGATGGTTGAGAGATTCAACCGCACGTTGATTCAGGGGCTGACCACACTGGTTAATTCTAATCAGGATGACTGGGACACGTTTTCCCAGTATGTGGCTCATGCATACAACGGTACGGTGCATGCTTCAACTGGCTGCACTCCTAACAGCTTGGTATTTGGATCTGAGATCATAATGCCTGCAGATTTGGTCTTTGGCAGTGTACTGCGGAGAAAGGATGTCCCATGCCGTGTGGCATTTGCGGAATCTCTGCGTAGAGAATTGCGGGAAGGCTATGCATTGGTGAGAGGCCATTTGAAGAAAGCGGCCATCCATCAGAAAGTAGGGTATGATACAGGCTTGAGAGAGAGGAAGTATGTAGTTGGACAGAAGGTGGTGAGATTGAAGCCACCTGTACATGGAAAAATCTCGAAAGGTTGGGATGGGCCATTTGAGGTGACAAAAGTAATATCGGATGTTACTGTGTTGTTGAAAAATGTGAAAGGCAAGATAGTTGCAGGCCATGTGGATCGCCTGAAGCCTTGGCTAGGTCGCCGGCCCGGCGATGAGAATGAGCCTTTGGTAGAAGTGCCAATGCCCCAACCCAGGTGGGTGCGTAAAACACAGGTTACGGCACCCCCGCCTACAAAGAAGACTAGAAAAGCAACGCCAGCTAGAAAAGTCGATGGTAGGAAGAAAAAGAAGAAGTTGGTTACTGAAAAGGGAACTAGGGAGGTTCCTACAGTAATTGAGAAGAAGAAACCCCAAGGACCCATACGTAGAAGTGCTCGTATAGCGGGTCGAGGTGCTGTTACGTAAGAGCGGCGGGGCTGGGTTTGTTTGTTGTGGTTACCCGAAATAGTTCGGGTCTCCAAGGACTTACCCGGTAAACCCCGGAAAGTTGCGTAACTGGTGCTAATTGTCAAAAACACAACGAGAAATACCGGATTTTATTCTTTAGTCTTTGTGACGGGAATAATGGTGAAATTGACCAGTAGATGGCATTGGGGTACCCAACGTTCTGCTTTACTAAAGTTAGTTTTGAATGTTTACATGCTATGGTCTGTGAGTTGGTTTCCCATTTAGTACTTGTCGTGATGGTTTTGGATTAAAATCCAATCAAACCTAGTCAGTAATCTTTCTAAGGATAAATATGAGGATCCTAGTAAGAAATATTATGTAGAAAGTACGGGTGTAGAACTCGTTACAACAACATGAGAATGGGACTCATACGTATTCCGAATTTGTTCGGACAACCAAAGAAATTTACTTTGACACGTATTTTTTTATAATGTTTGTTTAAACAGCGTTCTAAAAGTTCATAAGCTACAAATAATACAGCCGTGACGAACTAAAGAATTGCTATTACTTGAAATGATGTGTAAAATACAATCCGAGAGAACCCGGCGAAGATTGCAACTACTACGCAGTTTACTCCACCACCCGGTTTTCTTCGGATAATACCGGATAACTTCTTCGGGAAGGGCTATCCGGTACCCGTGATCCTTTGCGCTTGGATGCGCACGCATGCTGGTTTGGCGCGGAAAGCGTCAGTCCTGCACATACCGTTGGAGAGGGTGGATGCGAAGGCACCTCTCTCCGCGTATGTAAACACCGGTTAGAACATCTATATGTGAGGGAGAGAGGAGACACTAAAGTGAGGTAGTACAGGAGGACACTTTTGTAACAATTTTCCTGATTCTACTACTCATTTAAGCTCATTTTAAGAGTGGGCTCCTCTGGGCCGCCCTCTGTGTAGTTATCATGGCGGATAACTATCCGTCGGGAGACTCCCATAGAAGGAGTCACTCGACGGAGGTTACCCCTCTGTCGCAGGAACAGAGAGAATTGTTAGCTTTGGGGGACCTGGAGTCAACAGCTCCGGTCGATTATGATCTTCCAAAACGATTTCGGGATGCAGATTTACCTAAATTCGTGTATCAACCACCGGCTAAGATGAAGAATAGGGGTGTGAAACGCCGAAATCACAGTAATATCTCGGAGATAAGGAGAACTGAAAAGGTTAAAACCACACAGTATCTCCTAGCTCGGGGAGAACATGTAAGGAAACTGGTAGATATGGGTTTATCAGTGGCGCAGGCTAGGGGGTTCGTGTCAGGGCCGGGGTTAAAAGGACTCGAGGCCGGGGGATTTCCCTTGTTCCAGGTTGGGAATATTGCGTCACCACCTACTTCGGGAGTGACCCGGACTGACCCGAATATGCCCGGGATACCGGTGCACTCGGTCAGTGACGTTCCAGTGGGCGCTCCGTGGGGTGCTATGTCGTATGACCGTGCGGATGGTTTACATCCGGTGCATGGTAACTTTGTACCCGATTGGAATGCCCCTACACAGTCAACTCTGGAACGTATTCCAAACATGGCAGTAATGCATTTAGCAGCTAAATTCGAGAAATTTAAGCCGGATGCAGTGATTCCCGGGAGTAAGATATGCAGGGGGGCATACATCCAAGAGTTGGACAAGTTCAACGAGAAGAAATGTACTAAACTATTCAGATCTCCTTCCGATAATTCTAAGTCCAGACCCTATGTAGGGGAGGTTACTGGGGAGATAGGGAGCCGAGCTAGGCTACCATCCTACGAAGATACAGAGAGGGATATGGAGTTCTGGTTAGAGCATACTAGTTCAGGGGCACATCAAGCGTACAAGTTCTGGGATGAGGTTATAAAGCAAAGTATGGGGACATACAGGGCTGCCGACCTCTCCAACGAGGATAGAGATCGGTTGAAATGGGCCTGGATGACATTTGTCCCGCCAGGTATGCCTACTTATAAACCTGGTAGAGGTTGGAGAATAGGTTCGGGGCAATGCCCATTCAATGAGTGTATGGATAGAAATCCAATAGCTGAGTATTTGGACCTGTACCAGTTCGCACGACATCTAGTGGAGTTCCACGCGCACTCCAAAATGATGTGGCAGTGCCGGGCCAAGTCTAATCGCTCAGTTAAATGTATGAAAGATGGTGAACCTTTCAGCACATCTGGAAAGGGTTGTATGGTAAGGCATTTAGTGGATGTACACCATATGAAGGCTGAAACTGCCATGTCCAATCTAGATATTCTCGAGAATAGTCCGGAGGCCTTAGGACTCACGGACAGAGAAAAGTGTGTGAGGGTACCACAGGGGTTGGCATACACCTTGGTGTTCAACCATAACCCGAGAAGGTTGTGGTTGAATCGAAAGGCGTGGCCATACTACATTCAGGACTTTCCAGAGAAAGCCTCTGATTATCGGAGTAAAATGGAGTTGGCCACTCCTCCTAAAGGTAAAATGCTGTCTGAAGGTAAAACTGTGGACCATGGAGTGTACACTCCTGTCTCAGTTACCTTAGGAGAGATGCGGACCACAGGTTCAGAGGAGTCCTCAGCTTCTGCTGGGTTAGACTCATCACCTGACGGCCGATCGACCCCAACCAAAAGACGTGCTCCAGGGTCTTCCTGTGGGTTTAGTAGGAACACTACTGAATCCAACAAGGAGGGCTCTGGCGGATCATTACCGAGGGTTGCTGTTAGCCCAAGGCTAGCCATAGAGGAGAAAATGGTAAATGACCTGTTGGCTTCTCCTGTAGAGGAGGAGGATGACTGTGTATTTGTGGGAGAGGAGGTAATACCTCCTACCACAATCTCTGAAGCTAGAGGGAACCCGGGAGTGTCAAGGAAGATATTAAAGACAGAAAATACTTCTACTGATAGTCAAGGGTATGTAACAGGGAAGATAGAGTCAGTAAGTGGGAAAGAGGATTCCAAATCTAAAATGACCTATAGAACGATTGATTTCCAATCTGAGGGAGATGATTGGGTGGACCAAAAATTCACCCCACCCGCAGGCAGGGTTCAATCGAGTAAAATAGAGATGAGGAAGGAACAGGAGATTGGTCGTAGACTATCCTCCGTTCCATCACCATCTACCTGTATGGGGGGTCTCTCACTAAACTCTCCATCATCTGGAGTGGGTGAGGAAGATATCTCTTTGGAGTCGGTCCCTCTGCCTAAGCTGACTGGTGATATTGATCACCCTGAGAATATAAGTATCAGGAATCTTCTGAAAGAACAGTATGTCACTGGACTTAAAAGTTCATTTGACACACTGGATCTCGCTTGTCAACTAGCTCTGCAAGGAGCTAGGGCTCAAGCTGAGCAATTGGTAAAAGAAAGTCGTTTGGCCGAATTAGAGAAAGTGGAGACTGCTAAAGCAGAACTCCTATCTAAAATGTCCAAAATGACTGAGGAGAATGAAGCCCTCAAAAGACAGTTGGGACAACGAGATGACAAGGTAGCAACCTCAAGCAGAATAGTAGATGATTTGAGATTGAATATTGAAAAATCTCGTATGGAAAGTCAATTTTTAATTGATGATCTCAAAGTCAAGTTGGATCGCAGTAAGGATATGGTCAGTTCTGCTGAACATAAGCTAACTGCTGCCAGGACTGAAATTAGTCTAAAAATCAAAATTATTCGGAAGTTAGAACACGAAATTGGTGGTCTAACAGAAGAATTTTCTAGCTATAGAAAGGAAGCTCAGCAGAACGATGACTTCTATGAAGAGTTGGCTGAGTTTTTCGAAGACTGCTATGAGATACCATTGTCAAGTTGGTACGACGAGAGTGTGTACAGGGTTGAACGGGGTTCTGCCCCTCTTCCCTTAGGATTTGACGGTGATGCATACGCACAAAGGTTGAGAGCTGACTCCAGGGCTAGTAATACCCCTAGGAGTCCTCCACCTCCATCTACAGAAGACGAGACGCACCTGGCCGACTGCAGTTACGTGGCTGCCACCTCCATGGCCTGTGGGTCATCGGAGTTGGTTCCTGTGACGTCTGTTCCTAAGACGTCCGTGGCTGTGACGTCTGTTCCTAAGACGTCCGTGGCTGTGACGTCTGTTCCTGTGTCACCTGTCTCGGTGACATCTGTTGCTGTGACGTCTACCTCTGTGTCGTCTGATGCTAAGACGATGCAGTATACTACAATGGGGGTGGACACAACCGTGTCTTCCTTTGAGACTATGGATACTCTAGCCGGGGTGTCCACTCTAGCGAGGATGGTGGTGAATGAACTGCAGGCAGAGTCATATAACTCGACTCCTGTCTCAACACCAATACTCGACACCACCTCTTGTCAGTCACCTTGCCAGATAACGGAAAGTGAGACTAGACAGGCGGTTCAGATACTGATGGAGCTGAACGATGCAATTGCAGAGGCTGACCTACGTCTGTCTATCCGTGATGCTGAGGCGCTTATGGCTCCTGAAAACGAACTTGAACAATCCATGATGGTGGATCCTCCAATGGACCTACCTGTGACAACTGGTTCTATGTCTGGGAACCATCGTCCATCTACCCTGGACATTCCTGTATCCATGGCGAGTGTACCTATGGGTACTCAAGTGCATTTTCCTAACCCTGATGCTTTGCAGCTAGGGTCTGGGATGGACATATCCATTGAGATGAGTGACAATCGATCTAGTGAATGCATGTCTCCAGTGTCCAGAAATGAAGAACTTTTGCTGAGTGGCGAGTCATAAAAACATTCCCAGTTGCAGCATATATGGAACCTCTACCATGTGTCGTCATCAAGGTTGAACTTTTGCAGTAGTGGGGTTATTAATACACCACGGACCGTATGATGCTTTATACCATAGACTATGGGTCACAGGATGACTATATGTACATATATATTTATGAAAGACTGAGATGACAAGAACAGTGGATCATTATCACCTATTTATGAAAAGACTTTGATATGATCTAGGTTTGCAGTTGTCGTCATATAAGAAACTGTTAAAACCATCACCAAAGAGTGTTCTATTTTGCCATAAGACAGTATTTGTAAAACGGGTTCTGTTTGATTTGATGACATGTGCTATAGGTATGATTATTGTATGCCGATTGTGATACTCTGAATTTACCGTCCAATAAGTAAAGGTATGAGGGACTGGATCCTGATGATACCTACTGAGATGAAAGGTTGCTTGACTGCATTCGTACTATGTGTAGATCTGTGGTAATAACATATCAATGAACCTGAAAAACGTAAAATTTATTCAGGTACTAGGAGTGGAAATTGCGTAAGTTGTTATGGAGATCCGTAGGCTCCCGTTGATTACTTTCAGAAGGAAGGTATCGAGTGAGGAGCCGGATCATTCTATTTTTCAGCTTGCTGCGTTTTTGATCTTTGAACTAAGTGTGGAGACTAATTCTCCCTGAAACGTCGAGATATGTTGCCATGACACTTGATCTGATTGCTTTCAGTATTCCTATATGGAGAGTGTCACTTGTGTTATTGTGTAGAGTACGCCGAAAAGGACACCTAGGTGACCATGGTGCATAAGGTTTTGGAGACCTTGATTGGATTGAAAACTGCATTTACCGGATCTACGCTATATGTTCATTTATTCCAAAAATATTGATCTTTCAAACCTTACTCTGGCACGTAAAGCGAGTGAGTCTATTCAAATAGACGGGTTGGGTCAAGGTTTACTATAAAGTCGACACTTGCCACCTTTTTGTTTCCAATATGTCTTGTACTAAAAATTGGTAACTTTTAAGGAGAAGTGCTCATATTTGATCTGTATGTATACGATACCTGTTGTAACAAATCGTTTTCGATGAGA
This sequence comes from Harmothoe impar, assembly GCA_947462335.1. Lineage (NCBI taxonomy): Eukaryota > Metazoa > Annelida > Polychaeta > Phyllodocida > Polynoidae > Harmothoe > Harmothoe impar. Next base: position 62,746,246 of record OX381717.1, on the reverse strand, counting down.
CATGGTTAGTATGCGATAAATATGTCTTAAGAGTTTTATATATTTTTTTATGATATATAGTCAAGTTTGTTTTATAGGGCTTGACTGGCTGTGTGGAGTTTATCCTCTTAGTCCCATAAATCATGACTGTTATTGAACGATGATACTCGATTATTGTGTAACTGGATCCTGATGGTTGATATGATTGACGTTAATATCAAAAAGGATGAATACATATCTATGATACCCAAGAAATATATTAGTGTTTCTGATAGAAAGAGTTACGCTTGCCTCCACTATGTATGTGTTTGGAGACAATATATTTGTTTTTTTGGGTTGTTTGGAGATAAAATTTGTCATTGTATCAAGGTAGTATAATAATACTGCACTTTGTGCTGCTATTTAGACGCTATGATATTGTCTGAAGGGGGGTAGTGTAGTGGGTCGCCGCTGTACTATTTCTATGGAACCAGTTGGAGTTATATTTGGTATATGTGTTGTCGTGTATCCAGGCCGCACTCCTGTCTACTGCCGAGTATAAGGTTATATAAGCCCACCTGAGGAATGGTGGAGCGCGGCCTGGTTATGTGCATTGAGCCGTGACCGCCACGTGTCACCCGACATATCTCGGGTACGGTGTCGGCTCGGATGCACCGGCGCGTGGTTACCCGGAGTTCCTCGGGAACTCAAGTGTTTACGAGTAATGGAGAGAATTACATAACGACCAGTACATAAGACCTGGGGTTCTGCTAATCGAGGACCCAGTCTTGCTGCGCACTTCGGCCAGCTTGGCTGCTCCACAACAGAGCTTCCCCGAACTCTGTTGTACCTTTTAGGCCTAGTCCTGTCGCTGCTTCCACCTTGGTCACCCTGCGTCTTTCTCTGTTCCACCCTCTGGGGGAACTAGAGGAGATAGACGCACTCGTGTACAACTCCGGGTACAGAACTCCCTCTGGGGGAGTCTGATCCAAGTGGAGTTAAACAAGATGGAAGAGAGCCTTGGAACTCGGGAATTATGTACTAGACCGTGAGCGTATACCTCCTGTATGTTCATATGACCACTGGTGTTCAGAAGCCTATTTGATTATTGCTATCCGTCTGTATGATTACGAGCCGTATGTCAGAATGAATAAAGTGTAATTTCTGAACAACCTATTTTCGAATCTCGAGTTTTTCATAGCAGATGTCTATCTTAGAATAGCCAACAGCTACAATACTATCACAAGATTTGCTACTATATTTACCATGTTATTTCAAATATTGCAAAATTAGGATATATATAATCGATTTTCAAGTTTAATTACTACTAATAATGCATTAAGTTATGAAGTATATGAAGGCAGCAGTCATAAAACCTTTTATTATACATTTACATTATAAAAGAGATATTTACAATCTAGTGTAATCTAGGCCTTATATATTGCATTGAAATCTTTGAAATATGTGAAAATCACTGGCGTTTGGGGCCATCATCCATCCAGATTCCTCGCATTTGGAGGGCCCTTTTTACACCCCACATCAGTACGTTCTGGGGGCCCCCTGGCATAAAGCACTGGCGTTTTGAGGGCCATTTTTACACCCCACATCAGTACGTTCTGGGGGTCCCCTGACAAAAAGCACTGGCGTTTGGAGGGCCGTTTTTACACCCCACATCAGTACGCTATGGTTGTGCTAAGGATATCCTACTTACAGATGTCCCAAATTATACTGTCAAGGTATATCATTTATAGGTTAGGAGACATTAAAATGGTATCCAGAGCCAGTAACAGCTCAGAAAGTAGGGGGATGATCCAGTACTGTATGTCTCATGTCAATCCGGCTTTCCACAAATCCTTGAATGACATCCTACTCATTTAAGAATGTTATATCTTGCATGTTGTGTTTGGCATTTATATAGTTAATCAAGCCTATGGTGATGCAACTTCCCTGTCGAGAGATACATGGTCCATTTGTTATTATGAAACACCCAACTGTTGAGTGGTCATTTTGGCTATGATTATCCTTTATGAATCTACTTTACTAATTGTGGATATCAAATGGTAGTTCTCAGTTTTTAGTAAATTTAAAGGTTATCAAACTTATTTGTGGCATACTACAGTGGCCAAGAGGGGCCAAAAGGAAAGTGAATCAAATTGTAAATTCAACGTGAAATTCAAAATGTAAAGAATGGGATTAAAATGTCAGAAGTGGAAATCAAAATATGAAAGTGGAAATCAAAACATGAGAAGTCAAAGTCAAAATGTGAAAGTGAAAACAAAACTATTGGAAATCAAACAGAAACGTGTAAAATGAAAACAGCAAACAACTTGTGACTGGTTATTTTAGCATAGGGTATGGGTCATAAGCTAAAGAAGGCCAGTGTTGAGGGAAAAATGTCAAATTACACAAACATTTAAGATGTTTGTTTTTTTTAATTAAATGTCCAATTTGGCAAGAAAACATTTCACAAAAGGTTTTTGAAAACATATTTTATTTAGCACTGTTCATATTTTTTCAAATTTCACAAGAAATAAAGATCACTGAAACATGATTTTTGTGAAGATGTATCAAGTACGGTTATTTGACTAAAAGATTCTGGATTTTAACACCCTCAAAATTGTACCTTTTTTTCACAAAGATTTATATACAGGCAAAAGTATGTACATTTTCATGAGTCTGTTTATTTGGATATTCACTAAGTTTATTCTGCAATTAATGTTGCAAAATTGTCCAGCATTTGTGTTTAAGTACTGAGTTTCCAAGGAAAGTTATCAACTTTGGGAACTCAGTCACTGAGTATAATAGTCAACTGATATCTTTCACACCTCTGATATGCCCTACCAACATCATTTCCTATGAAGGAGAATACAACTCTTGAAACTTCTCTTGAAATACGCTCGAACAGAAGTAAAGCTTAGACGAATTCTTTACTTGCCACCAAAATGGAGTAAAAAGCAGACATATTGATCTAACCTTATAACTTACATCTACATACTACAACCACACTTTGTTCATGATTAATGGAATAAACAGTTTCATAATACGTTCAATATGTAAAAAAGGACACTTATATTTTGTTTCTTTAAATCTCCCTCAGTTGTTAGTTATTGATAAACTTAGACATATTTACTTTAGAGCAGTATATGGAATACCCTTTTGTGAATAGATACTAGACAATACCTGGAGAATGACATACACAATAGTTATATTCAACATACCTGTGAGAACAAAATACAGGAAAACCCATGTGCCATAGTGATCTAACAAGTAGCCAGCCAACAACAGGTATGCTGCGGCTCCGACCCCACACCCAAAATAGGCCAGACCCGTAGCTCCCACTGTCATGTCTACATAAAGATCAGCCCAGGCCAACCCCAGGGGTAGCAGGGAGGGCATGGACAAACCTAACACACAGGTGAGGATGGTGAAGGTGAGTTTACTCTGCTCCCCCCAGATGAACAAGGCTATGCTGGTTACTGCACCCAGAGCCACCTGACTGGGGAAGTGTGTGCGTGGTGGTAACCAAGCTGCACCCAGTACACTAAGGCACCGCCCTGCAATGATCCCCACCCAGTAGAAGGTGTTGATGTCAGCCGCCTCTTGGACAGAAAACTCCAGGCTGCTACTGAGCATGTAGGTATACACATACCCGGACACAAGGTTCTCGGTGCCAAATATGTGTATGAACAACAAAGTCAGTAACACAAAGTAAACCAAACCAAAACCAGTCTGCCCATTGGTGCAGGAACCTGGGGAGAGCGCCCGCAGACTCTTTACAAAACTCTTCTGTGTCTCTTTACTCTTACCACTTCCCCGTTTTGCCTCATTGTTGTTCTTACTCATATTCTCATGCTTTGAATCAACCCATTGGTAAACACCAAAACCAATAACTGCACATACATTCACCACAGCGGTTATCAGATATGGATACTGCAGCGCTGCCTCAACAATGACTCCCTGGATGGGCAGGACCTCTTCCTGGTTAGAAGAAGCCGCTTCTGCTAGTTCTCTGATTGTGGATGTGTTGGCTGCAGTTAGTACGGCAGAGTCCAGCGGGGTGACGGTGAGGAAAGCATTCACAATGTGTGGCATCACGAGACCCCCGATTCCCAACGTGAGGAACTGTGCCATCAGCATTCGGCTGCCTCTGTCATCATACACCTCCATGGCACAGTTTGTCACACCTGTACATAAAGACAGAGGTAAGATTAGAGTTGTGTTGCCACTGGGCACATTGTGCTATAAACGCCCTGGGCCAACCATTATCACATCATATATATATGACTCTGTATACATGTGTGATGCCAGGTTATTATAATTACCCTAGAGACTACTGCCAGGATACAGACTCACTTACGTATATATTTATTTACATGCATACATGCAGGTGGCACTGGTGTCACATTTATAGACTATTTTCTACTGTACACAGAGACAGAGGTTAGTACTGTGTCACACCTGTACACAGAGACAGAGGTTAGGTTAGAACTGTGTCACACCTGTACACAGAGACAGAGGTTAGGTTAGAGCTGTGTCACACCTGTACACAGAGACAGAGGTTAGGTTAGAACTGTGTCACACCTGTTCACAGAGACAGAGGTTAGGTTAGAACTGTGTCACACTTGTACACAGAGACAGAGGTTAGGTTAGAACTGTGTCACACCTGTACACAGAGACAGAGGTTAGAACTGTGTCACACCTGTACAAAGAGACAGAGGTTAGAACTGTGTCACACCTGTACACAGAGACAGAGGTTAGGTTAGAACTGTGTCACACCTGTACACAGAGACAGAGGTTAGGTTAGAACTGTGTCACACCTGTACACAGAGACAGAGGTTAGAACTGTGTCACACCTGTACACAGAGACAGAGGTTAGAACTGTGTCACACCTGTACTCAGAGACAGAGGTTAGGTTAGAACTGTTTCACACCTGTACACAGAGACAGAGGTTAGGTTAGAACTGTGTCACACCTGTACACAGAGACAGAGGTTAGAACTGTGTCACATCTGTACACAGAGACAGAGGTTAGGTTAGAACTGTTTCACACCTGTACACAGAGACAGAGGTTAGAACTGTGTCACACCTGTACACAGAGACAGAGGTTAGAACTGTGTCACACCTGTACACAGAGACAGAGGTTAGAACTGTGTCACATCTGTACACAGAGACAGAGGTTAGGTTAGAACTGTGTCACACCTGTACACAGAGACAGAGGTTAGAACTGTGTCACACCTGTACACAGAGACAGAGGTTAGGTTAGAACTGTGTCACACCTGTACACAGAGACAGAGGTTAGGTTAGAACTGTGTCACACCTGTACACAGAGACAGAGGTTAGGTTAGAACTGTGCCACACCTGTACACAGAGACAGAGGTTAGAACTGTGCCACACCTGTACACAGAGACAGAGGTTAGGTTAGAACTGTGTCACACCTGTACACAGAGACAGAGGTTAGGTTAGAGCTAGGGAGTAGGGTTATGGAAGTCGACTATCTGCACTCCTATCTCCACCAGATCCCGAAGGGAGGATGGGAGAGGGACGTGGAGATAACCAATATGTAAAAAGCTGAAATAGTGGCTGAAAGGTGCAGCAGAGTCCCCGAGTTGAGAGACCCAGGGGTATATAAATGCAACTCCACTCGTAAACACTTGAGACTTGAAGAACTTCGGGAACTCATGTCAATCACGGCTGGACGAACATTACTCCAGGTCATACTCTGCCACCCAGGGACCAGGTCCCTGGACACCAACATGCCAGGTGGCCCGGCTATGTCTGTTACATAAATAACTAGCCAAACTAATCCGGGTGCTATGAAAAGCTGTACTGCGACTCATTACATTAGGTTAGAACTGTGTCACACTTCTACACAGAGCCAGAGGTTAGAACTGGGTCACACCTCTACACAGAGACAGAGGTCAGAACTGGGTCAAAAGCCAGTATTACATTATCGCATCATGATAATAAATGTCTCCCTATCATTAAAGCATTCATATATGACTCAGCAAATAAAACTGAACTACCTGGAATGTTACTTCCTATGAAGATGCCTTGTAGGAAGAACATGAGACCCAACACCCAGAGGGAGGTTATCCAGGGCATCACACCCAGCGTGACGGCTATCATCAGGTAGGCCGCCCCCATCATGGCATTAGACAGCCGCGGCAAGGCCTCAAACCTGCAACATATTTATCAAGTCTATTAATTTAATTTCCTCAAAGATGATTAGATGAGATCAGAGGGATCAGGTCAGACCTGAAAGCTATGAAATAAAACGGATTTTTTTTACCATATGTATTAGATGTGACAGATGCTAGAGCTAGCCTGATTCAATTGCTGTATTATTTCTCCTCATACTTTACACTTTTAAACATGTGGCTTGGTAATAAAACCCTTTTGTTCCAGATTGCAAGTCTATCCGCCATGGACATGTTGCCACCCACTCAAAGTACTTATAGACTGTAAGTGTACTGACATGAAGGCTTGTGAGTGCAGATGTACTTACATGAAGACTACTGAGTGCATATGTACTTACATGAAGGCTTGTGAGTGCAGATGTACTTACATGAAGGCTCCTGAGTGCAGATGTACTTACATGAAGGCTACTGAGTGCAGATGTACTTAAATGAAGGCTACTGAGTGCAGATGTACTTAAATGAAGTATCCCTAGTGCATATGTACTTAAATGAAGGCTACTGAGTGCAGATGTACTTGAAAAAGGTTTCCTAAATGCATGTGTACTTAAATGAAGCATCCCTAGTGCAGCTGTACTTACATGAAGCCTCCTGGCAGGGAGCCAACAAAGAGCCCTATGTTTCTAAGTGCCAGGACCTGAGACACCTGGGCCAGGGTAGCCCCCACCTGGTCCTGTATGTACGGCAGGGCTGGACCCACGATCTCCAGCGTCATCCCCTGGATGCATGATCAGTTGCACTAATTTAGTTATCACAATTTACATAAAGCATCAGCATTTATCAAAAGCCAAATAATGTGATAATGGCTCTGTTACATCATGGTATTCTTGTAAAGATTGACTAGTATGAATTGACTTTAAACTTTGAATTATTATAATTAAACTGACATAAGAGATAGCAATTATCGGAAATAAACTAAATTGATAATGGCTACAATAAGACGCTAAATATTCAGTAGGGATGTAAAAGTTCAGTATTTGTCTGAACTTTGAATTCATCAAATGGGTGAAAGCTCTTTTAAAATGTGTTATGTATTTCTTCTAAAATATGTTCTAATGAAAATTTATTCTGGATGTATTAATCTTTGAAGCTTTCGTTAAGTGTGTATATAACTACTCAATACCCATGTCCTCAAGGCAACTGCAGTGCTCAAATTCAGACAAGGTTTCAGAAAATGTGAAATGTGAAATCTAAATTTAAGGAGTAAATGTATCCCTGACTTCTGAAATATGTGTATCCCCACAGTGTTAGTGTATACCTACCGGTTGGGTGTGGGATAAACAAGAGATTAGTAAACTTCAGTAGTACAGAAGTGATAATCAGACAACAGGTGTATTTTGTAAAATTAGCAGTCTCCCCCTCTCACATACTAAAACAGAAGCACTAAAACGCCACTTGTTGACTAGAACAATACAAAGTAGCAGAAAACTAGATGTAGACCCTTGGTGCTCTTCAATTAAGGTGTGACATGTACCTACCCGGGGTAGTACAGCCAGACAGATAAAGGCCCCCCTGAGCAGCCTGCTGACCGGCGTCTTGTCATCCGGTACCTCCTTCTGTACACTCTCATCCATCAGTAAGGTGTTCTCAGGTGTCATTGTCTTTATGAGAAATGGTAACAAGGTAACCCTTTGTAGCCGGGGCCCTTGGGGATTCAATGCTGACATGATGGACAAAATTTAGAAATTCAGCATCATCTAACAGCTTATATAAACAATGGTTTACTACAGTGGCCCAAAAGGGCCAAAATCAGATTTAAGACAAATCACCATGCTCAATGTTAAAGGATCTAGAAATTACTTTTGTATGGTTTGACAGACTGAGAACATCCATTTCTCAAACTGAAAATCACTTTGACATTTTTTTTTGCACATTGACATTTTTTCAGATAGTCAAGTTGTTTTTTTCAAATCAGATTCTTGCCCTGTTGGGCCACTGCAGTATACAGAATCATTCAGATCTTATTTGTGTAATAAAGTAATCATGGTTCCCAAATATATGTAAATCATTGGCTTCTATTTTAATCCATGCTTTTATAATTTTTTACGTCTGACTTTTTTAAAGTGTTTAGCCACATGTGTCTAGGTCAGAATATTGCCTAAGGCCAAAAAAGTTGTGTTCAGGTAACACGTCCAAAAAATAAATACGTTTGGTAGGTCAGTCCTTTGTTTATCACCCTTTTTTTACTGTTAAGGATAGGGATTTCCTCCTTTTTATTATCTTTTTGGTATATTTTCCCCTTTGAAACCCAAATTTTCCTAGTGCCAAAAATGTCTTTCTAAATAAGATAAAAATTAGGCATGGCCCAAAAAAAAAGATAGGGTTGGTCGGGATACCTTCAGCCAACCCTTTTTTTGACTTAAAGGTTCATGTTCATTTCTTGTCATGAATGTGTTGCTGGTGAGTAACTCGCCTGTACTGCATCTGTGCATCATGCAGTCCCGTCTGCAGTGTTAAGTCTGGATGAGGCTGGCATGATGCATTAAAACAGTTGGTTGCCAGTCCTGCTTAAATTCAGCACTTGTGAGTTAAGCATCAGGACAGCCTTCATGCATCATGATGACCAAGAGCGTGATGCGTTTTATGCATCCCAGTAAACAAACAAACATTATACATAACATCTTATAACATCATACAACAGCTCATAACGTTTCTCTTAGGCTCCTTACTATGGCATAATCCTATAAAGTTGTAAAAGCAATATTTTGATGTAAAATAACATATTTTTGTTAGCCGGGATTACACCATCCTTAAAGTGTTTATATACCTACCTTATAATCCTGCTGATAAGCCCCACACACCCACAATATGATCCCTGCTGTGAAGATACAACACTTACAGAGGAGCAGGTATACAGGTACACAAGTTGCCTCCCCCTTGGTTCTAAAGCAGCCTGCACAGAAAGTCTAAAGGCCCAGGCCCTTAGTCTGAGGTGGCTATCTCAGGGTAGTCATAGGCACATTGGTCAGGCATGACCAAGTGCTATTCAAAAACTGACTGAGGCATAACAACATGTGACTAATGCCTCACTCATTAGAACTATGACACCTAGTTCCTATCCTAAAACTCATTTAAATGAAGAAGACTCAGGTCAGTCGGCCAGTACTGACCAACCTGACAATATCAACTAACCTAGGTTGGTCGTATAGGGGATCAAGAAACGACTAACATGGTTGGGCTATAGTGACTGAGAGATTGGCCGTATAGGGAGTCAAAGAATATCAGTGTAGTGGGAGTACCTGAGACAACTCCTCTAAAAGACAGAGCTGGGTAGTTCAGCAGTAAGGAGCGGTCACCTTTTTACAGCAAGGGGGGGGGGGTGTGGATTTCTTCTTGGGAGGGGGTTACTAACAAGATTGAGACCCATTGAGGGGCAACCAAAAAAATGCCGTCCCAATTGGAGAAGGGGACCAAAAAGATTTTACCACTATAAAGTGAAAAAGTTCCCATGTTACTATAGCTTAAAGGAGTCACTGAGCTGAATTTAAACCCTCCTAGGGGGGGAGCACTGAAAAATCAACTCTCACAGCGTGACCAAAAATGTTAGATCTGCTTGCGGAAATAAATTCGACCCCCCCTCCCCCCATGATGTTAAAGATTGACCGTCCCTGAGGTGCACAGTGTGAGTGACAGGTCACAAGACGTGCATGACTGTATTAAAGGTGAGTTATTGATGGTAATTGGAGCTACATGAGGGTCATTTATACATTTGGAGAGCTGTAAACAGGTCCTTTTGTAATGGTTATATCAGGTTAATGGCAAGTATGTCACCTTTAATGGCTTTCTAGACACCCATGGTGTCTTGCATGTAACTGTGTACTAGTTAAACCCTTTGAGGATGACATAATGCCTTAATGCATCATACTCTTGGTGGTCATGATGCATGAATGTAGCCCTGGTGATTAACTAGCCAGTGCTGCATTTTAGTATTATGCCGAAGTATGGATGCATGATGTACCAATGCAGCCTTGGCGACTTACCCTAGTAGCAAGCCCGCACGGGGCCAATTTGGTTTTAGCTCGGATTGCCTGTTTGAAGTCAGGCAAAACTGAGCTGGGTTTAATGTTGGGCAGATGGCTGGGCTGAAGTGTGGCCCGATCGGGCTGCCCATTTTGGGCTCAGATCAGTTTCAAAGCGGGCTGCACGATTTGGGCTCAGATCACTTTCAAAGTGGGCTACCCGCTTTGGGTTCATCTTGGCAGATGACAGGAAACCCGTCCAAAACCCAATCTGAGCCCAATTCGGGCAGCCCACCTGGGGCCACACCAAAGCCCAGTTCCCTAAACCAACAGGCGCCCGTCTGTTAGCCCACTCGGGGCCGATGAGGGCTGAGGTTGGGTTTGGACAGGGCAACTGGTCTAGTAGTTCTGATGATTCACACCAGATGTCACTACTATACAATATATAGAGTTTTCCAACAAAGCCAGATGAAATTGACAATACACAATAATACAATGAAATGTCAAAGTGATGTAGAATAGGAAAAAATAAATAGATGTTCTCACAGTTTGGAAATAAGATAGACTATAATATTATATTTGAATGATGAAAAGGAGCTTCTCCAAGCAGCTATTCAGTGTGGACACTATTTCTGTGCCATAACAATTTGCTTAAGACAGTCTCATATGCTCCATGTGGGTATGAACTATGGATTTGAAGGCCAATGTACACCCTAGACACTTGTCTATGCTGCATGTGGCTCAAACCTGATGATATTAGGCCTGCTTGATACTTCCATTATTGGGTAGGAAGAGTATGATTATGCCTTGGGTTGATTAGGCCAAAAAAAAAAGGTTGTGTTCAGGTATCCCTAGCGACCCTATTTTTTTGGCCCTACCCAAATTTTTTTTTTTTTTTTTTTTTGGAAGGCATTTTTGTGTTTTTCTTACCAAAAAATACATTTTTTTCCTGAAATATTTTTTTTGCGAAAAATTATACGAAAATGGGAGGAAATTTGTCTCAAAATCCTTAAAAAAATCTGGTAAAAATACAAAAAAAACTCGACTTACCTACCCTCTTTTTTTGGGGCTATGTTACCTGAACACGACTTTTTTTTTTTTGGCCTTAGCAGGACCTAGGATATCTGGTGCAACAAATACAAGAAATCATTGGGGAATGATTGAATAGATTCTAAAACCCATAATTATCAGGCAGTGCTGTGGCACCAAATTAGCGAGCCCGTCCAAAAACCGATCTGGGCCCGCTTTCAACCCATCCAAAAATTAATTTGAACCCGCTTTCAGCCCGTCCAAAAACTGATCTGGGCCCGCTTTCAACCCATCCAAAAATTGATTTGAACCCGCTTTCAGCCCGTCCAAAAACTGATCTGGGCCCGCTTTCAACCCATCCAAAAATTGATTTGAACCCGCTTTCAGCCCGTCCAAAAACTGATCTGAACCCAAAGTGGGCAGCCCGTCCAAAGCCCGATCTGCGCCCAACATGGGCAGCCCGCACGGGGCCAGACCAAAGCCCAGTGACCTAAACTGGTGGGAGCCCATCGGTTAGCCCACTCCGGGCCACACTTGGAAACACAGTCTGGCCCCGTAAGGGGCCACAGTGTGTTTGCTACTAGGGTATTTACCAGGGCTGCATTAATGCATTATGTATTGTTGCAAATATCGTCATAGATAGTAACATGCCATCCTTTAATGAAGGGATGTCACTGACATCCAATTTATGTCGCTGATGATTATTGAAATAATTATCAATATTTAAGTATTACAATATAAGCTGGGGGAAACAGCAGAACAAAAGTTAATTGTAGCTGAATACCAGTACCATTATTTTCATTGAAAATGTTCACAGTCAACATGAAACACAAAGAGCCCAACCTTAAATATGGAGAGGTAGAAATCTGAGGCCAGTTGAAAGGATATGTACCCTAACTGTAAGCTCAATAGTTAGACTTAGGGTGTCCATTACCTCCTTACTAAACAGAGCGGAGAACACCCTTTCTGAGGATGCACTGGATGCACGTACATTCAGGTACATGGTACAAGTGCATACCTTCTTTTCTCCACTGGCACAGAACAATTTCTCGTTAAAAAAATAATGATATATAATATTGACATAATAGCTACATGTCAATATATTGAATGACATGCCTACTTTAAGTGTTACACCACCACGTGTACACTCACATCCCATTAGCTGTCTGTCATGTATCATGCGGGTGGCCACATATATATAAGGTATAAAGCAGCAGAATGTGATAAGCAGCCCCCCCTCTCTTTTTAGGGCATTTTTAGACTTGAAAGAAGGCTTAAATTTCACGTTTCCCAGGCATAAATTGGCTAAACTTTAAGATATTTTAATTCCAAATTTTAAAAAAGCAAAGAAGCTATTTGGAGAGATCATTCACAATCACGATCAATCATTGTGTTAAAAACAGAAAATGGGACCTAATTGATGGACTAATCATGAAATTCATCCAAACAAGATAGAGATATTTCATGAAAATAATTTGACTTTGGGAGGGCAGTGCACAAGCATATTTGGAAAGCAATTTCAACTAGAATTGACACTTTCTTTATAATATATCATCGGAACGCTCATGGTACCAATTGTAAATATTTTTTGGTTTTATTAAATTTAATGATATTGTAATGGGTTAGCTATGAGGCTAACTGTTATTGTGGTATATCTATTGTATGTTGTTATGATGTAAAACGACATGGTTATATTGTATTCATTACTTGCTTATTACTTAACTGTTGACGGTCTGTTACATATACCGTCGTTATCATAGTTCGGTTGTATACGGTAGTTACCAGTACTACCTTCAGTTACATCTCGGTAGTACTTTCATAACATGTTACGTAATCATATACACCAGGTGGCGCTGCCGGTGCGGTCAGGTGACCCCCCCCCAGGCCTGTATATAAGGTAGACTCCTTCCCCAGTGAAGGCAGTCAGGTTTTCGGACTGTTGAGGCAAGACCACCCTACACTCCGGGTTTAACACTATGCTGTAGCGTTACTTCCCTGTATCATTGAGATCCTGTTCTGATCACTGTATAACTGATTGTTGTACCAGTATATAATACTCAAGCATTCTCCTTTTAATAAAGTTGCCGTATATTAATGTGTAATTTTACCTTGTCTGGTATTTTGTTCTCATGCGTTCACACTAGTAGAGCTAGACCAACTACATTGGTGCCGTGACCAGGATTTGATCAAACCTACCGTGATAAGTGTATTAGTTTGACTTTTGGTATATGGACTACCTGTATGATTTTGTCAACTCGTTCAGCGGTAGGACTAAAACCCCTGCTGAGGAACGTGAGGAGGCCGTACAAAATGTACGGTTCTTCGCAGGCAAAGATGTCAGGCGGGAGAGACGGGCAGCACTGGAGGTGCCCGAAGACGACCTCTTCCATGAAGCAATAGGTGATCCTATTGTGGAGGCTTTTACCCGAGGTGAGGACGGAGAGCAATCTCCGGTCCCAGGACCCTTTGATCATTTGAGATTTGGACACCAAATTACCATCGTGAATTCAAGTTGCCCATCAGGTCAAAATCCAAAACAGTTGCCAAATAGTCCAGAATTCATCTCCCACAATATTAACGTTGCCTGCATATAATCGCAGTTAATACTAATATCTTAATATGCTAATGCTAGCTACTTGTGCCTACCCCTGATTTTGTATATCAGATTGCTATATGAGATATGTGTGTTCTTCCACATTGGAAACATAAAAGTTCTTAATCAGCAGGTGACAGATAACCAGGACTCCCTTGTCAGTGCTGCATACAGACCCGTAGTGCTATTTAGTATACACTCACATACATGTTGTCACAGCGTCATGGTAAACAGAGATGCATGAGTCAATGTATCTACAACTTAAATGAAAACTAATTTGTGATCTTTCTTGCAAATTAGTGGATTAGACTAATGCTGTAGTATAATAGATAAATATCCCTTCTTAAGGCCTGTGGATGTACCAAGTTGATCCTGTGTTGCATTCAGGAGAAAACAGGAGTTTAAGTTGTACATATATGTCCTCTCCCTTACTACTATATGTAATGAGATGTGTGTGTGAATGCCCAGCCCCCCTCCCCCAAGCCCCCCCCCCTACCGTGCAGCTTTCACACTTGTAAATGCAAGTTGGTGGTGTCAGGGCGTCGCGCTATACCACTACGTTATATGTAGATACGGTGTAAGTCATAATATTGCCGTGGACCATACCTGATCAGTACTTCCAGCCTCTGACGATCTCGTAGGCATACACGTTCCTGAATCTCAAACTCTCTCATACCTATTGCAGCCTCTACCAATGGTTCTCCCAGCATCACGAAACCTGAAGCTACCGGTACTGTCCGTAAACAGGTAATGTCTAGCAATGGCAGACAATAAATCTCTGACACGACCCCATGATATGAATTACTACAATGAAATAATAAAATCATGCTCATTGTACAAGCTTATAGTTGAATAAGACTTATGTTAGCTGTCCGGATTGGGGAAGTGGTTATCCTACACTGGCCTAGCAATGCAGGGCTCCTTACTTTGAACCCATTCTCAGGCTACATTTTAAAGGTTTTTAGTTTGGTCAAAAATCATCATAGTGTACACTTCAGTTGTTAATATGACTTACACATGACAGATAGTTATGTGTTGGGTACTTGGCCCATAGACTAGTACACAGGTATATTCCAGAGGTAGCCACAGTCACTAGTTCTGTTCTCCACCACACCTGGAGGGTGTCTCCCCGCTCACTCCATACTCCCGCTCATAGCGTTCATAGACATTACCAGAGACGGTCGATTGAGATTATATTATTTTTTGTCATGTGGAAATGCCATGGTTATAAAGCAGAAGTCTATGGGAGACTCAAGGCTTGTGATCAGTGTCAATTACCCAGGACACAGGACAGGAAATTGTCCTTACGAGATGAACTTGAAAGGGACTTGTCAGAGTTAGAATCTGCATTACCCGGCAACATGGCGTACTTTGAGAGGAAGTTAAACGCACATTCCCGCCACATGGACAGAAGGCTTAAGCAAGCTACAGACGGGTTCCAGTCAAAAATGAGTGAGTTGGAATGTAAAGTGAGCAGGCTTACCTCTTCAGTTGACCGGCTGACTGACAAATTGGATGGTCTGAGTCTGGGCCAGCCAGACGAGGCGCGGGAAGGAAACCAAGATGGCGGGGGCACCGGTCGTCAAGGACGCCGCACTTCTCAGGTTTTCCTGGGGCCGGAGGACGAGTCTACGCTGTTTGAAGAATTTCTACACAGGGTCGAGCGCAAGTCTAGTAAGTTTGACATTCTTAGATTCTTGCCTGAGGATGAGTGCAAAAGGTCTAGACCTATAGATACAAACGACAAACTGTTCTACTTGTTGACCCAGCTTCAAGACCAGATCTTAGACAGTGGGGAGGATGCCAGGGGTATCCGTGCTCACATCCGCTACCTCCAGGGCATGGCCAGCCTTGGTGTGTATACAACTGAGGCCCTGGTTAAATATGACCAGGAGATGAGAAGGCGGGCTGTGGATTCCGCCAGGAGCGCATCTAACCGGGGCTGATACAGACCTCAGCAATCGCTATCTGGGTATCACGGGCACGATCAGCTTTTCAAAGTTTCATGATGGTCCTCCCCGTTCTGGTAACATTGCTGCTAAAGGGGGGATGGGTCGCAGGCCAGCCGTGAAGAACAAATCCTTCACGGGCTGGCGGAAATCTGCGGCAGATGCAGGCCTGTGCTTCAAATACCAACAATTCCTCCCCTGCGACGGATGCAAGTTTAAACATGAGTGTTTGTGTGGCGCATCCAATCATACTATGCTGAACTGCCCCACCAACAAGTTTGATAAGTGACTCGGTGTGAGTGACAGTGACCCCAGTTTCCCCATCATTCTTACTGATGTTGATGTTGATGTTGATGTTGATGTTGATGTACCCTCAAGATCTGTTGATAATGCTGTATCCAGCGTGGATCGTGTTGATAATCACGGTTTCAGTGAAGCCACTGAGGCGTGTGATTTCACTGACTTATACGAAATTGGCAGTCCAATTTGCTACGACAATGTTTTTGTTGACGGTAGAGGTCAAGGTCACGTAGGTGGCCCGGGCCAGTTAGATGTCGCAAATAACGATGTTACTCAGAATGAACTTGTGGTTGATGAGGGGAATTTTCCATGTCTGCCTGCAGTCGGGCAATCATGGTGGAAATCGCTAGCGCAAAAAATGAAGACTATGTGAATTGTGAACGCGTGTCCCTTTTGCGCCACTCCGCCGTTACTGTTGACGGCATCCAAGATGGCGGTGTGCGTGCAAAAGTGGCACTTGGTGATGTCAATTTTTGGGAAGATCTTCCTAAATACGTCAATATTACGAATGAGGTGGGTGTTATTGATTCATGTGTCACAAACCATCGCTGTCCCCGCCCCGCTTATTGCATTGAGGTGGTTCCTGGTTCATTCTTACCGGTATTTGATGAGTGTTTGTTGGGGAAATGCCACTGTACTTATGATTTGGAAGGTGAAGGTATTTTTTAGGTTGTGACAGCATTCAAATCCTGGCTGAAGGGGCAATGCAATGAGAAGCGTCCCATAGAAACGATTGATGCTCCAGAGTTGGATGCCTTCATTTCCAATTACTTATTAGCCAAGAGATGTAACAATGGGAAGGAACACCAACCCGATACTTTAACTAGTATCCACAGAGCCATACTGAGGTACATATGATTGCATGTCAACAGAGTATGGTTGGGAGAATTAAAAAGGTGATCAGTGTGTACATTGAACCAAAGGTTAAAGTCGTGATCTGTGATTGGTTAATAAAATCTGTGATTAGATAAATTAAAATCTGTGATTAGGCCATAATATTTAAATATTATTTTTATTTTATTTTTTATTTTTCCAGATACCTGAAGGAGAGGAACTACCCTGTGCACCCCCTCCATGACGATCAGTTTGAGATGTCACGTGAAGTATTGGCTTCAAAACGCACAAAATTGAAGGGTATGGGTTATGGAAATCGCCCAAACAAGGCTGAATGCTTCGATGATGACCAGATAGAGAAATTATGGCAGGGTGGGGCCCTGGGTGCTACCGATCCCACAGTGTTACAGCATACAGTCTACTTTCTGCTAACCCTTGCATTTGGTTCTAGAGGTAGCCACAAAGCCAAGCAGATGGCTTTCGGTGATGTGGAATTAAAAATTGATGAAAATCTGACCCCCTATCTAGAGTTTCATGAGAAAATAACCAAAACAAGAAATGGTGGGGCAGGCCAATATGTGAGGGCATTTGCACCAAAGTTGTTTGCTACCGGTACAGAGAGGTGCCCTATCCTACATTACAAGATCTACTGTGGGAAACGCCCTAGAGAAATGCTTGAGGAAGAGGCCCCCTTCTACCTTGGCGTGAAAAAAGATGCCAACATGAGCCATGATGTGTGCTACATTAGGGGTCCCCTAAGTGTTCATAAGAGGAATAACATTGTGAGGGAATTATGTAGTAAGGTAGGCATTGAGGGGAGGCATACCAATCATTCGATCAGAAGAACCACCATCCAGAAATTAATGTCTGAAAATGTCCCCCCGGTAATTGTCGCCCAGCTTAGCGGCCACAAATGCCTGTCTAGCCTCAACAACTACTCCTCTGTAACCCGTATCCAGCAGAAGGAAATGTCCAACATTTTGACAGGCAAAAAGAAATCCTTGACCCCTACCTGCTCCCTGGGGGCTCCTCCTATGAAACGACGTGATGATGACGACAAAGCTGGCTCGAGCGCTCTGGCCATTTTGGGTCGTCCTCCTTCCCTGGCTCCCCTCACGGTCTATGCCGGGAAGGGAAAAAGTACCGGGGTCCTGAGCGAGTTATCAGAAATCCCATTGAAAATGTTCACAGGAGCGACCTTGCACGGAAATATAACCGTACACATCAACTACAATGTCCAGGCCAACCGTACACAGTCAAATGTAAACGTGTCACCTCGTATTCCCTGTTTAGAAGCCGAATAATGACAGAGTAAATCCACGTGTTTGGCCATTTTGTTCGCGCCAGTCTTCTTCAAAAATGTAGGTCAAGCGGCATCTATATCAGAGACCCGGATGTGTTTTGAAAAATAAAATCGTTTGAACAGTTGAAGCTATGTGTTCCTTGTCCTATTTAACATGCACCTTTTCTTATTTCATATTTAATCTACGTTATAGAGTCATAAAACATTCAATTGAGTAAAATAAAAGAAAAATTTAGCGAAGCATCGACACCAAAATGTTGTAAATATGAAACAAAATAGACATGAATGGACGGCCGGGTCCGACTGACGCAAGAAAAAAGTTCTGACTTGGCTTGTTTTCCCTTTAAAATGGGTGTAGTTGTCTAACAAAGGCTGATTAATGTTATTAATAACACAGAAAGAATATAATTGTCGCAAATATGGCTATAAATTAAAGTTTAAAAAAATGAATGTTTGCATTATTGACGTAAAGTACGAAATCAACGTGAAATTGACGAGTGAATCGCCGCGTAGTGATATGAGCCTCGCTGTCGAGTGTAAACATTGAAGAAGACAAGATGGCGATTGGGGCACGTCCGGAATGAGTGTTGCAAGTAAAGAATCGTTGTCATTATTTAATTTGAGGTGGAAACCGGTAAAAATAAATGCAAAGGTCACCTCTTTTAAGTCTGTTGAGTGCGTTATTTGACTTGTTGACCCTTGGGCCCCATTTCACTCGGCCTACGTCTACGTCTATATCTTTCTGATACCTACGCCTCAAGGAAAGCCAAGGACAAATTGGTGGCTAAAAGACTAGGTGATATAATTTAGGCAAAGTGTTTGTGTTGGCGTTTGGCCTCCTGTATCTGTGTACCCTACTTGGCCCATAGACTAGTACACAGGTATATTCCAGAGGGAGCCACAGTCACTAGTTCTGTTCTTCACCACACCTGGAGGGTGTCTCCCCCCTCACTCCATACTCCCGCTCATAGCGTTCATAGACATTACCAGAGACGGTCGAATGAGATTTTTTTCTTTTGTTAATTGATTGTTGAATAAAATGGCCTCCTGTATCTGTGTACCCAGGAATTAGGCAAAGTGTAATCATCATTGTTGCCTCTTCATCCAGGGACTAAGGGAATATAGGGCAATATAAAATGCTTTCATATTGTTACATGAACCATAAAGTTTTTTCGGGTAAACTAGGAAGACAAAATTTTAAAATGGTCAGTTAATCACGCAGCCTTGCCATAAACTTAAGGTCAGGAACCCTGCATTGTTAAGCCAAACTACTCCCCAAATCTGGACAGCTGACATAAGGCTGTGTCTCACGACCTTGGGCCAATGTTTTTGTCTCTGACTGGGTGCCAGCTCTGACTGGGTGCCAGCTCTGACTGGGTGCCAGTTCTGACTGGGTGCCAGCTCTGACCGGGTGCCAGCTCTGACCGGCCTGAATAAAAACGGGTTATTTAGGACAGACGATGAAGAAAATGGACAACTAATGACTAGTTTAGAGAGTTATAACATCCATTAACCTTTTCAGCCAAATTCTATCTCCATCTGCCCTAAATAACCCGATTTTATTCAGGCTGGTCAGAGCTGGCACCCAGTCAGAGCTGGCACCCGGTCAGAGCTGGCACCTGGTCAGAGACAAAAATATTGGCCCAAGGTCATGAGACACGGCCATAAGCATTGTTTAACTTTGAAAGCACATACCACCAAGCAACGTCAGCTAGATGGTTCTAAGCTATCTCTTCAGGTAGAGCCACTGTTTCCTGCTAGTGCAGAACACCCTACACACCCAGCTGGTCTAGAGTTTACTGTACACCATATCTGCTCGTTTTAGCACAGGTACTCAGATTAGTGCATGTCCGGTAGAAGTGCAGGGTGAAAGATTGAGTCAAAACGATATTAACAACTAAAATTGGATCTCAAATAAGCACATGTCCTGTATAAGCGCAGGGCAGCGGGGAGAATGAACTATATAAGGCCAAAAAAATGTATGTTTCAGGTAACATGGGAAGAAAGACTAGGGTTGGTAGGACGGATATTCATTTATTTCATTTTAGCAGGTGAGGGTCTGCTGCGAATAGACCCTAGCAAGTTGGGGGCTGGATGGTGAGTACATCACATCATGTCATGGGGAGAACGAGAATTCTTTATCATGGGCAGATGATTTGGTAATAGCTTCCAGAGACAAAACTACCCAGCTAACAGAAATGTTTTTTTTACATCAAAATAACGCTTTTTGATATAAGATAACGTTTTCCCACACTAGGGGACCATATAGAAACATTACATAAAGTTGTATAATGTTATTTGTTTACTCTGGCGTTCAAGAACGTTTGAATAGGTTAGATAAACATTTCCAAATTTGGAAAATTAGAGTGACCATAATCATGGTTATGACAAAAAAATAAGTCTACTTCCAAGCATATCTATTGGAATTGCTCTTATCATGGGATGGGAAAGTTCTTTTTTAAATGCTGGACGTTGAGGATGAAGATGGAGCTATTATGTGTGACTCTTCAAAATCGAAGACCTTACAAGTACTTAGCAAGCCTATAGAAATTTAACTTGTCACATTGCAAACTTGCTCTTGACATCTTTAAATATTTCAGTACCACTGTCACACTTGGGGAGTTAAGGGGATTTCTTATTGAATAAAAAATGATTTTACATGGTAGATATGATACAAGTGACTAGTTGTATGGGTGTTACAAGCCAAGGACAGGGTAATTGTCAGCTGTGGATGATTACCATTGTCCAAGGCTTTATAAACTCATGCAGCTAGTGAAGCGTATCATATCTGACTTACACCCACAGTATGAGAGTGTGCTCAGTGGACCGCGTCAACAAAAAACTGTGTATGTAAAATCCAGTCAGTGCATTTGTTTGTTCTCTAAGCCAACCGTGGTGTAATAAATATATTGTACCAAATAAGGCTTGAACAGGGTTCATTTTACCACAGCCAGTATGGAGAGCAAAGCATTTCCCACTTCTTATATACTGCATACAGCTAGGAAGGGGTATAAATAAGTAATAGGCCTTGTACCAAGCTGATACATTAAAAATGTATATAAATCTCTTGATGGAAGGATTGATTCTATTCATATGCAGATTTCTATGTATCTGACAGTATCTGCCTCCTTTAGGACACATTTGGCTATTTATATATGGCAAGACCGGCTTATTCATGGTACAAATATACCTTTAGGTCACAGTCCAGTTGTTTGTTCGCCCAAGACACCTCCCATATAAATGGAAACAACCAATATATGTAACTCAACCTATTAAGTTTTATAGGCAGCAGCACATCAGCGTTATATTCGACCTATCAACATCGGATTTCATATTTTCTATATATATATGTAATATTTATCAGCATTGTGTTAACATTACATAACAATGACCAAACACACAATTCTTTACCCCGGCCCAATTAAGCAATCTGTAGCTAATCTATTGTCTTTTTTTCACTTGTTTGATGACAATTCTGTTGGTGTTGTTTTCACAGACAAGGTCATCACAGATCATCTCAAACCTATCCACTCTCCCTTTCAAGATGACCAGGTCAGCTACTTTGACCTTGATCTCCTCGATTTCATGGTAATTCTGCTCTATACGTCCACGTCTATAATGTGCCTTGCCCCTGGGGAGAGTATCACCAAGCCATCAACCTCGAGTGGTGCCCGTATTTTAGGTGTCACTTTGGGGGGTGAGGCAGAGGGTATAAATCCTGCAAGCCTAGTAAAAAGAGTGTTCTTTGGCTCCCTCGGCCATATGTACAGTTGTATTACTTGTTTGGTGAAGTATAAAATGAAAATGTATCAAATAGTGGAATATATTGAATTGAGATAATTACCGGTACTCATACATTGTAAACCATCATTATATTATCAGCAATATGTTTGACTACCCAATGATAATGTCAAGAGATTACTCTGTCATCCAACCAATGAAGAATGTATGGATACCCGATATTCTAAATCGAAGGAATGAATGTAACTGTTAATTCAAAGAAACGCCAAATAAGGTTAAATTGTTCTAAAAAAACAACAACAAAAAAACACAAAAAAACATTTGGGTGAGTTGGGGGAGGATCAATTATTTCTGTCATAATTTTGTTTTATTAATTGATCAATATATAAGACAGGCTAATATACTACTGCGCCCAACTACACCGGTGCTAAAAGTTTTGGGTTGAGCAATGTTAATATTACACGGATAGTTGACAGGTGGCTAGGTATAATACATGTGCAGGTCACTCTAGATGTGTTGACCGCTCCACAGTATGACAGGTGTATTATAGTATGTATGATTGAAGTGGAGGGGGGGTCAATGTGAAATGAGTATGGGGGTAGTCCAAATGCGTACATGGTGCAACAGGGGGGGTGGGGGTCTATTTTTGGCAGAAATGTGCGTATGTAATTAATGGATGGCCCCATAGGAATGTATAGTCAAGACTTCTAATTCCGCTCACCTGTCACCGCGCAGTCCAGTCCTCAGGTAAAAGTGCTCCTTAAAAGTAGCTGCTTAGGAATATTACCGTAAAACCTCGCGTATAAGCCTAACTCTCGTACTAGCCGCACCCCGACGTACGCCGATCCTATAAGCCGCACTGGCAATCTGATTATGGTGACTTTTGTACTGTACCATAATAGCAAAAACTTGCGTAAAAGCCGCATCCTGACTCTAGGCCGATCCTATAAGCCACACCGCCGATCTGATTCGCGTACAAGTGGCGGCCTATACGCGAGGTTTTACGGTAGTATGTATGGTTGGACTCCTAGTGGTCATGTCTTCCTGTTTAGAAGAGCATATCCCAGGAAATATCCAGTAAAAACCTTGAGGTGACCAAGGAGGGTTAGTTCGGGTTGTTTCTGCCTGGCGTTGGTGTGTGCGGTATCCTGGAGGGGGCGTCTGTCCTCTTTCGGGTGCTGCGCACCACGCTTCAGGCGGGAATGAGCCAACCACTTGATCATGTACATTTCACGTCGGAAGGAGATATATAAACCTCCCCTCCTCGAATAGTCGCCAGTCAGTGCAGGCCCGGCTGACTCCCCGCGCAACACTACCCAATCATGTACGATTGCATAAGCAGCATTGCTTTTACCTCCTCCTTCGGGTTGAGGCTTAGGTTCTTTGTATAGGAATACACTGAATAAACCCCGCTTCACTTCACACCTGGAAACTGACGTTCTTGTTCTGTTTTCTGAGATATCGAACTACTACACTGGTGCCGTGACCAGGATCAGTTATTCAGGTAGCAGCCAAGTGAACCTGGCCAGAGTAGAGAGAGATGGGGACATGAATGTCCCAAATCGGAACAACCTAGTTGTTCCGACGAGTTTTGAAGGTTTCATGCATGAAGCCTGAGAAACTTTGAATCCAGGTGGAGTTGGACCAGATGGACCCCGAGGGGCCAAGAGGGTTCACACCGAACTTTATTGCCACTCGGGGCCAGATTATGTTGAACACTGGTCGTTCATTGGTCAATACGAAGGACTCAGTATTCTTCCCCGGGGGAAAGAAGACAGAGAATCAGAAGGGTTCTTTTCTGGACTCGACAGTACTTGAGGTACTGCCGGGTACCCTTCGGAATCTTCCCAAAGGAGGTCCCCGCACTGGGACTCAGTCTGACCTCAGTCAGAATGACACTTTGTACCAGGATAACATCCATCGGAACAAAGAGGAGATGAATAAGCAGTATGATGCTTTACATGACAAACTAGTTTCGTTAAAGACCGTTGTATTCAGCTCAGGCTAACAGGAAGTCTTTAGCCTGCCAACAACAATACCAGGCTAACCTAGAGAGGTACTCTAGGGAATGGCACACGGCCAAAGATGCCCGCAACCAGCAGGTTGAGGAAAATGAGGAGGTGAGAACCGCCGTCATTGAGGAGAATGAGGAACTGTGTCATAGAAAACTAGAGATGATACAGGCAGTATCCATACTGGAAGCTAGACGGGTGGAGTTGGAAACCTTTCTAAGCAACCGGAAGGTACTGAGCCCAGAGGTGATCACCACCAATGGGAGAGGAGTGAATACTCAACCCATCCAGAAGGTCTCAAACACCACCACCAACTATCCTTTGGGAGGGCAGGTGAAGAAGGATGTATACCATGCATCCACCAAACCTGCCGAGGTTGGTCCGTCGTCCCAGCGGCGTTATCATCTACGACGTCTTCTGACTTCCCTAGTTATGATTCGTTGAACCGTTGGTGGGCGGTATGGTTATGATAATTGGGGTAACCTGATGCTTCATTATGAGAAGGAGGAGAGGAAGACGACAGAGGGTCCTTCGGGTAGTAACACCCAGTGTCACACTGCCTACCCAAAGCCCCCTGTTAAGGAATCCAGTGTAAAACCTCCACCGGGGTGTATCTAGGACGTTCAGACCCAACACTTGCATACTGAAGGTACTGGCTGGCCCAGAATAACTATGGTGGTCAAACTGTATCCCGAAGAACCTCAATGGCACCCAGCTTAAAACAGGTCTATGATACTGATCCCAGTATCAAAACCCTAGGTCTGGATAGTTATAGCCGGGGTCAGGATGCCACAGAGGTAATGAACTCGAGCGGAAATCTTTCAGATCAGTTAATGGAGGGATCCAGTAGAGGTGCCTGGCGCACAGCCAGAATTACAAAATCCTACAAGGGAAAGGGTCCCTGGAAGGATGAGTACCAGGTATTTGTAGATGACTGCAAGTACAATGGGTGATCAAAAGAAGACTCACGAGGAGCCATCGTGATCTGGCTGAATGATGGGCCCGGTAAATCAGCTGTCTCACAGTGGAGAAGTACAGTGTATACGGTCCTTTGGGAACGTATGATCAACTCGAGAGCACTGCTGTATACATCTTCGGGAACCTGATACAGTAGATCATTGGTTGGATTTAAGGGACGAACCGAAAAGCCAAAGGAGTCCCCGAAGATATACGGTCTGGAGCTTCAGAGGATCTTGCATCAGGCAACACCGGAGTGGGCCAGGGATGCCAACTTTTATATAGAGACACTGTTTGTAAGGTTCATCATTGGCTTAAGTGATCCTTATCATCAGGAACTCACGAGGAAGGCTTGGAAACGTGATTCCTCATTGGCTGATCTTTTTTTAGCAATAGACAGCTTTGAGAAGAAGAAAATTCTTCTTGCTGGAGTAGTCCCTAGCCAGTCCCGAATGTCAGCCGTAGTTGACTAAAGTAGCAGTGCTGGATCTTCGTGTGAAGATTCCGAAGGAGATGAGACCATTGGTGCTGTGGCATTCAATGGGAAACGCTGGGATAAGAGAGCCAGTGACAGCAAAAGGCAGAAACCTTTTGAGAAATCATGGTCAATTCCGAGATAATCTAATATTCCGGAAAAATCGGAATCAGACCAATCCACTCTGGGATTGGTAGAAGCCATGATGCAACCCATGACGGCTTTATTTGATAAACAGCAGGAAAAGAGAGTTAAACCCGAGCTGAGTACTGTAACATGTTACAGGTGTCAGGAGAAGGGGCATTATGCTTCTTCATGCACAGCTGACAAACCAGTTATGCGATTTTCTGGAAAGAGACCAGAAAATTAGAGGGGATCCCTGAGGTAGGCGACTCAGAGATCCCAAAGGAAATATGCCATAGTACTCCTGACGGGAGTAAAATCACACTCAGTAGTGAAGTCTGGACATATAGGGGACAAGCAGGTGCAGCTTGGAAACCCTGGGGCCGGGGCCATCAGCATACCAGTCATACATTCGGGAAGTGAGTCGGGGAAACCTGGTGCTGGTACCAGCACCTAATGTTAGTACATTGCCGAAGGGCCTTTGCTTTCCCCGGGGGAACCGTTAGGACGGACTGATAAAGTCCTGCATGGAATTGACGTTACGGATAACTCCCCATTTAAGATTCCCTACCGTCGGCTACCCTTGAAGAAGAGGGAAGTAGCTGAAACGGAAATCAATAAGATGATTAAAGATCATGTTATTGTACCCAGTTCTAGCCCCTGGAGCAGTCGAGTCTGTATGGTTACCAAAAAAGATGGGACCATAGGGTTCTGTATTGACTACTGGAAGCTGAATGGGATGACGAAGAAAGCAGACCCTGAGAAGATCCGAAGTGTTATTGACTGGGAAAGACCCAGATGTCCAAAGGATGTTCGCTCATTCTTAGGATTCTGCTCGTATTATCGAGACTTTTTACCTGTCTACGCTCAGATAAGTTTCCCTATTCAGTCCTTGTCACATTGGACACCCGGTAGACGCAAGGAGGTATTCCCATGGGGAAAGGAACAAGACGAGTCCTTTGAAGCTATCAAAAGGCTCTTTGTTGAGACGCCAGTTTTGAAGTATCCGACAGCCACCGGGCACTTCATTCTGGATACTGATGCTAGCAATGAAAGCATTGGGGCCGCTTTGAGTCAAGTCCAAGACAGAAAAGAGGTCCCGATTGCATTTGCTAGCAACACAATGAATAAATCACAGAGGAACTACTGTACCACCAAGAGGGAACTCTTGGCTGTGATTGTTTACACGAAGAAATATAAACATTTCTTATGGGGCTCAGATTTTACTCTGAGAACAGATCACTCTTCTCTGAGGTGGTTTTAAAGATGCAGAAGGTATGATTGGCAGATGGCTAGCCAACCTATCAGAATTCAGGTTGGAACAGAAGCAGATCCAACACCGACCCGGTGTTAAGCATGTAAATGCTGATGCACTGTCCCACAGACCCATTAGGAGTTGCGGAAATGTAAAATGTGAAGATTGTGGAGCCCATGGGGCGGTTCTGGCTGGAGTCACACTAAACTCCTGGTGCTACATTGTTGGTCACCTTCAGCACCTACAGTAGGACACACTAAACTCCTGCTGTTACATTATTGGTCAGCCTCAGCAGCTACAGTAGGACACACTAAACTCCTGGTGTTACATTATTGGTCACCTTCAGCAGCTACAGTAGGACACACTAAACTCCTGCTGTTACATTATTGGTCACTTTCAGCAGCTACAGTAGGACACACTAAACTCCTGTCTCCACATTTTTGGTCATTTTCAGCAGTAGTCTGAAGGACACTATACTCATGGTCTTACATTATTGGTCACTCAGCAGCCAATTGCAACTGAAGGACATATTAAGGCCAATCAAGAAAAAAAGTGGTTTCTTATTACCATGCATATCATACAAATTATGTTTTCAGGAAGCTTCTTCTTTTTGTAAACTTTGGATGAAAAACATGATAAAAATTGATAAGTATTGGCATATTTGGTGTCAAATTAAAGCTTTTACTATAAGCAATACAGTTGGCTAGAGATTTACATCTGCTCAATTTTTGAAGGTTGATTAACTTGTAATTACTAAAATGTGAAATTTGTTGCCAAAAGTCTTTCGTGATATGTTCCCTGCACAATACAAGACCACCCAGTCGATTATACTTTTGCCCCTAGAATTAGGATCATGTCCAGGAGGCCCTTTTATTACACAAACTTAGACGTAACTCAATACAAATATAAAAAATAAAAATAAGATAACATGGAGATGTTGACGGCCGAAGCGTCGGAGAAGGAGTGAACATGGGCGGCTACTGCCAGGCGGAGTTGACCCTCCCTCTAGTGGAGGTTTGGAGAACTGTCTCCCTGCTGGCGAATATACACCAGTACCCCAATACATGGTACTAGTCACATATTCCCTGCACAATACAAGACAACTCAGCCGATTATACTTTTGCCCCTAGAATTAGGATCATGTCGAGGAGGCCCAAGGAGCCCAATAAGAACACTTTTGCCCCAACTAGTACTCTGAAAGTTTTGTTGCCACCAGGATGTCTTTGCTTTTCCTGGAAGCGTAGGTGTCGGAGATACACAGGAGGACCGCCCATGACTTCCAGTCGCCATACGTCTTAACCTCATGCAGAGGGAGGAATGACGCCAGGAATGTTGCTGATCCCCGATGCATGCTGTGAGTAGTATAGCGTCCCTCCAGACCCGCTGACTTACACAAGTCTTTGAACAAGGCCACAAATTGATTGTAGGTATAGGGAAACAGGTAGCTATCTGGACATAGATGGGCATAGGACAGATAGGCCTTGAGAAAGAAGGCCGGGCATAACACTCCCCCGGCGCTCACTACCGGTATCTTCTGTGTGCCTTCTTTGAATTGTACAGTTTTTGATGAATGTATGGAAATGTCAAAACCGGTATCCGTGAACACAATATCCTGGACCTGAATGGTGTGGGGAGATACCGTGATATGGCTCACTCTGAGGAGGCACCTGTAAGCCACCGTTATTGCACACCACAGCTGTAAGTCCTTGAACTGAACCATGTCCAATATCTTGAATAACTTTACCATGTCTGTCGGTGATAAGGGGGTTGCTTGGACTGTTTTCACAGCCCAACAGCCTCTGAGTGTTGACTTGATAATGAAAGAAGAAGACTCAACATGACCCACACCATAGTAGTCGTGAAGAGCCCAGACTCCTGATACATAGTTCTTAATAGTGACGTAGCAACATGAACGTGCCAGGAAGGTGATGTATAAGCACACAGTCTCAGAAGTGCTTGGTAGTGGTTGCAGACTGAAGTCCCCGCAGAAGTTGAAAAATCGTCCCCATCGCCTTGTGGGTGTTCAGCGACCAACACATGTCCCTGACCTCGGCCCACTCATCCTGGAGCACACTGAGCTCTGCAACAGTCGGAGAAGCCGTACAGTTCATGACAACAAATAGTAACACAATCAACATTATTTAGGCGAGACAGGGAGTCTGCTATAATGTTATCCCCTGACGACACGCGGGCAGCCATGATGTCTATTTTATTTAATGCTGCCACCCAGAATATCTCCCGCAACCATGCCATGGTGTATGGGTTCACACTCCTCCCGGTGTTCAGTGCCTGCTGCACCTGAGTGTTGTCCGTATATACCAACACCTGCTGGTCTTTCCATGACGCCCCCCATCTATGGACAGCTGATACTACCGGCCACATTTCCGTCACATTAATGTGGTCATCATATTCACCAGCTGTAGGTGGCATCTCTACATGGGGGCAGCATGCCGTGCCTGGATACCAGGCCCCCCAGAAGTAGTCGTCCTCCTTGTAGCCACCAAACCCATGCTTGGAAGAGTCTGAACAGATTATGACCGGTGTATATATATCCCCTAGTACCCATTAAACCATGTGATGAAGCTGTTCCACCAAATGAAGTCCTGCTTGATACACTCCCCCAGAACCACCACCTCCTCGGTAGCATCTCGGAGGAGGTTGTAGATACGTCTTGCAAAGGTGCGCCCACCCTTTACTACAGTTGCGCAATGCGCTAAGAGCCCCGCTAGCTCCTCCAAGTCTTTGCGCCGGCATGAAGATTTGTCCAAAAAGTCGGTTACCTAAACCTTGACCCACTGAAGTTTATCATTGTCAATGGAAACAGTCATGTCTTGGGTGTTGACCATGATACCCAAGTATTTAAACACCTGCGACGGTTTTACCACTTTTTCCTGTTTCACCTCGAAGCCAAAGTTGAACAGCATGTTTTGGAGCAGCTCCTGGGCTTCTGCACAGTCACTTTGTGATGCCCCCGGGATGGCAAAGTCGTTGAGATAATTGACACAGCGCTCGGCTCCTTGTTTGTGGCATGACTTCACAATAAAATCCGAGGATTTAGTGAAGGCAAACGGAGAACACTTGCCACCAAAACACAGTCTCATGTCCTCAAAGTACTCCAAGCCCTGACCCAAGTCCCATTGAAAGCCTTGGAATGTCCTGTGTGCGGGCAGGACGTGGATAGTTCTGTACGCTGAGGCTATGTCACTGTAATAGGCCTGAGCTTCCCATTGGGTTTTTTGGTAGCGCCCATGCCATGAATGCACCTGGGGGGTAACTTCACCTGCCTGACTTTTGACTCAGCACACTCAATTGCGACATTTTCAGACATTTCAGAACATACATCTTTTTCCATAATTGATGAGTAATTTTGGCATACATACGAAGAGGGACAACCCTTGTCCACAATGGGAACCCCTCTGCAAGCACATGTTAGGACATACATGTTGTCCGTTGTAACATCTACACCAAAACCTAAGACCGCTGCCGCGAATTGACACGGTTTGAGCTGACAAACAGCCCCACAGAGAACGTATTTACATTGACATGTACCATGGATACAATTGTCAAACACCGGGAGAAAACAACAATCGGCCACCTCTACTAGTGCCACGGGCACCGTACAACCTTGGATGTTGGCATAACTACTCATAGAATAACTAGTGGTATCTATACTCACAAATTCTGGAAGATTTTCCCAATACGCAGAGTCCGAAATGTGAACATTTACAACTACGACGCCATTTAAAAATAACATGGAGATGTTGACGGCCGAAGTGTCGGAGAAGGAGTGAACATGGGCGGCTACTGCCCGGCGGAGTTGACCCTCCCTCTAGTGGAGGTTTGGAGAACTGTCTCCCTGCTGGCGAATATACACCAGTACCCCAATACCCGGTACTAGTCACATCTTTTTTTCCCTTCAGGGTTAAAAAATTGAATGAGAAACAGCCCTCATAAAATTTTTCGGGTGTCTGGTGTTACGAAACAAAGTTTTTTTGAATGGCCTAAATTCATGGTCCCACATTGTTGGTCACCTTCAGCACCTACAGTAGGGCACACTAAACTCCTGGTGTTACATTATTGGTCACCTTCAGCAGCTACAGTAGGGCACACTAAACTCCTGGTGTTACATTATAGGTCACCTTCAGCAGCTACAGTAGGACACATTAAACTCCTGGCTCCACATTGTTGGTCAGCCTTAGGAGCTGTCTGAACGACACACTAAACTCCTTGCTCTTCCAGGCGTATATGAAGGGGTTAATGAAGCTGTTACTGAAGTAGACGATCGTTGTGACCAGCTCCATGCCCAAGGTGACCGGCGTCTTGTTGTTCTGTATGACGACGGCGAGACACACCTGTGGTAGCCATGACACCAGGTGGGTAGCAAGCACAGTGAACATCATCTTGGCTATCTTCTTCTGCCTCTGATTGATGGAGGCCTCGAGGGTGTCAAACGGTTGGTTCTGGGCAGCGATGGCGCGACTCTGTTTGACAGCTGCACGTGCAACAGCAACATAGCACGCAATGGTGAGAGGGAAGCAGATGTAAACTATTGGCAGGAGGTAGCCGTAAAAGATTTTGGGATCTACAATAACTGACATTTTGCAGGTGCCACCCATCTTGAGGACATTAGCAAAGGTCATCACCGCAGCGCTGTCCACTACGTTGTAGAACCAGGTGAGGAAGATGACGGTGAATGTTCTCTTGGGGGTCATCCAGAGGACGTACTTCAGGGCATGGACGATGTAGAAATAGCGGTCAACTGCAATCCACAGGATGAACAACAGGTTGGCTCTGAGGGAGATGAGGCTAAACGTCTTCTCTACCAAGCACATTGGTACGAACACAGGGAGGTCCCTCAGAACATGGTGTGTGATCACCGCGGGCATCAATAGCCCCGTCAGCATGTCAGCTAAGTAAAGATTGTGGAGCCCATGGGGCGGTTCTGGCTGGAGTCACACTAAACTCCTGGTGCTACATTATTGGTCACCTTCAGCAGCTACAGTAGGGCACATTAAACTCCTGCTGTTACATTATTGGTCACCTTCAGCAGCTACAGTAGGACACACTAAACTCCTGGTCCCACATTGTTGGTCACCTTCAGCAGCTACAGTAGGGCACATTAAACTCCTGCTGTTACATTGTTGGTCACCTTCAGCAGCTACAGTAGGACACACTAAACTCCTGGTGTTACATTATTGGTCACCTTCAGCAGCTACAGTAGGACACACTAAACTCCTGCTGTTACATTATTGGTCAGCCTCAGCATTACAGTAGGACACATTAAACTCCTGGCTCCACATTGTTGGTCAGCCTTAGGAGCTGTCTGAACGACACACTAAACTCCTTGCTCTTCCAGGCGTATATGAAGGGGTTAATGAAGCTGTTACTGAAGTAGATGATCGTTGTAACCAGCTCCATGCCCAAGGTGACCGGCGTCTTGTTGTTCTGTATGACAACGGCCAGACACACCTGTGGTAGCCATGACACCAGGTGAGTAGCCAGCACAGTGAACATCATCTTGGCTATCTTCTTCTGCCTCTGATTGATGGAGGCCTCGAGGGTGTCAAACGGTTGGTTCTGGGCAGCGATGGCGCGACTCTGTTTGACAGCTGCACGTGCAACAGCAACATAGCACGCAATGGTGAGAGGGAAGCAGATGTAAACTATTGGCAGGAGGTAGCCGTAAAAGATTTTGGGATCTACAATAACTGACATTTTGCAGGTGCCACCCATCTTGAGGACATTAGCAAAGGTCATCACCGCAGCGCTGTCCACTACGTTGTAGAACCAGGTGAGGAAGATGACGGTGAATGTTCTCTTGGGAGTCATCCAGAGGACGTACTTCAGGGCATGGACGATGTAGAAATAGCGGTCAACTGCAATCCACAGGATGAACAACAGGTTGGCTCTGAGGGAGATGAGGCTAAACGTCTTCTCTACCAAGCACATTGGTACGAACACAGGGAGGTCCCTCAGAACATGGTGTGTGATCACCGCGGGCATCAATAGCCCCGTCAGCATGTCAGCTACGGCTAGGTTAGCCACCAGTAGGTTAGTCGTAGTCTGCAGGGCCTCAAACCTGACAACTGCCACTATGGTCAGGCTATTACCGCCAATAGCTAGAAGTGCAATGATGACTCGTATAGTGAAGTACACTGCCATGAAGGATTCTGGTAGTGTGGGGTCTGAGAGATCAGCACTGGTATTTGACGTTGAGGTAGAAGTATTTAACATCCCTCGGATGGCTTCAGTGGCTTCATTGTAGATGGAGGGTGTGGACGCATCATGGTAGGCTGTCAGCATTGTGGTCAGGTTCTGGGTGGACCTTGAAGTGGTGGACAGATGATCGGTGAGCAATGCCTCGATGAGTTCCCACTCACCAAGGGTTCTGTTTCTGTAGTTGGTACCCATGGCTTCTTGGTGATGCAGGGATCTGCAACAACAAAAATAACCACATCAGGAGGTCGTTACACAACCATAACCTTTTCTCACTATTTCTGCAACGTGAGTAAAAGTGTTACACAACAATATTCTCCTTATGAAATTTTCTGAAAAATGTCTCGTTGTGTTGTAACGTCAAAATAAGTGTTACACAACAGGGTGACCACCATAGTGAGTCTCGCTATGGTTTCAAATTCTCCTTATGACAGGGCCATAAACTGGTTTAGCTCTGTAGGTTCCCCTACATCATAACGACACTTTGTTTTTAACTTTCAAATGTTTAAATACTAATGTTAACCAGTGTAAATCGAGTTATTTTTGCATTCCTCATTTAGTTAAATGCACTAGGAATATTCTACACATTAAGGTGAACCAACAGAGCTGCCTCTGGCCTTTGCATACTTATTATTTTGGAAGTTATGATAGAAATAATTTTTTGTTCCCCTACATCATAACGAGACTTTGTTTTTCACTTTCAAATGTTTAAATACTAATGTTAACCAGTATAAATCGCGTCAATTACCAAAACCTTTGTTGATAAAATTGATAATCACCCCAGCATAAAAAAAGTACGAGAAAATTCTTTCGGGCTCCTTTTGCCAAATAGGAATTTTAGAGGATCACCCTCTGATCGCAATAAGGTCGTGATTACATAATCACCTTCTGCGTTCTCAAGCTGACGTTGTATGCAATTTTTCAATCTGTGAGCCTGCCTGATTAGATCGCGTTCCCCTGTGATGCGATGTTCTTTTATCATGCTGGACCTGTCATTGATCAGCTCCACTGTCTCAGGAGTGACCCATGGGTCCGACTGCTTTTTGATATTAAACGTTTTTACAGGACAGTTAATGTCTAAGTACAAGGTAATGGAATCATATATAAAGAGCCACTGCCTATCTGGATCAACAGTACTGTGGAACTCTGTCCAATCCAAACAAGATAAATATTCAATAAAGTCATCTTTATCATATGATCTATACGAGCGACCGGTAAAAGCGGCAGGTACTCGTATTTCCTTGCCCTTCTTGCGGCACGCAAACACGGGATAGTGATCTGAGATTAAACAATCCAAAATGCCACTAGAACTTACAATGTCGCGATCGGTTATAATATGATCAATACAGGTGCCACCTTGCAAGTTATTCTCATTTGGACGTGTAATGCCTTCTATTAGCCTTTTAATGCTTGTTTCCCTGCAGAGATCAAACAGACCTTTGGCAGGGGCTGAATTACTTTCACGGGTATTGGCATTCAGGTCTCCAACTACCCAGAGTTCATAACGTTCTCTATCAATATTGCCTATTACAATTTCTAGTTTGTCAAAAAAATCATCATGATCTGGGTTAGGTGGCCTGTAAACATTTAATACAATAAAATTACGGTATGTTGGCTTTTCAAAGACCAGGGCTTGAATTTCAATATTAGTCTCCATTCGTTCTAATGTTGGCTCTGTATGGCAATAAGGACCAAAAAAGTCTCCAACGTAGGTCAACAAACCACCCCCCGATTTTCCAGGCCGATCTTTCCTAAATATCCTCTTACCACCCCAGTGGAACAAAGTATCATCAGTGCCATCTAGAGCCTACGACTCACAACAGCAAAGTATGTCACAATCGAGACTCAATTTAACGTCAGTCAACTTTTTCCGATTGAGGCTTCTGGCGTTACAACTGACTATGGTGATTCCTTTATGGTTATTCAAGAAATTTTGAGTGTCTATGAGATTGGCTTTGCGTACTAGCGGGTCTAGATGTGCCATTTAAATCAAGAAAATCAGGGGTCAGGTTACGATACCGGACCCGAGAAGAGTAGTAGCCGGGGGAGATACTCACCCAGGCCAATACCCAATTTGGGGGGGGGGGATATATACCTGGTGCGTGTGGGGGCTCCGCAGACCTCACACTCTTATGGTATTGTGGCTGAGAAATTACAGTTACACATTAGAGATTATTATTAAATTAGGGTGACGGTGAATGTAACAGTTGTTCAAACAGAATTCTATTGATGCTTATAAACCGGAGGATGCCCAGATCGGCGTGTGATGTCTGTGGATGTATAGTGTTCATATGTTTTGAGTGTGGGATGTCCTGTCAGGTGTGGCTATTTATAATGTGTACAAATGCGTTCCTCGCAAGAAGCAGCATTATGCAACATATAATTTATCCACGAAGTCTCAGGTGTAGTAGCAAGGTACCCAAACAGTATATGTGATGGAGCAGCAGTATGCCTAGTGAAGCAGTGAGTTCCTCGCAAGAAGCGTCACATATCATTCACTAATAACAGCTGGCTGATACAAGGGTGGACCCTACCTTACTGGAGGTGTGTGTATACTCAGCGGCAGTGATAGTACTGGAGGTCACCGGATGTCACCATGGTGGTGTAGAGCGGCTCATTACAGGGCTTGGTGGTTCACTGTGGATGTCATCTAGGGCGAGCGTCAGCATCTCAATATGCCAGTGGGTCTGCGTGGGAATGTAGTGATAAAAGTTCAAACAGTGTGCCTAGCAAGACACATCATTGCTCATCCTATTAACACAGGGTTAATTAGCGCAGGATCATTGAGCATCAGTGATAGTACAGCGAGTGAGTGAGTAGCCTACATCAATTTCTTTCTGTTTGTTATTTTTTTATTTCATTACCCCCTTCCCCCCCCCATTGCTAGGTAGGCCTACTACTTCTAGGCCTAGGTACTATTTGAAATTCCCCCTCCAAAACTAGGCCTAGATCAGCTGTATTTCATTACAACCGAATTCCAGAAGTTTTTAGTAGGCCTGTATTTTCAATTATTTCATGCACTCACTTAGATGTGCAAAAGTATGATCTTTCAGGATCAGTGGTGCAGCTTATAGCATCGGCCCAGGGTCAGGGTGCTTATATGCGAGTTTTTGTTACTATGGTACAGTACTAAATGTCACCATACTCAGATCTCTGGTGCGGCTTATAGCATCGGCACAAACTCGGGGTGCGGCTTATACGTGAGTTAGGCTTATACCCGAGGTTTTACGGAACTAACCATTTCTGGAATTTGGTTGTAATAAAATACAATGGATCTAGGCCTAGTTTCCATAAAATCAAATAATTTGAAGGTTTTTTGGAGGAGCAGGATAAAAAATTGTACCTAGGGCTAGAAGTAGTAGGCCTACCTAGCGGGGGGGGTAATGAAATAACAAATTAGCAAACAGAAAGAAATTGATGTAGGCCTATAATGGGTCTAGTGGGCCTATATTGAGTTTTGAAGAAAATGGGGGATGCAACTCTCGTAATTTCCCCCCCCCCCAGTTCAATTCTACATATTAATCTAGGCCTACCCACCATTTACTGCTCTCTGCTGCTGGATTGCAGAAGTAATAGGGCCTGCTATTTTCTTTTTAACAACCAGGGGTGGGTAAATTTGGACTCCTTGGCCCAGGGGGCAGGCCTAGAATGCTGTTTATAGGCTAGACCAAAAAAAAGCCTGTGTCACATTTTGCCAAAAATATTTCATCTGTGAAAAAGCCTGTGCATTACTATTTGACAAAAGGAGCGCGGAAGAATTTTCTCTTATTTTTTTTATGCTGGGGTGATTATTTATCAACAAAGGTTTTGGTACAGTAAAATCTCGTTATAACGAGGACGGTTATAAGGAGCAAACATTTATAAGGAGCAGATTTGCTCTGCCACTTTCTTTTCCATAGTTTACTATAGTGAAAAAACCTCAATAGAACGAGCATTTCTAGCCAAAAATCGTTTATGAGGAGCAGATTTTGATGCATACTTCTTAAAATTATTCATTATTTTTCAAGTAGCAAGTAGGGCCTACTCGTTGTATTTTATTGAATCATTTTCGGTTATCCTGAACATTATGAAGTGCAACATTATAACAATTAGTTTAATTTAATAATATGCATTGTAAAAAAAAGACGGGATTGATTGGGAAGTGTTAGGGGGGGGGGGGGCTGAAACGATGTTTGGTCCACCCCCTGTACAACCGTGATGTGTATCAAGTAACGTGATGTGTAGTACTACACATCACGGCTGACCATGTAAACGTGATCTGTATCAAAGCAACGTGATCTGTATCAAAACAACATAATCTGTATCGAATTAACGTGATCTGTATCAACGTGATCTGTATCAAGGTTTTTGAAAAAAAACACTGACCTTATCTATAACAAAACGTGTTTAGAAAGGTGTGACATCCGTGGGAATATCTTATTTACAGATCTAGGTAAAAATTTGAAATTCATTTTGATATATTCCTCAAGTTAAAAGATTCTAGAATTCAGTTTATTATTTTTCTCAATTCTCAATTTTGATTCAATGCGGTTGTACACCCTCCTCCCCCCTCCCCCCCCCCCCCCCCCCAAACCCTGCTTCTTCTGCCCCTGCTGCCAAACACTAACGCCATTAGATCAACTGGTGTCAAAAAATAGAACTAATCGCCGATTATCGTCGATGATTCGCCGATTCCCCTGCGATTTTGATATGATCTGAATGGGAAATCATATTCCCAACAATGGCAGCTGTCTGTAGGTCTTTACAGGGTGTAAATCGATTTATTATTAAGGTTTTTAATCAGAAAAACGTGATTTCCCCACTGAGAGTCATCTAGTGAGAGAGGAAGGAACTACCGATTCGCGATTTCGGCGCCGATTATTGTTTAATAATCGGCAAGATGGAGATGTTTTAACCATGGCCATAGGTAGGCAATGTATATTAGCATATATGTGACCAGGCCAGTGAAAAGGGATATCTAGGGGAGAATTCATAATTAAAGTTTTTGTCTAGATCTTTAAAATGAGATATCACATGTTATGATACTACCAGTAGTCTTGCGGGAATCATATCTCAAACATGAGTCGTTATGTGAAACTGAAAATGATAAATAAGCTCTAAACACACTGTATCCCATAATAAACACTGAAAAACATCGAAAAACCAGATTTAATGAAAAATATCCTAAAAAAATGGGACTTTTTAATGTAGATTTGTTCCTAGGAAGAATTTTTGAGGTCTGTTTTCAGTTTTGAGTAATTGATGTTATTCCCAAGAGATGAGGACAAAAATGTTCCATATAGGACAATGGAATGGTTTCCATGGCAACCAGAAAGTGGCATATGTGCTAATTTCCCATAGAAAACGTTCCAATTACATTCCAAATATGGAAGGTTAGCATTGAAAATGGAATATTTCTATTAAGACTACTGTATTCTCCATAAAAAAATGCCCAGAAGCATTTTTGGGCCTATTTTCCACTGTTTGGCCATTTGGTTGGCCCCTGGTGGTCGAAACCAGAACTAAAAATCCCCCCTGAAGGCTGGTTTTCTGAGGACGGGTCACATATGTGGAAGTTTACAGCATGTAAATCGGTTGAGAAATAAGGTTTCTAGACAATAATTGGTTCCAACACAACAATGGCCGACATCTGACCTAGTGACCGGAAGTGACGTTATGACCTAACTAGGTCACTTTAGACTGGTGCCCAGGTCCCTTTCTCTCGCTATGGGACTTTCTCTCGCTATGGCCATAACAAGTCTTGTTAAGAAAATGACTAGCATTTTGTGTAATGGGGGGTATGGGTCTCTCGTTATGACTTACGTTATTTCTGCCATTTCATAGCGTGGATGTAAGGGACATTGTCGTTACAGTTGTGTAACGACCTCCTGGAGTACTGATTTTAAAAATAGTACATCCATTGTGTGGGACAAAAAGAAGATTTCCCAAAATCTGAGTCAGAATGTTCATAAATGATATATTTGACTTAATCTTTGTTCAATTCCCTCTGATCTCCTCCTCTAATTAGACTTTATTGCCCGATATAATATTATGATTATTTTGGAAAAGTGTGCAAGCTTTTATTCCCCCATTGAAAATACCCCCGAAAAGCCCATGGTTGAGAGAAATTTGATCAACACCCATTGATGCCATTTGGTGGACCTTTATTCTCTAAATATCATACGTTTACAGTAATTGGATGAAAAATCTGAAAGACAGGCACTAAGCTCTACATCTGCTCGATTTGAACATCCAGGGATTTTTGTGATTGATAAGCTATTAATGTGCCTCTACATGGGTAAAAAAAACATGTGCCACACGGTGACACGGCTCTTTTAAAAATTGACGCATGCGACATGGCCCTTTTAAAAATCCACGGACACAGACATTTTCATGAGGTCCTACTATATTCTATATATATAAAAATCGACACAATAACACGCCCCCCCTTGCTAGAAATCGACACGGTGACACAATCAAGAATGTGGGTACCCATGTAGAGGCACATTAATGCATACAGTTTGAGCCAGACACACATTCATTCACTGCATGAACCACCTGATTTAAGCAACTTTAAGTAATGTTTTACATCGTAGTATTGGAGAAGTACAAATATTGCTGGACAAACATCATTGAATATAACAGTACAATAGCAATGTTGTTACCTGTCACCAGATAAAAACAGAGGTAGACAGAGGACACAGCACACCTGTGTACCACTTGTGGGGTGTTGGAGAAATGTTAATGGGAAATGTCCAGTGGTGTCACGCCACTCACACTGCATGAAAAACTCGATATAAGTTCATTTAAGTTTTCCCTAAAAGTCATTATATATGCTTAAATGTGGTAGATAAGTAGCTATAATGACCTTTAATCAACCTTGCCGGGAAGACTTAAATGTCAAAGCTTTCACATTTAAGCATATTTTGGTATACCAAAAGTGACTATTTTGGTATATTTAAGCAGATTTGAGTTAACCTAAATGCACCAAAATATTTACCTAAATGTGATTATAGGTACTTAAACAAAATGTCAAGGCCATGGAAAATTTACTTAAATGTGATTAAACAAAATTTCAAGACCATGAGAAATCTACTTAAATGTGATTAAACCAAATGTCAACGTCCAGATGCTGCTCACCAGAAATTCACATTTAAGCAATTTTAATGACATTTACCTGACCTTTTAACAGATTTGCCATTTTTTACGTAAATGTCATTAATATACCAAAATCTGCTTATTTTGGATTGTAGTGGGATGTTTTTTTTATCTCAATCTCCAGCCCCCGAGGGAGCCTCTAGGGATGCCGGGAGAGGCTCCTGGGAGGCCGGCAGAGGCTCCAGAGCCGGCAGAGGCACCAGGGAGGCCGGGAGAGGCCGCAGGGAGGCCGGCAGAGGCCCCAGGGAGGCCGGCAGAGGCCCCAGGGAGGCCGGGAGAGGCCCCAGGGAGGCCGGGAGAGGCACCAGGGAGGCCGGGAGAGGCACCAGGGAGGCCGGGAGAGCCCCCTTGGAGGCAGTTAAGTTGGCAGCTGGGCAGTCAGGTGGGCAGCAGGTGTATCCAGTAGTCCAGGCAGGAGTGAAGTGAGGACCTCCCCAAGCAGCTCCCCCCATTATATAGGGGGTGCTCTCATGGTCACGTGACCTCCGCGTGACCTCCGCGAGACCTCCCTCTGATTGGCTAAGGGTGTCACGTGGCCTCTGATGTGCACTGAAGCAGATCAGTGTCACATTGACCGCCGTTGGGTGCGGATTGTGGCGCTCCTAGAGGGGCTAGGGAGTCCCAGGAGGGCTCATTGAAAAGCCCCCGGCACTCCTAAAAAGCCTGCCTGTAAATCTCGCTGTCCTCCAAGCCGTTCTGGATCAACAGCTACACATGTGTATTGTAGCTTCAGGGGCGTTTGGGAAGCTAACATACATTTTACAGCAAAACACCTCCTCCCCCAGCTACCTGCATTCCCAGGGCGCGTACAAGGCGTCATATGCTACCTCCTGGCGGCTCTATAGCGCCACAAACACGGCCACACCTCTCCCCCAGCTAACTGCACCTCCAGGGCGCGTACAAGGCGTCATATGCTACCTCCTGGCGGCTCTATAGTGCCACAAACACGGCCACACCTCTCCCCCAGCTAACTGCACCTCCAGGGCGCGTACAAGGCGTCATATGCTACCTCCTGGCGGCTCTATAGTGCCACTAAACCAAAACTGCACGATAATGCATCTAGACTCTGTATGCCTTGAGTGTATGCCTATGTGTACGGGCTCAAGTGCGCAGCACGAGAGTCCCGTACATATAGGCATACACAAAAGGCATACAGAAGGCTAGATGCATTTGAGTGTGGTTTTGGCTTTATTATACCTAGCCATCCCTCGTGGAAGTAGTTCCTTATTCCTTGAAGATTAAGTAGGCCTATATCTATCTCTGCAGATTATATATATATGTATATATATATATATATATATATATATATATATATATATATATATATATATATATATATATATATATATCATGGGGTATAGTACTTTATATCCCTGTTTATATATATATATATATATATATTCCCTAGATGGGTCCCGGAAACAGTGTGGTGTTTAGGATTTGTTAAGGGTCTGTTACATGGACTGTCATCTGACATTAACAAGTACATGTTTATAATTATAAAGTAACGCTGAGCACACTGTAACTAGGTCAAGGGTCTCATTTTTTGAACAAATTTAAACTTTATTGCTTGAAAATTTTACATGAGTTTGACGAGTTTCTCGGTAGTCCGTGTAAGTGTATGTATCACAAGATATTTTGTTCAGAACATTTACGGTAGTACAATAAATATGATACATACAAGGATGCGTCAAGCAACAAAGTAGTGATAGGCTCGTCAGTAGAACTGTTGTATGAGCCATACCACAGGATAGAGTACAGGAATTTGACATAGTTGACATAAACAAATGTATAGCAAGATGGACGGTGTTTATGGTTAACTTTAAGTTTCTAGCGGACATTTAAGTGTAAATGCTTAAAACCCTTTATAATTACAAGAATTACTAGAATTATTTCATTCTCAATCGTCCAATTTAACAGGAATGGTGTCAATTAGGGCCTGACGGGCTGAGATTTTGAAGGATGGAAAATCCTCAATACCTCTATCAGATACGGTTTGGGAGTTCCATCTATGTGCACAGGTGACCATTGGCGATTTTGCAAAAGCAGCGCAATGTATTATAGGGTAGTATAGTAATGTGCTCTGGTTGAGCCTAGTGGGTCGGGCAGGTTTTTTTACATATTTTTCCTGTCTGGATCTTTTAAATGCATACAGTTTAATATGATAATCTCTCCTCTCTGACAGAGTGGGCAATTGGGCTGTCCTGTGCACTTCTATGGTAGGAGTTAACATATGCAATCTAAAACAAGTTTTTAAACATCTGTTTTGGCATCTTTGTAACTCAGCTAAGAGGTCAGCATTAGTGTTGGTGTACAGGATATCGGCATAATCAATAACGGGTAATAAATATGTAACATAAACTTTTCTGAGAACCTTTTCAGACATGTAGTCCTTGACCATGTACATTAATAGAGACTTGAAATTAACGCTTTTAATTAACAGTCTGGTATGCTGGCAAAAGTTTAGCTCTTCGTCAACGGTGACCCCAAGGTATTTGTAAGAAATTACTGATTTAAGGGGTTTATTATTTAAAGAAATTTTGGGCTTGGGCAATTTTGCTAGAGTTTTTGAAGAGGCGAACGTCATAACTTTTGTCTTAGTTTCATTCATAGTTAATTTATTTCTAGAAGACCAGTTATAGAATGATGTCAAAGCTATTGTTAATCTGTTAGAAAGTACTTGGAAATTTTTTCCTGAGACGTATAGAACCGAGTCGTCAGCGTAAAGCATAGTTTTATGTGTGTCTTGGGCCGAAATGCAGTCATTAATATAGATTAAAAAGAATAAAGGACCTAATATTGAACCTTGGGGTACCCCACATGTGAGTGGAAGGTTACCAGAGCGCTTATTGTTTGCCACCGTGCACTGTTGCCTTCTTGACAAATAATTTTCTATCAGCGTTAAAGGTCGATTTCGTATACCGTACATTTCTAACTTTTTTAACAGAATTAAATAATTTACACTATCAAAAGCCTTTTTGATATCAATAAAGGCTGCTAAGGTGATACATCCATTATTTCTTTGTATTAAAATATCATCAACAAAATTAGAAATAGAGTCCATAGTAGACTTGCCCTTCTGGTACCCACCCTGTCGATTTGACAAAATACCATTCACATCAAGATGTTCAGACAGCGAATCATGTATTAGCCTTTCTAAAACCTTACCAGGAACTGGAAGCACACTTATGGGTCTGTAGTTGCTAACATCTGTCAAGTCTCCACTCTTAGGTAGAGGCGTAACAGTGGCTATCTTCCACGATAGGGGTATCAAATTTGTAGCGACAATTAAATTAATTATTTTTATGAACCTGGAGGGATTATGCAGCACAGCTTGTTTGAAAATATTTGTGGGCAGATAATCTATGGCTGAAGATTTTGAAGTGTCCAAATTTTTAATGCAATTTATAATTTGTGCGTCCGAAAAATTAAATTCATCTATTTCTATATCACATCTGTCTCCTCTAAATTCCCATTCAAGCTGGTGTGCTTCGGCCAAAGTAGAGCCGATATTGGCAAAGAACTCATTAATATGGGTGCATACATCTTCCGAGTTGACAGGCTCGCCATCATTCATTAAGTTGATAGAATTCTTACCCTTATGCTTTGAGGGTAAGATCTCTTTCAACAGCGCCCAAAATTTTCCTTGCATTGGCATCACATAGTTCTTTATAATAAGATTTTTTGGCTAAGTCTATTTCACTATTAACAGTGTTCCTGAGATTTCTTGCAATTCTCCACGATAATATGGAGGTGCTCTGACGAGCTTCTCTTAAAATATTGTTTTTATCTGTGATGCGCTCAATAAGATAGTTGGTCATCCAAGGGTCAGATTTATCGACAACCTTAAATTCTCTCACAGGGCAACAGACATCCAACATGCGTTTCAACATATTTTCAAAAATATCCCAGCATAATTCTGGGTCATTACTTTCATTAAATAAAGTCCAATCACATGCCTCAACGCTCGCCAGGTATTTTTTCAAGTCAAAGTTTCTGTATGATCTACCGGTAAATTTTCGATATGTGAGTTTTACGTGAACTTTTTCTTTAATTGCAAAAACAGGTAGGTGATCAGAAAGATGAATGTTGAGAGGTCCACTGGACGAGATCTCATAACAGTTGGTAAAAATTAGATCTATACATTTATTAGTGCCAGAAGTAGTGGTAATTTCATTGATTAATTGTTTCATGTGAAAATCATTTAAAGTTGAAAATAGCATATCTTTCTCCCGAGAGTCGCTGAGGGCATGGACATTAAAGTCACCTATGATGAACACATCAAAAGTATTTAATAAATCTATTTGTAATAGAAGAGCCTTCAGGGTGTTACAAAATTCGAGCAGTGAACCACTTGGGGGTCGGTATACATTGCATATCAACGATTTCTTAAAGCTACCCTTGATTGACAACAACCACTGTACCTCTATGTTGGCGTTCATTCTATTAAGATGACTGAATTTTTGAGCAGAACATGAAATGCTCTCATCAACGTGTGCACATAATCCACCACCTCTGTACATACTAACCCTATCGTGTCTAAACAGGCTATATCTAGGAAATGTGTACAAAGAATCATCATCGTCTTCGTTAAGCCATGTTTCAGAAAATAAAATAATATCTAAATCAATGTTACTTAG
The DNA here is from genome assembly GCA_947462335.1 of Harmothoe impar. Lineage (NCBI taxonomy): Eukaryota > Metazoa > Annelida > Polychaeta > Phyllodocida > Polynoidae > Harmothoe > Harmothoe impar. Next base: position 62,701,573 of record OX381717.1, on the reverse strand, counting down.
TTCAGTTTTTAAATTATTAATTTTGTTGCGTATAGATCTAGCATTTAAGTGCATTATAGAGAACCCCCTTTTGAAGTCAGGCGCAGCGACTAACAGTGGTAGAGACATATGGAATCATGAGAATAAAGAAGTTGTATATGTATACAAACAATAACCCAAAAATACCCCCAACCCTGTACAGGTCTCGGCTCTTGTGGCCACCCATACTTTTACTAACATGTGACTAATAGGTTAGCCATGCTCACCACCAAATTAAATTATAACTTCATTAAAGGACCTTATGGTATTTTACTAGAACGGAGATAAAATTCATCAATAGTATTACCATATTACCATCATATTACAGTACAAAATTAAGGCGTAGGAACATAATAAGTGCGTAGCTTGCATAGTCACATAATTTTGTGTGTACCGGTAGTCAATATATAAACCCTGTTGTTGACACACTTCCAAGTCATGTTTCATACAATATCAACAAGGCTGTCAGTCGATTTTTTAGAACCTATACAATAAACATGATGATTCTATATCTACCGGTAGTAAATTTTATGCCAGTAGCCATAGTATATGTTGGCAGTCCATCATTCGACTTAAGGTGCATATCTTACATAAAACATGATGACTTTTTCAATACCGGTAGTCAATGTATTTATCGATCTGTCAACAAATAAACAAATATATTCACCCACAAATATCAATATATCAGACATTTTTGAGTTTAAGTACATTATACAAACTATAATATATGAGTCTGTTATGTGTCGATACACAAATCCAATTATCTCTGGCGTTCTCCTGCTTCTTCCCCATCACCATTTTCTTGTTGTGGTTCACTACGTCCTCTTCTTCAGGAGGGTCTTCGTCAGCTGTGAGCTCACGTCGGAGTCGTTCAAGGTTCTTGCCATGGAGGTTGGCGCCCAGGGTTGTGTCAGTTGTGCAGTTTTCGGCTTGGCCTAAGTGCATACACACCCCCCACGTTTTGCTGAAGGAGGCTTCATATAGGAATAAGTCCTGTGTGCTAAGCAGGTAGTCCCTCATCTCTGGATCAGTGAACTTGATGAGATTATACTTATATAATTCATTTTCAGCTTCCTTGGCCCACTCTTTAGTGTCTCTAATTTTCTTGCCTGCCTCCATAATGTCATAGGGGTCAGAGAGATCTAGTATCATCTTCTGCTGGAGGGGAGTCCCACACTCTTCTGCTTTTCGGTGCTGGAACGCCTGTTCGACTGAATTGAAGACAAGGTCACCCTCTGGTATGCGGCATGGGAATAGGTTGGACAACCTGTGGTGAGGGGATCTGAACATGAGTCCGTCAGGTGTTTCTGCTTCAGTGGCCATTTCCATGTTGAGGTCAGCGAAGGGTAGCCTATAGAGCTGGGCGTGGGAGAAGGGTCTGTTGTTTATGATGACTGACCGCTGGCGAAGACGAGTTTCATAGCCTTTCTTCTTGCATAAAAAGAACATGGATCTTAAGTCCAGGAACTGTCGTCTCTCTCTGGCGTCTAGTTCATCTCCAATGGATACTCTGTGCCAGTCAGGCTTTCCTCTTAGGAATTTCAAAGCTTTCATGAGCTGTGGCTTGTGGTCAGGACCCCTAAATACGAGTCGTATCGCTCGGTGCCTCTCCCTTTTGTTGACATCATGGGCGGCGCCATCTTGGTTTGGTGCGGCAGCCGGCTGGTAGTTTCCCACCCGCTCGGCGAATTTTACAACGTCAGTGTTGAAGTTTACACCTGTATCATTAAATAATTTACCAATTATCGTCTTTAAGTCTTCGTCTCTTTGCTCTTTGAAGCCTTCAATAATTACCACTTTTTTGCGTTCCTCCTTGTCGACCAGTTCGAAGCGGCTCTGGTGGCTCGTCAGTACGCGGGTTTGAGCAATGGCCGTCAATCCTTGTTGGCGGATAGTTTCCTCCGCAGTTTTCATTGTCGAGTTGGTCGCGTTGAATTTTTCGTGTATAGAGACGAAAGTGGCAGCATTAGTGGTGGCGGTGTTATTTATCGTGTCCAGAGCCTTGTTAATGCTCTCCAACGATTTTAATATGCCCGCCGTCGCAATTTCCTGTGTTGTCATACGATGACCAAGCGAATTCACTGCCAGAATGACCTCAGCCGGGGAGGCATTTTCATGTAGGATATCGTCCTTGTTTTTCTTAGGCCTTCGAGACATGGTTACTCCTTACTGGGTGCTTCCGTGATTAGCACTACCTTTATGGTCCTATTGGTGGTAAATATGTCTGTCCTGAGTTAGTTTGACTCTGGTTATTCCTATATTTAGTGGGAGCTCGGCCGGACGCGTCTCAGTCAGTTGCCGCCATCTTGCACATTTCATTAGCTACAATTATTATGTTAGTTACACACAGACATTACGTTAGTTACCCCAGTCTGGACCTGAAAAGGGTGGTTCTCTGTTCTCTAACAAATTCCCCGCAAGGAGTGCCACTTTGGCGTTGCAGTATGTCCATGGCTAGTCCCAGCAGTGGGCGTACAGCCATACGCCCACACGTGGGCATATGACATTTTTACGCCACACCATGGGCGTACAGACTCCTAGGTTTAATGAATGTGATTATCATATGCTAGGTATAATAAAAACACGGCCACACCTCTCCCCCAGCTAACTGCACCTCCAGGGCGCGTACAAGGCGTCATATGCTACCTCCTGGCGGCTCTATAGTGCCACAAACACGGCCACACCTCTCCCCCAGCTACCTGCACCTCCAGGGCGCGTACAAGGCGTCATATGCTACCTCCTGGCGGCTCTATAGTGCCACAAACACGGCCACACCTCTCCCCCAGCTAACTGCACCTCCAGGGCGCGTACAAGGCGTCATATGCTACCTCCTGGCGGCTCTATAGTGCCACAAACACGGCCACACCTCTCCCCCAGCTAACTGCACCTCCAGGGCGCGTACAAGGCGTCATATGCTACCTCCTGGCGGCTCTATAGTGCCACAAACACGGCCACACCTCTCCCCCAGCTACCTGCACCTCCAGGGCGCGTACAAGGCGTCATATGCTACCTCCTGGCGGCTCTATAGTGCCACAAACACGGCCACACCTCTCCCCCAGCTAACTGCACCTCCAGGGCGCGTACAAGGCATCATATGCTACCTCCTGGCGGCTCTATAGTGCCACAAACACAGCCACACCTCTCCCCAAGCTACCTGCACCTCCAGGGCGCGTTCAATGTGTCATATGCTACCTCCAGGCGGACCTATAGTACACCAAACACGGCCACACCTCTCCCCTAGCTACCTGCACTCCCAGGGCACCGCAAGGCATTTCGAATTTAAGAAGTGGCCCTGTCATGTCACTTAAAATTTGCAAGTAAATTTTCCCGGTAAATTTAAGAGGAACTTAAGTTGACTTGGAACGTCATATGACAATTCCAGTGAATTTAAAGTCATGTTAAATATACTGGAAATGTCATATGACATTCCCAGCGAATTTAAGGTCATCCTAAATATACCGGAAATGTCATATGACATACCCAGCGAATTTAAGGTCATCTTAAATTTACAGGAAATGTCATATGACATTTCCGGTAAATTTAGGGTGAGCCTTCATTTACCGGAAATGTCATATGACATTGCCATGACATTTTCTGGTTGTTTAAGCAAACCTTAAATATACTTAAACAGGAGTTTTCGTGCAGTGTCATGGCTAATGTACATGATATGTTGAAAATATGCAGCCAATCTTAAAAGCATGACAGCTTTTAAACACTTTACAGGCATCTTAAACAGTCAATAAAATCCTTACACCATCAACAAAACGCCATCATACATGTCATGTTGATAAAGCACATTGTCAAAAGACACCTTGTTGAGCGCCGTATTGTCCACATGCTGCAAAGTGTCCGCATCTTGTGATATGACCCAACTTCAACTCGTGAAGTATGATGTGCATGTACCCAGTGGGCACAAAATTCTGTTCAATGTTGAATCTACATTGAATCAACATTGAATCAATGTTGACAACCATTAATCAATGTTGATTCAATGTTCTGTGCCAACTGGGTATGTCAATGGCGTGGAGTTTTGTCTATTTATCAATAATAGGATCAATGCCGAAATTTCTCCCATTCTTTTAGAAAAGGTATGTTGTTATCACGAGGCTACATATTTAAACCTGTTTTTAACCTAAATGCAGTATTGTTATGTAGACACATTCCTTGCAATTTATATATTTTCATTACAACACCCCCCCCCCCCCATTTCTCCAAGATTAAATGTTAATTCTAGCACCATCCAGGATAGGGGTATATGAATGACCTCTGATGATCACATTAAGAGGCTTTTATTTCCATTTCAAACTGACCTGGCCAGAAATGAGGCTTTAGCTATTATTCTTAGCAACACAAAGGGTGTCTTACTGAAACCATGCATGTATTCTTGTCATTTAATTCCAAATGTCAACCAAATGCACACACCATAGTTGTCAATGAAAATGAATAACATTTTGATCAATTGTATACATTGATGAGAAGATAAGAGCTTACAGTTAGGGAAAATAGAAGTGGCATCTAAATAGAAATGATAAGGAGTAGGTTGTGGTGGCATCTAGTGGCAACGGTGGGAAACTCATGGTTGAATCAAGGTTGATATCCAGGGGGGGCCACGCCTGGCCCTGCCCTGGTGGTAAATGCATGCGTAACATTGTTCTGACCTGCAGCCAAATGAATGTTCAGTGGTGTGAGAGCCATCAAGTGGTGGCACCACCGGCCAGTATGGGAACTAGCTATTATAGAATATAGTGGCATGGTGTGCTCATTAGACACATTCTAAAATATTTTTTTCAAGCACAAGCACTGATGCTCCCATATGCTCCGGTTGATATTATTATCAATAAGTTACCATTCCATTAATTTTCAATTATAGATTCAGTATAACTTCTCTTAAAAGGTTGCAGTAACAGTTCAAAGTTGACTAATTTTTTACTCCCTGGACAACCCAATGTCACCTCAACTAGCATAGATTTCTCTATTCACAGGCAGTGACATTCCTCTAACAGGTATCAGTCTTTAAGGGTTAGGTCTTTTTGATGCAGATGTATCATTGACGTCCTGTCAAATGTGGTATTATTAGAGTATTATGACATTCTTTCAGACAGGCCAAGTTCAAGAGCCAACAGATCAGTCGACAATGTTACGCATGAGTTTAACACCAGGCGGACCAGCAGCATTGTCCCCCCCTGGTTGATATCTGAACAGTGCATCAATGTTGAAACAGGTGTTGCCCAGCAAATTAGTTCCAGATTGTTTCATCCTGTTTTAACCCTGGAACTGTGTGCTCATTTCGTGCATTTTGTGTGACATGTATACCATGTAACAGACTCACACACACTGACACAGTGTTCCATGGAACAGATTCACAGTTCTGACAGATTTTTAAAAAGCTTATTCACACCAAATGACAAAATATATAATGCTCTAAACCAAAATGTTTAGTCATGTATTTTTAGTTTCATTATGAATTACTTAAAGATAGGAAATACTGTAATACTTTTTACAACCAGCAGTATTTGACATAGATAGTCATAGCACACTATTGGTGTGTGTGCTGCTGGTTTGTACAAACTCATTCAATCAGGTTCCTAGCATTTCAACATAGGTCTGATGACTATATGTACCATTATAACCATCAACATTAGAGTTCACATGAGCAGCAGGAGATAGCCAGGCTTTTATCCAAACATGATGACCAGAGGAAAGGTGTCCCGCATCTGGACCTCTTAATGCTGCTTTCATTAAAATGATATGGCATCTATTTATATACATAATGAATGTTAATAGAAGGACAGGTGCATTGTCTGATTCGCAATACATCGGGACCCTGTTTAGATACTTATAGCTAAAGAAAATCATTCTCTTTAATCAGGAAAAGGGGTACAATCAACTTTGACACCTGGTGTCACACGTAACAGGTATTTGTGTGATGTTATGTCACCTAGTTCCCCTTCTGGCACACACTCACACATCTTCAAACAGAACCATTATCACTTTGTCAGGTTGGATGGTTTTGGTGTGCATGGTTTTGACACCAGGTGTCATCTTTGTTGTTCCTTGTTATTCTCATGGGTGAAATGGAATCATTTTCATTGTTTATAACCATAATAACATGTTGTCAATGCAACTTAGACCTAGCTATACACCTCTAATTCTATCAAGTTCCATTAGTGATTGAAAAACACACCATATGATTTGATTTAAGCTGCATTAAGAGGGACAGACCACAGACACCTTTCCTCTGGTAATCTTGTTTGGATAAAGGTCTGACCCTTTGTTACATGTGTATACAGCTGATAATTGGCATGAATTGAACACAACTTCATCAGGCCTACACTACCATGGTAGAAATCTTGTTGAATGAGATAGTATGCCCATATACAGCAGGGAGTGCACTAACAGATTTCTGCTATGGTGCCCTATGCCAACTTCTAAATATAATGAGTATTACAAACTAAACAGACTTTCCTTTCTTTTTAAAAAAAAATCAAAAAAGTGAAACAATATAGTTGGAAACATTTTTGTGCCATGGTACATGATGCTGTGTGAATATGTGTGAATTTGTGTGAATATGTGTGAGTATGTGCCACTTCTTGTCCTATGGGGTATAGTGTCATATTGTGCCAATTAGTTCCATAGAACAACAGTCACACAAAGTGCACATTCCAGAAACTAAGTCAAACTAATTTGCTGGGTGGTTGACTACGTTGAAATTGTTACATTGCATCAATGTTGAAAACAGGTTGATCTACCCTATAAGTATAACCCTATATCAACCAGATGTCAACGTTGAATCAAGGTTTTGTGCCCACCTTGTGATATTGGAGAGGGCACTGGCTAAATGGACTGTTTCAGAGGGTCCTAGTTCTGAGGGCCCTGGTTCTGAGGGTCCTAGATCTGAGGGTCCTGGTTCTAAGGGCCCTGGTTCTGAGGGCCCTGGCTCTAAGGGCCCTAGTTCTGAGGGCCCTGGTTCTGAGGGCCCTGGTTCTGAGGGCCCTGGTTCTGAGGGTCCTGGCTCTAAGGGTCCTGGTTCTGAGGGCCCTGGTTCTAAGGGCCCTGGTTCTGAGGGTCCTGGTTCTGAGGGCCCTGGCTCTAAGGGCCCTAGTTCTGAGGGCCCTGGTTCTGAGGGCCCTGGTTCTGAGGGCCCTGGTTCTGAGGGCCCTGGTTCTTAACAAGTAAACATCCTACACAAGTCCAACGTCGGTCAGAGGTTTCTGTAGGTAGGTTTCCTACCAATGGTTTAAGATTATATATGAGGTATATTTATATTCAACAGACGTTTTATGTCTGATTGACGTTTTCAAACATGTAGATCTACATTAAAAGTCATAGTTTTTTAGGTGGCAGCGCTATCAAGTATGAAGAGAATCTCAAAGCACTTTAGCGAATCTACCTGATTTAGACAGTAAATTTTCCATGAATTGGTCATCCAAACATGGCAGGTAATACCTGTCTCTAGTATTAATGCTGCAGCACTGGGCTGCTACAGGCATTATTTCTGAGAAGAGTGAGAAAAAGACACCAGACACAAGGTATTGCTGGAAAGCTGTGAATATGTAGATTATAGACCTGGTGAGTGTAAAACTCTTTGTGGGGGACAAACTTGGCATTTCTACATTGAAAATAAAAAGTTGGAAATGAGGTTTTAATAGGAAAATATAAATGTTGCTGCAATTCAACAGATTAATTGTTCATTGTGTCTTGGCATGATATCATATAATGCTAATACATGAATCTGACAAATAGTAGGTCAAAGGTCAAAGGTCTAAGGTCAAAGGTCAAAGGTCAAGTATCCGGTGTTTTGATATGATCTGAAATCATAACCTTCCATACACAAAGGCAATATCTATTATGATACAAGTTTTTTATGTGACCTCTAACATAAAGGTCAAGGTCATTATATCAATTATACATAAAAATGATTGTCTGGGTCTGCAATGGCACACCAGGTAGGCAGCCCTGCATCTTAGAAGGAGAAGGCCTGCCTACTTTGGGAAAGCAATGAGGTGAAACTAACTGAGATACAAGGTAAAGGTCAAAAATATATCCATGCCTTGTCAATTTAAAGGGGCATAATCACTGAGCATGTCCAATTCACATTTCTAGTACTGTTCTACTTTCTAGTTTCCTATGTGGTTAAGTGTGAGTGGTGATATTGTCCCTTTAGGGAGTGATCATTCTTTTAACAAGGGGGATTGGGTGGGTGAGATGGTGTGTTTTCCCATGGAGCATGCAGAATTTCTTATTTACCCTTTCCCTATGGGTCATAAATCAGTGCGCACAGACCCACTGAAGCATAGTCACAGGCAGACTTTTAGCTCAAAACAGAGTGACATATTTTTGAACCCCCAAACAGGGGTCAAAATTTTTTACAATCCCCGGTTCAGGGGTCGAAATCTTTTGGCCTCCACCACTTCACTTCACTTTTTCAATGCATGTTCATCCAGAGATGATAAAGTTGGACGTAACATCATCTGCCACAAGGAGGAAATATCCACTGGGAATCTCATAATAAAGTATCACATGAGTTGTAAGTCCTCCTATGTCAGACATTATAACATGAATTATGTTTTGGAAAGAAAGTTTAGTACTTCATGTGTTGGTATGGTAGTTGGGGATGGAAATGATAGTTTGCCCAATACTAGATTGGGGTCAGGTGGAAGACAGTCCAGTACTAAAAATGTTTGTATGGAAGTGGGGGATGGAAATGACAGTCTGCCCAATACTAGATCAATGTCAGGTGGAAGTGGTTATCCAGATGTATGTATGCAGAGGCACACACTAACACTGGCCTGGGAGCCAATGGCCCGTAGTTCTTGTTACGGGACCGTAGTTTTCCACAGAATTAGCTTCCTATGGGCCCAGGTGGCCCACAAGAAGGGGGGAAGAAAACCCGTGGAAAATATTCTGTTATCATTACAGGCATGTAATATGCCATTGGAAAGAATGAATTGACAGAGACATGTATGTTTTGATTACATTTTGATGTTCCTAATCAATAATAACTATGATTTTCTCTTTGAAAAAAGTAAATGCTTTTGTTGGACCCACAGATTTAGGTTCGGGCACGTAGATTTTTGAAGCTGTGGGCCTGGGTGGCCCATGGCTGATAAAGTTAGTGTCTACCCCTGCTGTATTGGAGCAAAGATGTTGCAAGCAACCTCAACAACCTACGCTGTTCCATGGCCTCATGTCAAAAGTCAAAAGTACCTGGAAAGAAACTACCACCAATGGAGGACAGCTTTATTCTTCATGTCCAGCGAGCAGCATTTCAGCTAAGGATCTGGAAGTTAGCTCACATTGGCTTTCAAGAGTTAGAAAATCTGATTGAAAATGGTTGGCAACAGAAGTCTGGTAGGCTCATCTCAAAAGCCATGTCACAAGGCTGCAGTCCCCATAACTTTTGAACGATCGCATCTTTGAATGTTCAAATACATGCTCAGATAACTGGGCATGTTTAAGTCATAAACAGCCCTGCGTTCCTGCCTGTGGCTGTAATAGTGCAAACAACATTGACACATGTTTAAACATGTATTCCATGCTACCAGAAACCATTGACTCTGAGGATGGTTAATGTAAGAAAGGTAAAAAAAAAGTCAAGAATGCATATAAGACACAGCATTGAGAAGAAGTAGGTGATTCTTGTTCTTCATAGTGCAAAGGAAAGATAAGTCACCTCAACCATCAGGCTATCATAAGATATGTTATGCATGGATTTACATGTACTTTGAATGTAAGCAGGCCCCTTGCAATCACTTTTCTGCTGCTGGATGGAAACATATATGTATCATGAGGTCATGACCTTGACATGACATCATAACCTTAACATGACATCAACAGGAACTTATTTCATACACTCCAACATAACATTGTATTAGGTAATAAACGTCAAACTCCACACATAAAGAGTTGTCACAACACATCTGATCATGATACCAAATGGTCAACCTTTGACCTTGACCTTGGACCTCAAATCTTAGATTTCATTCATGGCAATGCTACTTTATCCCCATGTGGCAAAATATGCATTCAAAGTCTTTTTTAGCTTTTATTTGATTTTTTTTCAAATTAAAAGCTTATTTTCAACTTTATATTTTCAATGTACAACTGCCAAGTTTGTCCCCCACGTAGCTTTTTACACTCACCAGGGTTGTAATCTGCACCTTCACAGCTTTCCAGTGGTACCTAGTGTACAGTATCTTTTTCCGTGACCACTTGTGAGGTGATGAATACCTCCTTGCTACAGCATTATACTGACCCGCCCACAGTCTGGGCAGGGGGAGGGGAGCGCAAACTGGGAAGGGGGACAGTCTGGGGAGCGGGGGTAGACTTAATAACACCTCCCTATGGACCAATGCTTCAAGAAAGTTAGTTTTAGCAGAATCCTCATAACATTGTAATGGCTGTGTTTGCAAACATCTCATATCAGGACAGTTATCTCTCAAATGGAATGGAGTTTATTGGAGAATTCTGATGTTATATTCATGAAATTGCCAGTCATGCTTCAGAAATATTCAAAAACTTTATCAAAAACTTTTCTGAAACTCACCCTTTCTCCCTGCTTTGGTCTATAGAAATGATGACAGACCTAGAAGTGCAGCTAGAACATGGAACAGCGTCATTTGCTGCCTGTTTCTCAGACCTGATGGTGGAAGTGCTGCACATGAGGACAGGAAGCTCGTCTTCCCCTCCTACCATAGTCTCCAGAGCAAACGATCCATGTCGCTACGCTATGCTACTCGGAGCAGTGTCTGCCGCGTACCTTTCTCACGTAGGCCGCCATTGGCGACCGTGGGACGTACGAGCGCTGCCATTGGTCAGTGCCCCCCAGACGTATAAAATAGTACTTCTGGGGATTTACTGTGCGGCACACTCTGGCTCCCAGCAGTGACGCGCAGCACAGCGAATGGATTTGCTAGTGTTTGCTCCCGAGACTATCTCCTACCACTTAGCTTTGTGTTTCTGCCTGCTGTTGAAGAATGCAACGTAACACTAGCTGCGAAAACAGGGTGCACTCTAGGTTTTCCCAACTATGGTCATTTCTTTCCTCTATAGGATAGCTTTAAAGAAAAAAATTTGAATTTGCAGAGGTGTATTTATTGCAATAAATTGAATTTCAAAATACAACATATTAGAAAAAAATCTCTCATGGAGTGATAATGTATTTAGTATAAAAGTATTCATCAGTTTTAATATAACTGCGATTTAGTATCATTTACTACACTTAGCACCTCTTATGGACGCTTTCAGTTCAGGTATAATGTTCATTATAGCAGACAGTACCAGGGTTATAATTTTGGCTGTAATTTCTCTATCCTGGACCGCTGCTGCTTATGTACCAGTAAAACATTTTGGTCAAGGAAGATAAGATTTCCAGCTCATTCCATTATTGACACCATAAGCTTTAATTTGATACCGAGTATACCACTTTTTGTCAAAAAATTTATGTTTTTCATTCAGAATTTCCAACAAAAAGAGGAAAAAAACTAGAATTTCCTCAAAAGTGTGACAGCCTGGTCGGATTGACAGGTGCAGCACCACAACAACGTAATGCATCCACAGGCGCTAGACTGAATCTATGTATTAGTTTGTAATAGTAGTTTATTCCACTAATTTGTCAGAAAGATCACAAATTAGTTATAATTCAGATAATACATACATACATTGGCTCATGCGTCTCATGCGTGAGTAAACCTAATTATAGCTATATGGTCTCACGTACCATCAAGGTAGTCCTTGTAAAACAAGACAGGTAAACCCCAATTCTACCTGATAATAATGGTAATGAGATACAATTCAAAAGACAAGTATTTCTACATCCATTCCCAGTCATCATGGAAAAGAAACAATAAAGTTACTTACCATCCTCAGTTGTTGGTGTGGGGCTGGAGTCTGGGTCCCTCACTGCCTGGTGTGGGGCTGGTGCTGGTGTGGTGTTGGTGTGGGGCTGCTGGAGTCTGGGTCCCTCACTGCCTGGTGTGGTGTTGGTGTGGGGCTGCTGGAGTCTGGGTCCCTCACTGCCTGGTGTGGTGTTGGTGTGGGGCTGCTGGAGTCTGGGTCCCTCACTGCCTGGTGTCGTGTTGGTGTGGGGCTGCTGGAGTCTGGGTCCCTCACTGCCTGGTGTGGGGCTGGTGTTGGTGTGGGGCTGCTGGAGTCTGGGTCCCTCACTGCCCTGTTGTGGTGTTGGTGTTGGTGTGGGGCTGCTGGAGTCTGGGTCCCTCACTGCCTGGTGTGGGACTGGTGTTGGTGTGGGGCTGCTGGAGTCTGGGTCCCTCACTGCCCTGGTGTGGTGTTGGTGTGGGGCTGCTGGAGTCTGGGTCCCTCACTGCCCTGGTGTGGTGTTGGTGTGGGGCTGCTGGAGTCTGGGTCCCTCACTGCCCTGGTGTGGGGTTGGTGTTGGTGTGGGGCTGCTGGAGTCTGGGTCCCTCACTGCCTGGTGTGGTGTTGGTGTGGGGCTGCTGGAGTCTGGGTCCCTCACTGCCCTGGTGTGGGGTTGGTGTTGGTGTGGGGCTGCTGGAGTCTGGGTCCCTTACTGCCCTGGTGTGGGGCTGGTGTGGGGCTGCTGGAGTCTGGGTCCCTCACTGCCCTGGTGTGGGGCTGGTGTTGGTGTGGGGCTGCTGGAGTCTGGGTCCCTCACTGCCTGGTGTCGTGTTGGTGTGGGGCTGCTGGAGTCTGGGTCCCTCACTGCCTGGTGTGGGGCTGGTGTGGGGCTGCTGGAGTCTGGGTCCCTTACTGCCCTGGTGTGGGGCTGGTGTGGGGCTGCTGGAGTCTGGGTCCCTCACTGCCTGGTGTGGTGTTGGTGTGGGGCTGCTGGAGTCTGGGTCCCTCACTGCCTGGTGTGGTGTTTGTGTGGGGCTGCTGGAGTCTGGGTCCCTCACTGCCTGGTGTGGTGTTGGTGTGGGGCTGCTGGAGTCTGGGTCCCTCACTGCCCTGGTGTGGTGTTGGTGTGGGGCTGCTGGAGTCTGGGTCCCTCACTGCCCTGGTGTGGGGCTGGTGTTGGTGTGGGGATGCTGGAGTCTGGGTCCCTTACTGCCTGGTGTGGGGCTGGTGTGGGGCTGCTGGAGTCTGGGTCCCTCACTGCCCCGGTGTGGTGTTTGTGTTGGTGTGGGGCTGCTGGAGTCTGGGTCCCTCACTGCCCTGGTGTGGTGCTGGTTTTGGTGTGGGGCTGCTGGAGTCTGGGTCCCTCACTGCCTGGTGTGGTGTTGGTGTGGGGCTGCTGGAGTCTGGGTCCCTTACTGCCCTGGTGTGGGGCTGGTGTGGGGCTGCTGGAGTCTGGGTCCCTCACTGCCCTGGTGTGGGGCTGGTGTTGGTGTGGGGCTGCTGGAGTCTGGGTCCCTCACTGCCTGGTGTCGTGTTGGTGTGGGGCTGCTGGAGTCTGGGTCCCTCACTGCCTGGTGTGGGGCTGGTGTGGGGCTGCTGGAGTCTGGGTCCCTCACTGCCCTGGTGTGGGGCTGCTGGAGTCTGGGTCCCTCACTGCCTGGTGTGGTGTTGGTGTGGGGCTGCTGGAGTCTGGGTCCCTCACTGCCTGGTGTGGTGTTGGTGTGGGGCTGCTGGAGTCTGGGTCCCTCACTGCCCTGGTGTGGGGCTGGTGTTGGTGTGGGGCTGCTGGAGTCTGGGTCCCTCCCTGCCTGGTGTGGGGCTGGTGTTGGTGTGGGGCTGCTGGGGTCTGGGTCCCTCACTGCCCTGGTGTGGGGCTGGTGTTGGTGTGGGGCTGCTGGGGTCTGGGTCCCTCACTGCCCTGGTGTGGTGTTGGTGTGGGGCTGCTGGAGTCTGGGTCCCTCACTGCCTGGTGTGGTGTTGGTGTGGGGCTGCTGGAGTCTGGGTCCCTCACTGCCTGGTGTGGGGCTGGTGTTGGTGTGGGGCTGCTGGAGTCTGGGTCCCTCACTGCCCTGGTGTGGGGCTGGTGTTGGTGTGGGGCTGCTGGAGTCTGGGTCCCTTACTGCCCTGGTGTGGTGTTGGTGTGGGGCTGGTGGAGTCTGGGTCCCTCACTGCCCTGGTGTGGTGTTGGTGTGGGGCTGGTGGAGTCTGGGTCCCTCACTGCCCTGGTGTGGTGTTGGTTCGGGGCTGCTGGAGTCTGGGTCCCTCACTGCCCTGGTGTGGGGCTGGTGTTGGTGTGGGGCTGCTGGGGTCTGGGTCCCTCACTGCCCTGGTGTGGTGTTGGTGTGGGGCTGCTGGAGTCTGGGTGCCTCACTGCCTGGTGTGGTGCTGGTGTGGGGCTGCTGGAGTCTGGGCCCCTCACTGCCTGGTGTGGGGCTGGTGTTGGTGTGGGGCTGGTGGAGTCTGGGTCCCTCACTGCCCTGGTGTGGTGTTGGTGTGGGGCTGCTGGAGTCTGGGTCCCTCACTGCCTGGTGTGGGGCTGGGGCTGGTGTGGGGCTGCTGGAGTCTGGGCCCCTCACTGCCCTGGTGTGGGGCTGGTGTTGGTGTGGGGCTGCTGGGGTCTGGGTCCCTCACTGCCCTGGTGTGGTGCTGGTGTGGGGCTGCTGGAGTCTGGGTGCCTCACTGCCTGGTGTGGTGTTGGTGTGGGGCTGCTGGAGTCTGGGTCCCTCACTGCCCTGGTGTGGTGTTGGTGTGGGGCTGCTGGAGTCTGGGTCCCTCACTGCCTGGTGTGGTGTTGGTGTGGGGCTGCTGGAGTCTGGGTCCCTCACTGCCTGGTGTGGGGCTGGTGTTGGTGTGGGGCTGCTGGAGTCTGGGTCCCTCACTGCCTGGTGTGGGGCTGGTGTGGGGCTGCTGGAGTCTGGGTCCCTCAATGCCCTGGTGTGGGGCTGCTGGAGTCTGGGTCCCTCACTGCCTGGTGTGGTGTTGGTGTGGGGCTGCTGGAGTCTGGGTCCCTCACTGCCTGGTGTGGGGCTGGTGTGGGGCTGCTGGAGTCTGGGTCCCTCACTGCCCTGGTGTGGGGCTGGTGTTGGTGTGGGGCTGCTGGAGTCTGGGTCCCTCACTGCCCTGGTATGGGGCTGCTGGAGTCTGGGTCCCTCACTGCCTGGTGTGGTGTTGGTGTGGGGCTGCTGGAGTCTGGGTCCCTCACTGCCTGGTGTAGGGCTGGTGTGGGGCTGCTGGAGTCTGGGTCCCTCACTGCCTGGTGTGGGGCTGGTGTTGGTGTGGGGCTGCTGGAGTCTGGGTCCCTCACTGCCTGGTGTGGTGTTGGTGTGGGGCTGCTGGAGTCTGGGTCCCTCACTGCCTGGTGTGGTGTTGGTGTGGGGCTGCTGGAGTCTGGGTCCCTCACTGCCCTGGTGTGGTGTTGGTGTGGGGCTGCTGGAGTCTGGGTCCCTCACTGCCTGGTGTGGGGCTGGTGTTGGTGTGGGGCTGCTGGAGTCTGGGTCCCTCACTGCCTGGTGTGGTGTTGGTGTGGGGCTGCTGGAGTCTGGGTCCCTCACTGCCTGGTGTGGGGCTGGTGTTGGTGTGGGGCTGCTGGAGTCTGGGTCCCTCACTGTCTGGTGTGGGGCTGGTGTTGGTGTGGGGCTGCTGGAGTCTGGGTCCCTCACTGCCCTGGTGTGGGGCTGGTGTTGGTGTGGGGCTGCTGGAGTCTGGGTCCCTCACTGCCTGGTGTGGGACTGGTGTTGGTGTGGGACTGCTGGAGTCTGGGTCCCTCACTGCCCTGGTGTGGGGCTGGTGTTGGTGTCAGGCTGCTCGAGTCTGGGTCCCTCACTGCCTGGTGTGGGGCGGGTGTTGGTGTGGGGCTGCTGGAGTCTGGGTCCCTCACTGCCCTGGTGTGGGGCTGGTGTTGGTGTGGGGCTAGTGGAGTCTGGGTCCCTCACTGCCCTGGTGTGGGGCTGGTGTTGGTGTGGGGCTGCTGGAGTCTGGGTCCCTCACTGCCCTGGTGTCCGACTGGTGTTGGTATCAGGCTGCTGGAGTCTGGGTCCCTCACTGCCCTGGTGTGGGGCTGGTGTGGGGCTGCTGGAGTCTGGGTCCCTCACTGCCTGGTGTGGTGTTGGTGTGGGGCTGCTGGAGTCTGGGTCCCTCACTGCCTGGTGTGAGGCTGGTGTTGGTGTGGGGGTGCTGGAGTCTGGGTCCCTCACTGCCCTGGTGTGGGGCTGGTGTGGGGCTGCTGGAGTCTGGGTCCCTCACTGCCTGGTGTGGTGTTGGTGTGGGGCTGCTGGAGTCTGGGTCCCTCACTGCCTGGTGTGAGGCTGGTGTTGGTGTGGGGCTGCTGGAGTCTGGGTCCCTCACTGCCTGGTGTGAGGCTGGTGTTGGTGTGGGGCTGCTGGAGTCCGGGTCCCTCACTGCCTGGTGTGGTGTTGGTGTAGGGCTGCTGGAGTCTGGGTCCCTCACTGCCTGGTGTGAGGCTGGTGTTGGTGTGGGGCTGCTGGAGTCTGGGTCCCTCACTGCCTGGTGTGAGGCTGGTGTTGGTGTGGGGCTGCTGGAGTCCGGGTCCCTCACTGCCCTGGTGTGGTGTGGTGTTGGTGTGGGGCTGCTGGAGTCTGGATCCCTCACTGCCCTGGTGTGAGGGTGGTGTTGGTGTCAGGCTGCTGAAGTCTGGGTCCCTCACTGCCTGGGGTGGGGCTGGTGCTGGTATCAGGCTGCTGGAGTCTGGGTCCCTCACTGCCCTGGTGTGGGGCTGGTGTTGGTGTGGGGCTGCTGGAGTCTGGGTCCCTCACTGCCTGGTGTGAGGCTGGTGTTGGTGTGGGGCTGCTGGAGTCTGGGTCCCTCACTGCCTGGTGTGAGGCTGGTGTTGGTGTGGGGCTGCTGGAGTCCGGGTCCCTCACTGCCCTGGTGTGGTGTGGTGTTGGTGTGGGGCTGCTGGAGTCTGGGTCCCTCACTGCCCTGGTGTGGGGCTGGTGTGGGGCTGCTGGAGTCTGGGTCCCTCACTGCCTGGTGTGGGGCTGTTGTTGGTGTGGGGCTGCTGGAGTCTGGGTCCCTCACTGCCCTGGTGTGGGGCTGGTGTTGGTGTGGGGCTGCTGGAGTCTGGGTCCCTCACTGCCTGGTGTGGTGTGGGGTTGGTGTGGGGCTGCTGGAGTCTGGGTCCCTCACTGCCTGGTGTGAGGCTGGTGTTGGTGTGGGGCTGCTGGAGTCTGGGTCCCTCACTGCCTGGTGTGGGGCTGGTGTGGGGCTGCTGGAGTCTGGGTCCCTCACTGCCCTGGTGTGGGGCTGCTGGAGTCTGGGTCCCTCACTGCCTGGTGTGGGGTTGGTGTGGGGCTGCTGGAGTCTGGGTCCCTCACTGCCTGGTGTGGGGCTGGTGTGGGGCTGCTGGAGTCTGGGTCCCTCACTGCCTGGTGTGGTGTTGGTGTTGGTGTGGGGCTGCTGGGGTCTGGGTCCCTCACTGCCTGGTGTGGGGCTGGTGTTGGTGTGGGGCTGCTGGAGTCTGGGTCCCTCACTGCCTGGTGTGGGGCTGGTGTTGGTGTGGGGCTGCTGGAGTCTGGGTCCCTCACTGCCTGGTGTGGGGCTGGTGTGGGGCTGCTGGAGTCTGGGTCCCTCACTGCCCTGGTGTGGGGCTGGTGTTGGTGTGGGGCTGCTGGAGTCTGGGTCCCTCACTTCCCTGGTGTGGTGTTGGTGTGGGGCTGCTGGAGTCTGGGTCCCTCACTGCCTGGTGTGGTGTTGGTGTGGGGCTGCTGGAGTGTGGGTCCCTCACTGCCCTGGTGTGGGGCTGGTGTTGGTGTGGGGCTGCTGGAGTCTGGGTCCCTCACTGCCTGGTGTGGGGCTGGTGTTGGTGTGGGGCTGCTGGAGTCTGGGTCCCTCACTGCCTGGTGTGGGGCTGGTGTTGGTGTGGGGCTGCTGGAGTCTGGGTCCCTCACTGCCTGGTGTGGGGTTGGTGTGGGGCTGCTGGAGTCTGGGTCCCTCACTGCCTGGTGTGGGGCTGGTGTTGGTGTGGGGCTGCTGGAGTCTGGGTCCCTCACTGCCTGGTGTGGGGCTGGTGTTGGTGTGGGGCTGCTGGAGTCTGGGTCCCTCACTGCCCTGGTGTGGTGTTGGTGTGGGGCTGCTGGAGTCTGGGTCCCTCACTGCCCTGGTGTGGGGCTGGTGTTGGTGTGGGGCTGCTGGAGTCTGGGTCCCTAACTGCCTGGTGTGGTGTTGGTGTGGGGCTGCTGGAGTCTGGGTCCCTCACTGCCTGCTGTGGGGCTGGTGTTGGTATCAGGCTGCTGGAGTCTGGGTCCCTCACTGCCCTGGTGTGGGGCTGCTGGAGTCTGGGTCCCTCACTGCCTGGTGTGGGGTTGGTGTGGGGCTGCTGGAGTCTGGGTCCCTCACTGCCTGGTGTGGGGCTGGTGTTTGTGTGGGGCTGCTGGAGTCTGGGTCCCTCACTGCCTGGTGTGGTGTTGGTGTTGGTGTGGGGCTGCTGGAGTCTGGGTCCCTCACTGCCCTGGTGTGGTGTTGGTGTTTGTGTGGGGCTGCTGGAGTCCGGGTCCCTCTCTGCCCTGGTGCTGATGTTGGTGTTTGTGTGGGGCTGCTGGAGTCTGGGTCCCTCACTGCCCTGGTGTGGGGCTGGTGTGGGGCTGCTGGAGTCTGGGTCCCTCACTGCCCTGGTGTGGGGCTGGTGTTGGTGTGGGGCTGCTGGAGTCTGGGTCCCTCACTGCCTGGTGTGGGGTTGGTGTGGGGCTGCTGGAGTCTGGGTCCCTCACTGCCTGGTGTGGGGCTGGTGTTGGTGTGGGGCTGCTGGAGTCTGGGTCCCTCACTGCCTGGTGTGGGGCTGGTGTTGGTGTGGGGCTGCTGGAGTCTGGGTCCCTCACTGCCCTGGTGTGGTGTTGGTGTGGGGCTGCTGGAGTCTGGGTCCCTCACTGCCCTGGTGTGGGGCTGGTGTTGGTGTGGGGCTGCTGGAGTCTGGGTCCCTCACTGCCTGGTGTGGTGTTGGTGTGGGGCTGCTGGAGTCTGGGTCCCTCACTGCCTGCTGTGGGGCTGGTGTTGGTATCAGGCTGCTGGAGTCTGGGTCCCTCACTGCCCTGGTGTGGGGCTGCTGGAGTCTGGGTCCCTCACTGCCTGGTGTGGGGTTGGTGTGGGGCTGCTGGAGTCTGGGTCCCTCACTGCCTGGTGTGGGGCTGGTGTTGGTGTGGGGCTGCTGGAGTCTGGGTCCCTCACTGCCTGGTGTGGTGTTGGTGTTGGTGTGGGGCTGCTGGAGTCTGGGTCCCTCACTGCCCTGGTGTGGTGTTGGTGTTTGTGTGGGGCTGCTGGAGTCCGGGTCCCTCTCTGCCCTGGTGCTGATGTTGGTGTTTGTGTGGGGCTGCTGGAGTCTGGGTCCCTCACTGCCCTGGTGTGGGGCTGGTGTGGGGCTGCTGGAGTCTGGGTCCCTCACTGCCCTGGTGTGGGGCTGGTGTTGGTGTGGGGCTGCTGGAGTCTGGGTCCCTCACTGCCTGGTGTGATGTTGGTGTGGGGCTGCTGGAGTCTGGGTCCCTCACTGCCCTGGTGTGGGGCTGGTGTTGGTGTGGGGCTGCTGGAGTCTGGGTCCCTCACTGCCTGGTGTGGTGTTGGTGTGGGGCTGCTGGAGTCTGGGTCCCTCACTGCCTGGTGTGGTGTTGGTGTGGGGCTGCTGGAGTCTGGGTCCCTCACTGCCTGGTGTGGTGTTGGTGTGGGGCTGCTGGAGTCTGGGTCCCTCACTGCCTGGTGTGGTGTTGGTGTGGGGCTGCTGGAGTCTGGGTCCCTCACTGCCTGGTGTGGTGTTGGTGTTGGTGTGGGGCTGCTGGAGTCTGGGTCCCTCACTGCCTGGTGTGGTGTTGGTGTGGGGCTGCTGGAGTCTGGGTCCCTCACCACCTGGTGTGGTGTTGGTGTTGGTGTGGGGCTGCTGGAGTCTGGGTCCCTCACTGCCCTGGTGTGGGGCTGGTATTGGTGTGGGGCTGCTGGAGTCTGGGTCCCTCACTGCCTGGTGTGGGGTTTGTGTTGGTGTGGGGCTGCTGGAGTCTGGGTCCCTCACTGCCTGGTGTGGGGCTGGTGTGGGGCTGGAGTCTGGGTCCCTCACTGCCTGGTGTGGGGCTGGTGTGGGGCTGGAGTCTGGGTCCCTCACTGCCTGGTGTGTTGTTGGTGTGGGGCTGCTGGAGTCTGGGTCCCTCACTGCCCTGGTGTGGGGTTGGTGTTGGTGTGGGGCTGCTGGAGTCTGGGTCCCTCACTGCCCTAGTGTGGGGCTGGTGTTGGTGTGGGGCTGCTGGAGTCTGGGTCCCTCACTGCCTGGTGTGGTGTTGGTGTGGGGCTGCTGGAGTCTGGGTCCCTCACTGCCCTAGTGTGGGGCTGGTGTTGGTGTGGGGCTGCTGGAGTCTGGGTCCCTCACTGCCTGGTGTGGGGCTGGTGTTGGTGTGGGGCTGCTGAAGTCTGGGTCCCTCACTGCCTGGTGTGGGGTTTGTGTTGGTGTGGGGCTGCTGGAGTCTGGGTCCCTCACTGCCTGGTGTGGTGTTGGTGTGGGGCTGCTGGAGTCTGGGTCCCTCACTGCCTGGTGTGGGGCTGGTGTTGGTGTGGGGCTGCTGAAGTCTGGGTCCCTCACTGCCTGGTGTGGGGTTTGTGTTGGTGTGGGGCTGCTGGAGTCTGGGTCCCTCACTGCCTGGTGTGGGGCTGGTGTTGGTGTGGGGCTGCTGGAGTCTGGGTCCCTCACTGCCCTGGTGTGGTGTTGGTGTGGGGCTGCTGGAGTCTGGGTCCCTCACTGCCCTGGTGTGGGGCTGGTGTTGGTGTGGGGCTGCTGGAGTCTGGGTCCCTCACTGCCTGGTGTGGTGTTGGTGTGGGGCTGCTGGAGTCTGGGTCCCTCACTGCCTGCTGTGGGGCTGGTGTTGGTATCAGGCTGCTGGAGTCTGGGTCCCTCACTGCCCTGGTGTGGGGCTGCTGGAGTCTGGGTCCCTCACTGCCTGGTGTGGGGTTGGTGTGGGGCTGCTGGAGTCTGGGTCCCTCACTGCCTGGTGTGGGGCTGGTGTTGGTGTGGGGCTGCTGGAGTCTGGGTCCCTCACTGCCTGGTGTGGTGTTGGTGTTGGTGTGGGGCTGCTGGAGTCTGGGTCCCTCACTGCCCTGGTGTGGTGTTGGTGTTTGTGTGGGGCTGCTGGAGTCCGGGTCCCTCTCTGCCCTGGTGCTGATGTTGGTGTTTGTGTGGGGCTGCTGGAGTCTGGGTCCCTCACTGCCCTGGTGTGGGGCTGGTGTGGGGCTGCTGGAGTCTGGGTCCCTCACTGCCCTGGTGTGGGGCTGGTGTTGGTGTGGGGCTGCTGGAGTCTGGGTCCCTCACTGCCTGGTGTGATGTTGGTGTGGGGCTGCTGGAGTCTGGGTCCCTCACTGCCCTGGTGTGGGGCTGGTGTTGGTGTGGGGCTGCTGGAGTCTGGGTCCCTCACTGCCTGGTGTGGTGTTGGTGTGGGGCTGCTGGAGTCTGGGTCCCTCACTGCCTGGTGTGGTGTTGGTGTGGGGCTGCTGGAGTCTGGGTCCCTCACTGCCTGGTGTGGTGTTGGTGTGGGGCTGCTGGAGTCTGGGTCCCTCACTGCCTGGTGTGGTGTTGGTGTGGGGCTGCTGGAGTCTGGGTCCCTCACTGCCTGGTGTGGTGTTGGTGTTGGTGTGGGGCTGCTGGAGTCTGGGTCCCTCACTGCCTGGTGTGGTGTTGGTGTGGGGCTGCTGGAGTCTGGGTCCCTCACCACCTGGTGTGGTGTTGGTGTTGGTGTGGGGCTGCTGGAGTCTGGGTCCCTCACTGCCCTGGTGTGGGGCTGGTATTGGTGTGGGGCTGCTGGAGTCTGGGTCCCTCACTGCCTGGTGTGGGGTTTGTGTTGGTGTGGGGCTGCTGGAGTCTGGGTCCCTCACTGCCTGGTGTGGGGCTGGTGTGGGGCTGGAGTCTGGGTCCCTCACTGCCTGGTGTGGGGCTGGTGTGGGGCTGGAGTCTGGGTCCCTCACTGCCTGGTGTGTTGTTGGTGTGGGGCTGCTGGAGTCTGGGTCCCTCACTGCCCTGGTGTGGGGTTGGTGTTGGTGTGGGGCTGCTGGAGTCTGGGTCCCTCACTGCCCTAGTGTGGGGCTGGTGTTGGTGTGGGGCTGCTGGAGTCTGGGTCCCTCACTGCCTGGTGTGGTGTTGGTGTGGGGCTGCTGGAGTCTGGGTCCCTCACTGCCCTAGTGTGGGGCTGGTGTTGGTGTGGGGCTGCTGGAGTCTGGGTCCCTCACTGCCTGGTGTGGGGCTGGTGTTGGTGTGGGGCTGCTGAAGTCTGGGTCCCTCACTGCCTGGTGTGGGGTTTGTGTTGGTGTGGGGCTGCTGGAGTCTGGGTCCCTCACTGCCTGGTGTGGTGTTGGTGTGGGGCTGCTGGAGTCTGGGTCCCTCACTGCCTGGTGTGGGGCTGGTGTTGGTGTGGGGCTGCTGGAGTCTGGGTCCCTCACTGCCTGGTGTGGGGCTGCTGTGGGGCTGCTGGGGTCTGGGTCCCTCACTGCCTGGTGTGGGGCTGGTGTTGGTGTGGGGCTGCTGGAGTCTGGGTCCCTCACTGCCTGGTGTCAGGCTGGTGTTGGTATGGGGCTGCTGGAGTCTGGGTCCCTCACTGCCTGGTGTGGGGCTGCTGTGGGGCTGCTGGGGTCTGGGTCCCTCACTGCCTGGTGTGGGGCTGGTGTTGGTGTGGGGCTGCTGGAGTCTGGGTCCCTCACTGCCTGGTGTGGGGCTGGTGTTGGTGTGGGGCTGCTGGAGTCTGGGTCCCTCACTGCCTGGTGTGGGGCTGGTGTTGGTGTGGGGCTGCTGGAGTCTGGGTCCCTCACTGCCCTGGTGTGGGGCTGGTGTGGGGCTGCTGGAGTCTGGGTCCCTCACTGCCTGGTGTGGTGTTGGTGTGGGGCTGCTGGAGTCTGGGTCCCTCACTGCCCTGGTGTGGTGTTGGTGTTTGTGTGGGGCTGCTGGAGTCCGGGTCCCTCTCTGCCCTGGTGCTGATGTTGGTGTTTGTGTGGGGCTGCTGGAGTCTGGGTCCCTCACTGCCCTGGTGTGGGGCTGGTGTGGGGCTGCTGGAGTCTGGGTCCCTCACTGCCCTGGTGTGGGGCTGGTGTTGGTGTGGGGCTGCTGGAGTCTGGGTCCCTCACTGCCTGGTGTGATGTTGGTGTGGGGCTGCTGGAGTCTGGGTCCCTCACTGCCCTGGTGTGGGGCTGGTGTTGGTGTGGGGCTGCTGGAGTCTGGGTCCCTCACTGCCTGGTGTGGTGTTGGTGTGGGGCTGCTGGAGTCTGGGTCCCTCACTGCCTGGTGTGGTGTTGGTGTGGGGCTGCTGGAGTCTGGGTCCCTCACTGCCTGGTGTGGTGTTGGTGTGGGGCTGCTGGAGTCTGGGTCCCTCACTGCCTGGTGTGGTGTTGGTGTGGGGCTGCTGGAGTCTGGGTCCCTCACTGCCTGGTGTGGTGTTGGTGTTGGTGTGGGGCTGCTGGAGTCTGGGTCCCTCACTGCCTGGTGTGGTGTTGGTGTGGGGCTGCTGGAGTCTGGGTCCCTCACCACCTGGTGTGGTGTTGGTGTTGGTGTGGGGCTGCTGGAGTCTGGGTCCCTCACTGCCCTGGTGTGGGGCTGGTATTGGTGTGGGGCTGCTGGAGTCTGGGTCCCTCACTGCCTGGTGTGGGGTTTGTGTTGGTGTGGGGCTGCTGGAGTCTGGGTCCCTCACTGCCTGGTGTGGGGCTGGTGTGGGGCTGGAGTCTGGGTCCCTCACTGCCTGGTGTGGGGCTGGTGTGGGGCTGGAGTCTGGGTCCCTCACTGCCTGGTGTGTTGTTGGTGTGGGGCTGCTGGAGTCTGGGTCCCTCACTGCCCTGGTGTGGGGTTGGTGTTGGTGTGGGGCTGCTGGAGTCTGGGTCCCTCACTGCCCTAGTGTGGGGCTGGTGTTGGTGTGGGGCTGCTGGAGTCTGGGTCCCTCACTGCCTGGTGTGGTGTTGGTGTGGGGCTGCTGGAGTCTGGGTCCCTCACTGCCCTAGTGTGGGGCTGGTCTTGGTGTGGGGCTGCTGGAGTCTGGGTCCCTCACTGCCTGGTGTGGGGCTGGTGTTGGTGTGGGGCTGCTGAAGTCTGGGTCCCTCACTGCCTGGTGTGGGGTTTGTGTTGGTGTGGGGCTGCTGGAGTCTGGGTCCCTCACTGCCTGGTGTGGTGTTGGTGTGGGGCTGCTGGAGTCTGGGTCCCTCACTGCCTGGTGTGGGGCTGCTGTGGGGCTGCTGGGGTCTGGGTCCCTCACTGCCTGGTGTGGGGCTGGTGTTGGTGTGGGGCTGCTGGAGTCTGGGTCCCTCACTGCCTGGTGTGGGGCTGGTGTTGGTGTGGGGCTGCTGGAGTCTGGGTCCCTCACTGCCTGGTGTGGGGCTGGTGTTGGTGTGGGGCTGCTGGAGTCTGGGTCCCTCACTGCCCTGGTGTGGGGCTGGTGTGGGGCTGCTGGAGTCTGGGTCCCTCACTGCCTGGTGTGGTGTTGGTGTGGGGCTGCTGGAGTCTGGGTCCCTCACTGCCTGGTGTGGTGTTGGTGTGGGGCTGCTGGAGTCTGGGTCCCTCACTGCCCTGGTGTGGTGTTGGTGTGGGGCTGCTGGAGTCTGGGTCCCTCACTCCCCTGGTGCTGGTGTTGGTGTGGGGCTGCTGCAGTCTGGGTCCCTCACTGCCCTGGTGTCCGGCTGGTGTGGGGCTGCTGGAGTCTGGGTCCCTCACTGCCTGGTGTGGGGCTGGTGTTGGTGTGGGGCTGCTGGAGTCTGGGTCCCTCACTGCCTGGTGTGGGGCTGGTGTGGGGCTGCTGGAGTCTGGGTCCCTCACTGCCTGGTGTGGTGTTGGTGTGGGGCTGCTGGAGTCTGGGTCCCTCACTGCCTGGTGTGGTGTTGGTGTGGGGCTGCTGGAGTCTGGGTCCCTCACTGCCTGGTGTGGGGTTGGTGTTGGTGTGGGGCTGCTGGAGTCTGGGTCCCTCACTGCCTGGTGTGGTGTTGGTGTGGGGCTGCTGGAGTCTGGGTCCCTCACTGCCTGGTGTGGGGCTGGTGGTGGTATCAGGCTGCTGGAGTCTGGGTCCCTCACTGCCTGGTGTGGGGCTGGTGGTGGTATCAGGCTGCTGGAGCAGCTCTAAGCGGCTCTGAGCTGGTGTAGCAGCACGTCTACAGGTGTATCCCACCTCCTGGGGGCCGTTACAGAAAGATAACGTTAGTTTAACAATGCAAATTCCGTAAATTCCTGCATTCTACCAGCGGGTTGTACGAGAACCGAGATTAGCTTTTTTTCAATACCAAACATACCTATATATGGTGCAGGTTATACAAGGGTTTTTAATCACTATAGAACAGTTGTAAAATTAAATTTTTCAGACCCAAAAAAATCTGTTTCTCCTGAGTTTGGGGTGTGGGTTATACGCGAGATGCGGTTAGTACACAGGAATTCACGGTAGTTCCTTTATTCAAATAGATCTTACAGAAAAAATTCAAGCTGCTGATCTTACATTAATTAACGTACATTTTCATGTAAAAATTGGCACCACCTCCTGACATGGTGCTGATATTTAGCATAAAAAGCTTAAATTTGAAGACATTATCGTAAATTTTAAGACATATATGTAAACTATCATTTATACTTTAGTATTAATGTAAGTTATTAAACAATGTTAAGCATTAACATAAATTCGCTCTATTTACTTTATTTCTTACATTGTTTTCTGTAACAGGCCCGAGGCGTCTCATTCATAACACCTGCTGTATCCATATTCTAAAATATCATGAGTGGTTCAGATTCTGACATTCATAACCAGGTAGGGGACAGGAAGGGCTTGTTGGTACGTACCACTATTGTCGTACAGTCCTGTGTATTACACCATACCAGTATTCTGGTACAGTGCATGGTTTTGGTGCGTACCATTTAATTGGTACATATGGTGTGATCTTTAGACCATGACAATTAGTCCATGGCAAGGTGTGCAGCCCCCTCAGTGCCTTATCAGTAATCACAGAACAATGGGTCTTATCTACACCAACACTGGGGGCATGGATTGGTGGAGAATATCCAACATTTTCTCATGATTTCCCCTTTTTATGACCTTACCATTCAAGTAGGAGATAAAACCAAAACGTAGAGAGATAGATCAGTTTCTAGGCTACTTCACTGTATATTAATTTTTATCAGCAAATATAACAGAAAATTCGGAAATGCATTTTGCTGGGTCCCAATCAGACAATTTTATGAATATGTCTTGTTCAATGCATGGTATCTTAATAAATATAAAGGATTGTACTTTTTAAATCGGCTAGTGTGTAGATTGAGAAATTCTCTTTCCAATGGTACCAAGCATGATATAAAGTACATTAGCACTTTTAATTAATTATTATGTAAATGCTTAGATACACTGATGCTAGTGGGCATGCCATCATACTAGTACGTCCTAGATGGTGAGTACAAGTGCAGCTCATTTAGGGCGTACCAGAATAGTGGGTTTGTCCTCAACCTGATAACAGAGACTTTCTTTCGAAAGAAATTGCATTAAAATAAATAGAAATATGTTTTTATGTACCATCTATTGAAGATGACAAGTGTGCTTGTTAATTTCAAAATATGATACTGATACCTTGGTTTGGTACGGGGCCAAAAGACATTTATCTAACCCCTCTACCTTTTAGTTGTTGTCTACATCGTTAATTTTGTTGTCTACATCAATACTTTTATTGTCTACATCGTCGTCTGCTTTGTTTACATCGGTGCCATTGCCCTGGAACATGATCCAAAATGCTGCCTTCTGATTGGTCTAGACCCACAAACAGAAGACGAGGTGCTAAGGGCATTTCTTTTTGTTACCTTCTAAGGTCCAAATAACAGTTGTTGAATCAGTTATCAAGAAAGTTGAGAGCATTAGGCCACTCCAAAAAAAAAAAGTGGTTTCTCATCGCAAAGGTCTGAGAAATCTGACGAGGGATTTTTTTTTTACTTGCAGGCCAAAATGTCTAGGATAATTTACATTTTTGTGGCCAAAATTTACGTTTTATTGGTTAAGAATCAATTTATCTTTAAAAGTAGAGAAAACGTAATATAAGTTAATTCTATACCACTGCATTGCTGGCATCATTAGCTTTAATTTGGTACCAAATATGACCAATTTTGTCCATTTTTATCAGTTTTTCCATCAAAGTTGGCATAAAAAACTTCTTCACAACCTGATTTTCATGATGCTGTACTGACCAGCGTGGTGATGAGAAACTATTTTATTATTTTGAGTGGCTTAATGTGGTGTCTGTTCAAGCACTAATTGAAAACATTAAAAAGTATATATATATTAAGACCCTATTAGGGAGTGCTCATTTTTTAACAACAGGGGGGGGTGGTGAGATTTCGCGCGGAGTGCGCAAAATTTTTTCACCCCCCCATAAAGGGGTCGAAATTTTTTACCCCCCTCCCCCGGCAGGCCGAAAATCGCGCACGTTCGCGCCCCTTTGTAGCATAGTAACGCGCGGGCTTTTTCCCTCAAAACAGGTTGAATTTTTTTGACCCCCCCCCCCAAGAGGGGTCTAAATTTTTTACTCCCCCCCCCGGTCAAGGGGTCCAATTTCCCCCCCCCCCCCCCAAATCCACCCCCCCCCCCCTGTTGTTAAAAAATGAGCACTCCCTTATATCAGAGCGTTCCTGAGGTGTATATATAGTGTACTTTTTGGTGACCGGTGTTCAGCTATTTGGTGTTGCCACACTAATATATATACCAGGTGTAGAAGGTGATTTCTCACCTGTTGAGGTCCAAATAATCATTATACAACTGCTTATTTTTGGCCCATGTGAGCCGGCCCACAGTTCTTTGGCAGAGGATAATTATACTTCTCTGGGTCTTACTCCTGTAAATGGGCTAGGACAGGTGACAGTTTTCATCAGTGGTATACAGTAGATGGCGCTAGGGTCGACCAGATTACTCCTCCTGCAGGGGCAGGTCTGGGTACCCACCCCAGGGGTCTTTCTCAGGGAATGAGGGATAATCAATATCCCTCCAACCACTCCTTACTTACACCAGTGATAAGCCTGTGATATAATATTAACACCACCCCCTGTGGTGAGGTATGCTAGGTTTAATTATCTTACCCCCCCTCCCCCCCCCAGCTAGTAATAAATTACTTAGGCCTTAGGGACCTGTATCTCCTTATGCATGTAAATCAGCAAAAGATATCGGGTACAAACGGGTAGGCGGAGGCCTGCAAGCTATGGAAAGCAGTACAGTATATAAGCCGGCATCCGGAGGGCCCAGCCGTTAGTGTATGTTCCAAACTACACTGCTCACCTGAAAGGCTAGATCAAGAGCCAACTTACCTGCCATTGGGTTCGGACTCGCGTCAAGTCCGAAGTGATTAGTTGACTTTGTGTGGTTTGGCCAAATAAAGATACCTTGTTTTGCAACCTGTACACTGGAATGAAACTGTGTCGACCTTGTTCTTTCATCCCGTATATCAATCTAACGATGAGTGTCAAGATAGAAAACAAGTTCCTTACACACATAATTATGGACCCCAGGGACCAATGCTGTCTGGGTAGTCATTAACATATTTGATATGAGATATCACCCACTTTGCCTCTTTACTTTATCTTCCATTGAATCTCAGCGATGACGTCAAGGCCACCAGCAGGGTATATGTGCATGTTGGTACAAATGGCATTCACGCTGTATATATTGCCATACAAATGCTTTGTAGCCGATGAGTGCAGAGTCACATCTACCTGTGCTGAACTCTTTAAGGGCTGCATAGTGCCTTAAAACCCAGATATGCCTAGCATCCTTTCTCCGGTAAATATTTAATTGATTTAAGTTTGTGGAGAAAAATCGAATTAACTTTGAAAAAAGTATATATTTTTAGATAGCCTCTTTTGGTTTATCTTTTCCTGGCAAGCACTCAGGCCTAATTCAATCGGCTCATTCGCTGGTCCCAGCTAATGCCGTTTTATATATAGGAGAAACAAGCAAGATCCCTTTCTGGGTAATTTGGGTGTGCTGAATCCGGAAATCACACTTGCCAAACTCAAAAATGTGAAAACTACGAAAACAAAATGGCTGCCATTGATTTTCGAGAAAACCTATGAAACATATGTTATTTATCATTCTTAGTCATGAAATACATCAAAATGAAGGGATTTTAGAGACTGTCTGAGATACCTGCCAAGCTGGAATGTGATTTACCTAGAGTCTCAAAGTCAAAAATTAGGACAATCTGTGACATTTGGTCATATGTAAGGTTCACTCACTGCCCTACGCCAAAGTTTATTATCAATGTACATTTTTTTACTAAATCTTTAAAACATACATGTTATTAGAATTGTACAGCCTATTTTAGAATATTTGTTTTAGTGTCTTGGCAACATAATTCCTTGAACATTATTCATAAAAGTAATATAATTATTATCAATGATGTACAATTTATTTTTATGTCATGGTAGAGGTTATATTTAATACTCAGGGCACCCTGTTGTGTTCTATATCTGTTATAGTTACCCTGCTGTATGAGGTGCAATTTGCTTTGAACTCTTTAACTTCAGGACTTCAGCAGGGTCATTAATCTAACACTCTCTTGGATGTATATTTTAATATAGATGTATTAATTTGTACATATCATACATCCTCATCTTGACCGATTCTACTATGTCTGACATGCATAGATAAATACAAAAAGTTATGTTATGATTAACTTTTAATTCATGACACTTGGAATATGACTTCACTAAATAGTCAGTCAATTTTATAAAACATTATTATGACTTCAAAAATGATTTCAAAGAGGGGGGAAATAAATTTACAAATAAAAAAAACAACTGTGACGAGAGGAATATTGTATATAGAAATGATAACAAACTAATCATCTGCATTCTAAGAGTTTATTGTAAAGAACATAAGAACTAACTTTTAAGTATTAAAGGAGAAACTTGCTCCAATAAAGAAAAGTATGAAGTTTACAAAAGAGAAAGTTAACATTGAATGTATTTCATGTGGGTTGTCCAGTGTTGTCTAGAAGCTGATCATGTCATTCATTGATCACTAAGAACTGCTGCTACGGTAGGAAGTGGTCATAATCATGCATTAGTAGCGTGAAAGAATGTCTTACACTGCTTGATAATTTGTTTGGCTGCTTTGTTCATAATAGGGCTTAATTTAATAAGCCTGCACTTTAAAAGTTTGGAAGGAGGGCATAAAAAGGTCTAACCCTCTCAAGGTGGCCCCACACAACTGTTGTTAAAATGACCTCTTCCTGAATACTCAGCATTAGGATAACTTGGTGCATCAACGGGGCATGAGGATGAATCTAGAACCAGCTTAGAATCGTCTTGGCAAATCAGCAGTGCATGTGGACAATGCTAAGACCAGTTTAGAGTCGTCTGCACTGCGAGTATTCATCATCATCCAACAACATCATCCTGGACACTCCCACCAGGGTCAGCTGGAAGTCGGAGAGAAACCCAGGCATGTCCGTGAAGGAGTCCCTGTTCAGGAAAAGGTACTGATTAGCGAATGGTTGCTAGTAGAGCATAAGTATTTATTCTCACATAAGACTATACTATTATTGGAATGTTGGATGAGGTAACATTTATAACACCCTGCTACTTTAAAAAAGGGTTATATTACACAGCAATCATGATATAACATTAATAAGAATTTCTCAAATCAATATTCTATCCTCATTACAAAACATTGTTTAACCTCATCAACCCTTTAAGAGCCACCTTTCCTTTCTTTGATGTTTAACAATACTTGCAGGCATACTAACCATAAGCAGTGTGCTGCTACCTGGTCAAACACTCTATACATATATACCGTATTTCATCTAATAAGCGCACAGCCCCATGTTTAGGCCGATTTTGGACTGTAAATTTCCCAAAATATGTCAAATTTTGAACCAAAATATACTTCTAACAGCTAAAAATATGTCCAGAATTATCTGTTAAATGCACTATATGCTATTTTATTGAATAAGGTACTACAACAGCAAAATGATTGAGAGGAAATGGATGGGGGATGTGCGCTTAAAAGAATGAAATTTTGCTTTTGTTTTTCTAGCTTAAAATATTTTTTTAAGCAAACTGTGTGTTTACTACGTCGAATACACTAAGCATTGAGGGACCATGGGGCATTGAGTGGACACACTGTGCCTACTGTAGCTACACAGTACTCTAATGAGCAGAAATGAAATAGGAAGAATTGAATAATTGCACTGCCACAGATTCATGCTAATACTTAAGTGGATTCAAAGCTTACCTTTGCAGTGTAGTAGTTGCACGGCGGATATATCGAGTAACATCCAACGAGGTTGGTATTCGGACTGCCTGTTCATAGGCTAGGATGGTGAAGAAATGGTTCTGTCCATTTGGATGTATTTCCGGCACTGTATAAGGTACAGCAACAAACCCAGAACTGACACGACCAAACTGTGTGGTCATGTTGTCTCCTTCCACGTTAACAATCATGCCGTGCAAGTTTGAGGTTGTAATGCTCATCAGCATGAGGGTGTGCAGCTTCCCTGCAAGAGGACAACAAAGACTGAGTCTGTGACATACTTTGGTGCTAGAGAGGATTAGGTCATCTCTTTCTGAGGCCTTAAACGACTGCATTGTGTTTAATGGCATATGCTCTTTGTCATCCTGATATATTACTGCGGCGCTGGTGTGTCTACTCAATCCAGCTGTATTCATCATGCTGACCGTATTGGATTGATATACCACTAAAGGGCCATGGGTTATTTGAGAGCATCTTATCAATGCATCATGATGATCATGGTCATATTGCATTAAACTAGGTCAATCCTATTGAAAACTAGACAGTTTATAGGTTTTTATACTTTGATATGATAATTGTGGGTAAATTTATGCATTCATGTATTGTCTATCAAATTATGTGTGAACCCATAAATCATTTAGGGTTGCTGGCAAGGTTCATCTAATACCCATTTCAGGTCAGTGGCAGGGTTCATCTGGGGCCCTATTTGCGGTTGCTGGCCAGGCACATTGGGGTTGTTGGCTGGGTACTCACCATCAAAGTCACTGGGTCGAGGATTCATTTTGTTCATTGTCATTGTGAAAGTGGTCCGCGCTCCTGGTCTGATGTCAGACGTAGTTGTAACAACAGCCGTTGGGTGAATTGGATCGACATAATAGTCTCTTGGCCTATGAAATGATGGTGGGTAAATCTATTGAATTACCATTCTATAAGTAGTTTTGTATAAACTTATACCTCAGACCATGCAATCTTTAATTTGACTCAATACATATTCAATTGTCAGTATAACATATACAAGAAGACATACTCACGGTGGAGTTATTGTGTACATCCCACAGTTATAGGGAAAAGCACCACTAGTGTGGCGAACACGCAGAAAAACACTCAGATCCACTTCATTTGGTAGATATGGTATATTAGGAAGGAACCGCTCGAGCTCTGCAAGTATTGAGTAAAGAGCTCAAGGTTTATAAAATTATATAATATACACCCTCAAACAGGACAATACAATGCAAACAATATCGGACGATCACATCCCAGGTCTAGGCAGACACCTGTAATATGTTGTTAGTGTAAGATAGATGAAATACTTCATGGATAATGATACAGTAGCTTATAAAATATCAGGTTATAGCTTCATGACTTACGATCTTGCACCAAACTTGCACAGTTCTCTCCATGTCCAAACCTTGATACACTGTACGCATCGTACAAGGCATTCACCCAAGAGAAGGCAATAGGACCTAGAATTGTCAAGATAAAGAAGTAAATGATGTAAAAGGACATACATGTGTCACACATGAAGTTTGTGTTTAGATTTTTTTTAGGAAGAAATTGATGACATGTCTTGGGGCATTCTTCATACATTGCAAAAAGGGAAAGAGACAGTGACAGAGCTTAACTAGGTAAAAGGATTTAGATGTGGCAAAGATTAAGAAGTGATTAAGACCTTTGTGTTAAACATTTAGAGGTAAATAATACAACACGCCCTAAATGTGTCAAACATCAAGGGGTAAATAAGGCAACACACATTCATGGATCATGATGACAAATGACATTGTACATTAAACTTACTAAGCAGCCTTTTAAGAGTTAACAAACAAATTGAACCAACCAATAAAATGTACACGGCAAAGCATATTCATGGTAGATCGATATATTACCCTGTAGTTGGTGCCTTTCAGCAAAGTCAGTGACGTTCAAGACTGAGGGGATATGTTCTACAAACAGCCGTCTGGTCTGTCGGAACAGCATGAAAGCGGCTGGACGGGGAGAGTTGTGGAAGTTTACATGGCCATTATAAGCAAACAGGTGCTGAAACAGACATGGAGACTTACCATAGATATCTAATAGCAGTTGTGTTACCGTCTGGAAGACTATGACATGTAATTACTGCGATCGAGTTGATGATCTATATATGATCAGATAATAATGATTGATGTGACTAAATAATGAGAGCACAAAGAATTACTGTTTACCTTGCTGCTTATTACAATTGATTACCAGAACTAGGTATGCACCTTTTTTCTGGCCAAGTTATAGCATCCATAGCTATCCACAAGCATATACTAATATCACAAGACAAACTTAACAATTTCTAAGTATATGAGTAGCAGCCAGACATGCAGGACCTTCCCAGGTCCCAGACATACTCTGGTGAGAGAGGGAAAGTGTCTCCTTAAAAAGGGGATGTTCCTACCATGACACTGTTTTAGTGGTGACATGTATATCAGAATTGGCCATTAGATATTATGCAATAGTTCTTTAAAACATAGGCAATGTGTAGCGTCCTAACTATAGCAAGTTTGTAGCTAGTGAAAGCTACCAAACAATAGTAAACATACATTTTATACAAATGCACATAAACAATACTGATAGCAGTATTATGACCGGCTACACTAGCACAGTAATTACTACAAACTATGTCAACATTGACTATGATCACCCTCCCTTTTACATACCATATGTCCTGGTTCAGAAATTACCACTCCCTCAACCTTGTATTTATTACACGGAAGTTTGCTTAAGGCAGGTAAATCTTTATGAGACTTTTCACCATATGCCCACAATGTATTATATTATGTAAGAACTTAAAGAAAGATATTTGATGATTACAGGTAACAAACAGTCATTCAAGTGAATATTGACCACAAAGATTGATTTGGGATTGCAACCTACCAGTCCATTGGTCACATCGTTACCACGTATGTTGACAACAACATGTTCTGTGCGTTGATTTACAGCACGGGAGATCAGAGTGAAGATTTCCCCATCGTTGTAGTCCCACCTGTAGGTGGGCTGTTCACGCAGGTCCCAGGAGGGGTAGGCATGGTCAGACAGAGGGTCAATGAAAAAACGCTTCTCATTGGGATAGTTGTAAGTATGGTCACACCCAGTATAACTGCCTGAAAATGGAAAATATTCTTTGAAACTGTACAGGACACTAGATTTCATGCTAAATCTTAAATCCATCTACAAAATTGAACGGCAACATTTTTGTAGTAATTTACAGATGTTAAACTTCACTGGTTGGTTTATGGGACAGGGGAAGTGGAGAGTATGATGAGGAATCCTTGTCTTAAAGATTAACCTTCAAAGATGATACCCAATAATTCATTTGTCACAGTTCCAGCAAGCATTTGTGCATCATGCCAAGTGTGAGTGCATCAGTCCCAAAACTCAACACAATGCATGAATGCAGCAAGTTTAAGTTTAAGTGCATTCTACATAATGATGATGTACATCAACCTACCTGCAGGAGAGACGTATTCAATGCCCAGAAAACGGTCTATGTTGGACAAGTCAGGAGACTGTACTCCAAGTGCCAGTTGTGCCCGGGACCGAGGCTCAGTTACTGTGTTATACTGAAAACAGTTGATACATGTTAAAGCACTATGTGTATATTGAAGGGTTAGT
The DNA here is from genome assembly GCA_947462335.1 of Harmothoe impar. Lineage (NCBI taxonomy): Eukaryota > Metazoa > Annelida > Polychaeta > Phyllodocida > Polynoidae > Harmothoe > Harmothoe impar. The sequence continues at coordinate 62,666,891 of OX381717.1, read as the reverse complement.
ACATAAGGAGTCTGTTCACAGCAGCAGCAGCAGCAAGAGTAGACAGCGCGCTAACTGTCACCTCACACGCAGCATCATGGCCACGCTCATCCTACTCGCCCTGGCCATGTCATCATCAATTCATTATAATATTATTTCTCAAAATCCGGTAAACAACTGGTTAGTTTCGACGTCATGATATCATGTTAATGCTATTGTCAACCTGCTGAAGGCTCCTCACAAGTTTCTTAACATTGTCCACATACTCAGTGTGCCCACATGCATCTTTACAACCAGAGGTTTTAGTGTACTCCATTAGTCATGTGACTATAAAGTGTATGGTTTTGTATAATCTAATCAACAGCAAGGACTTATCATTTAATGAGCATGAAATGTAGCATGTCCTTGGTATAGGGGCAATTAGCTCCCGCTCTCTGCAGATCATGTCATAGGTACCTTTTATGCATAGATTCTATTGAAGATAGAATCCTCTCCATAAGCGGGATGGTATTGTTCAATTTTTTAGGAAAGAGGCTCCGCATTAACAATCATGCAATGGTGGCATGACACAACACAGTTCTACCATCCAAAGTACTCCTACTGCACTGTAATTACATCTCATACACACAAAGCTTCACTCTCATAATCCTAGTATTTTATATTGGCTAGAAATGTTTTATTCAGACTTTCCCAAAAATTCTGGTCCTGCTGTATTACACAAAGGAATTGTAATTGTTTTAAAAAAAAATTTAATGCCTGAAAAATCTGAACGTTATGCAGTATGTTTTTCATTCTGTATGCAAAGTCACCATCTGATGGAGAAAGATCAGATAGTCAAGTGTTAATGTACATTTGGGGATTCAATTAATGAATCTGTGAATACACTCAGAGTCAGAATCATGATTTATCAAAAGGTTCGTCAAAGGCAAACTACATATTTGTATTTTGGAGCTACTTATTCTGTTATTTGTCGAGATAACTCATGAATACTTAGTAATTATTAAAGACTTAGAAAAAAATGAAGATGTTTCTTGCATTAGCAGAAAAATGAGGTACAATTTGAGGTGTAGGAGCTGAGGACGTGATTGGGGGTAGTGGGATTGACAGCCACCCTGTCTATATCTAAGGCCACCTTTTTTTCTTTTTTACTTGGATTACAGGCTTTTGCACCAAATATTTTGGGGCGGGGCACAAAAGAAAAAAAGCTTTTTTAAGGGGGACGTTAGGTGCCAGAACTTCCAAGTGGTCAGGGGCAAAAAAATATAAATAAATAAATAGAATAAAATCGCTTTTTTTTGGACAACCAAATGAAGATATATTCAGAAATGTCCCCAGATTGAAAGGCCATGTTGAGTTTTTGTTGGTCAGCATATACTTTTCTTTTTTATGGTCAAATTCTCAAAAAAATCCTGGGGCAGGGGTAAATTGCCCAGGTCCTATGATAGATAGAAAGAAAATTCAAAAAGTTTTAGATTATCTGATTATGTTTCTTATATTCTAAATAATAGAAGAAAAGAAATTGACTTTTTAATAACTCTCAATTTTTTCCGTAGTCCCTACCCATGAATCACTTCCCCCACTCACTGCCTCCCTCCTTCCCTCCACCCCTCTAGTCTATGTGAAGTGTGTGTGTTTGTCAGGGGAAGTGCGAATTTACAAAGTATGCTATTAAGATCTGGGACGTAGCAAATAATATATAAAAGAAGAAAAATCGCATCTCTCATCATTTCCATGTACATGTCCATGTCTCACCAATTCCTTATACAGGTCACCTCTCTCGTCGTCACATCTCTCTCTACGTCGCCTCTTTCGCTGTTGCCTCTCTCTCGCTGTCACCTCTCTTGCCTTCTCCAGTAATGTGTACCTGTATTGCTTCACATAGTGAATCCGCAGCTGGTGGTGAGTACACTGGTATAAGTCGGCTCCCATGACAACCATAGTTCCACATTTTAGGACCAAAAGCACAAATTTCACTGGCAGAAATGGTGACCACCAACATGCAATGTTGTCATTGACCACTTTGACCATGCTTCGTTAGGGTGGCAACCTCAACTGTGGTCAAAACCACATTTTTCTTGTTTAAATCCCACTTATATCCCTACACATCCCTATTGTCCTGATACACTCACCCATTGTCCTGATACACTCAACCATTGTCCTGCTACACACACCCATTGTCCTGATACACTCACCCATTGTCCTGCTACACTCACCCATTGTCCTGCTACACTCACCCATAGTCCGGCTACACTCACCCATTGTCCTGATACACACACCCATTGTCCTGCTACACTCACCCATTGTCCTGCTACATTCACCCATAGTCCTGATACACTCACCCATTGTCCTGCTACACTCACCCATTGTCCTGATACACTCACCCATTGTCCTGCTACACTCACCCATAGTCCTGCTTCATATGCCCATTGTCCTGCTACACATGCCCATTATTCACATGCCAATCTTATTTTCGCAGATTTTAAGATCATCGAAAATATGTACAGTGCAAATATTTATCCATAACATATATAACCAGCAGCTTCGCTGCTGCACCATAGGCCTGTCCATCTCGGTTGGGGGTGAGCCATACTTTTAGCGAGTGGGCAGACAACATGGCGCAGGGCGGTAACGTAACTACCGACCAGGACCCAACAAAATTGCCTGGGGTGAACTGCATCATGGGAGCCGTACCGTTATTAATGTGGTCCTAATCATACAACCACATCTGATATACTAAGTGTATAATTATTTAACAGATTACTATCATAATAGTTCTGAAGATTTCACTAATTCCAGGCGAGTAAGGCGAGTTTACTGACTCGTCTCAGTTGAAGTCCATTTTCCACCACTTATCATTGTTTCTCCTGCCTAAAAAGCTGACAACTTAAAGAAAACATATTATTCTTTGCTAATCCGCAATAAAATTCAACTCAAATGTCCAAATATAAGAGGATTGATTGATTTTCGGCAAAGTTTAGTCGCAAAACTTGACTCCTCGCAAAGGTCCAACATTGAACGACAACCGCAAAAAGTCACAATTTTCACTTCCGGTTTTCGCAAGTTCCAAACTCTGGGTTGGTACGGACATTTTATCGTCCGAAATAGAGCAAATAGCGGACTTTGAAGGTAATGTTATTACTCCTACAGGTGATAGAGAGGCATTTGCGGACCTTTTCTGCAGTATTACCGTCTTGATCAAAAAATAATTTGTTTATCGAGTGCTTCGGCAATCTCCGGTATCTAAAACCAACATGGCGGGCGGGGAACGCCGAGGGACGGTGATTCGATACCAAATTGGTTAATTTCATGGATTACAGCTAAAATATGAAGGGTGAGTCCGCAAATTTTGTTTTTTATTAATAGATTAGGCTCCCTTCCTTCGGGGGGTAAAATTGCGGACAGCTCAGTAGCCGGGTTATTCCGCAAAATGATATTGACGAACGCTCAAACTTGCCAAGACCAAAAAACTGAGCCAATGATTAAATGATAGACGTTGGGAAATGACAGCTTGGCTGGGCGCCCCCGTTGAAAACGCTTCAACCAAATTGTCTGGGGGGCTAGGGCCTAATTCAGCTTTTGTACGTGTAAATATAGGATGTTTTGTAGTTCTTAGGCTTTGAGGCTTTGTTTCCATTAAATATGGCGTATTTTAACCCCCAAACGAAGTCAATGAAAAAAAATATATCGTCTCAATCTGAATATAGGTCAACGATCAGCTGATCTGCGCTGAACTCTCCGAGCAGAGACTTGGTAATATAACATTGGTGACAGCTCAGTAGCCGGGCTCTAAAATATTGTACAAGGGGGGGAGCTCCAAAATATTTTTTTCTGAACTCTTGTGTATTAGGCCTTTCTAATGATACGATTCATTAAGAAATGCAACATGTAGAAGTGACAAAACCAATACCGGCACGACCCTCAAACATGAACAGTACTAGAATAACTTGAGAAAATGATCAACGACAACGGCTCAAGGTAGGCTTATTTAATCATGTTTTACATTAGATTGACATACCCTACGCATTATATAAATATTGATAGTATATCAGGACGAGAGATTGTGGTTAAATTCCGAAAATTGTGGGTGCTGGGGTTAAATTTGTCCCGAAAGTTTGAAGAAACAAATGGGAAAATGAAAAAAAAAAAAAGTTCCAAAAATTCTGAAAAATTCAGCGAGTCTCCCATATTTCATAAACATTGTTCTCTGAAAACGACATGCAGCTCGGCCAAGTACTTATTGAGCAATAGACCATCGAAATGTGCGTGTTTGTGCTTAAATCCAATGGGAAAATGAAAAAAAAAATCGTCCTAAAATTATGAAAAATTCAGCAAGTCCCCTGTATTAGCCCTGGGTTACTGTCTCCAAACGGCATCAACATTGGCCCAGTGGTTGCTGAGAAAATTGATGTTTCTTGGGTTGAAATTGTCAATCAAAATGTGGAATTTCCGAGTACCGCGATGTCCGTAAAAAGTGTTCCACTCTGTTTAGGGCTTGGCTGAGGCCAGAAATGAAACCCTGACAAAATTCTGATCAAAATTGACTACTTACATGTCCAAATCAGACAAGATTTCATTTTTTCAAATTTATTGCCAGTCATGTGTATTGGGGTGAAGCAAAAAAAAATTGACCCCCACCCCACTCGGAAATCACCCTGTAGCGACACGGTCCCCAAAGTCATTTCCATGATAGCCGTATGTAGCGACAGGGCCCCGGTAGCTTACCTGATACTAAGCCGCATGTACTTTTATAAGATCTATAGATCTACCAGTGCTGGTCTCTTCACTAATAGTAGATTGGTACCCCGGGGGGGTCCCTTTGCTAAAAGTACATGGTCCGACCCGAGGAGGGATAAAAAATCGCATGCGCTGGTCTCTTCGCTAATAGCAGATTGTTAAACTGGGGGGGGGTCCCTTCAACCCGAAGAGGGATAAAAAATTGCATGCGCTGCTCTCTTCGCTAATAGTAGATTGTTAACCCTTGGCGGGGGGGGGTCCTGGGGTTAAATTTGTCAATCAGAAATGAAATTTCCGCGTACCGCGATGCCCCCGAAAAACCGTGTCCCACTCTGTTTAGGGCTTGGCTGAGGCCAGAAATGAAACCCTGACAAAATTCTGATCGAAATGCACTATTTACATGTCCAAATCAGACAAGATTTCATGTTTTCAATTTATTTGCCAGTCATGTGTATTGGGGTGAAGCAAAAAGAAAATTGACCCCCCCCCCCCCACTCGGAAATCACCCTTTGTCATTACCCTGAAAGCTGCATGTGTTTGACAAACGTCTGGTTCAGAGCCTTGAAGCAAAAAAAAAATTGCCCCCCCCCCCCACTCGGAAATCACCCTTAGTCGTATCTCTGAAAGCCGCGTATGTAGCGACACGGTCCCCAAAGACATTTCCATGATAGCCGCATGTAGCGACAGGGCCCCGGTAGCTGTTTACCTGATACTAAGCTGCATGTACTTTTATAAGATCTATAGATCTACCAGTGCTGGTCTCTTCATGATAGTAGATTGGTAACCCGGGGGGGGGGTCCCTTCGCTAAAAGTACATGGTCCGACCCGAGGAGGGATGAAAAATCGCATGCGCTGGTCTCTTTGCTAATAGCAGATTGTTAAACTGGGGGGGGGGTCCCTTCAACCCAAAGAGGGATAAAAAATTGCATGCGCTGCTCTCTTCGCTAATAGTAGATTGTTAACCCTTGGCGGGGGGGTCCCTTCGCTACTCATGGGCTGACCCGGGGAGGGATAAAAGATCACATGCGCTGGTCTCTTAGATGATAGTAGATTTTAACCTGGTTAACACCATTGATTAAAGTACCCTTTCTTTTTGACAGGCCAAGATCTAGACTGCAGTGGACAACTTGGCTACCCCCACTGTTTCCTGAGACACCATCTATAGATCTACCAAAACATGACAGTCACATTCACAGGTTGACCACTTCAATGTTAAGGTAAGCTTATTTCATACTGTCTGGCATTATATTTACATATACCATGCACTTTGACAACATGTCTAGCATTATAGGACGAGATATGACAAATTATACACAGCCAAATATGATTTTCTCATTTCAAGAAAATAAGATTATTAAACCTGTGTGGCGGACAGGGCACTTGTTTTAAGAAAACAAAATTTCCCTTAACACAAGTGCCCTATCCACCAGACAAGTTTAATCATCTTATTTTCTTGAAATGAGATAATTATTTTTGGCTGTGTATATAGTTAATCCAAATGACCATAGAAAGCGAGTCAGAATCAGGCAAAGGTAAAGTAAGAAAGGAAACTGATCTTGTAGTTAGCGTAATTGACACCAGATGCCGGTAGTCTATGGGAGGCAGGCCCTACAGCTGGGGATGAATGGCAGGAGGCAGATACTGAGATAATCAACAATGGCCCCCCATCTGCCCGCTTAGTGATATTTGACTAATACTACCGTAAAACCTCTCGTATAAGCCGTGAATCAGATCAGTGGTGCGGCTAATAGTATTGGCCCAGAGTCAGGGTGCAGCTTATACGTGAGTTTTTACTACTATGGTACAGCACGAAAGGCACCATAATCAGATCATCAGTGTGGCTTATAAGATTGGCCCAAACTCAGGGTACGGCTAATACAAGAGTTAGGCTTATACGGGAGGTATTACGGTACCCTCATATAGCCAGCTCTATTATAAGTACACTGGGTTAGTTTGGTTACTTATACCACACTTGGTCGGGAGACCAAAGGGAAATGACCAGGTATATAATACATACAAAGCAATCAAAGTATTTAGGAGTGGTATAAGCCAGTTTAAACACAACCAGAGCCCTGTATTCATCATTGCCTAGCAACTGAATACAGCACTGAATACAGTGATAAATACAGAGCTCTGACTGAAAAAGTCCACTATTACAGGGGAATCACCCTATGGAACCAACTGAACTCATCCTGAATTCATCTAATATATCAATTAACCCTGTAATAATATATATGTTATCCACTAATGCCAATGGCATACAACCTATACTTCAGACATGATGTCTGATTTGACAATGTGAATGTATTTTGAAAATCACTATGTGCAATAAATATATTTATAAACTCAAAAACGACTGAACACAGGACTGAATACAGTGATAAATACAGATCTCTGACTGTGATATAACATTACTACTTGAATGGTGAATCAATAAGTTGCCCCAAGTCACAAGGTTATTTTGACGCCTTAATGATTTTCTTAAATTGGATGACTTATTTATTCAAATCTCTTGGTAAGATCGGATAAACTGAATTATACCATCTTTTCCTCATCAAGGATTATTCCATTCCAATTCAGAGCCGTGCAGCCTCCCTCTGTGCTTTGTTGTCATGATGCATGAATGCAACCCAAAAATAACGAACACAGGATGCATTCATGTATTGTGTAGCAAAGGGCATATTGTACTAAAGCACTATGAGGCCCTTAAAGACGTATATGCTGACATCCACCCATCACATGAGCTGGACTTATCTTTTATTGATGATTTTTTTATCCTCCATTTGCTGTCCCAGGCTCGATATTCGCGTACTGTTAGAATAATTTATGAGGACAGCCTTATCTGTCTGAGGAGTGCTGTTTGTCACCTTAGCACCCAGCAGAGTCTCTGATACATAACACATGGCTACTCCATACAGGATGTGGGAGGAGAGTGTAAGAGGTTAAGGGGGTGTGAAAGGTGTAATCCATCCTCTGGCACACAGGGAGACAGGACGGTAGGTAACTAGTCATGTCCACACAATTAATGCTATACGTCCATAAATAACTACACAAGAAATTCAAAGTATGGGCCGAGTAATTTGTTGCCATATTGTGGCCTTGATATATATTCCATATACTGATCTTGAACCCCCCCTTCTCCTCCCTTAAATCATGTATGCATGTAAAGTAGTCTATGGTTTTGAGTGCTCACATGAAACATAAATTATTTCCACCATATGGAAGTTTATTAATTATTGACATCTTTGGTGTCTTTATACTAAAATTCTTTTCTAACAAGAATTGCGGTTGTTGCCGCGTATAAAATGCCTCAGGCATTTTTATACGCGGCAACAACCGCAATTCTTGCATTTGAAGAAACATAATATCTACATGGTTGGTATGTTTGAAAGGAACCCATTCAAGACACCAAAAAGCAGGGCCGGGAAGGGCTTATCAGGGGGAAGGATGATATTACTTCAAATATGGCATTTCCTATGAATTCCTTGGATCCATGTTAGGGGGTGAGGAAATGTGTGTTGCTAGGCAGATAAACAATTACACTAGATGTTGCTAGACAACCAGCTGGATTAGCAAAAAGCTGATAGAACCACTGAATTCCTTGGGTCCATATTAGGGGGTAGGTTTGATTATAATCAACCTTAAGACCATGGAAATGTGCATTGCTAGGCAGATAAACAATTAAAATAGCCATTGCTAGGCAACCAGCTGTATTAGCAACAAACCGAAAGAACCATTGAATTCCTTGGGTCCATATTAGGGGGGGTAGGTATGATTATAATCAACCTTAGGACCATGGAAATGTGTGTTGCTAGGCAGATAAACAATTAGAATAGCCAATGCTAGGCAACCAGCTGTATTAGCAACAAACGGATAGAACCATTGAATTCCTTGGGTCCATATTAGAGGGGGGAGGTATTATTATAGTCAACCTTAGGACCATGGAAATGTGTGTTGCTAGGCAGATAAACAATTAGAATAGCCGTTGCTACGCAACCAGCTGTATGAGCAACAAGTGGAAAGAACCATTGAATTCCTTGGGTCCATATTAGGGGGGGTAGGTATGATTATAATCAACCTTAGGACCATGGAAATGTGTGTTGCTAGGCAGATAAACAATTAGAATAGCCATTGCTAGGCAACCAGCTGTATTAGCAACAAACGGATAGAACCATTGAATTCCTTGGGTCCATATTAGAGGGGGTAGGTATGATTATAATCAGCTTCAGGACCATGGAAATGTGTATTGCTAGGCAGATAAACAATTAGAATAGCCGTTGCTAGGCAACCAGCTGTATTAGAAACAAACCGATAGAACCATTGAATTCCTTGGGTCCATATTAGGGGGAGTAGGTATGATTATAATCAACCTTAGGACCATGGAAATGTGTGTTGCTAGGCAGATAAACAATTAGAATTGCCGTTGCTAGGCAACCAGCTGTATTAGCAACAAAGGGATAGAACCATTGAATTCCTTGGGTCCATATTAGAGGGGGTAGGTATGATTATAATCAACCTTTGGACCATGGAAGTGTGTGTTGCTAGGCAGATAAACAATTAGAATAGTCGTTGCTAGGCAACCAGCTGTATTAGCAACAAATGGATAGAACCATTGAATTCCTTGGGTCCATATTAAGGGGGGTAGGTATGATTATAATCAGCTTCAGGACCATGGAAATGTGTGTTGCTAGGCAGATAAACAATTAGAATTGCCGTTGCTAGGCAACCAGCTGTATTAGCAACAAATGGATAGAACCATTGAATTCCTTGGGTCCATATTAGGGGGGGTAAGTATGATTATAATCAACCTTAGGACCATGGAAGTGTGTGTTGCTAGGCAGATAAACAATTAGAATAGCCGTTGCTAGGTAACCAGCTGTATTAGCAACAAACCGATAGAACCATTGAATTCCTTGGGTCCATATTAGGGGGGGTAGGTATGATTATAATCAACCTCAGGAACTATCAAAGGTTGATTTATATTATTGTTATCACATAGCATAAATTTGTGTTGTGACACCTTAATCCAAGATGGCGGCACAATCCAAGATGGCGGGGCCCGTTCTGACTTCTGGCAAAGTGCAAACATCAGTTGCCTCGTTCTGGTGGTGCCTGGCGGCACCACCAGGTGGCTACGCCACCACTTCGGCATAAAAAAAACTGTTTTAGTGTTTAAGCTCTACTGTTTTCAAATATCTTCAAAAGGGTCAAAGATGGATGATGAGCATCAAAATGTTTAGGCTTTGATGGGGTTCTGCAAGATGCAGACGATGAGAATTCCCAATAGGTTGCTTCTGGAGGCCTCTCCCTGGACACCCCCCTCCTTTTATTACACACATTCCAAATCCATTTTAAATATATTTCTGTGTATAAACTACTAATTAATACCCTTCCACTCAACCTAGTTGGCTAATCTAACTGAATAGTTAGAATGAAGTTTTCCAATCATAATAGGCCTGATGTGGGTGTTTATTTCAATGTAATTTCCTTTCGTTAGTAGTAACAGTATGATACACATTACGTAATAGGACTATTGCTAACAGTATGCATGGTATTGTAGTGTTTAGTCATAACTTCACTTGATTGACTAGTTTTAGTTGAATAATGATATATGTGTGAGAGAGTGTGAGTGTGTGTATGGAAGGATAGATTGGTAGAAATTGGTAGATAGCGTATAATTAGTATTCTTGATATTAAGTACAGTTATGGCTTTAATGTGTTATGCCCTTCTTCATAATAAATGCATCCATATGGTGAGTTATCCTGCATTCAAGCATCATGTTGACTTCACAGGGTTGATACATTCCTTTTAAGAGCCGCATGATGCCGGTGATGGTGAGTTATAGATGATGCATCATTACAACATATGTTTTAAGGTGTTACTAAGTGACAATTTGTTTTTACTACGCAAGGTCGCAACATTTGCATATAGTGTAGATATGTAGGACAGTGCCATCTGCCTTTAATTGCAACTTCTTGAAGGGGGTGTTGTGGCATATTTGTGTATTTGAGCTCAAAGGCCACACAATCAGCTTTGGTTGACAGCTATTTAAAGGGATTCTCCTTAATATACTAAAAATCACAACTGAAATACTATAGACTGTAAAATACTGAAAATGTCAGAAAATAATAACTACCAGGCAATAAGCTGACCCAGAAAGGATGACTGACAAGTGTGAGCTGCTGGACGTAGAAAAAGGCTTACGGGCTGAAAGGCACAATGCTAAAGGGGCTGAAGGAGAAAATGCTGCAGAGCCTGGCCCAAAGGATCAGGCCGTTAGATTTCTAAGAAGATTTACAGGTAAGTCAGGTTATGGAAAAGTATAGTTGTCAATTTCTACAATCTCAAGTTTTGACTTTTAAATGCTGAATTTAGAATCATACCATAATACAAAGCATATTCATGCATTTGAGCTCAAAGGCTATACAACCAGCTTTGGTTGACAGCTATTTAAAAGAATTCTCCATAAAATACTAAAAATCAAAACTGAAATACTATAGACTATAGTGCAATTATCATATCACACAAAACCCAACACATGGAATTTACAATTTCTATTTGAAGTCTTTACGTTTTTTTGTAGATTTTTGTTAACTTATCTTCAAGTTTAAACGTTTTGAATTATAACTCTTCTTCAGGCATACAATGTTTAATGAGAACAAAAGTGCTTCTGACATACCTTAAATGTGACACAACAGGGGAAAATGTACCATTACAGGGATTTAGTGTAATATACAGCCACTAGGTGGCCACCAGTGTAGTAGCATACCATTATCCTAGTGATTTATCATGGAACTTTCCCTTGCCCGATTTTGACAATCATAATCTCAAAAAGATCACCATGGCCTTCCTACTAAGTAGGACTAGCACTTTCAGTGCTTAACACAGAGACAGGTTCATATTTGTTGCTAAGAAAGTGATTACCATGGTAACATAACAACCACAAACAGTATCCAAGCAAAATGAAATATGATCACATTATATAGTAAATAGACCATTTGTGATATTTTGATCTTAATTTAAAGTTGTTCCCAATGAGATATGGGAATGTTACACAAGTATGAGAATGAACTCTAGTATGAATAAGGACATAGGCCTATACAGTATGTACATAGAGATTTTTACCACAAGAGAGACTAATTATTTTATGATATTAATTAGTAATATTAAAATGTTGGAAACAATAAATGGCAGGCAATAACGTAAGTTTTATGTCAATGTAAATCTGTTCCCTCTGAAGCTGACCCAGAAAGGAGGACTGACAAAGTCGAGCTGCTGGACATAGAAGAGGGCTTACGGGCTGAAAGGCACGCTGTAGAGCCTGGCCCAAAGGATCAGGCCATTAGATTTCTAAGAAGATTTACAGGTAAGTCAGGTTAAAAAGTATGATGGTCAATTTCTACAATCTCAAGTTTTGACTTTTGAATGCTGCATTTAGAACCAAAATATATTACCATTTATTTAAAGGCGAGAGAGTTTACTGTTCCTTTTGTTTGTCTAGTAAACAAATCGCTTCCTGGCTATCTATACATATTTGTAGGGGCATGAATATTTAGTATATAGTCGAACACCTACCCAATAGTGTGTCTAGTCTGAACCAGGGGTCGCTGCGAGCAAAGGCCAACAATATAAAAGCTGCTCCCCACCCCCGGTCCAGGCAGACCTTGTCAGGTCTCCGGCATAGAGTGACTGTTTTCTGAAAGCTACCCATATACCCTGAATGATTCTGAAAGCGAACGTTACATCCGAATGTTAGCATATCTGTCCAGGTTCAGTGATTAATAAACCACGGTTTATTCTTTGCATCTCACAAAGAAATCTGCGGTTTGTGTCTTTATTTCGAATCCTATCATAAGAACGACGAATTCTACACTGGTGCCGTGACCAGGATTTTCTTTTTGATTGATTGCGGACCAACCCTGGCAGAGGCTCGATCGGAGAATGAGGGGGGAGCATGAAAGAACAAAGGATTCCGTAGAGGAGGGGGAGTTAGATCTCAGTCTGGCACACATCAATAAGTAGACAGGATCAGTGAAACTGACTTTGGGGCGTCCGTATCTGGTATCATTTTTTAAGTATCAGGCTGCAGGCCCTTATAGGGCCGATGCCTGATACTTAAAAATTGATACCTGATACGGACCCCCCAAAGGTCAGTTTTACTGATCCTGTACTTATTATTAAATGACTCCTCAGTGAGATAATAGACATTTTGTGTGTGTTTACCCTCTGAACTGAAGCAGACGATGGCCATAGCACTTAATCATCTAATGCTACACAGAAAGAAAAGAGTTCCCCCCTCTAGACATGCATATTCCCTTTATTTGGACTTGCTGCTCGATTCAAATATGTTAATTATTAAATAATTAAGGAGATTAAACCATGATCTGCTCAGAATACCCGAAATATAACCCTGTATTTTCAAAGATTTCCACATGTCCACCACCACTGAGCCTCCAGCCAGAGCCCATTACTATAGAGTGTGGTCTATAACCCCCCCCCCCGCCCCCCACACACACACACCAATAGCTATACACTACGAGCAGAGTAGGCTACACATCAGCAGTGCCTGGGGAGGGGGTGTACGTACCACATGTAGTTATAATAGTTGCATGACGGCTGAGCCTGGGCTGAGCATGAGTGCCCCCCCTCCCCCCACCCTGTCAGTGCATATCACGGGGTCTACACTCAGCAGGGTGCTGCTAATTACCCCCCCCCCCCCCGTGCAACCGGGCCTGCCTGGTGAGTGGCACTGTGGCAGACACGACCCCTCCCCCACCCCCAATTACACAGCTTGAACCAAAAAACATCAACAACAGATTCATGCGCCAGTGCTAAGGCCGGAAGCATGCTGATACAATGACCCCAAATTACTCTGATACAGGGTGTTCAAACCGGATGTAGACTGATACAGACCTGCTGCTGTAAGTCAATGGCTTCTTATATTTGACAAAGTCCATTTAATAATAAAGTGTGGGATCAGGCTGCAAAACTCCATCCCCCTGACAAATGGGAGAAATGACGGCGAAGCCTTATATACCGAACCCCGAGAGAGCACCCCCTCCCAAAAGGGGACCTCAGCCGGGATCCTTATGAAGAAAATCCATGGAAGAAGGTGGCTCCGGTGGAACAGACCCATGAATGGTTAGAAAAGGATCTGTCCAGACGAGGGAGACAAATCCCAGACTATGACGCATACTGTGAGAGACTGAAAGCAGAGGAGGATGAAATGCGGGATAGGTATAATGCCATGAGTGAGGATTTGATCCGACTTACAGGGGAATGAGAACAGGTCGCCCAAGAAAACGAACGGGTAATAGGACAAATCAAGGAACAACTTGCCACTGTAAAGAAAGAGCTCAAGAATGCCCAGAAACAATTGGATCTGGAGCAGTCTAAGCTTAAGAAAGACAAAGAAGAGGCTCGGAAGTCCTGAGATCTAAGGGACACCTATGAGATTGAGATTAGCTGTCAGTCAGACAGGTTTAAACGGATCAAGGTTTCTCCAAAGAGGAGCAAACCAGCCGAGACTTGAAAGAGCATTTTGAACTTGAGATGCAGGCACTGAATCAAGCCAGGCAGGACATCAGGACTGAGTTAGAAAATCTGAGTAAAAAGAAGGAGGAGATGCACGACTCCTATGTAGCTTAAGAACTCCATTTAGAGGAGCAAAGAAAGAGCCGGACCAAAATGAACAAAAAGGGAGGAGGGGCGGTCATCTCGAGGGAGAGCACTCACCTCGCCTCCACCCGCAAACCCATTCTCAAGCAGTGCGAGCCCCAGGAAAGGGATGGGGCCCGGGGGAGCGTTTGTGACGGGAGATATAAAAGAAATTGGAGAGAGGAGATATTCAATGAAGGGGACCGGAAAGTAACATACGGTGGGACGGAGTCTAAAGACATTTCGTGTCAGGACGTCAGCTCCCGACCGAATGAACCACAGTTATGGATCATTGCATCCTTTCGCAGACTCTGTCTGGCCCAGCCTATTGGGTCCCTCCTCCACCGGTCTATAACATTACATATCAGTATGGGGCCTCACCCAAGATTTCTGCGACGACAACCGGTATCATGGTTGGGACAAAGAGGCTTCCCTAGGACCCTTAATCAAGTGACTGAGTGAAGGCCCAGAGAGGATAGCTGGAGTGGGAGAAGGAAGTAAAGAAGCATCTCACACAGCTGATGACTCATTCTCACCAACGTGATGCAAGTGTTAATTTGGGTTTTTTCCAGGATATTTTCACCACAAATATGTTCACAGGTATATAACTATCACTATAAGTTAGAGTGGGTTTAGTTCTACCAGAAAATGTATACTTTACATGTTATCTCACCCTTATTTCAGGGTTTTTTGGCCAAAAACCACCATAAAGTTGACGTTTTTTATGTCTTTTTTTAGGGGAAAAAAAAAAAAAAAAATTAAGCTAAAATGCACTCTTTGTTCTGTCTTATTATTGTATATTGTTCTATTGCATCACCCTGGGTGAAAACTTTATGTATTTTTCTCATACAGCTGGTGGGGGAGAGCATTACCTGAAAAAAATCAATTTCCACATACATACCCCTTGAAGGTATTAACATCTTCTGGATTAGTTCTGCCCTGCCCACATGGAAAGTATAGTATTTCTGCCTGCTTCCTGGGTTACATGGCATATTTCAATACATAAAATGTGCTATCAAAACGATATTTTACTCCCATCTGCTTCCTTTCTCCTCACACCATCGTCCTGAATATTTGAAGTGTAAAATTCACATACATACTGGTTTAAGGTGATCTGCTTGTACCATCCAGGCAAATTATATTTAACTGTTCACCTTTTTTCCAGTCAAAAAGGCCATTTAGTTGCATACAATCCAACAGAAGTGCAAGCTTTCCGCTCTTTATTTACCTGTGACAATGATCGTCACTTCCTGTTCCAGTATGATTTACACATACATACCCCTTTAAGCACATACATACCGCTTTAAGAAAATACTGTCTAGTTCCCATGGTGATGTATTTAGTGCATGGAGTGATATTGTAAGTAAATGTCATTTGTTTGTATGATGCAAAAGCATGACATGAATGGCCCAAAAATTGATCACTATGGCCTTTTTGCATACTGTAACACTTGGGGCCACATACATAACGACTTAAGGCACATACATACCGCTTTAAGGAAATGCTGTCTAGTTACCATGGTGATGTATTTAGTTCATGGAATAATGTTGTAAGTAAATGTCATTTGTTTGTATGATGCAAAATCATGACATGAATGGCCCAAAACTTGATCACTATGGCCTTTTTGCATACTGTAACACTTGGGGCCACATACATAACGACTTAAGGCACATACATACCGCTTTAAGGAAATGCTGTCTAGTTACCATGGTGATGTATTTAGTTCATGGAATAATGTTGTAAGTAAATGTCATTTGTTTGTATGATGCAAAATCATGACATGAATGGCCCAAAACTTGATCACTATGGCCTTTTTGCATACTGTAGCACTTGTGGCCACATGCATACCGACTTAAGGCACATACATACCCCTTTAAGGTATTTACATCTTCTGGGATAGTTTTGCCCTGCCCACAAGTAAAGTATAGTATTTCTGCCTGATTCCTGGGTTACATGGTATATTTCAATACATAACATGTGCTATCAAAAAATATTTTACTCCCATCTGCCTCCTTTCTCCTCACACCATCGTCCTGAATATTTGAAGTGTAAAATTCACATACATACCGGTTTAAGGTGATCTGCTTGTACCATCCAGGCAAATTATATTTAACTGTTCACTTTTTTCCTGTCAAAAAAGCCATTTAGTTGCATACAATCCAACAGAAGTGCGAGCTTTCCGCCCTTTATTTACCTGTGACAATGATCGTCACTTCCTGTTCCAGTATGATTTACACATGCATACCCCTTTAAGCACATACATACCGCTTTAAGGAAATAGTTCCCATGGTGATGTATTTAGTGCATGGAGTGATATTGTAAGTTACTGTAACTTGTTTGTATGATGCAAAAGCATGACATGAATGGCCCAAAAATTGATCACTATGGCCTTTTTGCATACTGTAGCACTTGTGGCCACATGCATACCGACTTAAGGCACATACATACCCCTTTAAGGTATTTACATCTTCTGGGATAGTTTTGCCCTGCCCACAAGTAAAGTATAGTATTTCTGCCTGATTCCTGGGTTACATGGTATATTTCAATACATAACATGTGCTATCAAAAAATATTTTACTCCCATCTGCCTCCTTTCTCCTCACACCATCGTCCTGAATATTTGAAGTGTAAAATTCACATACATACCGGTTTAAGGTGATCTGCTTGTACCATCCAGGCAAATTATATTTAACTGTTCACTTTTTTCCTGTCAAAAAAGCCATTTAGTTGCATACAATCCAACAGAAGTGCGAGCTTTCCGCCCTTTATTTACCTGTGACAATGATCGTCACTTCCTGTTCCAGTATGATTTACACATGCATACCCCTTTAAGCACATACATACCGCTTTAAGGAAATAGTTCCCATGGTGATGTATTTAGTGCATGGAGTGATATTGTAAGTTACTGTAACTTGTTTGTATGATGCAAAAGCATGACATGAATGGCCCAAAAATTGATCACTATGGCCTTTTTGCATACTGTAGCACTTGTAGCCACATACATACCGACTTAAGGCACATACATACCCCTTTAAGGAGTTTTTCTTGAATTTCTCTGCTTGTGCTAGTATATCAGGTTGCTACAACATGGTACTCCTAAATAAGATATAAGCGTATTATTTGAACCTGCAATTGACTGTTATCTAGGTTAAAGTTGACAATGAAGGTTGGAAAGGTGGAGGGAAATTTAAAGATTCCGTTTTTCCAGTTACACTACATGGATTTGTTGTATCCCATACATGCTTAAATGCATTAGGACATTGCACGGTGAGCACAGCTAACTGAAAAACAACAAACAATAAAGTTTCATTCAGTATATTATATCCGTTTATTATCTTTATTTAGATATATTAGTGCACCTAGGGTATTAGATATTGGCAACATACATACCCCTTTAACACCGTTTGGCAAAATGGAAACACAGAGATATAATGCAGAGATATGGCTTATTGTTCTATACAGCTCAATAGATGATGCAATAAGCTAATAGAATTAAGCAAAAAGTGTGAATACATGTATCACAGGTTTGGCAGTAGGGAACTGCAAAGTTGATGATTATTTAGACCTGCAAAAAAGTGAGAAAATGGAGAAAATGCCCAATTTAGAGGGACGGGGTATCCTGAAAGGAAATACATAATGGGTGACGCAGGTATTCTTGTTGATACTGCATTCATATGCACTTAAAATACAATTCAGACAAAATTTGTATGTTCATGCATTACTACATTTTTCAGTGCTATAGCCCTGGATTTCTTAAAGGGGTATGTATGTGTCCGGGATTTCAACATGTCCGATTACAACGGTTGCCATGGCTACCGCAAACATATTTAACTGCAACCACCCATCCAGTTTTGTCAACCAACACATCTAGTACACAAATATAAAAGGATTTGACCATATACCGGAATTTGCTCTGGGCCCCCCCTCCACCTGAGTTGCATCACGTTCGTGAGAATGAGTCTGATGCATAAGTTCCGCCTGATGCTGCCCATGAGGGTGTGTAACATGACGGAGGTGCATGGAAAAATGATTCAACTGGAAATAGATGAAGATGAAGCTTTTCTGGTGCCTTGTCTTCTTCCTCTACAAAACAGTCCAGAGATCATAACAAAATCTGGCTATCTCCTTCAAATCCCCAACATCCTAGTTATCTTCAAAGATCGCTTCATCCCAGTTGGAATCACCGGCCACCTCATCAGTGCGTTAGTCATGAACAAGGCATGGCTGCTCACTGGTAAGGTGTTCCAGAATCATGCCACCTTCCTCCCTGAAGGAGACAACACCAACCTCAGTATCACCATCCACCAGCAGGAAAACCGCCTTCATCTAGAGGGACACATCCTGGATGACAAGCCTCCACGACCAAACTGCCTCAGGCCCTACCTGTTTGTGCTACTTGAACAACTCGGGTTTGTCATCAGAAGCTCCTGCCCCAAAGCCACCATTGAACTGGGTTTGGAGTGTGGATGTGACAACCCAGAAAGGAGCATTGTGAAGATAGGAAGCACTGGGGAATGGATTGAGGGAAACAAGTCCATCTTCTGTCACCAACACCAGACCAAGTTCCTGACTAACAGGTATTCTCCATGGTTTGATGTCAAGCATTCCAGGGTAAGATCATCATTTCACAGGTTAACAAAGAGCATACCATAAAAGTATGCCTACCTCTATAAGGGCTATATAGTGTTTTCACATCCTTGACTGGCATGGTGCATCAAAGCACTATATGGCCCTTAAAGGGTATAAACAATCTTTTTTTGTATCTATAGGTGAATTGGACATACAACATGCATGTTACCAGAGAGGTGGGTGACTTAGGAGTGGGGCTTGTTTATACTAGACTACAATGAAAACATTTTCCAAACTTCTTTAAGCCCTGGATTTTTCTCTTAACGTAGAGCTTTCCTAATAAAGGGGGATTGGAATATGAATGGTTATAGATGTTAATCTTGATTATCATTAATGAAGAAAAACATGCAAGTGAATAGTGCCACAATGTAAAAAAGACCATGGTTGGGATGCATCTTATACGCAAGTATTTGCTGCTACGATACAGTACTACACAAGAATTTACGGTATTATCTTTTCTTAAATAACATAACTATTACTTTCATGAAGATGGTATAACTAAAAGTAAAAATTGGTTCCTAAATATTGTGAATATCATTTTCAGAACCTCACCATGCTAACAGGTACAGGTATGTTCTGACACTTGTTATTTTGATGTCTATGTCGAAGTAGCATGTTCAAATAAATTTAAACATTGAAATATAGTATATGACCAAATGTCATGGATCATCGGGATTTGAGCTGGCAGGGGGCTCAAAAGTAAATGTTTGAGTAAGGTTTAAACTTCTTTTGTACATATAGTATAGGTGTTGGGGATTAGAGGTCATATATTTGGGTAGGTTAAATATTATTATTAAATCCACAGTACAGGGTCATAGGGAGGGCTCAGTTGTGTCTACATGATAACTGGTGTATGGCAAAGCATTCTGATCTATTACCAGCAATTTTCTTTTTAAATATATGCATTGTATATGCTAAGCTATGATAGAAATAACTTGAAATATACATAATATCTCCTCTTAGTATCTTTATACCAAAGGGCTCAGTTGTGTCTACAGGGGCTTACTCTTGTCTACATATAGACTACCCCTAAAATAGGACTGAGATTCACTAGGCTGTACAGGAAAGGCTATCACAGCTGGACTCCAATTCTTTTCCTGTGTATAGGTACATAATCTATGCTAATTGTGCCATAGTTAATTCATCTTTTTTCTTTTTTTTAAATGGTTTGGGCCATGTTCTCTGTGGGATCAGTCGTGTCTACGCTAAACTACCCCAGTACTTTCAACCACACACTATATTTATCGAACATATCACATAGACCTAGGTGGTGCTAAAATGTTCTCTACCATACAGTGAACCTGACAATAAAAAGATCTGTGTGAATAGTTCTAATTATAGAGCAGTACATACAGTTAAATGTCTATTTTCTAAATTTTATTGTTATTAAAGGCCCATTTCGGGGTGTTTTTGACCCCCTGGCACCATAAATTAGGGTCTGATATAGCTAAAACCATGGTTCCCATATTAGGTCTAACCAAGCTGGATCATCCTAGACAAAAAAACAACTGTATAAGTCATATGGGATATTTTATTGAGTGGAGAAGAAAAGAACTTCAAATCAGGACATTCTGTGGCATTTGGTCATATCATGTATTTTACAAAGGGCAAATATCATAGTTTTCTTCTTTGTTGCCAAACAGCTAACCTCAAAGACCAGACACTGCTGAAGGTTGCTCAGCAACTTGGCCCGGAATGGAGAGGACTCGGTTACCATCTGGTTGAGAGCCATGTAGTTGAGGACCTGTCCACACCACTTCAGGGAGGACCCGGGCTGTATGGTCTCAGGGTAATCCCCAAATGCTCTCCTTTACCATATTACATCACCCTGTGGCATTTTTGAAATCTCATGATTTACACCAAGAAAGCTTTTAGCACTTCATACAAAGAAATCTGAAATAACAATATTATCTAACTTTGAATTTGGTTTAAAGAATGAAACCTGTCCAATATCTTTTGGTCTAAGCACATTCATTTTGGTACAAAATTTCATTGTTTTGCATTGATCACATATGTGTATCTTATGTTTGGGTGATCTGTCAATTAAAATATATGACTGCAATTCATCCACTCTAGATGCTAGTCAGGTGGCACCAGAGCTTGGTGAGTGCAGACATCTCTGCTGTGAAGGATCAACTGATCCAAGTCCTGAAAGGACGACCAGACCTCAGACAAGTCATTGCAGAATACAATGGACCAAACGGTCTGTTTGTAATCATTTATCTATACCATCTAGTACATAGACTTATAGCCTGTATTCTTATATAAAACAATTTTATTTAGCCCCATTAAACAACTTCATCTCCTATGGATGAAGGTGCTCACTAGGCACAATTTGTGATTAATAGACCCCGATTTCTATTTTTAGATTGATAAGATAATGAGAATGTCTCTACACATTACAGAGCAGCTACTCTTCCACAAGCTATCCAGGGGCCTGACAAAGATCTGGAGGGAAGTGGGTAAGACGCTCGGGGTAGACGCTGGAGACATGGACGTCATAGAGACTCCCCAGATGCCAGACTACAACCCGGGGCTGCGGATGCTGGTCACATGGAGGAACCAAGGAGGATGTAGGACTGAGCTGATCACACACCTGAAAGAGTTGAAACATCACGCCATTGCACAGTCACTTGGTAAATGGTGGAACTTATCTTGTACCTAGCTACAGGTATGGTCTAAGTGGCATGTTTGCCGGTATGTTGTTATCAATGATGAGTTTTATGTTAGGCTTAAATATTCAGCATTTATTGGCTACTTCAAAATATAGGCATGTCATAGATTATGGCAACTATAACACCTGGGTGCATCAGTAATAATCTTTCTATTCAGAGTCTTCAGAAATAATGCCTTAATTTCTTCTACAGAGCTGGGGGAGATTTAACAGAGGTGTCCTGGGCCTGGCATGTAGAAGGAGGCATTCTGGGAGTACCGCTGTATTCAGTCTGCATGCTTCCACAAGCAGCATAGTGTCCCGATACTGACAGTGTGGAGCAACATGGACGCAATGTCACAATTCCTGTGATTCACGTTGATCTACACTCACTCATTGACATCCAGTACATCTTTCTAATTTGATATGACAATAATTTCAATGGTTGAACTGGACCTTTCTAATATGAGGTGAAACTTTGTGTTATACTTAAGAGAAAGCTCAGTTTCGTATCTAATCAATCCTTCATCGTTTTCTCTCTAAAATCCTTAAAATTGTCCGATCGACAAGTCGTAAAAAATTAAATATAGACAATTATGTCCTCTTTCCACTCAGCTAGGATGGAACACTTTTCCTGCTCCAGGGAGGTGGGGTGGTTTGTTCAAAACAACGAACTCCCCTAGTTATGGGCCTGTATCAAACATGCTCATCTATATTTATTTGACAAGAAAATTTCAGCTGTTTTAAGGGATAAAACCCGCAACTTTTGAATTTTGTTCATGACCGTGCACACCCTGATTTTCTACCTATTAGGGGGTGGCAAAAACTGTTGACTTGGGCACCTGCGTGAAATTTCTCACCTCCCCTCTTCTTGAAAAATGAGCTCTCCGATATAAGTCTTTTTTAGTACAAAGTGACCAAAGTGGTTGGGTATTATTAATATTGCAACTAATGTAGTTACAAGAACATGTGAGCATTTCTTAGATATAACATTACATGGAAACATTAGCTGCGTATATTGTGCATGTGTTGGCTTCCATCCTGCTATATGAGCCATTTGTACACTGGGTGTCACCAGAATTACACACCAGCACAAAAGATTGTATAGTTCTATAGCTCTTTTAACTAATGTGTTTGTCCATGTTCAACTTGTATCTCATATGTAGGAGTTTCCTCGCCTTATAAATTAATTAGTGTCAAACAGCTTCAGGAGATCCTATGGAGACTAATGTAAACCATGAATTGTCCTTTGTGTTGGACCATTCAGCCTTCAGAGAAAAGCTGTTTGATGAATACTGTTCATTGTTTAAACTGCCGCTTTTAGCATTGGCCGTACAAACTTCAAGGTGCAGAATAACATTATGTATGAATGGGATTGTCGGAATAAATAGTAATTTGGACATTTGTGACTAGAGGATATATGAGGCAACTTAGTTAACACATTATGAACCAAGCAGAATGGGGGAGTATATATGTTAATACGGGGTATACTGGGGTCGGCAGTTACCGCTGGAATGAGGCATTCAAAAGTTGAAGTGCCCATTTATAGTGCATAACATGTGACCTACATTGACCAATCAGAGACAGCCTTGGGCATTTCTGGTTTGTTGACATTGGAAAGGTAACCATGGTAGGGTGATTGCCGGTGCAATGTGAACTCTGACCTCAGAGGGTTAAATAGAGTAACATGCCGTTTCAGCACTGGGGAGTATAGATATAAAGGGGTAGTATATAAGGATATATACGTGTATAGGTCACAGCTGGCTTCATAGTATATAAAGGATATACCTGTATAGGTCACAGCTGGCTCCATAGTATATAAGGATATACCTGTATAGGTCACAGCTGGCTCCATAGTATATAAGGATATACCTGTAGGTCACAGCTGGCTCGATAGTATATAAGGATATTTAACCAATAATGAATGGATATCAGGCACGAGGGATTGTATATCGTAGGATATCGGGCAAGAGGCGCGTAGCGCCGAGTGCCCGATATCCATACGATATACATCCCGAGTGCCTGATATCCATTCATTATTAGGTTTATTATACGATTCCTCCTAGTACTGCATCATGCCAACCCAATGGTGTTGATACACTCCCAAATGGTCGTCATGATACCGAATCTTAGAAGCGAACCAACAACTGACCCACTGACCAATACACACAGGCTGGGGGCAGGCCTAGCCACATCCCGCACCTCTCTCTCGAGTCTGTGGTTTCCCTGCTATAGGCTCACAGTGCTTGGAGTAACAAGCAGGGCGCCAGTGTAGGGGCACCGCGGCCGGGGACGCGCTGCCAACTCTCCGCCGCGTTTCCCTCCCACTGTACCAGCGTTCCCCCTGCAGTGTATCATATCTGCCATGGCCGAGCGGTCAGCGCGTATGGCTAATACGCAGGGGGTGCCCGGTTCGAACCTCAGGGTGGACTAGTGGAAACGTAGCAATTTTAAAGGGCCTATATGTATGTGAAAAACCCCCCCTAAATTTATTTTAACGACTAGGTAAATAAAGTCCAACTACTACCTTTATAGTAAAAAAGAAATTATAAAGAAATATTGATTTTCAAAGAAACTATACCAAAAAATGTCTTTTCTTCTGTAACTCGGTAAATAATGGTCCTACAGGGCTGGAAATCCGCCTGTAGACTCCTTGTTTCGCCACCTCCCTCTACCAGCGCCTCCACGGCGTGGTGGTTAGCACGTCGGACTACAAGTCTTGATGTAGCCTGTTCGAGTCCCCATAGAACCTCGGATTTTATGGGTGAATAAACTTCGGAATCGCTCAGGACCACCGGAAATGGCATGATATCCACCGGAAGGGTGCCGATATCACTAGATATCAGCACGGGGATATCACCTAAAAAGCACGATGAGTCGTTCAATCGTATAATAAACCTGTATAGGTCACAGCCAGCTCCATAGTATATAAAGGATATACCTGAATAGGTCACAGCTGGCTCCATAGTATATAAGGATATACCTGTATAGGTCACAGCTGGCTCCATAGTATATAAAGGATATACCTGTATAGGTCACAGCTGGCTCCATAGTATATAAAGGATATACCTGTATAGGTCACAGCTGGCTCCATAGTATATAAGGATATACCTGTATAAGTCACAGCCAGCTCCATAGTATATAAGGATATACCTGTATAGGTCACAGCTGGCTCCATAGTATATAAAGGATACCTGTAGGTCACAGCTGGCTCCCACCCTGCAGGCTGCAGGGTGTATCTGACCAAGCAGGCATTGTCTGTTGTAGACATTGTGTGTGTTTGTATACATGTATAGGCGTCTAGCCGGTTGCATTATCAACCAATGAGAAAATTCCCTGGCCTTCACTGCGGAATTTTTAGGGGGCATTATGTAACAGCCTGTGCCCATTGTGATTACTGTATCAGTGCTTATCTTGCCGGCTACCAGATCAAGCAATGGTGCCCCCTACTAAGGAACCTGCAACCTCGGTATATACGGGAGGGCAGGGGGAGCATGTTGTGGCCTGTGTGAGCCAACAAGTCATTGTGAGAGTCATATCATTGTTCTGTCCTGAAATTATCCCTGGGTAAAGGGATTGTATTTTACAAAGAGACGTGCCAGTTGTCTGCAAAGATCCTGATTCTGATGTTGATATGTGCATAGAACTTGTTTGAGCAAAATACTGTCTTTGGACATGTATATATATGAGACCCGTTTTAATTAAATGGGCTGGAAGTCACACATTAAAATGTTATGATATCGCCATATTCATCATGAAATAATTAACATTTCAACTAGATATTATCTATATTAAACAGTACAATTGTGACTCAATCCAGCATAGTGGAACTTATGTCGCTCATCAAACATTTTTAGTTATCTATGTCATGTGATAGAACAGCTCATTACCTCTCTATAGAGCCCATGTGTGAGTCCCAATCTCACCCATACGTATTTATAAAATATTTTCAAAGATAAAAACACCCGGAGTGCTAATTTGAGCTACGCGTGATCAAAGTGGAACGAGCAGGTCGCGACCTGCTCACGAGCAGTCAGCGAGCATATCACTCATTGGTTACCTTAGCAACGAGTATCTAGAATTGAGATATCAATCTGAAATTTTTACCAGGCATTCCAGATAGTTATATCTACTACATACTAAAAGATTGGTCTCTTTGGGGAAATATTTTTATTTATGCAACATCGTTCAAAAACACGTTCAGTTTCCTGGAAAAATGACAGAGTTAGTGGTTTAGTGGAATAATTATAGATGCACAATACCTGTTCCTGGTGTAGTTTAGGGACAACTAACAGTTCCAAAACCTATTAAATGTAGTCTGTTAAGTCCTGAGAGTCCTTTCACATTATGTGAGCATTGTACACAGATAATTTGATAGGGAAAATCCAAGTGCAGTGGGCGGGGTCCTCCATGTTCATGTCACATTATTTCTCCAGGTCAAAATATATATCCATGGTCGCTGCTGATCGTGTATCATCATTACACCCTAAACCAGTAACAGATTATGATTATATTAACAACACAACATCATGATAGAATATGTGATATCCAAGTTCATGGCATACCTCGTTATGGTACGCAAAGAGGGAGTTCTAGTCAGAATCACTTGCAATCCACACCTCGTCATCAGAGTCTTCTGCAGATGAAGGGCTCCTTGTTCTTTTCCGAGAAACAGCACCTTTAGGTCGGCCCCTCCCTCTAGGCTGCTGTTGTCCTGGCTGTTGCCCCCTTCCCCTACCTCTGCCCCTACCTCTGCCCCTTCCCCTACCTCTGAGTTCCTCCTGGTCTGCCTGTTCACTGACACCCCTGCCTCTGCCTCTTCCTGTGGCTCTGCCTCTGGCTCTGGCCCTGCCTCTACCCCTGCCTGTGAGTTCCTCTTGTTCTGCCTGTTGGCTGTTGCCCCTACCCCTGCCACGAACTCTGCCTCTCCCTCTAAGTTGCTGTTCTTCTAGCTCTTGTCCTGGCTGATGGGTTTCAGTGTCATTGTTGTGTTCTCCTATACCTGACCCAGGCTTTGGTACTGTTGGCTTTGGACAGGTGATATCTCTTGTGGCATTGGTACAAAAGTCTCTGATATTCTCAAACAAGTACCATTGCCTATAGGCAGGCAATCCTGGGGAGGGGATGATGGCAGGGTTGCCCCGGGGAACATCTGCTACTTCTTTTGTCAAGATGTTGCAGAGCACAGGTTCTTCATCGTCGACCACTTTCTTCATGACAACCCTACCCGGGTATTCATGGCTGAACTCAAAGTGATGGTACTCCTTAATGCCATTCACTGCCTTGCTGAAAGGGGCTAGAAAAGTCTTCCAGTCATAAGTAGGGGCTGAACAGTTTCCTTTCTCATCCCCCACTAAGTGTGGGATGTTGACTCCTTCCAGGGTGCTTCGACGGACAACTTCCATAAGGTCCTCCAGACTGGAAACGTCACACTTCCTAAATTTCTGTTTCAAAAGGCCAAAACACCAGTCTGGACCAAATTTTGTGTGACCTGTGATCAGGAAGTTGAGAGTGATGGACATGTTGAGCCTAGTCAAACATCGCCACATCAAGTACGCCAACATGAATTTGTTTTTATTTTGACCACTGCAATTGTCGCAATGGAGATCCAAATTCTTGGGGCCCAGGGAGTAGTTCTCAAGATAATGGTGGAGATATGAGATCACAGCGTTGGATCCCTTACTACTGCAATGAGACTCATCTATTAGGTAGTTAACCTGGCTTGGTCCTCCTTCCATAGAGACACCAAAGATGCCACACTTTCTTGGCACTAGAAAGTAGAGTGGGCCTGGCTGCATGGGGTAAGAGGGCAGGTGCACTTGCTGGGCATAGTCAAAGCTAACATGCACCCGATAGTCTGTACTACATGGTGGATGAGGGCCAAGTGCAGGAGAACCAGCTGCTTTATAATCCTCCTTTGCCTTCTTTACCAGCTGCTGTAAGTAGGCCCTTTCCTTCCCTACTACCTGTAAATGATGTGTTTGTTTTTTTAACTTTGCCTGCTTGACCTCTTCTGGGAAACAGCTAGACCGGTGGATGTCTCTGTTGTTCCTCTGACACTCCCAGCAGAGATCAGTCATGGGCCTTGCACAAACTATTCCTGGGAGGAGCTTTCGCCACAAACTCCTGAAAGTAGACAGAGCAACTGCCCTCTGCTGGATATCTGTCATGGCTTTTTCATACAACCTGTAAATGTCAGCTTTGGTGTCAGAGGAGGGGAGAATTAGTATATCATCTCTCTTGTGAGTTGGTATTCTGCCTGGAAGAGCAATGGCATGTGTCTCAGCATGGGATTTGATAAAGGCGAGAACTCTTTGAGTATCATCCAGGTCCAAAGATTTGCCCGTTTTCCTGAAGCCTCCAGCACATATTCTACGTGTGACCACACCATTGGCCACATACCACTTAAGCACACGTTTCAGTTTGCCCTTACTGATGCTGAAAAAGAAAAATGAAAATTTTAAGCATTGTATTCATTGTAGATCTAAAGAATATCCATGCATACTTCATGTCATGTTTAAAGTGCAGATAGCAACAATGGGTTGATACATATATAGCCTATAAGATACCGGTATGTTACTATAGCCTACAATATACTGATATGTTTCTATACCCTACAACAGACCGTATTGTTGCTATAGCCTACAACATACTGATATGTTGCTATAGCCTAGAAAAAACAGGCATGTTGCTATAGGCTAGAATATACGGGTATGTTCCTATAGCCTAAAAGATACCGGTAGGTTGCTGTAGCCTAGACACACCCTCTGGTTTGACACAAATAAAACTGGGTCGTAACCTGTCAGTTGGGCCTACTTCTGGCCATTCACAGCTCCTTGACCTAGATATCATTGGAGCAGACACGGGTGGTAGAAGTGTGGGTAAGTTCTACCGGGCAGCCAACAATGAATGGGATGGTCAATGTTACATCCTTGGTACGCATGTTGCATGAAGGTTGGCATGATGCTTGAATGCAGCCCTGCCAAGTAACACTCCAGTGCTGCATTCAAGCATCATCCTTGGTAATCATGATGCATGTAGGGTTGGCATGATACTTGAATGCAGCCCTGTTAAAGTAACACCCAAGGGCTGTATTGAAGCATCAACCTTGGTGATCATGATGCATTTTGGGTGGGTACGATGCTTGAATGCAGCCCTGCTTCATTCATGCATCATGCCCCCCCAAAAAAACTAATGAGGGGTAAATAAAGGGTGCATCAAACAGAACACCATGTGGTTTTTGCCACTCACCTAAAATTGGCACACCTTGTGCTCTCTTCATCCTGAAGTTGTTGTACCGGATCTGGAACAACCAGAGGGAGATCTTCCTCATCTGATGATTCTGCAACATCCTCTCCATCATTCTCCTCAGTATCAGACTCACTCTCCTGATCAGAATCCTCAGAATCATCAAAATTCTCGGGGAATAGGAAATAATCGTTCACAAGCTGACGCCATACTCCCTACTCGGCAACAGCGGTTGTTAAGTTGGCCTTAGTTATGGCATTAAGGGCATTGGCCACTGTGTCCAACTCAGCCATTTCATGTCCTGAATGTTTGCGTGTTCAAAATACACTGTTTGGGTTAATAATTGATAATAATTCTGTGTTTAAACATGAAAATACACCCGATACCAAAATTGTCTCTTGCCGCCGACTCGTGGTAAACAACTCAAACCGGAAGAGGACGCTGGGCGCTCGGCCAATCAGCGGGTCGCATTTGTGTCACGGATTGAGTCACAATTATAAATCCATCATTTTGGGAATAATGGGAGTTGAAATTTGGTTTATAACTTAGTATTCCAGAAGATAACTATTCATATGTTAGAAAAATATTAAAAACTCATTTTTCAAAAATTTGAATTTTTCCAGCCTATACTACTTTGGCAGCCTTTATCCAGACTCCTTCAAGTGTGACTTCCGACCCAAAACTGGTCACATATATGGCTGTGTCTCATGAGATTGGGCCAATTTGAACGTCTTTCACTTGGTGCCATCTTTGACTGGGTTCCATCTTTGACCTCCTGACAGAAAATGGTTTATTTAGGGCAGGTAAAGTTATATGTTGAGACTCAATCATATTGAGTTGTTTATTAGTTACACACCAGGAGGCGCCATTGTTTCAGCCTCCAGTGTGCCGGTTGCCAGCTTGGTCAGCCATTGATCAGAGCCTGGCCAGACTGGCTGCAGGGGTCAATTTATTTTCTAGGTAAAATAGTTGTCTGCACCAACAAGGACTGTGGGGAAACCTACAATGGCAACAATAAGGTGCACTGCCTGTGGTGCACCCAATGAGACCAAGATACCAAGCCCTGGGAGGAGAGCTCCGGGGAGGACCATCCCGCGGAGGAGAGACTCACAGCAGATGACATATATTCTGCAACTGAACACTTTGATCAATTCCGTGGGGGCGGAGAAGCAGAAAGATATTGTATTGATGCGACAAAGGAAGGTGAGAGACTTACAGGTTCAATTGGAGCAAGCCCGTGCAACGAATGCGACTATCCAGGGGCGAGTCGCAGCAGGCGCCGCATACATTGAACAAGTCCGGGAGGAGCTCGATGTTAAGAAATCATCCTCAGTGAAGAACAATAGCGTGGACGCAACACTGGTACCCACCAACGCGAGTGCAGACAGCGGGAGACAAGCGGACATGAATCCTCACCATGGTATGGGGTCGCACGCGCCCCAAAACATCAACAAAGATGGCGGAGCGTCCGGGCAGGTCGCAAACGGTGTGGAAGAGGCCTTATTCGCTGCGTTTTGGTAGTATTTAAGCTTAAAAAAGCGACATGGTTATGATTGGGGACATTCTGAAGCCTTCCCACGCCCGCGAGTTAGCGCCGAGGCACCAGGTGGTAGCGCACAGCCCCGGGGGGAGAAGCGTGGAGCATCCCGGGGAGGCGAGCTTCAACCCGACCGATGATCAAGATTGTCGTCCAGCTGAGGTGAGGCATACTGGTGGCTTCATGGACACTTCTCATGTAGATAGAGACATTGGCAGGTCTGGGGGTACTCCCAGTGGGAGTGTGGTGGAGCACTCATTCAGGACAGGCCAGGTAGAGGGACTGGCACCTGGTTTGGGTGACACTCACCCCCCCTCTCACACTGCCACTGATACCTCATATGAAGCATATGAAGGTGGTGCCAGTGCCAACAGCCTCATCAACAGCAGCCACAACAGCTACAACAGCAGCCACAACAGCTACAACAGCAGCCACAACAGCTACAACAGCAGCCACAACAGCCTCATCAACAGCAGCCACAACAGCCTCATCAACAGCAGCCACAACAGCTACAACAGCAGCCACAACAGCTACAACAGCAGCCACAACAGCCTCATCAACAGCAGCCACAACAGCTACAACAGCAGCCACAACAGCTACAACAGCAGCCACAACAGCTACAACAGCAGCCACAACAGCCTCATCAACAGCAGCCACAACAGCCTCATCAACAGCAGCCACAACAGCTACAACAGCAGCCACAACAGCTACAACAGCAGCCACAACAGCTACAACAGCAGCCACAACAGCTACAACAGCAGCCACAACAGCCTCATCAACAGCAGCCACAACAGCCCCAGGCTGTGCCTCATGACCTTGGGCCAATGTTTTTGTCTCTGACCGGGTGCCAGCTCTGACCGGGTGGCAGCTCTGACCGGGCTCAATAAAAACGGGTTATTTAGGGCAGATGATAATAAAAATGGGCAACTAATTACTAGTTTAAAGAGTTATAACATCCATTAACCTTTTCAGCCAAATTCTATCTACATCTGCCCTAAATAACCCGTTTTTATTGAGCCCGGTCAGAGCTGCCACCCGGGCAGAGCTGCCACCCGGTCAGAGCTGGCACCTGGTCAGAGACAAAAACATTGGCCCAAGGTCGTGAGACACAGCCCCCAGCTACACTACAGGGATGGGTCCATCTACAATCCCCATCAGCAGCAGGGAAGTGGCCACGTTCAACATTCTGCTCAACACACTCTCCAGTCTGGTTTGGCTAGTGCTGGACTCACCACAGCTGCACTAGGCCTACTAGAGGGGGATGTGAATGGTCTATTCAACACTCAGACCAATGCTCAAGGTATGCCTGATACAGATTGGCTCAAGAATCTTAGGTTGATGTCGGATACCAGTAACCCAGCAAATTGCCGTCATCAATGGTGAGGCTTGGTGATGCATGTGTGAAGCATATTGTTGCTATAGCGTATATAGTGAGGGTTGGTGATGTTGGGTGAGGCCCACTCCCCATCACCAACTCTCACCATATGTGCATTTGGCACTTTGGCACATTTGGTGATGGTTGGTGATGGTGGGTGAGGCCCCACTCAATATCACCAGCACTCACCCACATATCAGTTGCTGTGGGAGCCACACTGTTGGCTCACTCAGCATGGCAACACATGGCTTACTGTGCAGATCACATGACAAGTGACAAATTCATTCTGGGTTTTGATTGGTCCTTTCAAAATAGTAGTCTACTGGGCCTCCCTACAGCAGTACCAGCAGTTCAACCAAGGAGAGCAGTTGGGTGGGTATTCATTTTGTATGTGTATACATTTTGTACTATAATTACATTTAGTCAATTGTGAAATATTCAATCATTCAGACCTATACACAATCCTTTGTTGTATGATTTAATTAAATGTCTGATTTTGTCTGCTTTCAGAATTATGGAAGTAGTTTTCACTGGTAAGTTGCATAGCTGATGCAGGCGGCTGGGACTTTATAGAGGGGGGAGGTACAAAATCGTTTTGATGGTAAGGGTAGGAAAGTATTCATACTCTAATCCATGAATACAATCAGTACATTTTCAGAATACCTGGACCCCTACACTTGACATGGCAACAGGGTGATTCTTTGAATCTGACATGGTTACATTCCCTATTAGGGGTGCAGAGGGGTACCCCCCATGTCAGAAAGCTACCCTATTCTTAAATTCGGCATGGCTATATGTGACATGAGCATTTCCTTAAAACGACCTGCTGAATGGTTGACAGGTTATCCCCTGAGTAGTAACATGTATTTATCCATGCAAAATCAGCTGCCATCATGTTTCTGTTTATTTCCACTCACCCCCCCCCCATTCACTAACACAACCATACACCCATGCCTGTCAAGGGGATTAGAGATTAGGACAATCTTTCCAACAACATCCAGTCAGCAGCCCCCCCCATCCCCATGCCCAAACATAATCATCATGGGGTAGCTAGGACTTGATGCTCATTTACTTTACATTTTTTCTATTTCTACAGGCACTAAATCACTTCATGGAAAATGGGCTCAGGAACACAGATGTGTAGTTATACTTAGGCCTACAACAGTCACGTAGGCCTACAGATAGCTGCATGGATTCAGAAGGGTTAATTGATGTCATGAATAAAGTAAACAAAGAAATGACCAGTGTAACCCAGTATGACCATAGCAACCAATCCTCCCCTCCTCGCCATAGCAACCCTGGTTGCCCCGCAGCTCCCCTGTAATCCCCTGGGTCCTCTCAGCAGGGGGTGGGGAGGGGCAGTTCCTCAAACCCCGTGATATCTGGTGATGTTTGGTGATGTCTGGTGACCTCACGCATGTGGTCATGTGTTGTCATGTCCTGTGATCACGCACACATCACCAAATGTACACGTTTCTAGCAACAATGGCGAGGCCCTAACATTGCATCACCAAATATCACTACGATTTGCTGGGAAGAGAAAGAGGTCAACCAACAAGTTGAGACCTGACTGTTATATTGATGTTGACAAGTTGTACCATGAAATGAGTTTTCAAGAGTTGATGAATGGTATGAATGGTGTCCTGGATTTTGTAATTAAAACTTGCCCAGAATCACACTTGCAGGTTACAGATCTCACATGAGGTTTATAACACTCAAAGGTCAGGGTGGGGCTTTCAGTCAGTTTATTTAGGACAGGTAAAGTTATATATCGAGATATAACCATCACCATTTTCTTTATTTTATCCCTAGCATATCAAAGAAGAAATTTGTTGTTTTAAAATCTTTTTTCTTTTTAATGGTGGCTGGTCAAAGATGGCGTCCGATCAAAAATGGCACCCAGTCAAAGATGGCACCTGGTCAAAGAAATGTATATGAAAAAAAAATTATATTTTTACAAGATGGGTATTCACATTCGGTTGATTTATCAATGTTGGGATTATGCAATGGACATTTACACATTTTAGAAGAAAGTGCAACTTGCTATCACTGAAATTAAAAAGTTATGAATTCATTGAATATGTTTGTTTTTTATCAACAATAACCCCAAAGCAAATATACTGGTGACTGGCCTGTTCTATACACTGGCTGCAGGCCTAGTGGACAGCAGGGCAGGCATCTCAAGTGCAGTAAGCACCCTTGAGGTTACATTCAAGTTCTGTATGTATTTCAGGGTTTATCAGGGTTTATCACGACCTCGTGAAATGCGGCCCGAGGGTCAACAAGTGAAATAACCCAGCCACCAGACTGAAATGAGTTCCTTTGCATTTATATTTCATCTTTTTTTATTCAAAATTCTCAAATCTTAAAATCATGATACAGCAGAGCCTAAAATAGCATTTCCTACGCAGTTCAAATGTAAACAAAAACATGGGTTATTCAATGCCTTGGTAAAATACAGCCTTCCTTGGTTAATCAATGGGGCTGCCGTATTCAATGGTTTACCCAGCCACGCGCTATAAGTACCATTAACTTTATCATTTAGGCGAGCATATTCCCACTGCGGGGTATGTGGTTCTATATTGATTGAGACAGACCATAGCTAAGGTTCCCCCCACACTCACCAGGGGGACCTTCCCTCAATTTCGATAACCGCCAAATCATCAGACGCTAACCACACCCCACAGGGACAACAACTAGTACTCTTGTGTGTTTTTTTTGTTTTTTTATTATTTTTATCGTTATCATTACTTATTGGCGTTTAACACGCTTGTTATTATCATTACCCGTATTCACTTTATTTTGTTACTGTTAATAAAGTGACTCATGTTTTTGTCTCCGAGGAATATTATTGTGTCCTCGTCTATTTATGATTTTAAGGTATAAACAACAGTTGGGATCCATTTGGCCATACATAGTGATACATTCCATTATATCCAGCAGCTTTTATCTAGTTTTGTTCATAAACATTTCTTTCAAAATGTCCAGAAATTTAATTTTCTAATTCAACTTTTGCTTTGAAGTACCCATCAATTCTGGGCTGTCAATCAGGTTTTATTCCGGTGTCAAGCAATGTCTCATAAAAAAATGGATGGTCAAAAAGAAATTACTGCATATGTCAACACTGTGAGTATACATGAGTGCCAAGATTGTTGACCGTGTCGCCGTGTTGATCTCTAGCACAAGTGCTGTGTCACCGTTTCGATTTTTATCTGGTACAAACTACTCTAAATGTGTGTGTCCGTCGATTCTTTTAAATGGCTTGTTGCCCTTGTCGATTTTTAAAAGGTCTGTGTCGCCGTGTCGATCGTGTAAATTTTTAATGCATGTATAGTCACAACACTTCGGAGACAGAACGGAAAGATTTATTGGAAACAATAGCACAGATGGTCAAATCTGAATGCAGCAATTACAATTGAAACGGTGTTGATCTCCTGCTTCTCTGTCCCAGTGGGCACAAAACATTGAATCAACATTGATATCTAGTTGTCAATGTTGATTCAATGTTGAACCAACCTTGATTCAACATTTAACTGCACTTTGTGCCCATTGGGGTCAGTGTAGTTATGTCAGACTGTGAGAGCTGGTTATCTGCTTGTGAAGTGGACACCACAGAGGTCACCCTGATAACACAACCACTACAGGGACAGGTCCTCATGGGGATCTACCCTAGTCATACCCAGGGTACTCTACTAGGTGAGGGTCCTGGTGGTACCTAGTCCTACCCAGGGTACACTACTAGGTGAGGGTCCTGGTGGTACCTAGTCATACCCAGGGTACACTACTAGGTGAGGGTCCTGCTGGTACCTAGTCCTACCAAGGATACACTACTAGGTGAGGGTCCTGGTGGTACCTAGTCCTACCCAGGGTCCACTACTAGGTGAGGGTCCTGGTGGTATCTAGTCCTACCCAGGGTACACTACTAGGTGAGGGTCCTGGTGGTACCTAGTCCTACCCAGGGTCCACTACTAGGTGAGGGTCCTGGTGGTATCTAGTCCTACCCAGGGTACACTACTAGGTGAGGGTCCTGGTGGTATCTAGTCATACCCAGGGTACACTACTAGGTGAGGGTCCTGGTGGTATCTAGTCCTACCCAGGGTACACTACTAGGTGAGGGTCCTGGTGGTACCTAGTCCTAACCAGACTCCTGCAACAGCTAGGTGAGGGTCCTGGTGGTATCTAGTCCTACCCAGGGTCCACTACTAGGTGAGGGTCCTGGTGGTATCTAGTCCTACCCAGGGTACACTACTAGGTGAGGGTCCTGGTGGTACCTAGTCCTACCCAGGGTCCACTACTAGGTGAGGGTCCTGGTGGTATCTAGTCCTACCCAGGGTCCACTACTAGGTGAGGGTCCTGGTGGTATCTAGTCATACCCAGGGTACACTACTAGGTGAGGGTCCTGGTGGTACCTAGTCATACCCGGGATACACTACTAGGTGAGGGTCCTGGTGGTACCTAGTCATACCCACGATACACTACTAGGTGAGGGTCCTGGTGGTACCTAGTCCTGTACAGACTCCTGCCACAGCTAGGTAAGGGTCCTGATGGTACCTAGTCATACCCAGGATCCACTACTAGGTTAGGGTCCTGGTGGTATCTAGTCCTACCCAGGATCCACCACTAGGTTAGGGTCCTGGTGGTATCTAGACCTACCCAGACTCATGCCACAACTAGGTGAGGGTCCTGGTGATACCTAGTCATACCCAGACTCCTGCCACAGCTAGGTGAGGGTCCTGGTGGTACCTAGTCATACCCAGACTCCTGCCACAGCTAGGTGAGGGTCCTGGTGGTACCTAGTCCTACCCGGGATACACTACTAGGTAAGGGTCCTGGTGGTACCTAGTCCTACCCGGGATACACTACTAGGTGAGGGTCCTGGTGGTACCTAGTCATACCCAGGGTACACTACTAGGTGAGGGTCCTGGTGGTACCTAGTCATACCAAGACTCCTGCCACAACTAGGTGAGGGTCCTGGTGGTACCTAGTCATACCCACAATACACTACTAGGTGAGGGTCCTGCTGGTATCTAGTCATACCCAGGGTCCACTACTAGGTAAGGGCCTTGATGGTATCTAGTCATACCCAGGGTCCACTACTAGGTGAGGGTCCTGGTGGTACATTTAATGTAAATTTGTCTGCAATATAATGCAAGTCTTTGTCTGAATCCCACTATCTAGAATTATATGTAATGCGTTTAAATCCCAGTTGAACCTAGATTTACATAAATTATCTACGTAAATCAGACATGTAGGTTTGAAAGTGGTAAATAAACCTTAACATTTTGACGTTCATAAACCTTCTAAAATTACGTAGTTCAGACCAAAATTCAACGTATATTTACGTCTGACCAGCGTAGTTGTGTTTACTGGGTAGTCATACCCAGGGTACACTACTAGGTAAGGGTCCTGGTGGTAGCTAGTCCTGTACAGACTCCTGCCACAGCTAGGTGAGGGTCCTGGTGGTATCTAGTCATACCCAGGGTCCACTACTAGGTGAGGGTCCTGGTGGTACCTAGTCATACCCAGGGTACACTACTAGGTGAGGGTCCTGGTGGTACCTAGTCATACCCAGGGTCCACTACTAGGTGAGGGTCCTGGTGGTACCTAGTCCTACCCAGGGTACACTACTAGGTGAGGGTCCTGGTGGTACCTAGTCATACCCAGGATCCACTACTAGGTGAGGGTCCTGGTGGTACCTAGTCCTACCCGAACTCCTGCCACTACTAGGTAAGGGTCCTGGTGGTACCTGGTCCTACCCAGACTCCTGCCACAGCTATGTGAGGGTCCTGGTGGTACCTAGTCCTACCAAGACCCCTGCCACAACTAGGTTGGGGTCTTGGTGGTACCTAGTCCTACCCAGACTCCTGCCACAGCTAGGTGAGGGTCCTGCTGGTACCTAGTCATACCCAGTCTCCTGCCACAACTAGGTTAGGGTCCTGGTGGTACCTGGTCATACCCAGACTCCTGCCACAGCTAGGTAAGGGCCTGGTGGTACCTAGTCCTAACCAGACTCCTGCCACAACTAGGTGAGGGTCCTGGTGGTACCTAGTCCTGCACAGACTCCTGCCACTACTAGGTGAGGGTCCTGCTGGTACCTAGTCATACCCAGTCTCCTGCCACAACTAGGTTAGGGTCCTGGTGGTACCTAGTCCTAACCAGACTCCTGCCACAGCTAGGTGAGGGTCCTGGTGGTACCTAGTCCTACCCGGACTCCTGCCACAACTAGGTAAGGGTCCTGGTGGTACTTAGTCCTACCAAGACCCCTGCCACAACTAGGTGAGGGTCCTGGTGGTACCTAGTCATACCCAGACTCCTGCCACAACTAGGTGAGGGTCCTGGTGGTATCTAGTCATACCCAGACTCCTGCCACAGCTAGGTGAGGGTTCTGGTGGTACCTAGTCCTACCCAGGGTACACTACTAGGTGAGGGTCCTGGTGGTACCTAGTCCTGTACAGACTCCTGCCACAGCTAGGTGAGGGTCCTGGTGGTATCTAGACCTACCCAGACTCCTGCCACAACTAGGTGAGGGTCCTGCTGGTACCTAGTCATACCCAGGATGCACTTCTAGGTGAGGGTCCTGGTGGTACCTAGTCCTACCCAGACTCCTGCCACAACTAGGTGAGTGTCCTGGTGGTACCTAGTCATACCCAGGGTACAACTAGGTGAGGGTCCTGCTGGTACCTAGTCCTGTACAGACTCCTACCACAACTAGGTGAGTGTCCTGGTGGTACCTAGTCCTACCCAGACTCCTGCCACAACTAGGTGAGTGTCCTGGTGGTACCTAGTCATACCCAGGGTACAACTAGGTGAGGGTCCTGCTGGTACCTAGTCCTGTACAGACTCCTACCACCACTAGGTGAGGGTCCTGGTGGTACCTAGTCCTGCCTAGACTCCTGCCACAACTAGGTAAGGGTCCTGGTGGTATCTTATCCTGCCTAGACCCCTGCCACAACTAGGTGAGGGTCTTGGTGGTACCTAGTCCTACCCAGACTCCTGCCACAGCTAGGTGAGGGTCCTGGTGGTACCTAGTCCTACCAAGACTCCTGCCACAGCTAGGTAAGGGCCTGGTGGTACCTAGTCCTACCAAGACTCCTGCCACAGCTAGGTAAGGGCCTGGTGGTACCTAGTCCTGCCTAGACTCCTGCCACAACTAGGTCAGGGTCCTGGTGGTACCTAGTCTTATCCAGGAAGCATGGACAAAACAGCCTAACATTGGTAATGAACGCTGAAGTAAGCTAATGAATGGCATTAGCTTACAAAACAAAAGGTACCGTAACAATAGGTTCAAACCTATTTTTACATAAATATTGATTACATTGTTTTTTTAAAGGCACCAGGTTCAATGAATTCATGTAACAGGTTTAAAGAATGTATAGCATAGGAGGCGATCCGGATGGCATACCAGGGGTCTTGGTGGAAGAACGGCAATGCGCCGAATCCATGTAATTACGTTAAGTAATTAATTACCCAATAAAACACTTTAAAAACAATAGAGGACTTCCATCAAGATGGCTGTTGTGCTGCCTAGTGCTTCCACACAGGGAGGCGCCTGGTTGGTGTGTGACAGGGCTGTAGGAGGTAGGTAGGAGGCTACAGCTGAGTACCCCACACTGTACCTGGACACTCCTCACCTGGACACCCCCAGGTACACACCACACAGGTAGGTACAGGTGTTACAACCACATGAACTAATCATGTTTTATTTTGGCATTTTATCATTACTTACCTATAAATGTAGATTTTAATTTAACTTCATCTGCTCGGAACATAATTATGTACTGTAAACGTAGATATTTTCGCGCCGTTAATATTTTTGCAATTTTTGCAATTTTAAATATCTGTGAAAAAATGTACAGAGCAAATATTTACACAGAATTGAATCAAATAGCCAAATCTCAGAAATCCGCGAATTTAGTACTATTCACGAAAACGTATACACCCGAAAATATCTACATTTACAGTATATGACACAGTAGTCCACGTTTGGCACTTTTTAACATATTTTTAATGGACGAGATGATAAAGA
This sequence comes from Harmothoe impar, assembly GCA_947462335.1. Classification (NCBI taxonomy): domain Eukaryota; kingdom Metazoa; phylum Annelida; class Polychaeta; order Phyllodocida; family Polynoidae; genus Harmothoe; species Harmothoe impar. Next base: position 62,627,052 of record OX381717.1, on the reverse strand, counting down.
TTTGCTCATGAATCTTAGAACTAGAAGGTAACAGGGTCGAGTCCAAATTCCTTCTTCCATTCTAAGAAAATATCTTGGTTGTTTCTTTAGTGTACTTACAGCAAAGAATCTATTCTCCAGTCACCACACATATCACCACACATATCAGTGAATTCTGAAATAATTTCAGAATTTTAGAAGTTTTGACTTACCTATATTTTCTGACCCTGTGACCAGAGAAACTTATAAATCTGGAGGTGATATATTTCTATCAGATTATAGTTATTTATATAGCAAGAGATGTTATTTACCCTTTAAGGCATTATGCCCTTGGTCGCCATGATGCATGAATGCAGCCCTGCTGAATTACTCTGAATTATAATAATTGTCTGGGCTTTATTAGTTTTAGCGACATGCCCTCCTTAACCCCTTAAGGATGCATGTCGCTAAAAGATTACATTTGTCATGATGCACCAATGCAGCCATGGCGAGTAACTCGCCGGTGCTACATTAGTGCATCATGTGGATCCTTTGGGAGTGTCTTGACCCCGGAGGGTGGGCATTAGGCTTAAATTCAGCACTACCCACCAGGGATGCATGCATGCATCATGACGACCAAGGGCATGATGCGATAATGCACTATGCTGTCCTTAAAAGGCTATCCACACCTTTCAGCGTACCTGCACCTCCCACCATGTTGAGGCTGGGCCTCTGTCTGCTTGCGGCCTTGTCCGTGGCTGCGGCTTTTGTCGCAGGTAAGTCACCATTCACCGTGGTCTTCGCTATATCAAAGCCCATATTTTGCATAGTTCTAAGAAGGGATGTGAAATTTCAAAGGTAATTCTCTAAAAAGTGTTCCAGACCTTTTTTTTGATAATGTGCAAAAGTATAACGTACAACTCATAATGGTCTATTGAAAAGCCTGTGATATATAGAAAAATGATAGAACAGGGAGTCGTTAAAGTACCCCCACCCCCCCACCCATCACCACATCTGCTGTGCACTTTAACAGTTCTGTGAAGAAAATGAAATTTCAATTGTTCGCATATCTTCTGCTTATTTCCATCTATCATGTTTCACAAAAATGTAATAAGGTATTTCACTTGATAACATTTAAGCTGTATATATTGAACAATACATACAAGGTGATGTTCACACTGTTGATTCTTTACAACAGATATAAATGGTGAAAAATAAACTATTTAAACTCATGGTGTCCCCAGGACCCCCGCAGTACCCCAGTTTATCCACTATACATTGTTTCAGCAAGACCCCTCAGTACTAGTTTATACATTATACGTTGTTCCCCAGTACTAGTTTATACATTATACATTATGTCCCCCAGTACTAAATACATTATACGTTATGTCCCCCAGTACTAAATACATTATATGTTATGTCCCCCAGTACTAAATACATTATACGTTGTTCCCCCAGTACTAAATACATTATACGTTATGTCCCCCAGTACTAAATACATTATACGTTGTTCCCCCAGTACCAGTTTATACATTATACGTTATGTCCCCCAGTACTAAATACATTATACGTTATGTCCCCCAGTACTAAATACATTATACGTTGTTCCCCCAGTACCAGTTTATACATTATACGTTATGTCCCCCAGTACTAAATACATTATACGTTGTTCCCCCAGTACTAAATACATTATACGTTGTTCCCCCCCAGTACTAGTTTATACTCTATAGTATACGTTGTTCCCCCAGTACCAGTTTATACATTATACGTTGTTCCCCAGTACTAAATACATTATACGTTGTTCCCCCAGTACTAGTTTATACATTATACGTTATGTCCCCCCCCCCCAGTACCAGTTCATACATTATACGTTATGTCCCCCAGTACTAAATATATTATACGTTATGTTCCCCCAGTACTAAATACATTATACGTTGTTCCCCCAGTACCAGTTTATACTCTATACGTTATGTCCCCCAGTACTAGTTTTTACATTATACGTTATGTCCCCCGGTACTAAATACATTATACGTTGTTCCCCCAGTACTAAATACATTATACGTTGTTCCCCCAGTACTAAATACATTATAAGTTGTTCCCCCAGTACTAAATACATTATAAGTTGTTCCCCCAGGACCCCCACAGTATGGGTTCCCAGAGCCACAGGAAGACAAGACTAAGTTTGGGTTTGACGACATCTGGAACTTCAGACCGGCAGGCTACTCCGGGCAGTGGTTCGGAGGTACAGTATGATATCAGCATTAAATCTGTATAAGATCAGTAAGATATCAGTATAATACCTGTATGATATCTGTAATACATCTGTATAAAATCAGTATGATATCAGTATAAAATCTGTATAATATTAGTACAATATCAGTTTAGTATCAGTATAACATGAGTATCACTATTTAGTGTTGCCCCAAAGTCCACTTTGCTGGTTACACGAATTTACTGATAATGAATATTGAAATGGCACCCAGAACTTTTAACATTTTCATTTTGTCAAATGCCAATTCTTTTAAATATTGTATATTGAAGCAACACTATCATAATATTTTCTTTTCAACACAAAATTCAAATATGTCACATCAGATATAACACTTATAAAATTTCTATTAAGGTCGAGTTACACGAGGCAACTAGTTGCTAGCAACTTATTGCTAGCAACTAGTTGCTAGCCTGCAAAAGATAGGAGGCAACTAGTTGCCCCCAAATCCATAAATATGGATCCCAGGCAACTAGTTGCTAGCAACTATTGCCTGCAACTTTTGCATTAGACGGGGCAACTAGTTGCCTGCAATTAGTTGCTAGCAACTAGTTGCCTCGTGTAACTCGACCTTTAAACAACCAATTTTAATATTTCCCATTGAACATTCAATTTTGACCGTTTCTATTCAACACCAAGTTTTGATATTTCCTATTTAACATTCAATTTTGAGACTTCCTATTAAACACCAAATTTTGACATTTTCTATTCAAAAAATAATATTTTGACATTATTGCCCCTTTCTCTGTTTGCCCCATGTTAAGACCAGCTGGTGTACACCACCCAGGACGGGGACGTGGTGTCACGTGAGAACGGCAGCATGCACGCTAACGACACCCTCGTTATAGCCGGGCAGACACTGGTAGGTAGCCTTTATAACATGGTGGATACATCCCTCTCTATGTTAAAGCCATGGGAGCTCCGTACTCCATGCCCCAGTACGGTATAGTCATACAAATTTGTTGATTTTCTTTGTTTTAAGACAGATGGGCCATGTAATAAACACAAACCCCTACTTATTGACATACATACACATCATACATCACTCGTTGAAGCTGGGTCATATCACACTCAGCCTTCGGCAGCGTGTGATATATCCAAGCTTCAACTTGTGAAGTATGATGTGCATGTGTGTCAATGGCGTGGAGTTTTGGCTAGCTGGACCTGCTCATATCTGGGTCATGGTCCTTTATGTCCAAGGCTATAAGTGGGAGCCCAGATTGGCTGGCCCAGGAAAACTTCTTTTCATAAATACATATACATATACATTTCGTAAATATTTCAAAACATGCTGACGTCTGATTTTTCTCCAGAAATCACCATTTATTGTACATGTTTATTGCTTGTGCTAAAGTGGAATAAATCTGGGCCTAATCTCGGCACTTTGAATCTGGGCTGACCCATCTGGGCTCCCTGGATATAAAAGTACCATGCCCCATTATGGGCAAATCAGCCTGCCCAAGTAAAAACACATAATGGGTCCTACTAACCAATGTTGACTGTGTAATATCTAACTCAAGACAGCTGCAAGTTACACAAAACGATACGAACTTATGGTTTACAATGCACTGTGGCGAAAAGCACTCTCACCTGAAAACAGGCACTGCCTGGCATTCAGGTGAGAGTGCTTCCGGCGACAGTGACTCACCTATCTGAGTGTGTATAGTGCCATCAAGTTCAGTGCCGAATGAGCGCAGAATAATGGCAGTCACTTTTTAGGTGGTGGAAGTTACTTTGGTACTGTTAGGTATCAGCAGTTAGATATGCCAATGTGAACATGAAACGCACTATAGAACCATAATGAGCTGAGATCTTTAGCCATACCTCCTACAGTCCCACCCTATAGTAGTACATTTTTTTGTACTTATAGTACACCTTGAGAGACAACAGCTAATGCCTTTGTATTTGGTGGTAATTTCTGCCCAATCCTACATTCTCAATTCTCGGGTCTATTGAGGGGCTACCGTAAGTTCTCACGTATAAGCCTAATTTGAGTATTTGCCACACACCCAATTTTTTGATAAATCAAATAAGCTTAACAGGGGGTATGAAAATTGCTAATTCAGTACTGTAGCCTAGTGTAGCATACTTATAAAAAGTAATTCTCATATAAGGCCAAAAAAAAAAAGTTTGTTTCAGGTCACCCGACCGACCCTATCAAAAGAGGGCCGACCCTACGTTTTTTTATGCAATTTTGAAGAAATGTTCATGTTTTTACCCTTTTTTGGTCAATATTGGGGAATTCAAAAAAGTTGGGTAGTTCATTCATGTTAAAAATAAATAAAAAATTAAAATTAAAATCCGACCTACCGACCCTGCATTTTCCTCCCATGTTACCTGAAACAAACCTCTTTTTTTTTTGGCCTAAGTCACACCCTTTGTAGGCATGGTTGGTATGCAATTATTGTTTCATTTTTCCTAAAGAGAAAATCAGCAGTATCTAATGTTAAATCAAGACCTAATCATAATCGCTGGTTTCTTAGTGCTGCTCTCTTTCCAATGACATATAACTGACGATGTACTTATAGATAGATTTTCCTAGAATTTTCTACATCCATTTCTAGTGGCCACCTGTGCCCATGGGAATGTAATTCTTGAGAAAACTACGGGCTCGCACCCAAATTTACGGGCCATTGGCCCCCAGGCCAGCGCGTTAGTTTCTACCCCTGCTTCTATGTGAGAATTTACAGTAAAAGTAATTAATGCTGTCCACTTGATAAGATGAGATAAGGATAGTATGAGCTGTGTTATAGATAAGCACTGTCTGAATGTTATCTCCCCCAATGGTCCTCCTCTCAGTTATCTTCTGCAGTAACATTCACTCAAATATATGGCACTCATCATCCGGTAGGGAAAAAGATTTGGGGAGGGGGGCTAAAATAAATAGGGAAATTTTTGCAAACATTGTTCACATGTTAGTACTTGAGAGTTTATTGATTCGCGAAAGTTGTTCTAATGCAAGTTACCTTTCGCTGACTGCATTACTGACTGTATAGTGTGTAATTTGATACCAAGATATCTGGTGTACTGTCATCTTGTAAGTTCTTGTGCAGAAGCCGCGGCTATTGAGGACCCGAGATTTGTTCTACACTAGATGAGGCCTTAAGTAGTCCAGGTAAACGCGATCCCAGTTTTCATACATGTTTTCTCACCTGTAGAAAACATGAATCAAAACCGGGATCTTGTTTACCTGGACTACTTGAAGCCCCATCTAGTGTAGAACAAACCTGGGGTCCTCAATAGTCCAAAGTAAGAGGGCAGCTTTGTTGTCATGATGCATGAATGCAGCCCTGGCAAGTAACTTACCGGTGCTGGATCCATGCATCATGAGGACCACAGGGAGTATGTGCACTCACAAAGTGTACCAACACAGCACTGTTGAGTTACATCTGGTGAAATATCCACTTTGCCGGATCCAACTTGTATCAAATCATCGTTAACTCTTTAAGGATGACATAATGCAATAGTGCATCATGTCCTCGGTCATTATAATGCATGAATGCAGCCACGGCAAGTAACTCACCAGTGCTGCATTCATGCATCATACCGACCCTACGGCATTGAAACGCTCCCGTAGCATCGTTATGATGCATTAATGCAACATCGGCGAATTACTCGTCGGGGTGCATCATGATGACAAATGTCATCTTTTTGCGACATCTGTCCTTAAAGGGTTAATTTGGTTATCCAATAGTGTGTCAGTCCAGACAGAGTTAGGCCGTGTAGCCGGCCTGTCATGACAACCACACGTTCATAGCACGTATGTGATGGCCATCTAATCTCCCAATACCACTAGAGTTAATAACCTGTGTAGTGAAGATAACAAACAGTAATACTGTACTCCATGTAATAACCTGTCATGTATTGAAGATAACTAATGGTAATATTGAACTCAGAATAAGTCTTATCTTAGGGGGTGCTCATTTTTATAGTGACAGGGTGGGGTTGATGCAATTGTCACGTGAGCGCCCCATAATTCTTTCAGCCCTCCTCCTACCCCACCCCACAAGAGGGATCAATACCCAAGCTTTTTCACTTAAAAGAGATGGAATTATTTTTGTTCCCTCCACTCCCAAAGAGTCCAAATCTGTCTGGTACCCCCCCCCCCCCGGTACCCCTCTGTTGTTTAAAAAGGACCATTCCTTATTCTACACATTCATCCCTCAGTCATATACTCCACTCAGAGGCATGGATCTGCTTGGTGGCTCATTTCTAACCCCTTTAAGGACCACATAGTGTTTTAATACACTACGCGCTTTGGTCGTTATGATGCATGCTTCATGTATCTTGACCCTTCAGGAATACATCAACCCTGTAGGATGCCATGAGTCATCTATAAATGCAGCACTGATGAGCTACTTACCAGGGTGTTATGTATTGACGTACTATGCTGCTCTTACCCAGTGGGCACAGAACATTGAATCAACATTGACAAATGGTTGTCAATGTTGATTCAATGTTGATTAAATGTTGATTCAATGTTGAACTGAATTTTGTGCCCACTGGGTAAAGGGTTAACATTTCAGAACATAGCAATCAGCCAAGAAGACAAGTGTTCTGCTCAGGGTCAAAGCTATAAACATGATGTGGAGAGTGTGATAGCAGAGGAATGCTATTGTGGTAGTTCTGTATCTTATCTAATCAGATTCAATACCCCTCAACTCCTGTTAATGCTCCTTAATACATGTACAGTAAGATGGGCCTGACATGATAACTACCATAAAACCTCGCGTATAAGGCCGTTTTATTTTGATAACTTGGATTACGGATCCGCCGCCGAGATTTTTGGCATTTTGCAACAAAAAAAAAAATATTTTTTTTACCTTTCCCTCCGAGATTTTTTGAGAATTTTACCAAAAAAAAAAAAAAAAGTACATGTTCACCAGCAAAAGGTAGAATGAGGCCTTTCAGATTGGGTATAATATATCTTCACTAGATTGCCCAGAAATTAGATTTTTCATGCCTTTTTTTTTGCCTCTGCCCTTCGAGAAATTTTGTGATCTGGTGCCCCCCGTAGGACAGCTTTTTTTTTTTTTTTTTGCCTCTGCCCTTCCAAAAATTTGGAGCCAAATGCCCGTAATCCAAGTTGTCAAGAAAAGGTGGCCTAATGGTCTAACTGATATATTAGCTGCACCACCAACTTTGAGATATCTTATAAGACAAACAGGGCCTGGAAATCGCTAATATAGTACTGTAGTTTACATATAAAAGAGTTCACGCATGGGCCGCACCCCCACTTGGGGCTGATCCTATAAGCCGCACTGGTGATCTGAGTCGCGTACTACCCCGTGGGCACAAAATTCAGTCTAATGTTGAATCAACATTGAATCAGCATTGGCAACCATGTATCAATGTTGATTCAATGCTCTGTGCCCATTGGGTAGGTGCAGCTTCTGTGCAAAACTTACAGTACTTTGGTATATGCGTAAATAAACCTAGTCCAATTGGTGGGACACAGGGTTTCTTATCTTGACAATCACAATGACACTAATAAACCATTGTTATTAGGATTGATATTTTGCTTATCTATGTATTGACATTGTGTTACAACATTGCATGTCTGCCCTCACCGATATCTTTATTTCTAAACATGTCTCATCTCTAAAAAGAGACAAATTTACCATTTCTGTGGTTTTGGGAAGTATGTATATGTCTTGATCATGATCATGATGTAGATATGAAAGGTGCGGTTTGGCTGCATTCAATCGAATTTGCTAAACAGTATAAATTCTAGTGTATTTAAATTTGCATCATGCCGACTAAATGACTCCTGGGATCGCATTCATGCATCATGCTTAAGGAAACTACATCATAAATGTTTGGCTGTGTCATGTTCGCAGATAGACTGTGCAGTGAGCTGTTATACCTGTCCCACAGTATAACATCAGTAAATCTGCCAAAATCCGCAAATCCACAATATTTAAATACAGTAGAATTTATACTGTTTTGCAAATTCGCAAAAATGTATACATGCGAAAACATCGGTCCAACACTAGTATGACATCAGCATGACATCAGTACAACATCAGTATGACATGACTCTGACATCAGTACAACATCAGTATGACATCAGTATGATATCAGTATGATATCAGTATGATATCAGTATGAACTCAATATGATATCAGTATGATATCAGTATTACATCAGTATGATATCAGTATGATATCATTATGATATCAGTATAAACTCAGTATGACATCAGTATGATATCAGTATGATATCAGCACTACATGATATCAGTATAACTTCAGTATGATATCAATAGAACATGAGTATGACATCAACATTACATGAGTATGACATGAGTATAACATCAGTATGACATGAGTATAACATCAGTATGACATCAGTACAATATCAGTATGACATCAGTACTTCATCAGTATAACATCAGTATGACATCAGTATGACATCAGCATGACATCATTATGACATCAGTATAACATCAGTACAACATCAGCATAACATCAGTATACCATCAGTATGATATCAGTATGATATCAGTATGATATCAGTATACCATCAGTATACCATCAGTATAACATTAGTATGACATCTGTATAACATCAGTACTATGTTTGTGTTTACAGAAGGACCAATCGGTTAGCTTGTACTTCCCGTCCCCAGACCTGTCCCATGTGCTGCTCGTGTCCGGCTGGAAGCAGGTAAGGATTCATCTTGTCCATTTTGTGTCCTGTCAGATAAATGTTACATACGAGGAAACTCTAATCTAGGTTTGACGTCATATATTGGACCCAGAGCTCAGGAATCAATAGAACCTAGGCGCATACGAGTAACAATACAAATGTTAACAAGGAATTTTTGTGTGACCAAATCTCAGCACAGTCTAATCCTTGAATCTGGGAACCAATATTGCTGACCCAGCCCAGAGGTGCACCTAGGTGTGAATGGAGTGTAACTGTATTGCATGTACAGTCTCTCCTTACGTCTATGGCTCAGTCTCATGAGTTTGTAACAGTTGAAACGTCTTTGACTGGGTGTCGTCTTTGACCGGTGTCGTCTTTGACCGGTGTAGTCTTTGACCGGTGTAGTCTTTGACCGGGTAGGGATTAAAATGAAGAAAAAAGTAGTATATAGTAAAGAAATTTAAGCTTCAACTTCTTCATGTAATAAACAGTCTATGGTTGTTTTACCCAATTTCTTTTTTTTTATGCACATATTAAGGGTCACTTTTGGGCTTTTTTTCTTCAGCCGGTCAAAGATGTCACTTGGTATTTTACTTAAACTTTAAACAGCTTATTATTATTGCATAATTCTTTAAACAGCTGCACTGTCCAAAGTATTATGCAATAAGAAGTGCCACCAAGTACATTACATCATATACATATAAAAAAAAAAATTTAAATGGAAAAAAAAACTTTTCTATATACCCGGTCAAAGATGACACCCGGTCAAAGACGACACCGGTCAAAGGAGACACCCGGTCAAAGAGGTTTCAACTGTTACAAACTCATGAGACTGAGCCCTATCCTCTATTATATGATGCATATAATTAGTATGTTTTTCAAGGTAGCCCTACACATACAACGTTGCCTTAATCCATTGACGCCGGCCAGAAATCTTTATTTCTTGCAACAGGGCTGAGATTTTTTCTAAGATTTTCCCTGGGGCCGGTGCTTTAATAAACCCCATACAGTTATGTACATTGTTGTCGACATCTGACCTCATGGTGTTGCAAATGGTCTACATTCGGCCTGGCATCGATGTAGACTATAATCCACATCCGTCCTTAATGAATTAATGGCATAACTTCCAAATTCTACAATATATCAATAATCCTCCATCTCCTCCCTTTTTTAGACCCTTACATCACTCCGGTTCCATCTGGAGTCCTCCCAAGTTAGATAGACTTCTCTTTCTTTTTGACCTTTTGGGATACTGGTAGCCTATAAACGACATTGTGTGCCTGCCTTAGTTGGGTTTTAAAACACAGCTTTTGTCCACCCATATTTTGCCAAAATATCTTTGGAAAAAACTCAAGACTGAGGAATACTGTAAATCGTTGTGCGTAACCCACGTCTTGTGTGTAACCTGCACCCTGACTTTGTGAGACCCCTATATCCTGCACCCGCACAAAATTTACGTTACAGATTTTTAACATTATGGACGTTTTTTAACGTTATGAACTATTTTTCACACCACCTTTCCAGCTAGTGTGCAAAAAATGTGTAAATTAGCCTAAATTGATCTAAATTTGAAGACCACAGCGTAAATTTGAAAAATTCACTAATATTAACGTAAATACTAACACTAACGTAAATTATTAAAAAGACGTTAATCATAACGCAATTATGTTCCGCAACATATTTTGTTTTGTAACAGCCCCATGGGGTTGGAAAATTACTACAGCAATTGTTACTGTAACATGCAGCTGTGCTGCTAAAGGTTATGTGTGGTATATCTATTGTATGTTGTTAGGATGTAAAACGACACAGGTTTTATTTTTGTATTCATAACATGTTTATTACTTAATGAGTACCGACGGTCCGTTTCATATACCGTCGTTATCATAGTTTGGTTGTATACAGTAGTTACCGGTACTACCGACGGTAACATCTCGTTAAGGGTTTCATAACATGTTATATAACTACAACACTAGGTGGCTCTGCCGGTGTGGTCAGGTGACCCCCGCAGGCCTGTATATAAGGTGGACTGCTTCCCCAGAGAAGCCAGTAAGGTTTGGGACTGCTGAGGCAACACCACCCTGCACTCCGGGTTTAACTGATGTAGTGTTATTCCACTGTATTATTCTAGATCCAGTTCTGATCACTGTATGACTGAGCATTATACCAGTAAATAATACCTGAGCATTTTCCATTAATAAAGTCGCCGTATATTAAAGTCTAATTTTACCTTGTCTGGTTTTTGTTCTCATGCGTTCACACTAGCAGTACTAGACCAACTACATTACTTTGATTTTTGTAGGTGTGGCGTCACTCTTACACGGCCGTCTACCACATCTACAACGTACACACCAAGTATGCCACTGTATACATGTCCTACTGAGTCATCAGTAATCAATATTCTATAACTTAAAAATAGTGGTGGGAAAAATCATAATCAAGTCCAGCTGGTGAATGTCAGCAGGTTTGAAGGGCATTTTTGTAGCTGTGGTTTGAGGACACATTACCTCCTGGTTCCAACACATAATTTAAAAATAAATTAAATAATTTCTGTTGTTCTAGTTGTGTTGATCTCCCTGTAGCATAGTTTGAAAGGAAGTAATGGATTTCATGGATATTTTCTTTTTCTTTTTTGGAAGACATATTTTGGATTTTGCTGCTAAAAGAAAAAATGCTGACTGAAAAATAGTTTTTTTACTGAAAACGGAGAAATTCTGCCTTATCCATAAAAGAAAATAGTAAAAAAAAAAATTACTCGCCAACCCATTTTGGGGGGGGGGGCTTAATGTTATCTGAACACACCTTTTATTTCTTTTTTTAGACCTAAACATGTCTGAATGTGAGCATCTTACCTCTTTACAGGGACATCACATCCGTCCACGACGGAGCACGCCTCCAGTATTGCCGCTGGGCACCGGTCCACAACCACCTAGTAAGGCCACCTTCTTATCGATAACTTGGATTACGGGCTTTTGGCTCCAATTCTTTAGAAGGGCAGAGGAAAAAAAGAAAAAAAAGCTGTTCTACTTGGGGAGCAGAATCACAAAATTTCCCAAGGGTAGAGGAAAAATATGTAGCTTGGAAATCTCTGTTTTGGGCTATCAAATGAAAGGATATTGAGAAATATCCCCATGTTGAGCGGATATAGGTTTATGCTGGTCAGAATATACCTTTTTTGTTGTTAAAAATTTCTCAACGAGTTTTCGGAGGGAAAACAAAAAAAAAAAATAAAAGGCCTAAGCTGTTATAGTAATACTAGTGCCTCACTCACAAGCAACCTGAGAGTCAAAGAGAAAATAAGCACATAATATGTTATATGATAACTCAGATTACCGTATTTGACATAATAAGGGCCCTACCCCTAATAAAATGCAATAAGCACCACAAGCCCTTTTATAGGGCCTTTCTTGTACTCCAAAAAGCCCACATTTTCATGATCTTTCAAGACACTTGAAGTTCTAACATGTCATTAAAATGATATTATAAGCACCCAGGGCACTTATTACATCGACTACTATGTTGTATTTCATGGTAAATACGGCCGTCCCATTGACTTAACCAAGGAAGGCTGTATTTCACACCCCCTGTTAAATAACCTTCTCCCGTATTTCACGGCATTTTAAATCATTAAAATTGATGATTTAAACACTATAAGATAGCTTTTTCAGATCAATAAAGCAAAATTTTGATGAATATAGTTAATAATAACATGAAATAAACACAAAGGAGCACTCGTATAGTTCCCCACTGAGGGTTATTTCACTCGGCTCCGCCTCGTGAAATAACCCCCAGTGGGGAACTATACTCGTGAACCTTTGTCTATGTATTGTATTGTAGTTGTATGTACCATTCATAAAAAGCAATCACTGACATTGTGCTTCCCTCTATAACACTGTTTGTATTCCCAGATGTACGTCCTTGACAACAACATGGTGTTCCTGAACGTGACGTCCGGTAACCATGTCAACGTGACGAGTGACGGCCAGGCCGGCACCGTGTTTAACGGGATCCCAGACTGGATGTATGAGGGTGAGTCTTTAGTATGTCATATCGGGCCATCCTCATCTAGCATTTAGGGAGTGATCATTTTTTATCAACAGGGGGGGGGTTGGTTTGGGGGGGGGCAAAAAAATTTGGACCCCTTGACCAGGGGGGGTGTAAAAAATTTGGACCGCTCTTGGGGGGGTCAAAAAAATTTGACCTGTTTTGGGCCAAAAAGTCAGCGCGTTACTATGCTTCAAAGGGCCCACCCGTGCACCGATTTTTGACCCGTATGGGGGGGGGTAAAAAATGTCGACCCTTTGACCGGGGGGGGGTGAAAAAAGTTTCGCATGCTCCGCGTGGAAAACCACCCCCCCCCCCCCTGTTGTTAAAAAATGATCACTCCCTTAGCCACTATGATCTAGGATATGATATGCATGACAGTATGTGATAAATACAGTTGGCAATTAGGTGTGTGGTTTGGGTTTGTCCGTACATACATACAGTGTAGATGCTGATGCTACTGCAGTATGGACCCAGAGTGAGTCAGTACCTGCAGTGTGGGTTCAATATATGCATAAGCGGTGGCACAGCACCATGCAGTGGTGGCATGTGTAATGGTCAATGATAGTCGGTGATTATGCTGGATATGTATATTTTAATTAATAGCGGTTAAGTCTTCATAATATCACAGTATAGGACTAGTAGAAGTGACTAATTATAGGGAGATTACTTGATGTATGAGGGTGAGAAAATCTATAGCTTTAGAAACATTTAAAATCCATTAAGAATATAACAGATTATGTGTTGGTGAGACTCAAAGCGTTATTCGACCAAGGGTCTAGGCCACTCAAAAAAATAAAATGGATTCTCATCACCACGTGCATCATAAAAATCAGCTTCTTTTTTTTTTTTGCTTATTTTTGATGAAAATATGATAAAAAATGGACAGATATTGGGATATTTGGTATCAAATTAAAGCTAATCCTGCCAGTAATGCAGTGGAATAGAAATAACTAATATTTTCCCTACTTTTAAAGATTCATAAATCCTTACTACTAAAATGTGGATTTTGGTCATGAAAAACGTCCGAATAACCAGTGGCATGCTAGCAGTTGCTCACAATTCGTTGCAGGCAATTAGTTGGCTAGTATAACATCACCTTAACAAGTTGACATTATTGGCTCACACAGAGGATGTGCTGAGTGTGGCGGTGGCACATTACTGGTCTCCAGACGCCGACTACGTCGTCTTTGCTAAGTTTGATGATACGCTGGTCACCAAACAGCAGTTTAAGATGTACGGTGAGAGGACGGACGTGTACGGGCAGATTGAGGAGATAGCTTACCCCAAGGTAACATGACCCCAAGGAATTCAATCTCATCTCCATTCCGCTAAAAGATGACTTTTGTCGTCATGATGCACCAATGCAGGCCCGGACGAATAACTTGCCTGTGCTACATTGGTGCCTCATGCCGACCCTTTGGGAGTGTCTAAACCCCAGAGGGTCGGCATGATGCTCCCAGTGGGCACAAAACTCAGTTGAATGTTGAATCAATGTTGCATCAACATTGAATCAACATTGTCAACCAGTTTTCAATGTTGATTCAATGTTCTGTGCCCACTGGGCTTGAGTTACTTGCAAGGGCTGCATTCATGCATCATGATGGCCAAGGGCATGATGCATAATGGTATCATGCTTTCCTTAAAGGGTTAAAAAAGATAGGATTTCAAAACACACCCCTTCTTCATCGATGAATAAATCTCCATTGTTCCCAAGTCAAGTAGAAACACCCAAATATTTGACATTGCTTTACGCTTGTCGCAAGCAGCACCCCTAAGGCCACTCAAAAAAATTAAATGGTTTCTCATCACCGCGCATCATGAAAATCAGGTTTTGGGGAAAACTTTTTTCTTTTTTTTTGCAAAATTTTGATGAAAAACCTCATGGAAATGGATAAATTTGGTCATATTTGGTATCAAATTAAAGCTAATAATGCCAGCAATGCAGTGGTGTAGAAATAACTTACATCTTCCCCACTTCTAACTATCAATTCATTCTTAGCCAATAAAATGTGAATTTTGGCCAAAGAAACTCGCAAATTGTCCTATACATTTTGGCCTGTGAGTAAAAAAAAGAAGAAAAAAAGGCTCCCTCGTCAGATTTCTCAGACCTTGGTGATGAGAAACCACTTCTTTTTTTTGAGTGGCCTAACTTTGACAAATCCTACAAGCCGGACAGAGGGTCTCATAACTGTTAATTTAGTGCTGTAGTAAATTTGAAGTAAACCTATAGAGTCCGGAGAATTTACCGTTCTATATTGTTTCACAATGGCATGGGGTAACAATCCATTGCCTGAGTAATCAAAAAATAAAATAGTTTCTCATCACCGCGCGCGTCATAAAAATCAGCTTTGGAGGAAACCTTTTTTTTTTTTGCAAATTTTGATGAAAAATTTTGATAGAAATGGACAAATATTGACATATTTTGTATCAAATTAAAGCTAATGCTGCCAGTAATGCAGCAAGATAGAAATAATCTCCATTACCCTCACTTTTAAAGACCAATAAACTCTTCACTACTAAAATTTGAATTTTGGTTGTGAAAAAGATATATTAGCCTATACATTTTAGCCCGTGATTAAAAAGAACAAAACAGCCTCATATATTTCAGTACTTGGTGATAATGTGCATAATGTTGCAGAATCTGGTCTAATATATTTCCATATCTCTGATCATGTACCTACCTTTCTGCGTATAAAATGTGAAAGGACAAAGATTAAAAAGAAAACTGTTAAGGCGAGGTCTTATAAAAACTATGATTTTTTATCCTATAAGGACAGCCTAATGGATCGAGACTGGAACCCTATTGTTTCAATTGACGACCCTGACCTAATGTGGTTAGCAATTATTGATGTTATGAAATCATGCCTTGATATTAATTGTCCTATACGCACGTTAGTTCTGCCTGAATTTACACCAGAATGGCTAACCCCTGAAATTTCACGTCAAATGAATGAGAGAGATTTTCTCTACCGGGTAGCACAGAGGACAGGCTCGGAGGATGACAGGCGCATAGCTGACTTTTATAGAAATAAGGTTGAAGCAATGATATTTAATAGTAGGAAATTAAAAATAAATGAATTATTAGTTATGAAAAAAGATGACCCTAAAAAATGTTGGCTCGCTATACGTAAATTACTACCGGTTAAAACCAATGCCACCTATATTAAGTTAAGAAATAATATGACGCGTGCGCCCATCCCTCCAGCTGAGTGTGCAGACTACATAAATAACTTTTTCTCAAGTGTAGGGGAGAGACTTGCTGAAGCTCTTCCACCTATACCTGATAATACTGTGTATGACGCACCTCTTAATGTACCCAACCACACCACGAGTCTTATGTTGCCTATGTCGTACCCAGATATTATTAAAATGATAAATTCAATTAAAATACATAAGCCCTCTTCTATTAAACATGTAAAAGCATATGTATTAAGAGATGCCTTCATTAGTGTTCCTGATGTTATAATGTGTTTGTATAACTTTTGCCTTAGGAAAAGCACCTTCCCAAACTCTTGGAAGATGGCAACTGTCATACCGTTACCTAAGAAGGCTAATTCTACAGATGTGAATGACTTAAGGCCTATCAGTTTATTGCCATTACCTGGTAAACTTTTAGAAAAAGTTGTGTGTAAAAGGCTACAGGACTACATGAAAACCCACGACCTCCTCACCCCGCGCCAACATGGTTACAGGGACAATCATTCGACAGTCACTGCAATTAATGAGCACTTAATAAATATAATAGAAAATATTATTATAAATAAGCCTACTATCTCTCTATATCTCGATTATAAAAAAGCTTTTGACACGGTTTCCCACTCCATATTAATGAAAAAATTATCCACTTTTGGCCTCTGTAAAAATTCCCAAGACTGGTTTTCAAGCTATCTAACTGAAAGAACTCAATGTACCCTAGCTAATAATCATATTTCTGCCCAAAAACCCACACGTTATGGCGTTCCACAGGGTTCAGTATGTGGTCCTGTACTCTTTTCTATTTACATAAATTCTTTACCCATGTTAGGTGACTTTGATATTACTTTATATGCGGATGACGCGGTGATTTCTGTCCATGACTATGTATCCATGCAGCCTGTCCTTGATAAGCTAACTGTATGGTGTAGGCTAAACAGCCTTACCATTAATGAAAAGAAAACAAAATGGATGCTATTTAATGGTAATAATACTCTCTGTCAACCGCTAATTATGAACAATGTTCAGATTGAAAATGTAGATGTATTTGAATATCTTGGGCTAAGTCTTGACCCCGAGCTAAAATTTATCGAGCATAGGAAAAAAGCCATTGCGGGGATCAGACATAAGATTCACCAATCTGCTAAGGTTCGTGACCATATTGATACTGTAGATGCTTTGATTATGTACAAGACAATGGTGCTACCAAGCTTTGATTATGTGGATTTTATCTGGGACAGAGACTTAAGAGGTGAAACGCTTGAGCTGCAATACATACAGAACAAAGCATTAAGAACAATATATAAAGTTAAGTTAGAAAAAAAATCCACTTTTTACCACTATTCAATTACATGAAAAATCTAAGTGTATGATGTTAAATAATAGAAGGGACATACACCTACTTTTCTTTGCTTTTACTTTATCGAAAAAGGAGAAATATATAGACAATAGAAACCTCCCTACCAGGAGAGGACAGGGCAAGCGTTTACTCCTACCCAGATCCCTCAAGCCAATAGTCATTAGAAGCGCACTGTATAGGGGCATTCAGAGATGGAATCAACTAAAGGCGGAATACACTGTGATTGATAATATTTCTTCTTTTAAAATTTCTATTAAGAAAAACTACCCAAAATGTTTTATGAATGTAAACTAACTCATCTTTATGTCACACCATTATCATAAGCTCATCTCATCTCATCTCATCAGACTGATAAACTGTCAGTAGTGATCGCTTTAAACAATGCATGAAAGAACGCTTGACTCAGGATATCGATTAGCTATGTCATACCTGGACAATTTGTATTATTGACTGATTGCATGTATGTATAGAGGTCCTAGCGGGAGTAGGGCAATGCGCCCGTGCTAGGTTTAGGTACATTTACATTTTATTTCGGTGTATCTGTATTTATTTAACCTAATAAAACATTTAAAAAAATTAAAAAAAACACTTTTTTTTGAGTGGCCTTGCTGGCTGATATTTGACATTTGATTATAAATTTTCTTGTAAATTTTATAATGATCTTCAATCTTCCCGTATATTTCAGGCGGGTGATGTAACAAACGGCCAGGCGGGCCCCATCACGGCGGCCAGTCTCCACCTGTGGAAGGTGTCAGAGAACCTGCCTGTCAGCCCCAACACCATCACACCCCCAGCCTCCATCAAGGACCAGTACGTACTCGTGTGTACCATGTAGTTCTGCTCAGAGGTTCACATACCGTATTCGACGTAATAAGCGCCCTGGGCGTTTAAAAAATTATTTTGAATGGAAAAACCCGCCTCAAATATTAATCGTAATAAGCGCCCCTCATGGCTGTCTAATACAAACTACTGGTCAACCTTAGTGACTTCTAAAAGGCTTTTACTCCCGCCTATGCCTTCACACTTGGCCAGGCCTTAACACCTGCACAGATGTGAAGTGTAAAGGTATTAAAACAGCAACAAATTTGGAGGAACAAATGAATAAATCGGGGGGGGGGGAATCTGAAAAGGGGGGGGCGCTTATTAGGGGGAGGGCGCTTATTACGTCGAATACGGTACTCTAATTATGGGTTATTCTTTGGGGTATGGACACCTTGAAATTTTTCTCAGGTACAGAGGACAAAATAAAATAGCTTTAAAATTCTTTTTGAAATTTGTCTTTCATGTTTAACTACTTAAAGGCTTTAATACAGGTCCTATCAAGATGCCGTAAAAATTGACATATCGCAATTTATACAGAGTTTTACACATTTATTTTGTTTGTTTAGTTTGGCGGGCCCATAAGCCCAAAAAAATGTCCCGTGTGAATACTATTGTCCCATTTTAGCCATTGTAGATTACCACATTATGGTACTACTGATACCCTGTGTGAATACTATGGTCACCTTGTAGCCTTTATTTCTACTTTACCTGTCGGCAGGGATCACCACTACACGCGGGTGGCCTTTAATACATTAACTGTTCATGTCCTATTACACGGAGCTCTACTACACACGATTGGCCTTTAATACATTAACTGTACATGTCCTACCTTACAGGGACCACTACTACACATGATTGGCCTTTAATACATTAACTGTTCATGTCCTATTACAGGGAGCTCTACTACACGTGGGTGGCCTTTAATACATTAACATGTCCTACCTTACAGGGACCACTACTGCACACGGGTGGCCTTCAATACATGAACATGTCCTATTGCAGAGACCATTTATACTGGGGGTGGCCTTTAATACATTAACATGTCTTATTACAGAGACCACTACTGCACACGGGTGGCCTTTAATACATTAACATGTCCTTTTACAGAGACCATTACTACACACGGGTGGCCTGGGTCAGTGAGCAGCTCTTCACTGTGACATGGACTAACCGGGTTCAGAACGAGTCGGTAGTACAGACATGTACACTTAACACTGGCACCCCCGTCTGTAACGATGTAAGTAGGGCTTGCAGGTCTTTTCTTCTTTTTTGGACATGTTTATTTGCACTAATCCATCCACAAACAAATCAGGTTTTATAGCTATATTCCATAGATCAAGGTGGAACACAGGAATCAAATGTAGACAGATTGGTGTTGATGAATATACAGTGATGAATTTTTACTAATCAATATCTGTATGTACATAAATGTTCATGCTAAGATAACATTTTATTATTTTAACATTATATGATTGGGGCTCAGTAATGAATCTCCCTAAAAGCAAAACGCTTGCTGGCCCTCCAATAACAGTCCGAGCTGAGCCAGGGCCAGCATTCTGGGTTTAGGCGGTTGTGGGTTTAACCCTTTGAGGACAGTATAATGCTGCATTAATGCATCATGCCCTTGTCGTCATGAAGCATGAATGCAGCCCTGGCTAGTAACCTGCCATTGCTGCATTCAAGCATCATGCCGACCCTTCGGGTTCTTCGGGGCTTTTAGCGAAATGTATCCTTAAAGGGTTAAAAAAATGAACCAGGATGTTCAATAAGACCATACTGCCTTTGTTAGCTGCTCCATTCATTCAAATATGGTTTATGGTTGATCTGAAGAAGTCTTTGCAGTTTATTTTCTGGTGATCAGCATCCACTGAGCTCTATTCCGCCGAGTATAAATAGGAAAGGTTCTGCTCAATCTGATGTATAAACTATAGTTTACTTCGTTTACTATTATTTAACTATACTGCCTGATGTACATCCTGTGAAATATCTTTTGACTCATTCTCCTGAACCGTTGTCTTAGGGAGTGCTCATTTTTTAACAACAGGGGGGGGGGGTGGTGGATTTGGGGGGGGTAAAAAATTTGGACCCCTTGACCGGGGGGGGGTAAAAAATTTAGACCCCTCTTGGGGGGGGGGTGAAAAAAATTCAACCTGTTTTGAGGGGAAAAGCCCGCGCGTTACTATGCTACAAAGGGGCGCGAACGCGCGCGATTTTCGGCCTGCCGGGGGGGGCGTAAAAAATTTCGACCCCTCTAGCGGGGGGGGTGAAAAAATTTCGCACGCTCCGCGCACAATCTCACCGCCCCCCCCCTGTTGTTAAAAAATGAGCACTCCCTTATACCATTTCTATTTCAGCATTTTGAACACAAAGTGTCAGGAGGATGGATTGATTCGGTAAGTGTACAAATTTACAAATTAATATTAGATGACCTACAATCATGGTAGCCCCCGATCTATCAATTTAGTCTATTTTCTTTTTAAATTTAATGAGTACAAAATTAGACCTTTACAATTGCGATGCATTACTGTTCTCCTGCTTTGGATTAGCTTGTACCTGATACACAGGTTATTCAGACGAGACTTTCAGTTAGAACTATTTTCTACATTGTTAGGTCAACCATTCTTTGCCACACAAAAGACTGTTGTTTTATCTCCCAATGTGATTAATTTAATCTTTTAGCCGTGGCCGAGCCCCGTTGTTGTGTCATCAGACGACGCGTACATCATCCCTTTGTCCAAGGACGAGGGAGACTCCGGGTCCTGGAAACATGTCGCCATGCTCAACGCTAAGGTCTGTGGTGTGTCATTGAGAAGGAATCATTCAGGATAAATCACACTAAGCTAAGCTAAGTTGTTACTCCTGCCTTTTTTTTGTTAGACATTAATCGGTGTCATGTCTTTTTCTGGGCAGTGCAAATGCATGTGGAGCTGGGTGCTAATCTCCCCATGTAACCCCTAGCTTTTCAGGAGGTGTACCTCATAGAGTTCCAGTACCATGGGGCTATACTGGTCTCAGGATACATACACAGTGCCCACGGGGGTCAGATGTGGTCGCTACGCTTTCGAGTTTTGTCACTGCCTCCTGCTTAGCTGCGCACATTGAGACAAGTCTCTTGTGCTACTCATTTTACCAACCTCGGAAGGATAGAGAGCTGAGTCAACTCTGGCCGGGATTCGAACCCACGATCTTCAGATCCGTGAGCGAGCGCGCTACCGATGCGCCACCCTGTCACCCATAAATCACACAAACTATAGGGATTGTCCTTAAACATCATAATGCATGAAGACAGCCCTGGCAAGTCACTTCCGGGTTTTCCATTCAAGCATCATACTCTTTACGGCCGACGCGATTCATGAATCAGAACGCGCAGCCTTTGCAAGTCACTCCTTATGGTTTTGTTCATCTATCATGCTGACAAAGGGTATATCACTAAAACGCACTATGCAGCCCTTAAAAGTTAAAGATGGCTGAACATGATTTACTCTATTTGACTTAATAACGCTCCCAGTAACACCCATTTGCATCCTGATTTAGTCATCTATTCCTTGCCAAATCATGAAAATGTTTACTTCAATAAAATATATTCATGAAATTCAAATTCTTACAGGACAATTCAGCGAATGTCACTTTCTTGACAAAAGGCCAGTGGGAGGTGCTTTCTATCAGGGCTTATGACGCCAAGCAGGAGGACATGTGAGTGGTCAAAGTGCTGCTTGTTTCTAGCTTGTAGTTGTGCTAACACCATTTTAGCTGTATCTGGATTTGTAATAACACAGGCTACCAGCCTAGTCACCCAGTGAACACTCTACGTAATTCCAACGTAGCTTATAGGTTTCTCTAGGTAGTTTTCCTACCAATGGTTTGAAATTCGACTTTTTGCAAGGTTTATGAACGTCAAAACTTTAAGGTTTATTTACGTTCAACAAACGCCTGATTTACATTTTTCTACCTCATTCAAACGTAAATAAACGTAATAAATCTACGTAATAAATCTACGTTAAAATACGTAGTTTCTCTACCTCAATTGGGTTTATAGCTCCCCAGTGTCCCACTGGATGGCAGCACTATCAAGTTTGGAGAGAATCAGATGGCACCTCAGCAAATGTACCCCTTTAAGCAGTAAAATCTTAATGATTATGAATTTAATGTCATGCAAATCAGCTACAAATTAATGGACATTAATCTATAAAGATTCGGAGATAAAAGAATAGCATGTGATGTGTGTTTTAAGACTCTTTTTTGAGTGAACACCACATTAGTGGTAATGAAATAAATACAAAGCCTCAATGAGGCCAAAACTAATCTAACTTACCAGGCAAAGGATATAGTAGGAAAAGAGATTTTCTATTATAGTATAAATAAATTAAACACATTTGTGAATGTAAATGACACAGGTCTATGCTTGAATCCCCGTATTAAATCCATATAAAAGGTAGGTATCTTAGACATCAAGTTATATGTGTCATTTTGCCATATAGTTATGTCTGTAAAAAGTAGAACAACGTAGATATATTATGTTTATTTACGTCTGAATGAGGTAGATAAACGTAAAACAAACATAAACGTTTCTAAACGTAAACAAACCTTAATGTTTTGACGTTCATACACCTACTAAACTTACGTAGTTCATACCCCAAATGAACGTAAAATTACGTCTGACAAACGTAGTTGTGTTTACTGGGCATACCCAGATAATAAATGAAACTTTAATTCAATTCAGTTTAATTTAAGTCTAATATTTTTATTTCATGAAGAAATCAATCATTGCTAATTTCAGTGGGAGAAGGATATCATTACAGTTGACTGTTTATTCAACATCTGGCATTGTGGTCTCTCATTTGTTTTCAACACCTTTCCCCTATTTATCAATTGGATCAAAATTCTGAAAACCCGCAGATTGATTCAGAATTGTTTAGTGCTTCTTTTCTTAACTAAAATGAAAAGCATTTAAAGCCAAAGTCGATCCTGTGTATTTCTGTTCACTTAATATGTACGTACACACGTTTCAGTTATTACTTGGGAACTGGAGGCGACCCGACCAAACGCCATCTGTACAAGTAAGTATATTTCACATCTGTGAATATGAATCATGTATATATAGCTCTAGGTAACTTCCATGATTAAATGGCCACCAGTGCCCAGCCTCAGTATCGCTTGTTCTCTGCAATTGCCATACTGTAAACATAGATATTTTTGCACATATATATTTTCACGAATTTGCTAGAAAGTACAATTTCATGTGTATTTGATTTCACGGATTTTGGAATGTGTTAGTTATATAACTTAAATATTTGCCCATACATATTTGCATGGATTTTCATTTCTGTGAATTCGTGAAAATATGTACAGTGCAGAATAACATATATTTACAGTAATCTCCAGAGAAATACAACTATTTTTCAAGTAATGATTTTTCATGATTTACAGTGAAATGAACACACACATGTGCCAGCCCTCATAACTACAACATTAAACTCATAATGCATGTGTAAATATTCCCGCCTATAACCCAGATCTCGTGTATAACCTGCATCCCAACTTTGGGAAAATCTTATAACCTGCACCCGGGGTCTGAAAATCACTGTTTTAGTACTGTATTATACTTACAAAAACCCATGTATTACCAGCAAATAGACTTTAAGAATATTATTGCACTTAACATATAACCAGCGGGTTATCTACAGTAGTTGACCATAATGCTGACAAGTAGCATCACTCCATTCCAGGTTGGGTTTGAAGAACTCATCAGCAGAGCCGGTGTGTGTGTCGTGTTCTGTACAGGGATGTCAGTACGTGTCAGCCTCCTTCTCAAAATCAAAAGATAACTACATATTGTCGTGTTACGGACCTGACATACCCAGCTACAGCATTAGGTCTACCAGAGATGACTCGGGTAAGTGTTTTACAGCGTTAGGTCTACTAGGGACGACTCGGGTAAGTTATAAATACAGCGTTAGGTCTACCAGAGATGACTCGGGTAAGTGTTTTACAGCGTTAGGTCTACTAGGGACGACTTGGGTAAGTGTTATACAGCATTAGGTCTACTAGGGACGACTCGGGTAAGTTATAAATACAGCGTTAGGTCTACCAGAGATGACTTGGGTAAGTGTTATACAACGTTAGGTCTACTAGGGATGACTCCTGTACATGTTATACAGCGTTAGGTCTACTAGGGACGACTCCTGTACATGTTATACAGCGTTAGGTCTACTAGGGAAGACTCGGGTAAGTGTTTTACAACGTAAGGTGTACTAGGGACGACTCGGGTAAGTGTTTTACAACGTAAGGTGTACTAGGGACGACTCGGGTAAGTGTTTTACAACGTAAGGTGTACTAGGGACGACTCGGGTAAGTGTTTTACAACGTAAGGTGTACTAGGGACGACTCGGGTAAGTGTTTTACAACGTTAGGTCTACTAGGGACGACTCCTGTACATGTTATACAGCGTTAGGTCTACTAGGGACGACTCCGGTAAGTGTTTTACAATGTTAGGTCTACTATGGACAACTTGGATGAGTCTTACTGTCTTATACGGCATCTGCTCTACTAGGGATGCCTTGGGTAAGTTCACAGGGGATACTGTAATATTCCTGTATGTTTTTTTGCGATGGTGGAAATTAGTTTTGGACACCACAGTCTGATAGTCAGCCAGATGCAGAGCAAATATTAAAGGGAGATTTCAACATCTAACATGTATATTGATAACAGACTTTGATCTGTGACTAAGTAATTTTTGCACAAATATTTATCCAATTAGGCGTGAGATATACGAAAACTCAATTTCTTGATTTACCAAATTGAAGCACTTGGGATGAGCTTTACTAAGAGGATGTATGTTTTGTGTTACAGTGTGGGTCGTGGAGGACAACAAAAGCTTCAGAGACGAAATCGCCAAAAAACTGATGCCAACCCGGGAGTTTATGGATTTCAAGGTCGGAGGATACAGTAAGTTTTAAATTTTTTTATTCATGTTTTTCAAATAGTTTTTTATGCCGATGTGGTGGCGAAGCCACCTGGTGGTGCCGCCAGGCACCACCAGAACGAGGTATATGATGTTTGCACTTTGCCAGAAGTCAGAACGGGTGCCGCCATCTTGGATTGTGCCGCCATCTTGGATTAAGGTGTCACAACACAAATTTATGCTATGTGATAACAATAATATAAATCAACCTTTGATAGTTCCTGAGGTTGATTATAATCATACCTACCCCCCCGAATATGGACCCAAGGAATTCAATGGTTCTATTGGTTTGTTGCTAATACAGCTGGTTGCCTAGCAACGGCTATTCTAATTGTTTATCTGCCTAGCAACACACATTTCCATGGTCCTAAGGTTGATTATAATCATACCTAGCCCCCCTAATATGGACCCAAGGAATTCAATGGTTTTATCGGTTTGTTGCTAATACAGCTGGTTGCCTAGCAACGGCTATTCTAATTGTTTATCTGCCGGCAACACACATTTCCATGGTCCTGAAGTTGATTATAATCATACCTACCCCCACTAATATGGACCCAAGGAATTCAATGGTTCTATCGGTTTGTTGCTAATACAGCTGGTTGCCTAGCAACAGCTGTTCTAAATGTTTATCTGCCTAGCAACACACATTTCCATGGTCCTAAGGTTGATTATGATCAAACCTACCCCCCCTAATAAAGACCTAAGGAATTCAATGGTTCTATCGGTTTGTTGCTAATACAGCTGGTTGCCTAGCAACGGCTATTCTAATTGTTTATCTGCCTGGCAACACACATTTCCATGGTCCTGAGGTTGATTATAATCATACCTACCCCCCCTAATATGGACCCAAGGAATTCAATGGTTCTATCCATTTCTTGCTAATAGAGCTGGTTATCTAGCAACAGCTGTTCTAATTGTTTATCTGCCTAGCAACACACATTTCCATGGTCCTAAGGTTGATAATTGTCATACCTACCCCCCCTAATATGGTCCCAAGGAATTCAATGGTTCTATCGGTTTGTTGCTAATACAGCTGGTTGCCTAGCAACGGCTATTCTAATTGTTTATCTGCCTAGCAACACACATTTCCATGGTCCTGAGGTTGATTATAATCATACCTACCCCCCCTAATATGGACCCAAGGAATTCAATGGTTCTATCGGTTTGTTGCTAATACAGCTGGTTGCCTAGCAACAGCTGTTCTAATTGTTTATCTGCCTAGCAACACACATTTCCATGGTCCTAAGGTTGATTATGATCATACCTACCCCCCCTAATATGGACCCAAGGAATTCAATGGTTCTATCGGTTTGTTGCTAATACAGCTGGTTGCCTAGCAACGGCTATTCTAATTGTTTATCTGCCTGGCAACACACATTTCCATGGTCCTGAGGTTGATTATAATCATACCTACCCCCCCTAATATGGACCCAAGGAATTCAATGGTTCTATCCATTTCTTGCTAATAGAGCTGGTTACCTAGCAACGGCTATTCTAATTGTTTATCTGCCTAGCAACACACATTTCCATGGTCCTGAGGTTGATTATAATCATACCTACCCCCCCTAATATGGACCCAAGGAATTCAATGGTTCTATCGGTTTGTTGCTAATACAGCTGGTTGCCTAGCAATGGCTATTCTAATTGTTTATCTGCCTAGCAACACACATTTCCATGGTCCTAAGGTTGATTATAATCATACCTACCCCCCCTAATATGGACCCAAGAAATTCAATGGTTCTATTGATTTGTTGCTAATACAGCTGGTTGCCTAGCAACGGCTATTCTAATTGTTTATCTGCCTAGCAAGACACATTTCCATGGTGCTACGGTTCATTATAATCATACCTACCCCCCCTAATATGGACCCAAGGAATTCAATGGTTCTTTTGGTTTGTTGCTTATACAGCTGGTTGCCTAGCAACGGCTATTCTAATTGTTTATCTGCCTAGCAACACACATTTCCATGGTCCTAAGGTTGATTATAATCAAACCTACCCCCTTATATGGACCCAAGGAATTCAATGGTTCTATCGGTTTGTTGCTAATCCAGCTGGTTGCCTAGCATCATCTATTGTAATTTTTTATCTGCCTAGCAACACACATTTCCTTACCCCCTAACATGGAAATGCCATATTTGAAGTAATATCATCCTTCCCCCTGATAACCCCTTCCCGGCCCTGCTTTTTTGGTGTCTTGAATGGGTTTCCTTCAAACATACCAACCATGTAGACACTATGTTTCTTCGAATGCAAGAATTGCGGTTGTTGCCGCGTATAATAATGCCTGAGGCATTTTTTACGCGGCAACAACCGCAATTCTTGTTAAATGGATTTTGACGAGCTTCATAAGTTTTTCAGGGTTCAGTGAAACATGATTGTCATACCACTCACTTAATTATGATCATGAAAGCAGCTATGGTTCTCCACAGATAGTTAAGAAATGACTCGCATAGTTCATAGAATGTCCTGTTAATGAAAAGAAAATAGAAAATGTGTTATAAGTACATTTGTTGTACTCATTGAATGTAGAATGAGTGATCCTTTGAACAAATTGAACATTTGTTTACATTAATATATACATCATTTACATTTGTTTTTACCATTCTGATTGTGCTATTGCTGATTTGTCAGCTAATTCAACTTTTACTGCTTTTTTTACTCACAGCGACACAGGCTGAGATCATCAAACCCCCAAACTTTGACGCCAACAAGAAATACCCACTCCTCATCTTTGCGTAAGTATAATGCAGTTTCAGTCAGACCAAGTTTCAGGTTCAAGTGGAGTAAATTAAATTGGATAAACCTTATTAGAGTACTTGACAACATCATTTGTTAATGGCACCACAGATGCCTGGTGACTATATAAATGAGTATTTGTCCACTGAGCATTCAAAGCGCCCCAGACCTTCAAAATTGACATGGCGACAGAACTATGTTTTGACCCAAAGGATAAGGGAATGCAAGGGTTGGTGACAACTGAAAATACCTATTTCTTAGAATCTCAAATTCGACATGGGACGTGGGCATTTCTTTAAATCAACAAGTGATCCAGACAATTGTGTGATCATAGAGAGATTCCACCATGATGCTACCAAGATGACTGAAATCTATAAGCATATATATCATAGTTACATTTGTCCTGTGTCTCTGTGTAGGTATGCAGGTTATGCAGACCTATGAACTCAGCAGCTGTTGTTATTATGTTGTTGTTATGTTGTTGTTTTGATGTTGTTGTTGTTGTTATTGTAGGTATGCAGGACCGGGCAGTCAGCGTGTGATGCAGACGTATGAACTCGGCAGCAGCCAGAGGAACTGGCTCAACTACCTCAGGAGTTCTCACGATGTAGTTGTGGCATCGGTAAGTTTGATCAAAGAGAAAAGAGCAATAAGAGAAGACACTGGCCAATTCCCTGTCTCTCCACGCCTATGATGCCCCCTGGTGGATGGAGTGTACACAGCCCACTGGAAAACTCCCACAGATTAAACTTCATTCTAGTTGCTTTAATAGGCTTTTTTTTTACTCAACAAATCTTTTAATGGGTTTTCTCAATATCTAGGTTAGATCTAAGCAAATCTAATCAGGAACAGTGGTTACAAAGGGCTGTTAATTAAACTGGTTTCAGATGGGCACTGTATAATGTACAATCCTTTACTACATGCTATTCAGGGTAATCAAGCTGGAAACTGCAGTAATCCCATGAAAAATAGACTTTCTCTCAATCATTACCGTAACACCTGGCTCTGAAGCCAAACTCACGTACTGTGCACTTCCCTAAGGCCACTCAAAAAAAAAGTGGATTCTCATCACCAAGGTCTGAAAAATGTGACGAGGTAGTATACTCTAAAAACTCTTCTATAAGCCACACCCTGATTCTAGGGCAATCCTATAAGCCACAGTGGCGATCTGACTTGCATACTAGCCGCAACGTCTATGCGAGGTTTTACATTCAATAATTAAACTGTACCAAATGATCAGGTTTAAACCATTTTGGAGCTACATTCAAGGCAATATTATATTCTGCTATTTCTGTAATTCTGTAATCTTCCAGATTGACAGTCGCGGGGCTGCGGCTCGGGGAGATAAGTTCAAGTATGAGATGTACCGGAGATTCAGCACTGTCGAGGTTCAGGACCACATCACATTCGCCAAGTAAGTGGTCTGTTTCTGATCATCTTAAATCATTATTTCATGAAAATTCTGTAAAGCTGTCATGTTCTAGGCAGAATTAATTGAAAACTGCCGTACTGTTGTGTATAAGCGCCCCGGTGCTTATTGATTTCGAGACCCCTGAAGCTTTTACAAAACTGACGCTCATTCAATACCTATGGCTTACACGTGACTGTATGGTAGTTGCAAAATAGGACATTACTCTCAGGCTTAGGATAGGTATGGTCACAGTTAGGGACGAAATCAGTATTTCCTGGAAATAACTTTACACATTTTAACCTTTTAACGATAGTATGATGCCTCAAGGCTTCATATTTATTTTTCAGTATTATGATATATGAACGTAAAGAAATCCATGTTACAGTGCATCATGAAAATCCTTTGGGAGATTTTCAACCCGGTTGTGTCGCCATGATGCATGAATGCAGCACGGGAGCTTTTCTTGGCAGTGCTGCATTCATTTAATTATACTACAAAAGTAGTGCATTAGATTATGATGCCATACTTAAAGGGTTGATCTCCAATGGCTATTGTAAAATACCTTAAATGCTTTAGTAAACGTTTCTAGTTCTAATTTAGAGGGGGGCTACCCCAAAGGTGCGTAGTAGATGAACCACCTATATAGGAATACATTACAAAGTCTGCTGTAGCCTCTTGTCAATATTTATTACCTTTGCAAAGTAAGTGGTCTATTTCTGATACTTTGAACAATTACAGTGAAAATTCGGTACAGCTGTAAGGTTCTAGGAAGTTATTGTAAACTAGTTGTAGAAATAATGCATAACTCTCAGGTTTAGTATGGCTTTTGATCACAGTTGGCAACCAAATCAGTTTTGCTAAGGAAGAACTTTGTGTATTTAACCCTTTAACAATGTTTATGTTCATTTTTCGGTAGTATGACCCATAGCGCTGGCAAATAAATGCACTGTACCGTGATGGTGCATCATGACTCCAAGGACTATTCTAAAATACTCTAAACGTTTCAGTAAACATTTCTAATTCTATTTTAGAGTGGGGCTACCCCAAAGTTGAAGCACTGATCTAGAGATATCTTACAAAGTCTGTTGTATGCTCTTATCAGCTATAATTGTCATAATTGCTTCATCCAGGCACCTGAGAGACAACAAGGATTATCTTGATAATGACAAAGATGTCGCGATATTCGGCTGGGTACGTATATTCAATTTGCTATTCACATTTTTATGGGCCCAGGTGGCAGAGCGACCAGCCTAAGCTGGTGAATAAACCTGTAAATTGTACAATTCAGCACAAATTGATTCTCATGATAACTCTTCGAGTGAGCACCAAAAGTAACCTCAACAGCTCCTACCTAATAAGGAGCTCTGTTCTACATTAGATTGGGCTTCAGGTAGTCCTGGTAAATATTTAAAGTATGGTAAAACCTCGCGTATAAGCCTAACTCGCATATTAGCCGCACCGCAACTTTGTGCCAATCCTATAAGCCACACCAGCGATCTGATTCGCGTACTAGCCGCGGCTTATACGCGAGGTTTTAGGGTAGTATCAAATGGCAAAAATCTTATGAAAGGAAAACTTGTTTAATGTCTCACACTTTATTTGTTTGTCTTCAGTCCTACGGGGGTCAGACATCCAGCCACGTTCTGGCCGAGTCACCAGACACCATTAGGTGCGCTATAGCCGTCGCACCCGGCACCACTCAGACCTTCTACGGTAAGTAGTTATTTTGTAAATAGATCTATTGTTGGTCTAGACATGGCTGTGTCTCATCAAATCAATAAAAGTTGAACTTTATGACCAGCTTACCTCTGAGACCGGCAGAACCGAAAGCAGCTTATTTGGAGCATATCTACATAGGAATGTTATATATAACTTTATTTTAAAATGTCCTAGAAAGTTATGAACCTTATCTTCTTAACCAATCTTTTTTCTTAATTACACTGATCTGAGCTACTATAGGTACACTTGTCATAGAGGTGTGCCGGTCATAGAGTTTCACCTTGTATTGATTTGGTGAGACACAGCCACATGTGGTGGTGATAAAGCTACAATGACTGACACAAATTGTGAGATTATATGGTAATTGCTAAGGTGATTATTAGAAACAGATCTAGAAATGTTTTGTTGTTATTTTTCAGATTCTGCGTATACAGAACGCTTTATGGGCCTCGCCACAGACAACGAGGCAGGGTACAACGTAAGTTACTTTCTAACAACCTGGCAGTTGTTTTCAAGGTGATCTTTCGACCTGTTATGATAGTTTCGGCGACTTTCGAACAAATTTACTATTGGATAGAGGGTTTAGAAATGTAGCAAAATTTTTTATTTTGTCACCTGGGACCCTTTATTTCAATCAATCTTCGACCTGCTATAGTGCTATCTCCTTTTCTATGATAACTGGATTTATCAGTAAACAACAAAATAATGATGATAAAAACATTTTTAGTCCAGCAGCTAGGACCATCTAATTAGTTCGTTTGGTGCCCTTCAGACACAAAAAGAGATCTCGGACCATTTGTGACACTGTTGCTTTGACTTGAGTGTGGCACCCCGTGCCTTGTAATCAGTCCCCAGCGAAGGCGTGAACCTGCATCTCCAAGCACAGTCTTGGTGGTTTGGTGGGTATTAGAATAAGCGTAGGCCACTAGAAGTCCTGCATCTCCTTTGAGCATCGTATTCTGGCGAGAATATATATATTTAAATTCATTGAAAGGACACTTAGTTGTTGTTAGGAATAATTAGGAATATTCCTGGTGTCCAGAAATTGCAAATAAATATATATCTAATGATACAGCTCCTTTGAGCAAAGTTCCCGGTGTGCCTTTCACCAAGATTGCTGCAGAACTGACCTACTGACCTACTTAGCCAAAGCATGGTGGGGGAGCAACATAGCACAGAGACTAGGCACAGGCCACCAGTGTAGAGCCAGGAGTGGCCTACCCTTATTCTAATACCTACCCCACCACCAAGACAGTGTTTGGAGATGTAGGTTCATGCCTTTGGTCCCCAGTCTGTACAGTAGGCTGAGGTTGCTTTGGTGTTGTGTACATCTTTCTAAGTGTGGCGTAATGTGTATGTCTTGTAGGGGAGTGACGTCATGCACAAAGCCCCGATGTTTAAGGACAAGAAGTATCTGATAGCTCACGGCACCGCTGACGGTAAGTCAATCACACCGCCCTATTCAATTAAAACTTCACCAAAATCTTTACTTTGTAAATTCTAAAATTAGTTTATTCATATTTGTTCCAATGTTTACATAAATATTATTGTGTTATCCAAATTTATTTAATATATTTAAAATGTTTTAGATGTAGATCATTTAGGTTAAACTATAAAGTATATATATCAAAAGGTGCGTGCGCGGGAGTTATTTGTTATGGCTAATAGTTGCCAGGTTAACCCCATAGTCTAGTGCTGTGCTCATAGTGTCTTTTTGATGTTTACACAGATTTTCACATCTACAACTTCTAGAAATTTTACTCCATCATATATTTGATATTATTCATTTATTTTATATAATATATGTATTGTTATTTCTGTTATATTTCTGTTATTTCATACATTTATTATTGGTTTTATTTTGGTTACAGACAATGTTCACTTTATGAATGCGGCCCACATGATTGACGCGCTGGTAAAGGAGGAGATCCAGTTCAAGCAGCTGGTAGGTACACTCCCACATAGACATCATATAGTAGGGCCCCACCAAATGTATAGCACCAGTCATATTGGTTCTAGTGTCCATTAAAGCTGGGCCGTCAGGGAATATGTTCAGCATTTTCCATATATGGACTAAAATTACAGTTCCACCAGAGGGCAGCAGTGTTCAGACAGGGGACCATGAGCATTGTCCAGCTACAACATATTCACCCTATCTTGTGCCTGTAAGAGCTGAGCTCCCAGCCCTTAAGAGCCCTCTTGTAAATCAAAACTGAACTATATCCAAAATTGCTTTTGGCCTCACTTTAACCATGACGGCCCAGCTTTAACAAAGAACTCCCAGGTACCAACCCCAGACAGTACTTTGGGCACCACATGGAACACCTGGCTCCTACACCAGCCTCTGGTGCAATGACCAGGGTGTAGGGTCTCCATAAAACTATGGTTTCACAATTGGTGAATTAGTGCATCCTTTGGATAGCTATAGGCCGACATAAAAAAAGGGAATTGCTCCCTCAGAATCTCTCTCTCTGTCTGTTTGTCTGTCTGTCTCTCTGTCTGTCTGTCTGTCTCTCTCTCTCTCGCTCTGTCTCTCTGTCTCTCTCTATCTCTTGAACTCTTCCTGACTAACTTGTTCTGTATGTTGTAGATGTATGTAGATGAGAACCACTCTATCGGTACACGCACACACAGCCGTCACCTGTTCCGGGCCCTCACTGACTTCTTGGTAGACGAGTGCTGGGACCTCAACGCACCTGTAGTAACACCCATACCCAACACTACACCCGGGTCAGGGGCGGCCACTACAGTACCCACACTCACACTACTAGCTGCTGTTGTTACTGTGTGTATACTTAGGATCAAGGCATAGTTTATATTTCTTCACTGTTTTTGTATAATTGTATATTGTCTATCTGTGAAGGAAATGTTTGTTTGTTTCAAACTGTTATAATTTGGAAATAAAAATGTCATAATGAATATTTGGACTTATTATTGAAATGAATACCCCTTACAATAGATTAGGATTTGTGAAACACTTTAAATATCCATCTATTCCTATTCTATCTGTGCTATTCCGACCCTCATTCAGCACTCATACCCAGTAAAGAATAGTCAAGAATAACCATTCATTGTGACTAAAATGTGATTTCACAATTAAATACACTAGCCACATATACAAAAAAAACTCAGATAAAGTTGTAAATATGTACACTTCAGCTAGGATATTTTTTCAGGGGAAATTTCAATAAATGCAGACATGCAGGAGATGGTATATAGATAGGTCCCCACGTTTAGAGCTTATGAAACACTTAAATTGCACCAGTAACTTTCCTAATAGTGGTCCTACAACTAGTAAGAACCACTAGTAAATGCTTGTGAAACACTTGCTGTACTCCCCACTTACTAGTGATGAATAGACATATGAGTACTGTACCCACTGAACACTCATACGTCTATTCTAATAGTGATGGTGCTTTAGAAACACTTTGTTTTTAAATATTCTAATACCACCTTTGTGAAACAGCTTCCTGGTATAGTATTCACACATAGGACAGCTGGTTATAGTATGGCCCTACACCTCTAAATTTGACACGGGAACCACAGGGAACATGTACCAGGAGGAATAAATAGATAGTGACATGGCACTTGTGTCATTTCTTAAAATCGTTGTAGAGGGTTAGGCACCGCCACCATACATTTGTGATGACTTTTCATGTAATGAGGCCCCACGCTATCGATCCACCATGGGGGAGGGAGAATTTTCTCCTGAACCGATGATCCCATTGACTCATCATTTGGATGTGTAATAGATTAGCATCACCACTACAGAGAATACTAGTGGACAGTAACTTAATCTGCTCATGCACCTCCGTCTGCAGTTACTGAATTCAAGGCAAGGAATCTTTTAACTTCAAAATAATTGAAATATGTATCTTTATTTTACGTGGTACATGAGTTTCTATGAGTTTTACTTTGAAGCCCCTCCTAAATTATGGATAACATTCACGTATATCACAGATATGAATAGTGGTGTATCAAATAATTGATATTATGACTCCATATCTCAATTCAATTCAATTTCAATTTGACTTTAGTTTATTCTGTAATCTCAAAAATTATAAAAGAACATACAATCATATTTGATTTAGTTTACAGCACCTCCATTTCAGTTTTAGAGTATATGATGACCTATAAAAAAGTCCAACATGATGATTTTACTGAGGGGGGAGATGAAAAATGAGATGATACCTAGTGATTTACAATTAGACACATTTCTCAAGAATAAATTGCATATAGTAAATATCATCATTAAAATTGAATTAACATCAATTTCAATATTAATTAACACATCAAGTATTAACAATAGTATCAACAGACAGGGATGCAGAGTTTGACAGGTTGACAGGGTGATCATAGTATAAGTAGGACTACATTTGGATAGTTCACTATCATACATGAGATGATATATAAAAATCACTTAGTGATGATATAATATGACAAAAAAGCCAGCAGTACTATTACAATACAGAGACTTAATATACTGTATTTAATTGCCCACCAAGCTGGTTAAATCCAACACAAAGTTCATCTCTTGCACTTTCTATGCAGGGCTTTCACGGTGACCTTATAATAATATCATAATACAATACAATTGATATATTCATTTGCAAATTGAATCATCAATCATTACTAAAAGTTTAAAACTATATTGAATGTAAATCTAAAGATCCATTCTGCCTCAAATATTTTACAATGCTTGCCTTCAATTCACTTTTGAAGGGTGTGCTTGAGTCAGCATTTCTTATTGCAGACTTAATTCTATTCCAAGAAGTATATGCATCAACAGGGGGTGACTTTTGTACCCTTACAGTATGAGGAATGTACATTTTTATAAGGGGATCGTCTGCAGCGCGTGTAACCCTATCATTTAGCATTCTGGATAAATTTTACTTAATTAATCTATAACATGATGTACATTGTAAATATTGTCTCCTTAAATCTGTTGGTAAAATTTTCACTTTTCTTTGTATATCCTTTACAGAAATAGACATTGGATCTTTAATTTTCAAGCAAACTCTAATACCAACATTTTTCAACATTTGCAACTCTTTCTGGTCGTAAAAATTTATACCTGATTGAAACACACTGCCATTATAATACCTAGATACTTATAACTACTCACATTATCAAGTTCAATACCTTTTACAAAAACTGGTGGTAATAAAGAATTTTCCTCGGAAGTACATAACATTGTTTTGGTTTTCTTTGCATTTATCGTGAGCTGATTTTCATCACACCAAGTAACCAATTTATTTAAATCATTTTGAAGTGATCTAGAGATATCATTCAAGTTATAACCTGAGCAAAAAAGTACAGTATCATCAGCATATAGTAAACAATTACAAGCTAAATTTAATTTAGAAAGGTTATTTACATACAAAATAAATAGAATAGGGCCTAAAATTGAACCTTGAGGGACACCAAAGGAGACACTTTCCCAATCTGAATAAATCCCATTCGCAAATGTTTTTGGTTGTCTATCCATAAGATAGCTCTTATACCATTCAATAACACTGGTACTGAAACCATATTTAGGCAATTTTGCAAGTAGCTTAGAGTGACTGATAGTATCAAAGGCTTTTTTTAAATCTATATATACTGCTCCTGTATACTTCCCCTCATTTAAGGATTCAAAGATTGTATTATTCAAGTCCAATACTGCATCTTGAGTGCTTCTATTTTTCCTAAAGCCACTTTGCTTGGGATTCAAAAGCAGATTATTTTCAAGAAAACAACTAGTTTGCTTGTGGATAAATTTTTCCAAAATCTTACCAGGATTCTCAACCTTAGGTATTGGTAACATTTTAGCCTCAATCCATTTTTTTGGGAAGATTCCTCCAGCAATTGACAAATTTAGAATGAAGAGAAATTCATCCTTACGTCCTAACAAGAATTCTTTAAGCACTTTCGCTGACAAATGCTCTATCCCAGAAGATTTTTTATCATTAATTAATAACAACTCTTTCTCAAGTTCCTCTAAAGAAATATCATTAAAAATTAATTCAATACCCGGTAACTCAATAACAGGTGCCTGGTAATCAATTTTAGAAATCTGGGATACTAATTGCTTACTATGTTGTAATACACTGTCTTTGGTCAAAATTGTTAGATTTGTATTTTGGAGGTCGAAGCGGAGGGCGGTCTTGATAAATAATTTATATTTTAATGCCATGTCGTGCATTCTAACTGGTATCTACATTGGAATAAATGTCATTGGGTAAAAATTGTTTGATTGGGGTGGGAGCGGGGGTCGGTCTTATGATCTTGGAGACCAGATCTGGACATTCAATATAGGTATGAAAAGTGATATAACAAAGCATTGATATTATGACTCCATATCTTAAAATTGAGATATCGTGTTAAAATCCTGGTATAACAAATAATTGATATTTTGACGCCTTATCTTGGATTCTAACTGGTATCTATGCTGGAATAACATTCTCAGGTCGAAAAGCTCTCAACCCCTGACCTCCCCTTGCATTTCCCCATTCTCGTGTACCCCAGGGACAAATAGTTTAAAAAAAAAGTGTTTCAGGTAACATGGGAAGAAACTTTAGGGCCGGTATGTCGGATTTTTTTTTTTTTACTTTTTTGCTTTTTACTTCACCTCTAAAATTTTGTAAACCTAAAATTGACCCCAAAAAAGTATAAGAATATAAACATTTCTTCAAAATTGCATGAAAAACGTAGGGTCGACCCTGTGTAGATAGGGTCGATCGGGTGACCTGAAACAAACCTTTTTTTTGTTGGCCCAAACTCCAGAGGTGATTGTTACAGGGGGCCGATCCCTCTATTTAACCCAGTAGACGTAGCATGGGGTGTCAAATCACCCTCCTGAGCTGCATTCATGCATTCTTTTCTGGAACCGGCAGAATCATTTGAGCTTGAGTATATGTAACCATTCGGTATTATATCTACAAGAATTGTAATTATTTGGATATTAAATGGCAGATCTTCAATCAAGTGTGTACTGCCATTCACGCAGGCCAAGCCCAATAAGTGAGATGCTGTGCCAGTGCATGATATTGATAAGTCGACCCTTAGGGCACTCAAAAATAAAAGTTGTTTCTCATCACCGCGCTCATCATAAAAAGCATGATTTGGGGAAACTTCTTTCTTCTTTTTTCTTTACATTTTTGATGAAAAATTTGTTAAAATTGGAAAAATATTGGCAAATTTGGTATCAAATGAAGGCTTATGCTGTCAGTAATGCAGTCAGCTATGAATAACAACTTTTGCTGATCAATAAACTCAAAATTATGTACTAAGGGTGTGATCATTTTTTAACAACAGGGGGGGGGTGATTTTTCCGCGGGGAGCGCGAGAAATTATTTTCACACCCCCCCGGTCAACGGGTCGAAATTTTTTACCCCCCCTCCCCTACAGGTCGGAAATTGGCACGCGCGCGGGCCCTTTGAAGCATAGTAAAGCGTGGGCTTTTTGGCCCAAAACAGGTTAATTTTTTTTGATTTTTGCGAAATTATTTTCACCCCCCCCCCCCCGGTCAACGGGTTGAATTTTTTACCCCCCCCCTCGGAAATCGGCGCGCACGCGGGTCCTTTGAAGCATAGTAACGCGTGGGCTTTTTGGCCCAAAACAGTTTACATTTTTTTGACCCCCCCCCAAGAGGGGTCCAAATTTTTTACACCCCACCCCCGGTCAAGGGGTCCAACTTTTTTTGCCCCCCCCCCCTGTTGATAAAAAATGATCACTCCCTAAGCCCTGAGTAAAAAAAATTAAAATAAATTAAAAAAACACCCTTGTCATCGTTTCTGCTGCTTGGTGGTGAGAAACTTTTTTTTCTTTTTTGACAGGCCTTAATTTTATTTGTACTGTATGGCAGATCGGCACAGTCCAACACACATTTCCTGCTGCCAGGTGGGCCACCAGCAGGCACCTATTTTAAGACAAAGAATCTATGGCTCTTTTTAAAAATAATTAATCCTCACTTTAGATCTGTGTAATACACATGTAATTCATTGCCCAAGGGTGTGCCATCAGGTAGATCGATTAAAAAGAAAAGGGGAATTTTCTGCAGTGTGGGAGATCGGCCCAGTACATTCTCTAAATCTCTGTGGTTTGTTTGCTCCTACCCCGTCACCGGCTCCTGACCTCCAGAGGTCAGAGGTCAGTGGGGTGAGAAAGCAGCACCCCCCCTCCCCCCCCCCCACCCCCCGCGCAATTCCAGAACTGTTGCACCATGTAAGAATTCTGAAACTGCGCAATCTGAAGTCTGCGCCGTTCTGGAATTGTGAAACTTCCGATATAGCGCGTGACATAATTATATAATCTGTTAGTTTATGCAGCCATTGGGTGTATGGCAATCCTGGGGTTCAGTCCAAGGAGTTTACGGAAACAACCTCTGAATGCCTCACTCTTCCAGGCATAAATGATTGGATTTAGCCAGGTGTTAGCCCAGTAAATCAATACTGTGATTTTCTCAATCTGTAGCAAGGAGATCGTCCTTAAATTTCTGCTCAAGACAAAGTTGAGAGCAATCTGTGGTAGGTTGCAGGCAAAATATGTACCCAAAACCATGAACATCATCTTTGCTACCTTTTTCTGTTGTCGGTGGAGTGCTGCCTCGTAAGTGTCATAGGGCTGGTTCAATGCTGCAATAGCCTGTCCCTGTTTGTATGCAACACAGGCAATCGCTACATTAAAGACCACTGTCAGACTAGCAATTATAGAGAAAAAAGGCACCATTATTCCAATGATTACCCACTGAACGAGATACACAGAAAACTTACAAGTCATGCCCTCCTCTAGCTTGTTAAATAAAACAAAGATTACAATAACCTTGATGATAGCAAGTAGCCAAGTCAGACCAATAACCATGAATGTCTTCCTTCGAGTGACCCACATTGGATAATGCAGGCCATGAGCTATGTACAAGTATTTGTCTATGGCAATCCACAAGATGCTGTACAGATTGGTGG
Organism: Harmothoe impar; assembly: GCA_947462335.1. Taxonomy (NCBI): domain Eukaryota; kingdom Metazoa; phylum Annelida; class Polychaeta; order Phyllodocida; family Polynoidae; genus Harmothoe; species Harmothoe impar. Next base: position 62,586,986 of record OX381717.1, on the reverse strand, counting down.
CCAGTGATATTAAAGAGAACATCTTATCAATGAGACAGAGTGGAATGAAGATTGGCTGGTCAGACAAAACATAATGACTTATATTGAATGGAGTCATACAACCCCCCAATACATCAGCAAAAGCCAGACTACAGATTAGATAATTGGTGTTGTTTCGCAATATTTCAAAGCGAACAATTGCAATAATGGTAAGAGAGTTACCAAAGATAGCAAGACCAGAGAATAAAAGTCTAACACAAAAATAGACTGCCATGTAGGTTGGTGGTAGTTGAGGATCGCTCATGTCGGTGTGGATGCTGGTGGTGTTGTCTCCATGTAGTGTTGTGTTGACGTACCCGGGTGTTGTGGTTGATATTACATTGGTAGAGTTGTCTGTCCACATCAGACTGTCTGTAGACAGGGCTGTAACAACCTCCATGTTATGTGCCTTCTGTAAAATATAAATCAGTGGTACCTCACAAAAATGTTTACTGTAAAACCTCGCGTATACGCCGCAGCCATAGCTGTATTAAAGATCTTTCAGATAAAAACTATATCAAGCACTTTGAGCAGGGGCATAGCAACTGGGGACATTTTTGACCAACCCCAGAAAAGGTCAAACCAAAAAGGTCAGGTAAAAAGGAGCCAAAATTTTCAAACTACCCCTCAGTCCCCCCTATTTTGAAACCCTTGCCACGCCCCTGTTGAGGTGTCACTAGCTCTCTGCCTGACTATTATGATAGGAATTTCCTTGATCCCTGACCTTTGCCCCTTTGACCTTGATTCAGATATTACCCATAATATGCACTATTAGTCAAGAATACAAATGGAAAGATTAGATACAAAATATACAGTCTGATTCATATTCGTTTACTTGACCTTGACCTTCATACCAAGATAACAATATCATCAATTAATGTTAACGAGACACTCAGCTATGAATATTCTAGGAGTCTGAGTTGTTATATGGCATTTTATTATTTTCTAAACATTTCATTTCACTTTTTGTTATTTTTTAACTTTTTTTTATTTCATTTGAGGATTAAATATAGAAAACCCAAAATTCAAGCTGGGCAACATTGATATTCATTCAAAGTTGGTAGTGAAATGTTGAATTTTTGGATTTTTTCGCCATTTGGCTTAAAATGGATGTTTCACCCCATTATTTGTACAGCATGATCAAACGTACCAAAAACATGAAAATTTACTTGCACAAAATATTAAATGCTGACAGTGATGATGAAAACGGTAGAGATTGGGGTCCCCTTAAGAAAATATGTGTCTATTGTAAAAATAAGAGGTCTATATGTGATAAAAGTCAGCTGTTCTATGTGAAATGTATGACAAAATCGTGCTTTTTGGGGCCGAGCTTTTCAAGATCCCGATCTAAAGTATGTTTCTCGATCCAAAATGGCCGACATTTTGAGGATTTATCCCGCATTATCAAGCATAATGGACCTATAACCAGCAATTACTATATTACTGTATTGCAAGACTGACAACAATAGTAACCACAAGTAGCCCTTGAGAAGTATTGCTGAGTGGTCAATTCTCCCCGATTTAATGGTATTTATGGGTATAAATGCCCAAAAATGACACTTTCCCACCAATTGTTAATGACAAAAACATAAATTGCTCAACAATTGTAGATATTTTACTTCATATTTATGGTATATATATATGTATCAATTTCCTGGAACAAAAGAAAACCCTTCACAGCCTAATCTATGTGGGTATACTAGAGAGGCAAAGTAGGTGTATTCACTGGCCGTTTCTTGGTGACTGGAGCTATTTTTTTATAGCTCTACTGCTCCATGTCCTTAGAAATGATTTCTAGAGGCATTTTGAAGCTTGGCTCACCAGTCTACCTGCATAGTGCTTCAATGCCTTATGATGCATGGATACAGGCCTAGGAAACCTTCCAGAGTTGTATAAAAGCACCACTTTATTTTATTAATAAGAATCGTATTTTTCTATTGGCCAATAAGGCAAATATATGTATCATATTGGTTATATCATCTACCATATGCTGCAGCAAGAACTGCTATTCGCTAATGGGGCCTGGCTCCGCTGTCTGGCAGTATAAATAAACGAATAATCAATCAATCAATCAATACATCTAATCCTCCACCAAACTGCCACACACATACCTGCTCTTACACAACCACCACCAGCCTTCCTTGGAGGTCCCGGTTTCCCACCCACCCGCACCTTAATTATATGTACCGTAAATTCCCGCGTATAACCCGCATCTCGCATATATAACCCACACCCTGACTTTGAGAGAACCGTATAACCTGCATATGGGCCTATTTTAGTACTGTACTATATTGGCAAACCCCTTGTATTACCCGCAACTAGACTTTGGGAACTTTATAGGACCTGCACTGAGGGTTTGGTTCTCGTTTACCCTGTGGGTTATACGTGGGAATTGACAGGAATATAATATATCTCATTGATAGTCTCCGGTGCTAGTGGTGTAGACCACCGGTGTAGAAAGGTTCATTTTATAATAAATTATAAAATTACTGTATATATATATATATATATATATATATATATATATATATATATATATATATATATATATATATATATATATATATACTGAGTCATGAATGTGGAATTCATTGTAGGGAAAAAACTGATTCAGTTCTGATATATAGTAGTGGCAAAGTGAACACCGCACCTTCGTCCCCAAATCCTACGGAAATTGACGGTAATATAAAAAAAAAAATTATGTGTTTAAACCTTCTCATATCTCAACATGTATTATTAATTACCATCCAAACACTTGATATACAAGTGTTAATGTTGTTACACTGCTTAATGAAATACCACCCATGTTACAGGTAACAAATACACAACTCATACATTTGATCTGTATCTGTCATTCTACTTTCATATAGTTAGCAGGTATTCTCATTTTGTTACAAAGGTATCATAACACGTCATGTAACTCCTCGAATTTAAAGTGGGTTTATATATCTGATTTTTCTTCAAATTCTCAAACTTACTTAAATGTACTCCAAACATGGTAAGGGAATAATATTTAGAGAATAGATTAATAGGTCACTAAGGGATCTAATATCCTCAAAATATGGGCTTTCCTATTATTTTGTCAAAAGGGGGATTAAAAAAAGTACACACTTTTGGGGGATTAAAAAAATGTGCACACTTTTATTCCAAAATGACCATATAAAGGGCAATCAAATCGAATTAAAGGAAAATCGGAGTGAATCAGGGCACATGCAACAGATGTAGTATACACCTGGAGTATACACCTGTAGTATACACCTGTAGTATACATCTGTAGTATACACCTGTAGTATACACCTGTAGTATACACCTGTAGTATACACCTGTATACACCAGTAGTATACACCTGTAGTATACACCTGTAGTATACACCTGTAGTATACACCTGTAGTATACACCTGTAGTATACACCTGTAGTATACACCTGTATACACCTGTATACACCTGTAGTATACACCTGTAGTATACACCTGTAGTATACACCTGTAGTATACACTTGTGGTATACACCTGTAGTATACACCTGTAGTATACACCTGTATACACCTGTAGTATACACCTGTAGTATACACCTGTAGTATACATCTGTAGTATACACCTGTAGTATACACCTGTAGTATACACCTGTAGTATACAACCTGTATACACCTGTAGTATACACCTGTAGTATACACCTGTATACACCTGTAGTATACACCTGTAGTATGCACCTGTAGTATACACCTGTATACACCTGTAGTATACACCTGTAGTATACACCTGTATACACCTGTATACACCTGTAGTATACACCTGTAGTATACACCTGTAGTATACACCTGTAGTATACACCTGTATACACCTGTAGTATACACCTGTATTATACACCTGTAGTATACACCTGTAGTATACACCTGTAGTATACACCTGTAGTATACACCTGTATACACCTGTAGTATACACCTGTATACACCTGTAGTAAACACCTGTAGTATACACCTGTAGTATACACCTGTAGTATACACCTGTAGTATGCACCTGTAGTATACACCTGTATACACCTGTAGTATACACCTGTAAACACCTGTAGTATACACCTGTAGTATACACCTGTAGTATACACCTGTAGTATGCACCTGTAGTATACACCTGTATACACCTGTAGTATACACCTGTATACACCTGTATACACCTGTAGTATACACCTGTAGTATACACCTGTATACACCTGTAGTATACACCTGTAGTATACACCTGTAGTACACACCTGTAGTATAAACCTGTAGTATACACCTGTAGTATACACCTGTACACACCTGTAGTATACACCTGTAAACACCTGTAGTATACACCTGTAGTATACACCTGTAGTATACACCTGTAGTATACACCTGTATACACCTGTATACACCTGTAGTATACACCTGCAGTATACACCTGTAGTATACACCTGTAGTATACACCTGTATACACCTGTATACACCTGTAGTATACACCTGTAGTATACACCTGTATACACCTGTAGTATACACCTGTAGTATACACCTGTAGTATACACCTGTAGTATACACCTGTAGTATACACCTGTAGTATACACCTGTATACACCTGTAGTATACACCTGTAGTACACACCTGTAGTATACACCTGTAGTATACACCTGTAGTATGCACCTGTATACACCTGTAGTATACACCTGTAGTATACACCTGTAGTATACACCTGTATACACCTGTAGTATACACCTGTAGTATACACCTGTAGTATACACCTGTAGTATACACCTGTAGTATACACCTGTAGTATACACCTGTAGTACACACCTGTAGTATACACCAGTAGTATACACCTGTAGTATACACCTGTAGTATACACCTGTAGTACACACCTGTATACACCTGTAGTATTCACCTGTAGTATACACCTGTAGTATACACCTGTATACACCTGTAGTATACACCTGTAGTATACACCTGTAGTATACACCTGTAGTATACACCTGTAGTATACACCTGTATACACCTGTAGTATACACCTGTAGTATACACCTGTAGTATACACCTGTAGTATACACCTGTATACACCTGTAGTATACACCTGTAGTATACACCTGTAGTATACACCTGTAGTATACACCTGTAGTACACACCTGTAGTACACACCTGTATACACCTGTAGTATACACCTGTAGTACACACCTGTAGTACACACCTGTATACACCTGTAGTATTCACCTGTAGTATACACCTGTAGTATACACCTGTATACACCTGTAGTATACACCTGTAGTATACACCTGTAGTATACACCTGTAGTATACACCTGTAGTATACACCTGTATACACCTGTAGTATACACCTGTAGTATACACCTGTAGTATGCACCTGTAGTATACACCTGTAGTATACACCTGTAGTATACACCTGTAGTATACACCTGTATACACCTGTAGTATACACCTGTAGTATACACCTGTAGTATACACCTGTAGTACACACCTGTAGTATACACCTGTATACACCTGTAGTATACACCTGTAGTATACACCTGTATACACCTGTAGTATACACCTGTATACACCTGTAGTACACACCTGTAGTATACACCTGTATACACCTGTAGTACACACCTGTAGTATACACCTGTATACACCTGTTGTATACACCTGTATACACCTGTAGTATACACCTGTATTACACACCTGTAGTACACACCTGTATACACCTGTAGTATTCACCTGTAGTATACACCTGTAGTATACACCTGTATACACCTGTAGTATACACCTGTAGTATACACCTGTAGTATACACCTGTAGTATACACCTGTAGTATACACCTGTAGTATACACCTGTAGTATACACCTGTAGTATACACCTGTAGTATACACCTGTAGTATACACATGTAGTATACACCTGTAGTATACACCTGTAGTATACACCTGTATACACCTGTAGTATACACCTGTATACACCTGTAGTACACACCTGTAGTATACACCTGTAGTATACACCTGTATACACCTGTAGTATACACCGGTATACACCTGTAGTACACACCTGTAGTATAAACCTGTAGTATACACCTGTAGTATACACCTGTAGTATACACCTGTAGTATACACCTGTATACACCTGTAGTATACACCTGTAGTATACACCTGTAGTGTACACCTGTAGTATACACCTGTAGTATACACCTGTAGTATACACCTGTAGTATACACCTGTAGTATACACCTGTATACACCTGTATACACCTGTATACACCTGTAGTATACACCTGTAGTATACACCTGTAGTATACACCTGTAGTATACACCTGTAGTATACACCTGTAGTAAACACCTATAGTATACACCTATATACACCTGTAGTATACACCTGTAGTATACACCTGTAGTATACACCTGTAGTATACACCTGTATACACCTGTATACACCTGTAGTATACACCTGTAGTATACACCTGTAGTATACACCTGTAGTATACACCTGTAGTATACACCTGTATACACCTGTATACACCTGTAGTATACACCTGTAGTATACACCTGTAGTACACACCTGTAGTATACACCAGTAGTATACACCTGTAGTATACACCTGTAGTATACACCTGTAGTATACACCTGTAGTAAACACCTATAGTATACACCTATATACACCTGTAGTATACACCTGTAGTATACACCTGTAGTATACACCTGTAGTTTACACCTGTAGTATACACCTGTAGTATACACCTGTAGTATACACCTGTAGTATACACCTGTCGTATACACCAGTATACACCTGTAGTATACACCTATATACACCTGTAGTAAACACCTGTAGTATACACCTATATACACCTGTAGTATACACCTGTAGTATACACCTGTAGTATACACCTGTAGTATACACCTGTAGTATACACCTGTAGTATACACCTGTAGTACACACCTGTAGTATACACCTGTATACACCTGTAGTATACACCTGTATACACCTGTAGTATACACCTGTAGTATACACCTGTAGTATACACCTGTAGTATACACCTATATACACCTGTAGTATACACCTGTAGTATACACCTGTAGTATACACCTGTAGTATACACCTGTAGTATACACCTGTAGTATACACCTGTAGTATACACCTGTATACACCTGTAGTATACACCTGTAGTATACACCTGTATACACCTGTAGTATACACCTGTAGTATACACCTGTAGTATACACCTGTAGTATACACCTGTCGTATACACCAGTATACACCTGTAGTATACACCAGTAGTATACACCAGTAGTATACACCTGTAGTATACACCTGTAGTATACACCTGTACACACTTGTAGTACACACCTGTCAATAACACCCCACGGTCAATTACTGTCGGCTATCAATAACAATAGTCTATATTACTTCTGACTCTCTGTGTCTAGTTGTGTAATTGTAGAAAATGATAAGAAGGTACAACCAAGGTTTTACGTGAGTCCCACACCATTATACAGGTGACTATGACGGATAAAAACATGGAGGCCATAGTGGAGCCCGGGGGAGGGGGGGTTACTACCCAGCTAGCACCTTATGTAAAAACTCTGTCTTTTACTGGTCATATTCTAGTTGATACGTAAAAAGGACCCCATAATGACATCTTGAGGGAGTAAATCAATTTACATAGTAGTTTGACAGGAAACTTATGTATTATGTAAATGGTCATGTGAAAGAGACATTAGTCATTTGATATCATCCATATGTTTGAATGTGGTCACTATTTGACATAATGAGTGGTTAAATCTTGATCAGAATATCTTTTTTGGAGAAATTATACACGTAATACATTGATGTTAAATTCATGACTTAATGTGCATGCTAAAATGATGTGACAGATTTGACATCAATATTACGTAAACTTTATATATGTGGTACATCCTTGTCTGGTCAGATTATGACGTCTATAACACATCTGTACTTTACCTTTCAAGTGGTTCACTCTTTTAACACAAGATGTCTCCCTTAACCAATATTGATAGAACCCAATCTTCATTGGCAATACTGTGACCATAAAGGAGTATTTATTCAACACAATGAATTTCCAAAGAAGATGAAATTTGACCAACTTTTGTCTGGAATGTATGATATGTTATTTTTGTTCCTGTAGAATGATTGTTTAAGGGAGAACCAGGAGATTAGTATGAGCACACCTTTTCTGTGGTTGCTACAACTACTCAAATCAAAATAATGACCATGAGCTGGCATCTCATCTTGGCCAATTTGCTAGGATCAATGTGCTAAGTCTCTGTAGGACTATTGGTGATGTCTAAAGGCAAGAAACCCTTGATTATGTTGATTGCCTGGATGTTACTTGCTTCTGATGGAGTAGCACACACAGAGAAAATAGGTGCAAATCATGTTTTAGCTCTACATGTTTTTAACATAATTATGCTGAGATCAGATTAATGTCACCCATGGCCATCTAAATTACATTGTGTATATATATACATCATATATATAATTGATAATGATGTCTACATCATGTACACAAGATTCTTTTACATGGATATTACACAGTCAAAAACACGTCTTAAAGATTTGCACATAGTAAGCAATGGGTGCAACTTTCTGACGTAACCGAATGCAGTAAATATCTGTTGAGAAAAGACGTAGAGATAACGTGATTCATCCGAGTTTTGCTAGCTGGGTACCCTGTTTAAACCTGCAGATCTTACTGCACGTCCAGTAACAGTCAGAGTGCAGTCGGAACAGGTACTCAGCCCTATTTATAGGGGCGCTCCCAGTAAACAAATAACGTTATACAACATTTTATAACGTTAAATAACCTTTCTCTAAGGCTCCTTACTATGGCATAACGTCATATAAAATTTTATAACGTTATTTTGACGTAAAAGAACGTTTCTTGTTAGCTGGGCTGGGGCTTTAACAGGATAGCCACTTTCATGCCACCTGCCTCAACCCCAAATGTGACAACACCCTTCCCACGCCCCCCTGACATAGATGGAACCCTGGTGCCATCCCCAGGTGCCAAAACCATTAAGGAATTAGAAGGCGTTTCTACTCCTTATTCTCCGCCATGACCGACACATTAAACATGTTGATCATCAATACAAACAAGGTCCTAGGTGTCCATCAGGAGGCAGGGGAGCATGTGGCAGCTATGGTGGATAAGGCCAAAAAAAGGTTTGTCTCAGGTCACGTTTTCTCTATGAAATTTTAAAGAAATTTTCGTATTTTGACCCTTTTTTGGTCAATTTTAGGGTCTCCGGAGAAGCGGGCTAGTACTTTCATGTTTTAAAAAAAAAGTTTGAAAAAAAAGAAAAAAATTCGACCTACCAACCCTACATTATCTTGCCACGCTTCCTGAAACAAACCTTTTTTTTGGCCTAATATCAATGCCCATAGCGGTAGAATTGAGCAGAACTGTTATGACATTGATATGAAATGTTGTCAATAAAACTATTTAGAAAAAAAAGGCATCCAAGAGAGGGTCACTCACCTTAAGACGCTCAAAGAAAGGGTTGACAAACTAGAGAGCTTGTGTGACGACCTAATATGTGAAAATAACACAGAGTTATCATCAAACAACTCAAGAAGGACAAGGCCCCCATCCCACATACATGCCTATTGCACTGTGGAACAAAGACAGCATTAAGGTTTGGCCTTGGGCAAACTAATTTTGAAAAAATGCTTTATATTTTAAGTAATTTTGGGGCTATCTCAAAATCAATTGATAGTCCACGAGTCATCGCCATTGTAGGCGAGTCAACACTGAAATTTACAAGTCAATTTTTTGGGTAAATAGCATTAATAGTTTGAGGTATTATGTACGCGTAGTGAATATAGTGGATGGAATAGTTCAAAGAATATGCAATACCACCCATCCCCCACCCCACCCCCATTGACCCAATACCATGATAATTATATTTGAACATTTTCATTTCTTGCAGTTTCTACCCTGACTAAACATTGATAGCTCACCTGTTGTCTCACCAAGCTGCATCCAATAGTGTGCTGGGGTCCTTGTAGAGGAGGAGGATGCTGATCTCTGCAAACATTGAACATTATCAGGATAGCTGTAAAATAGTCCACTGCTGTAACCCACGACACTGTAGGCTGTGTCTCACGACCTTGGGACAATGTTTTTGTCTCTGATCGGGTGCCGTCTCTGACCGGCTGCCGTCTCTGACCGGCTGCCGTCTCTAACCAGGTGTCAGAAAAAGGTGTTTTAAAAAGAATTATACTCATATATATAAGGATTTGGGAAAACGTTATGGCGGTTGTTATATAATCATAGTTATAATTATAATTAGCCTCCTGCTGTTAGTATTTTGACCTTTCAAGCCAAGCCGGTCAGAGACGGCACCCGGTCAGAGACGGCACCTGGTCAGAGACGGCACCCGGTCAGAGACAAAAACATTGTCCCAAGGGCGTGAGACACAGCCTGTAACGATTGATACACACCGTACCATGGTGACAATCTGGTGGAGTAGTATAGATACTGGCGGTAAATGCATCTACAGAGTTTCCTTGGCACCAATTTGTGAATAACGTAGGTTAGTGGAGCCTCACCTTAAGGCTGCCACACCATGGTTAAAGTCATATGGGCCGATGATTAATGCTCAAAAAGCAATTTAGTTAAAAATGAACCAGGATGTTACCTATGGCCATACTTCATTTGCTAACTAATTTTTGTAAGCTCATTCCTTAGAATTCAGCTTAGAATTCGACAAATTATGAGACTATGGCTAAATTTAGTAATTTTTGGAGTGCACGCTATAATTCCGCCAATGAAAATACATTGTAAAATGCTATACTTGGGCCACATATCAACCTTTAATTAGGCTCTTACTGCCCGTAGATGACATTGAATTGGGCCCTTTCCTCGAAATATGATATTCTACTAACATTTGAAACACATTTAAGCAGGACTTAAAATATAAGACCATGTGACTTTTACTCACATTAGTCTCCAAATATGATATTGTACTAACATGATATGTATGTGTTCAAGTATTGATACGAGTGGCTGAGTGAGCCAACTCTACTAAGGTTGATGAATATAATAGGTAAGGCTGCCGAAATTAAAACTACTTGAACAGAGTAAGAAGCAGCCGTTCTTTAATTGTTCATCATCGCATTAACAGTGAACTGTCTAACATGGATAGACTATCAATGTACTTTTCACCCTTCTGTATTTCATTTATACAATATTGTAACTGTTTCTATTGATGAACAAGAAATAAAGATAAACCAAATCAAAAAACATTTGAAACACATTTAAGCAAGATTTTTTTTAATCAGACCATGTGACTTTGACTCACCTTAGTCTCCAAATATGATATTGTACTAACATTTGAAACACATTTAAGCAGGATTTAGAATATCAGACCATGTGACTTTGACTCACCTTAGTGTATGGGGGTGTGGCTGCGGCAGGTTGTGTGGTGAGTGAACCTCTCAGCACTATGGGCCAGGTAACCATGCCACCACCACCAGCGTCATAGGGGAACTCAGTCATTAACACACTATGAATTAACACACTGCTTGTCACCTGTGTGTGTGGCATGTTACAATTAACACGCCAGAGTGGCTCCAGGGGGGTCAAAGGTGACCTGGCGACCTGGGCTGTTTTCCAGGCGACCTGGCGACCTGGTACAATAATAAAAGCGACCTGGCGACTTTTGGAAAAAATCTGCCTATAGCATAAATAGCATATTACAGTCTTTGCCAAAACATGCCGGACAGTGGCAATGTCTCCCTAGAATGGCTCTGATCTGGCAGAATGACTAGTGTTGCAGGACAAGATGTCCTGCACATTCTGGGCTTTCCAATTTATTTTTTTTTTCAAATATTCCAACTTGCACCGAAGTTACACACACTGATTTTCTGGCGAAATTAAAGCATTTTTTTGTTATTATTTTCTTTTATGAAATGCTACTCTATCTTAGATATAATGGAAAACTTTGATTTTGGTATCCGGTCCTGAAGAAATCCATCCGGTCCTGCAAAATCGGCTAGGTGCAGGACCGAATGTCCTGCATGGTGAAAAAGTTTTTGCAAAGACTGGCATAAAAGAGCGACTTTGTGACCTGGAGCCTTTAATTTCGGCGACTTTGCGACCTGATGGGGGGGCCCCTCTGGACCCCCACTAGTTGTCACGTGTGTGTCTTACAGACAACTCTCTAGTTACCGGGTGATAATTACCCTTCGTCGGAACTCATGGGGAATTTTGCTTCTTTTGTTTTTACTAGCTGTAACCCTTTTTTCGCCAGATTGGCTTTTTTCACCTTTTTGTGTTTTGAACTTTATTTTCTCATAAAATTGTTCAGAATATTGGAGAACACCTGCATTGTCATGTTTAGTTGACAAGATATATGTTTTTATTCACTACGTAATTCAAAGCCAATGGTGTTTGACTTAAAGTGTGTGTCCGACTCAGGGTGCCTTTACCCTAGTTTATAGTTTAATGATAAATTTGAGGCAAATTCCCATTCTTGTTTCCTCCAATGTCTAGGGGTATATGCAGTAAACACTGGCATGACGACATACAAGCACCATATAACCGGACACCATTAAGTCACTTTTTTCAGAATTTATCACAAATATAGGCGACTTCTATTTGTAGTAACCTGTTCCCCATTTTGACAAATCATGGTTATAAGGGGGGAATAGACATGCTGGGAGAGCATACCCCCCCCCCCCCCACTCCCACAGCAGCCACTAAAAAGCCTCAGCTATGTACCATGTCACCTGGAACAAGTATATAGATATAGATATATAGATATATAGATATAGATGTATAGATATATAGATATATAGATATATAGATATATATAGATATATGTATATAAACATATATATACATATATATATAGAAAAAATGAACCGTTCCTGGTGACCTGTGAGGGTGAAGTGGACACCCCCCCCCCCTAGTGGGTGGTCAATGAACTAGTCCCCTACTGCTGGACCATCTGGTGTGCACGTGGGGACCAACTTACCAAGTCACTGGACGCCGCACATTCAGTGTGTAATCTTAAATCCCCACTTTTTGCGTAATCTTATTCAGTTTCCAGGCCTATCATCTAGATGGCAGCACTGTAAGTTAGTAAAATTGTTGTATATATCGGGGGCTCTGCCCCCGCCCCCCCCCCCTTTCTTTTTCTCTTCTTCTTCTTTATGAAACTGTAACAGAACTAAAACCGAATCCATCCACCACTAAAGGATTGGGCGATACAATGGGGCCATCTTGAGGAATTGTAGGGAATCATTAAGATTACCAGAAAAGTGTTTTTTTTAAGATTACGCACTTAATGTGCGGCATCTAGTGACTCGGTAAGTTTGTTCCTACTTGCATCTGGTGTGTACAACATACACTGACTGTATGACATCTTTGACCAGGTGACATCTTCAACCGGGTGACGTCTTTGACCGAAAAGCTTCGAAACCACTGAAATGGGGCCTATATAGAAAGAAATAGGGGGGGGGGGGTTAAAGTATGTTTTAGCACTATGTACACTATAAAAAGTTACTGTATTTAAACAGCACAATGTGTTGTACATTTACAGCACTTTTTGCTGTAGTTGGTATTACAGCGCTATTTGCTGTATAATTACAGCATTATGTACTGTCAATTGGGTCTCCAGCAATGTTGCTGTACATTTACAGTACATTGTGTTGTAGATTTCTGCCGCTAGGTGGCAGCAGTATACCATTTTTGTAGTAATTATTCCACCCAACCCTTTCCAGAGTCAAATAAAGCCTCACAAACTGTCAAGACATTGCAGAATAAGAATGGATGAGAGAGACTGAATGCAGTTATCATAAAGTTATCACAAAACAGCAAAAGTATAGAATAGACACCACATTGGTGGGAAAAGTCAAATGCTTAAGTGCCTGGACTGGGAAAATGCTGGTATCACATACAGTTCAGCTGCATTAAAGCAGGATTAAACCATTACATTGTGTAGTGTGTATTATCCTAGCTGAAATTGAACTATTATGCAGGAAAGTACTCTCCATGCATGCGTATTAATTGATATAAATTGATGACAACAACAATATGAAACCTACAATAGAAGTTGCTGTAACTTTACAGCACCCAGTTGCTGTACATGTAGAGCAAAATCTACTGGAACAAAAGTTGCCAGCAACTTTTCCTGTAGATGTACAGTAGAAGTTGCTATAAATTTACAGTAAAAGTTGCTGTAAATTTACAGCAGAAGTTGCTGTAGATGTACAGCAAGTCAGTTGCTGTACACCTACATCAAAATCTACCGGAACAAAAGTTGCCAGCAACTTTTGCTGTAGGTGTACAGTACTTACTTCTTACAGTGTATTACAAATTTTATTCAAATTGAATTTTGAAAAATTTCATTTTGAAGCTTGCCGGTGAAAGAGGGCATCCAGTCAAAGAGGTCACTTGTATCGATCTCATGAGACACAGCCACATGCAGGTGAGTAGGTGCTTGTGCTTTTGCCTTCAGATGAGTGGTACAAGGTGCTCATCTTGGTGTAGGTCTGCTATGAGAGCTCTCGATACCAAGTTACCTATTATCCTATAGCAAGTATGTAAGGCCAAATAAAAAAATCGTTTCAGGTAACATGGGAAAAATATTTAGGGTTGGTAGGTCGGAATTTCTTTTTTCACTTTTTTTTTGACAGCCCTGTTCATAAATCGACCAAAAATATGTAAAAGAACTGAAGAAAATAGTAGCCAGCCTCTTTTTATCCCTAAAATTGACAAAAAGAAAGTGTAAAAGTATAAAAAAAAAGTCTTCAAAATTGCATAAAAAACGTAAGGTCAGCCCTCTTTTGATAGGGTCGGTCGGGTGACCTGAAACAAACTTCTCTTTTTTTGGCCTAGGCAGTCGTTCTGCTTAGGCTCAGCTAAAACAACTTCTCCCTAAAGCCATTTTACTGTTAACGATATCATTAATAAGCAGTACTAAATCTTCAGGCATCACACCAGTACTCATCTAGTTTTGCTAAGTCATCGAGATTGCTTTTTATACATATATTTTTCATTTCTGTTTATTATCAAACATAAATTCACAAACAAGATATGTCACCATGCTTTCTTTCCGGGAGTTAAGATAATGGCTTTTATTTACAGTGTCTATACGGGTCATGTGGAAGTAAATGGCACCATCTGTCGAGTCATATGGTGTTCTGGTCTGTATTGAAGGGAGTTCTGCCTGCTGATTGGGTTATATTTCAGATGAAACAAAAATGGCTAAAATTGTGGGGGAAAATCACAGGTGTTCCCTAAATACCCTTTCGATAGAATAGCACATGTAGTTTTATGCTATGTAAAGGGTTGGGGAATTTCTGAGGCATGCAAAAACTGATGTGACCAAAAGTCAATTTTAGGCCCAAAATCTTGAGATTTTTATGGTCATGCTCATAATTGAGGTTGAAACATTGTGTGTGAGGGATTGTTTAATAGACTAGGGCTAAGACTATGGTAAAAAAAATAAACTTGTAGATGGCTGATTTTGCATATACATAATAGATGTACGGCTAAGGACTGTACCATTAGGGTTGTTGTTATTGTAGTTTAATGGATCTTGAAGGATACAGTGTTGGTTGTAGCTGTTTGCATGGTTTATATAGTTATGAACAGCTGGAGCCGCCAGGTCCGATGGCCAGTAGCCTCATGCAGACATAGTACCTTTAGAGGGTCCAGCTGTCAGTAACAGTGGTACCTGTAGGGAGCGGTCATTTATTATGTACAGGGGGCAAAAGAAATTCAAACCACTCTGAGTGCAATAGGTTGCCCCTCTCAGCGATAAAAGGCTGTACATTACTATGGGTACACTGTAGTTAGGCGAAAAATGTTCGGCAAGTGGATGCAAAATATTCCATATCCTCTATAGGGGGATGGGAGTGTACTAATTGTCCTGCCTTCACGCGAATTTCACCAAGTACCCCTTATTTTCAATTAATGACACCTTTTTTTTCCCTATGTTGAATTCTACATTCATGGGTCCAGGGGGAATTTTTTAATTGTATTTTTTTCCTACACTGCGCTGTAGTTTACCAAAAGCAATAGGGGAGAACTATCAATTATAATTGACAACAAGTTCCTCAGGTGTTCCAGTTGATCTGTGCGTACTCCACCCTGTTGTCGGCCCCGTGTACGGCGGTACCCTTAGCCTTCAGTACCCTGAGGTCCTGGTACAGCACCGTGCCCGTACCCTGTAACAATATGGTACACTGTGAGCGTCTATTGCACCTGTAAGTGTAATTAAGTCTATGTGAGGGAGCTTTGGTGTGAGGGAGCTTTGGTGCTTCATTAGGCCACACTTGTTTTTATTATTTGGGTTACGGGCCAGCCGCACTAGTACAGCCTAAAATCAGAATGAAAATAAAATTTGGAAATTCTACACTTTTTTTTTATTCACCTTTTTTCAATATTTCTGTTCACCTAGAAAATATTGTATTCCTATTATTGGATCGTCCATTCGTTTGTGGATCTTCCTTTTATTTTTCCCTCCGTTATTGGGATATCGGAGCTTTCCAAATTTCTGGGAGAGGGCAAATAAATAAAACACTGTGGGCCAACTTTATTTTATTTTTTCGTTCTTTTATTTCGTCCTCCGTGCTTTGGTAAATTTTTGAGGAGTATGTAACCCAAATAAAAAAAGGTGTGGCCTTAGAGAGAGTTGTAGGCCCTCTACAGTGCCATTTATAAGTCATTACATTTTATTCTTTTGTTATCATGAGAAAGGGAAATTTCAGTACATGTATATTGCATATTGAAAGCTGCAGTGTGTTGCTGAGAGAGAAAGCATACCATTGAAGCATTTTTCCATTCCTATAATACCTCTTCAAACAATTGTGTACTCGCGTAAATTTAACATCTACTTCCCATGAACCCTGCAACAAGGTACACTGTAAGTTAGTGTAAGGGCAAATCCGGGTCTTAATCTAAGGCAGTCCTGTTTTGAATTGAGACTTGTATCTGCCACCTAGTATCATATACCCACACTATGCTAGCTGGGGTTTGCCTTCATAGTTTATACCCTACACCCAGATGAGACAACATAAACATCTAAAAGGGAAAAAAAACGAAAAAAAACGGGGGTTGAGGGGCAGAGCCCCCCATTACACACTACAATGGACTGTGTAGTCCTACCACTACTAGTGGCGCCATCCTCATTTGCTTAGTAACACTTTTAAGATAGTCTAAGATAGGTTAAGATAAGATTAAGATGGGTTAAGATAAGATTAAGATGGGTTAAGATAAGATTTTATTGAATGCAGAAAAGTTTTTTTGTACAGGATAGATAGACAGGATTTTAACTGAGAGAATTCTGAAAGAATTGTGAATCTACCACCGCTAGAGCATAGTTAAATTGGGTTTTCTTTGCAAAAGGTAAGGTGTTTTAGGAGGACAAGAGAGCCCTGTCTAACCATGCAGTGGATTGGTCCTGAAATAGCACTCCCCTGATACAGTGTGTAGGGTGTTCAGAGCGGCCTGCCATGGCACAGACACCCAGCAGTTTTGCCCTCTATTTACACTCATGTCTCATTTATGGCTAATTGACACCAAAAAACACAGTTATGTTCACACTATCTGAAAGCTATGGTTTCATTCTACACAATGTGTGGTTTCTGCAAAGATTTGTACATTTCCACTTGTGGTTTTATATGAGTGAGTAAGTAGAAAGTGGGGAGTGTGTGCTAGGCTCGCGCTAGGATCTGTATTTTTTTCGCCAGGGTGGCGAAAATCGGCCGATTTTCTTTCGCCAATTTCCAAGTAGATTCGCCAGACATTTATTTGTTTAGCCTGCAGGTGTATGGCCATGTATATACTGAAGGCTGGGTACAAGTTATATGTGGTTTGTGAGGACCTATTAATCATTTAAATTGCGATATGTCTTTGTAGAAAAAAATCCAATTTCTATCTCTAGATTGGTATATTTTGAAGGTGTAATCTAACTTATTCTTAAGCATTATCTGCTGGCAATGAGGTTTACCAACTTCCTCACAATTTTCTCTTTCCAATGGTATATGATATGCCTAGGTATAGGCATATTAATTTTCGCCAAATGAGTAAAATGTGGCGAAAATTCAGGGTATTTTTATGATAAATTTTCGCCAGTTACAATTTTCTATCGCCACAGGCGAATTGGCGAATGGCTAGCGCGAGCCTAGGTGTGCTCCCTGTGCAGGCCCATATTTTGGCACTAGTAATTGATAGCTGCCCATCAACTGATCTACAGCAAAATATTTCCTAAAAGTCATGGAATCACCTTTAAAATAGAGGGGCATAAAAATGTGGGATCATACATTCAATTCCCATATTTGTTTACTATCTCCTGTCTGAAGAACACAGTGATTGGAAAGGAAATGGCCCCCATATTTACACATATGTGGATCTACCTTTTCTTAGGAGTAGTACATTCCCTATGTAAGTCACCCTCCACTGCACCTGGATCCCTGGGCTATTTTCAGGCGACCTGGCGACCTAGTTCAATAATATAATCGACCTGGCGACTTCTGGGCAAATTTGGCTACAGTAGAAATGGTCTAAAAAGGCGACTTTGTGACCTGAAGTCGTTAATTTCGGCGACTTTCCGACCTGAGGGGGGGCCTCTGTACCCCCAATTAGGGTTCACTGAATATAGAATAATGCAGTAGATCAATGTGAGGGAGCTTCGGTGCTTTACTACAAAGCCATTTGCAGATATATAGATATTCTTTTGTTCTCATGAGAAAAACAAATTTATACATGTACATGTATATTGCATATTGAAAACTGTGTGTTGCCGAGAACAAAACCATTTGTGACTAAGGGGCTAGGGGTGGTGAGCTCTATTATTCGACAAATTAATTTTCCATTTAGGCAGCGTTTTCTCATGTCAGGATGGTTGCTATGTACCTCTGCACATAGTTGTGTACCCACGGTGTATTTAACATTTACCTCCCATGAAATTGTACTCTTTCAGAGATTCTGGAGGAACTGGCTGGTAATTGTCAAATACAACCCCCATCAGAAATTCTCAGGAAATATGAGATGTGGATACCTGTGCGAAGGGTTCAGCGTAGATCAGCTCGTGCGGCGGATTCTTTCCTTTGTTCTTCCCTAAAAATAAACATGTCCAATTTAATAAATCATGCAGTATGATTATAGTTCATTCATGAAGTATCTAATTACAGAAGGTTTTCTTCTTATGCAAGATACTGACTACACTGTATGGAAATGAACCATGTGAGATGGCACTACTTTGAAAGTTGCAGACTTCTCTGGACCTTAGGCTACAGCCATGTTTTAGTTACCGACGGCTCATGTACATACCTAGGGTCTAGTCAAACACCAAGAGTTTCCTGTGAGAATATTGCCATGCATGTTTCATCACAGTGGGATGTGAGTACATGTAATATGATTATAGTTCCAGAATTTGCCACCAGAATTTGCTCATAATTACCTTATATATATATATATATATATATATATATATATATATATATATATATATATATATATATATATATATATACATGGTTTATGTCTATTGCTAATCTGGTGAAACATTTACTATGACAAGGTTATAAACAATATTATATCCTTTAAGATCCATTATAACTACAAAAACAGCAACTCTAAGGATACTGTCCTCAACCGTATAGTATGAAAGGCGAAAAGAGGTTAATTTTTGAGAAATTATCTATCTTTAATGATAGAGTCGGCGTCCATAAGCAAGATTACGGGTAGCAATAACTGGTTTGATAATTGATTTGACTGATTTAATGATTTGACTCATTTAATGATTAATTTGACTCATTTGATGATTGATTTGACTCATTTGATGATTCATTTGACTCATTTAATGATTGTGTTGACTCATTTGATGATTTATTTGACTCATTTAATGGCTTATTTGACTCATTTAATGATTAGTTTGACTCATTTAATGATTAGTTTGACTCATTTAATGATTGGTTTGACTCATTTAATAATCGATTTGAGCCATTTAATGATAAGCTTGACTCAATTAATGATCGACTTTGACACATTTAATGATTGATCTGACTCATTTAATAGTGGATTTGACACATTTAATGATTGATCTGACGAGAATTTTACCACCCTTAGAGGGTTAAATTCATATAGACTACAATTAATGTACCAACCTTTCTCTTTCCTCCTCCTTAACACGACGACAACCACCACGAGCAGTATTAGCAGCAGCAGGAAGCCACCAACCCCAGCACCCACATACACGTACACGGATACCTCCTGTCCATCTCCTCCTGTCCCCGACCGCCATCTGTCCCCTCCTCCTGTCCCCGTGCCGTTAGTATGGAAGATGGGCCTGCCGTCTCTGTCTGTAAGAGTGGACAGGGTGCTAGAGGAGGCATGGTCTGGGAGAGGAGTGGGGGATTCACCTGGGGCCTTACTTGGAGAGGTGTTAGTAGCAGCAGTAGCAGTAGGAGGAGGCCTGTCTATAGGAAAGATATGACCGGAGATATGAGTATTGATATCACTGATGAGATCAATTTGAGTCGTGCATCTTAGATGTACCCAGCTAACGAAGAAATGTGAATCTAACATTTATTTCAACTGTTTAATTATTAGTTATACATTGAGATGGTGGGTTTGAGGGGGGAGCGTGTAAAATATTCTGGCCCCTCTAGTGGGTACAGTGGCCCAGGAGGGTCAAATCTTTTTGTGAATTTTAAAATTTCAAATTCACTTCAACTTGCAAAAAATCAACTTGAGTTGAAAGTGAAAACTCTAACTTCAACCATTTACTGTCACCTGTCAACTGTCAATTCAAGTAAAGCAACTTGTGACTGCTATCTTTCTGAAGTTCACTCCATGTATCCTATGAATGCTATCAAGTCTCAATAAAGTATCAATCAAGTGTCAATCAAGTCTCAATTGAGTGCCAATCAAGTGCCAATCAAGGACTCAATCAAGTACCAATCAAGTGTCAATCAAGTGAAAATCAAGTGCCAATCAAGTGTCAATCATGTGCCAATCAAGTACCGAACAAGGGCCAATAAAGGGCTAATCAAGTACCAATCAAGTGTCAATCAAGTGCCAATCAAGTGTCAATCGAGGGCCAATCAAGTGTCAATCAAAAATCAATCAAGTGCCAATCAAATACCAATCAAGGGCTCAATCAATTGCCAATCAAGTCTTAAACAAGTGCCAATCAAAGCTCAATCAAGGCACAATCAAGTGTCAAACAAGGGCCAATCAAGGGCCAATCAAGTGTCAATCAAGTGCCAATCAAGTGTCAATCGAGGGCCAATCAAGTGCCAATCAAGGATCAATCAAGTGCCAATCAAGTACCAATCAAGGGCTCAATCAATTGCCAATCAAGTCTCAAAGAAGTGCCAATCAAAGCTCAATCAAGGCACAATCAAGTGGCAATCAAGTGTCGATCAAGGGTCAATCAAGGGCCAATCAAGTACCAATCAAGTGCCAATCAAGTGCCAATCAAGTCTCAATCAAGTCTCAATCAAGTCTCAATCAAGTGCCAATTAAGTGCCATTAATTTTTGGATTTGATTGGCACTTGATTGAGACTTGATTGAGACTTGATTGGCATTTGATTGGCACTTGATTGACACTTGAATGACACTTGATTGACACATGATTGGTACTTGATTGGCACTTGATTGAGGCCGTGATTGGCACTTGATTGGCACTTGATTGGTACTTGATTGGCACTTGATCGATACTTGATTGAGACTTGATTGGCATTTGATTGGCACTTAATTGACATTTGATTGACACTTGATTGGTATTTGATTGGCACTTGATTGAGCCTTGATTGACACTTGATTGGCACTTGATTGACACTTGATTGAGACTTGATTGGTACTTGATTGGCCCTTGATAAGCCTTTGATTGAGCCCTTGATTGACCTTAGATTGGCACTTGATTGACACTTGATTGAGCCTTCATCGGCACTTGATTGACACTTGATTGGCTCTTGATTGACACTTGATTGACACTTGATTGAGGCCTTGATTGGCACTTGATTGATAATTGATTGGCACTTGATTGAGCCTTGATTGAGACTTGATCGGCACTTGATTGACACTTGATTGATACTTGATTAGTACTTGATTGCCCTTGATTGGCACTTGATTGACATTTGATTGACACTTGATTGACACTTGATTGGTACTTGATTGAGGCCTTGATTGGCACTTGATTGATACTTGATTGGCACTTGATTGGCACTCAATTGAGACTTGATTGGCACTTGATTGATACTTTATTGAGACTTTTATAGCATTCATAGAATACATGGAGTGAACTTCAGTGCTTAAAGATACCTGTCATAAACTGTTGTTCCTGAATTGACAGTTGACAGGTGACAGTAAGTGACTGAAGTTGGAGTTTTCACATTCAACTTTGACATGTGCATTGTTTTTGGTTTGATGTAGTGTTGAAAGATAGCAGTCACAAGTTGCTTTACTTGAATTGACAGTTGACAGGTGACAGTAAATGGTTGAAGTTGGAGTTTTCACTTTCAACTCTGACATGTGCATTGTTTTTGGTTTGATGTAGTGTTGAAAGATAGCAGTCACAAGTTGCTTTACTTGAATTGACAGTTGACAGGTGACAGTAAATGGTTGAAGTTAGAGTTTTCACCTTCGACTCAAGTTGATGTTTTGCAAATTGAAGTGAATTTGAAATTCAAAATTTACAAAAAGATTTGACCCTCCTGGGCCACTGTAAGTGGGGGAGTGTAAAATAAAAGCCCTTTTTAGCAAACTTAAAGTGCCCGCATATAACTCTAGTTCAAACACAGTGGAATGGGGAGGGGTAAAAATTGTCGGTGCGAGGGAGGGCACGGATTATAATAAGTGGCAGATTCATCTGGGGAATTACTTGGAGAGGCACTAGTAGAAGTAGCCATGGAAAGAGTAGTAGTACCGTAAATTCCCACGTACTACCCGCGGGTTGTACGCGAATCAACCTCAGCTTTCATTTGATACCAAACATG
Source organism: Harmothoe impar (assembly GCA_947462335.1). Classification (NCBI taxonomy): domain Eukaryota; kingdom Metazoa; phylum Annelida; class Polychaeta; order Phyllodocida; family Polynoidae; genus Harmothoe; species Harmothoe impar. The sequence continues at coordinate 62,564,008 of OX381717.1, read as the reverse complement.
CCTATATAGGGTGCAGGTTATACGAGGGTTTTTATTACTATAGAACAGTACTACAATAGAAGTTTTCGAACCCAGAAACAGGTTATAGGATTCTCCTAAGTTGGGGGTGCAGGTTATACGCGAGATGCGGGTTATACGCGGGAATTTACGGTAGTAGCAGTAGAAGTAGTAGCAGTAGTAGTAGGTTTTTCTAAAGGAAAGATAATGAGCATAGGTATCACCAATGAGATCTTTTTTTGGGATGCGATGGGCATAGATGTATAGTTTTGTCTGGTCGATCACAATTCAAGGTTTATGGCGCATAAGCCTGGAAACCATGGATGTTGACGGGGAGGGGATTGATTAATTTGAATGCCAGTGGACAGGGAAAAAAGGGAGGAAGCAAGCATTGACAATCGCACGGTGGTGCATTAACATTTGTATCCTGCATATATATTAAAGCTTAGAATATACTGAGGAACATTTCTGCACGTTCAGAGAGCAACAGGTATAAAACCAACTGATCTTGGTCAATTCAATGGTGCTGAATTCAAAAATCATAATGAAATTGCTGGGTTACTTCTCATTTCTGAGTTATTTGACATTTAAGATGTATAAATGCGATAAAACACCCGATACTAGTGAAAGGTTTGGCAGGAAGCTTATATTTGCCATCATCAAATTCATGTATGCTGGGTAAGACATATCTTCAACATCAAGAAAAAGTGGTATATAGCCACTGAGAACCTATTCTTTGCCTATGAAATAATGCTTTTAAACTTCAGATTCCGTGATATCAGAAAACGGTTCAATAAAAACATCACAGACGTCATCATATATAATGAATATTTTCCTGTTGGGTTTCCCTTGCATTGACATGCTAGATAATCATCATAACAATATTGTGTGACCCTAAAATAAGAATAAGATATGCTTTGCCCTGTATATAATTCAGTAGTAGGTTAATACATAGAATATAAAATATTTGGTGAGTCGGTACTTAAACATAATAGTTATATTTTTACAAAATGAAGAAAACAACTTTCATTGTTATTCCTGTTATCAGTGACCTAGACCAAAGTGAATTTCAGTGGTTTCATTCCAGTTGCTTTTCGGCCGTTCCTCAGTGATATTAGTATTTTTCTATTGCACCTTAGTGACTGCACCCACTCGGACCCAGATCCAGATCTCTCAACTCTGGAACTTAAGTAATCTCAAAATGGTACGCCTCAGTTTTGACAACCTTCGAGGCGCAAATGGACTCAAACTTCTGACATTGAATGCACATAGCTTGGAAATAAAGGTGAAACAATTGGGGAAACTAGCTCATGGTCAAGACTACATTGGTGTTAGTGAGAGTTGGTTTAATCCAACTATCCTAACAGCTAATGTGATTCTACCCAGGATGGCGCTTTTCCGCACAGACAAACTTAACAGCATGCGACACAGGGGTGGCGGTGTGGCGTGTTACGTCCGCTATGATTACGCCTGTTACTCCTCACTGTGTAGAGACCTATGCTAAGCAACAAAATATCTAGAAGCTGTTGGCTTGGTCACTGCATACCCAGGACAAAAACAACAAGTGGTAATAACTGTGTACAAGCCCCCACAGGGCAATGTGCGAGTAGCTTACCAAATCTTAACAACCATGCTACAGAATCCCATTATAGGTAACAAGGATGTATGGATTATGGGGGATATGAATGTCAATGTCAGAGCCCAATGGTCAGCAAAATTAAATAAAGTTTTTTTGTTAGCTGGGTTACCGGTCGTAGTTACAAGGACTATAGTAGGGCTGCTATGGTCGATCATCTGACCGCGGCGGACCTGCCTCTTTGTGTGAACCTGGCAACCGCTAGTGGGATGTAAGACAAAATAGTAGACAGTATCACCTCTTACCTGGATCAGACCTGCCATATCAGAGTCAGGACTATCAAAAGTGCCTCGTCGCCGGAGTTTACCCCTGAAGTCTTAAACTATATCAGGAGACGCAAGCGGACATACAAGAAATCGAGAAGGATCCCATGTGGTCACTATAACCCGTATCACCAGATGATCACTAGTCTCACATGATTGATCGACAACAAGCTGGCTGACAACCGCAGGAAGGCTGTAGTGGACAGCCTGACAAGCTTCAGGCATGATCCCAAGAAGTGTTAGGGTGAGATCAACCGGCTGTGGGAAGGCACAACTACCCATAACAAGATTAGGCTGACAGACAATGGCTAAGACATTGAAGAGCGACACACGGCTGACTACATAAATAGATACTACAGTAGCATAGGAGATCGTCTAGCTGCGGCTTTTGACACAAACCATCAACCTGCGGATGGAGACTTGGTACAAGGACAATGGAATGTCTGTGCACTCACCGAGATTGGTCTGGAGAATGCCGTCAAGCTGGTGCATGGTATAAAGCCACACAATAAGTAGTACTATCTCCTCAGGAGTAATTCCTGCTGCCTGAAAAACTGGCACAGTAATTCCCTTACCCAAGAGCGGTAATCTATCAAACGTGGGCAACTGGCGTCCTATCAGTGTACTAAATCTATGTTACAAACTCACAGAGAAGGTGATCCACCGACAACTTATTGACCACCTAATTAGAGAACGCAACATTGACGAGCGTCAATCAGGGTTTATGCCCGGTAAATCGACTGGCGACGCTGTCTTTGGGCTGCTAAAGGACCTCTACACAGCACGTAACAGAGGTCACAGGTCGGCCGTGGTCTTCCTCGATATGAGGAAGGCCTTTGTCAAGGTCGACCACCTGATCCTGCTGAACAAGCTGTCAAAGTACAACCTTGACGACCGTTTCATGACGTGGTTAAGAGACTATCTACGAGACCAAAAGCAGCAGACTAAGGCTAACGACATCACCTCAGAGACCACTACTACAGGAAGAGGAGTGCCACAAGGGTCCGTAGTCGGCCCTCTACTCTTCACTGTCTATGTAAACGATGAATGCAATGTCCTGAAGAACTCAACTTGCTAACTATACGCTGACGACTTAGTTTTAGTTGTCTCGGGACGTGATGTAGGGAGAATACACACTCTCATGCAGGAGGACCTAGACAGTATCGGAGGATGGTGCCACAGGAACAAGCTCACTGTCAACACTGCAAAAACAAAGGTGCTGTGGTCCTACTCCCGCTGCTCAGTGCCTGATCTTTCTGAGGTGAACCAACTTCTGAACAATGAACAGTTGGGTGTTGTGCTGGTGTTTAACTACCTAGGTGTGGTGGTTGAGCGGTACTTGTCACTGTCTCAGCATATGAAGAAAGTGATAGGATACAATCCAAACAGCCCAACCTCCGACGGATACGAGCAGCAGGTTCAGATCAGAAAACCGCGGTTTTGATCTACACCTCGATGATAAGAGCCACCATGGAATACTGTAGTTTCACCTATGGCGGTGGCCCGGTATGGGCTGTCCAAAAACTTCAGACTCTTCAAAATGACGCCTTCAGGATTTGTGAGCGCATCCGCGACCCAAGGGGGGATCATTATCGACAACCTGCACACACGGAATAAGGTGTCCGCACTGGAGACCGCTAGACAAGAACAACTACTCGGCTATCTCTACAAGTATTCTCTTCATGAAGAACATGTGGTGATACCAGCAAGAACACTGCGTGGTAACGAGAAGGTCAAGCTAAAGACGATGAGGTCAAATAGCGATGTGTACAACAAAAGCCCTTTAATGAGAGGAAGAGAGGCATGGAACAGACTGTCTCTAGAAACTCAGAAGAAGAGGTCCAACAGGCTCTTCCTTAACGCGCTGAAAATGGACTAATTAGAGACTAACTAGAGTCTACATCGCTATCTAAGGTCCACTATAGGCTACTAGGACATACTAATTTGTAACCTTCTTTTCTTGAGACTCTGAACTTTATTTCTATCCGACCCTTCTCTTTGAAGGTGACTTGGCTTTTGATTGGAAAACGAGATTCTTTAGCGAATAAAATATATAAATACAAATACCAATTGTAACTACGTGCGAACATAACCTCAAATTTGGCACACTTCTGACTATATACATGGGAAAGAATCGACACGGCTTAACAGCGACACGGCCCTTTTTATAGTCTATACAGGCAACACGGCCCTTTTAAAAATGGACTGACAGAAAGGAAGTAGAGAAGAATGTATTAAACAAGAATCAAAGCGGCACTTTTCTAATAATTGATACAGCAACACAGTAAAAAAAAATTGGGTGCTCATGTACATAGTCACACCCTTATCACGAAGGGCCAATCAACAAAATAACTCCCTTTTCAATACAAATAGAGCAAAAGACCCAGGGGCAAAAGACTATACCCTTATCAAGGGTGATCAATATCAGAAATAGAACTAAGCGAACTAAGCAAAATCCAAATAAATTAGATATCAGTGACATCCCTCGTATATAGTGAGAGGTGAAATTGCAGGTTGAAGAATCATTTTTAGATAGATATTTTCTGAAGTACTTCAAGGAGATATAACTTATGTCTGAGGATAGGTGTTCTGAGGTCTGAATCTTTTTTTCCATGTCCCATGTGCTAATTTTAATGTGTACTTAGGGAGTGTTCATTATTTATGGCAGGGGGGGGTGAGCGTTTGGCAAATCGAATACATCAAAAATAATTGGCCCCCCCCCTTGGAATAGGTTGAAAAAAAAAGGCCCCCCCCCCCTCGGAATAGGTTGAAAAAAAAGCGCCCCCCCCCCCTCACCCTGGATCGTTTTCAACTTTATTACAAAAACGATGTTGGTGTCTACTAATTGTATGCATTTAATCCTGGGCATTTTTTTTACCTACAATTTACTACCTTGCAACAAATACATCCATTTGTAAGGTGTTTAAGTGTAAACGTCTCATGATACTCGCTGGTGAGCGATAATAGTCAAACCTCAGACACTTGACTTACATACCGTTGAGTTTAAGGGCCCCAGTGCTTATAAATTGGAAGCTCCCTTACCCTCAGTGCTTACATGAGGCCGGCACTTTTTTGAAGACTGACAAAACGGTGGGCTATTCTGAGCATCAAAAGTGATGCAGTGAGAAATTTGCTGGGAGTTTGAGGAAAATTTTAGAAAATTTTAGAAAATATTGACGTAATTTGGTTAAGTATAACACAAGCAATTACCAAAATTCGCGACATTTCAATGTACTAAATTCGCGACATTTTTAGGAATACCCCTAAAAAAAAAGGCCCCCCCTAAGAATAGGGTAAAAAAAAAAGGCCCCCCCCCCCTTTGAATACCCCTAAAAAAAATTGCCCCCCCCTCAAATGCTCACCCCCCCCTGCCATAAATAATGAACACTCCCTTACATCATAGAATGAATAGAAAATCGACGTAACGAGTTAGAAAGTAATGTAACGGATAGGCATGGTGAAAGAAATATTGATAATAGATACTGGACTAAAGATGTATAACATAAGTCTATGAAACAGTGATCGGTACCTAAAGTTATACAATAAGTCTATGAAACGTAAAACAGGTAACCGTGCCTACCAAGGACCACCAGGGTATAAACAGCCTCTACGTTGTGTGCAGGTATCATTTCAGCTTCATGACGACACGTGTAGTTTCCTGCACTTCTTGCTGTAGTTTTTATAGGAAAACTGTTATTTGTCTTCCATCCGTATCCTCCTTCATTTACTCTCCGTAAAATGTCATCTCTTCGATTACCCAGTACCCACCGCTGTATGTCTTGCCCATTAGGGGCGCTACAGATGACGATGTTTGAAAGGGTTCGTGTTTTTGTCAGTAGTATCCATGTAATAGTGACTGTCTTTCCGACATGGACAGTGTCCCGTGTCCCCTGGATTGTGAGGGCAACATCTCCTATTAGAATGAGACAGAAGAGCAGGAATTGTAAATAGTAAATATGGATAAATGCCAAACCTGTAAAAACCTTCTACCAAGGACTTTCAGTGGTAATAGATATAAAAGTGTGAGTCTTGGACCAACTGCATTCTTCATCTCACCCTCAAACCAATTTACTAACATAGATCTATATTTTTGCTGGCGCACTCCCTGTCCAGCTCTGCTTCGGAAGTATATGCCTTGGAAGTATGAGTCTGAACTAAATTGGAGATGGTAACATGGGCTTTTTCAGAAAATTGACAGGGGCTTTCGTGACATGGGACACGCGCACTTATCAAAATCGAAAGGTATTACACTGTAAAAACAGTGTTTAGGCTGTAAATGTGCATGATTAGTGGCTAAACACTTTTCTAAACACTATCTTGTCCCACATTTTTAAACACTTTTTTCCATCTAAACATGTTTAGATAAAACATGTTTAGTGTGCAAAGTGTTTAGATCTAGTAGGTGTTTACATGTATAGAGTTTAGACCAAGGAAGGGTTTAGATATATAGTGTGTAGAACTGTAGAGTGTTTGCCTGTGTAGTGTTTAGAATTGTTAGGCATTTAGATGAATAGCATTTAGATAAAGTAGGTGTTTAGTTAGATAGTGTTTAGGTAAAGCTGATGTGTTTATAGTTATTCCAATGTGCATATTGGGATATATTATCGGTCTAATTTACCATCTTGCATTTATATAGCCTGGAAATAGTAGTATTTTATAACACTTTTATAGAGTGTCATCACATATGTTACATAGCATCCATACTAAGTAACTGGGAAATGTGCACAAGAGAATGGCAGAGGGAACATTGCTATATATTTTCTTATGTCCCACAGAACAGGTGTCCCAGGTGGTTATAGCTTTTCTGCACATTATTTCTATTCGACTAAACCCCAAATCATAGACCTAATTTTTGTGTAATAATAGCCATATGTTCCCATATTTAAATCATTCAAATGATATGATTTTTTGTATGTTTATTCAAGGATCAGCTTAGAGATGGGTGGGAAAGTCCATCCATGTACTTAGCTGCCACCTGGTGGGATAAAATTGTGTTTAATATCTAAACACTTAAACATGTTTAGGTCAAGGGTTTAGATGTTTAGATTAAATATGTTTAAGTCTAAACTGATAAAGTATTGAACATTGTTACAATGTATATGTGAAGTGTTTAGACAAGTATACCAATTATGACAAACAGACAGTTTTTTGCAAAGTACTATATTTCCTTGTTTATAAACTGTGCCCCAAATATAGGCAGGGGATCACACTCCATTAATTACCACTTTTCTGGTTCTGGCTTTGCTTGTAATTGGAGTACTTTTATTATTTCTGAAGATTTTCTGAACTTTAGAGATACACTCTGGAAAAGTTCAAGCGTATGTTTTGATCATAAGTACAGTAAAATCTCGTTATAAGGAGCACCTTTTGGCAAGGCAAATTTGCTCCTTGTAACCAACCTTCCTTGTAACCGATTTTGCTCAAACTGCCCCCCCCCTCCGACCTCACTCTTCACAGGTCCGGCCATATCAAAAGGAGGGGGGGGGGGAGCTCTTATGCCAGCCATATCAAAGGGGGAATGAGCTCAAATTGCCCCCCCCCCCCCGACCTCTCTCATCACAGGACCGGCCATATCAAAGGGGGGGGGGGAGGGGGGGTGTTAGGGCGACTTTTGCCACCTCCCTTATGCCCTGGTCGCTGTAGCATGTGAGAAACGTTATGTGGAGCTGTCAGAATGCATTAATATGATGCTAAATATACCCCTTCTCAGTGAAAAAGTGCTCCTTATAAACGATTTTTGATGAGAATTGCTCCTTATATCAGGGATTTTTTACTATAGTAAAGTATGGGAAAAGAATTGGCAGGGCAAATTTGCTCCTTATAACCGTCTGCTCCTTATATCCGTCCTCCTTATAACGAGATTCTACTGTATTAGAATTGCATGTCAATAGGTCATAAAAAGCTGCTAAGATAATCGGAATAATGATAGCAATATGATTGGAATACTAGAGAAAAAGTGTTTCACACACTATTTGGTATCTAAACCCCTCACTGTTTAAATGCTGAACAGGCGGTAAACATAATGTGTAAAGGCTTAACACAAAGAAAATGTATGTTTAAATAGCCCTCCAGCCCCCTGCCCCTCATCTGGGAGAATGAATACTTTTTTAGTATGTTAAACACGTGCTTATTGATCCATCTATTTATTACACATTGGTCGAAATTGAGGTTTTGATCGCCAAGAAGAACACCAAGGAGGTATTTGCAAGGCTGGGAAAGGACAATTATATGTTATCTGTATGAACCAGCAACTGCTCTAACAAATGTGGCATAAACTGACGTGAAAGAATCAGGCTGAGGGTGAAAGATTCCCACCTACGAGAGCAGATCCTTCTATGCTATATAAGGGCCACTGCCACCACTATCCAAGTAGTGGCTTGGACCCTGGGAGCTGCATAAACGGTGGTTTTCTGGGTTGGCCCTAAGGCATTTGATGGGTTAGCCAGTCTGACGAATTTGTGCCAAAATGCATTAGCCAGATTGGAAATGAATTCGCCAGATTGAAAACAATAAAATAATAGAGGAATCCATATTTATGGAAGCCCCCTTTATAATGGACCATGCAATCCTACACTAGAACAGTGTCTTTTACTATTCTACAAATATTCATTTACTAATGCCTTTCACAATTCCCCTGCATTGATACACTTGGTGTCTCCCATTGACTCGTATATGGCTCAAACTCCTGACTTATGTTATTTTAGGATAGAGGAAGGACAAATCAGAAAGTTGTTAATATGTTTAAACAAGTTTAGTATATTGAAAGGTATATATCTTGGCTCCTTGGAACACTTTTTGATACATTTCTAACCCTAGCGGTTCAGTTTTTATTGCCTCGTGAAGTTTATTGTCCTTTTTTCAGGTGACTCCGTGACCAAAAATCCATGATAATGAACATTATGTTTTAAATACATCACAGCAACTAATAATTTTGTTTACAAGCTGGGCCAACATATATCTTGAAGCATACCAAGAATGGATATCCTCTGAGTAATAGTTTTTGAGATACAGCCCGATGAATTTTGAACATTTATCAGAAATATGATCATTTCAACTACATACTCTCAACTTTACCCTAGTTTCCTCGAAATGGTCCCATTATTGGTTAAATTCACTCTACAGTGTCTTGATCATGTGTACTTTAAGAAATATGAAGCATCATGATATCTGGTTAGACCAAATTTGCACAGTATAGGCCTAAAGTACCCCTATTAACCTATTTTACGTCACGGAGTCACCCGGGTGACTCCGTGACGGAAATTCTTTCTTGTATAAATGAGCATAAAAATGGTGGATTTTTGCATTAGAACATTAGAGGGAGTGGGTAGGACACAGGAAAACCAGAGATAACTTAAATATATTGGGTATTAACAATTTTATGAAGGTTTAAATTTTCATCAGGGTGGCTGGTGACTCCGTGACTAATATTCCGGGTGACTCCGTGACGGAAAATATGTATCCCAATAGACATATGCTCCTGGAGGCAAGATTATTGGATATTTATCAAAATTTCTTTTTTCCAGCAGAAGACACAAGAGTTACCTCACAGTCTGGGATACAATAGAGACTGTGTGGATCTTCTTTATTTACTATATAGAGGTATCAACCTGAAATGACATTTGAATATTTTGCTCACAAAACACACTTAAATGACTGTGGAGAAAAAAATACGGAACATATCTAGTGAAATCCTCGTGAATCAATTGACTATACCATAGACCTAATAGAAAATGATATTAGGAATAAGCTATTACTGCCTCAGTACACATATGGTATCAGTTAGCTGACAAACTCAATACTATCCAGTATACTGCAGCAGTAACAGTGACGGTCAAATGTGTCCCAGGTGAAGGTGATGACATGTAGTAGACACATCTATAGATGTCGATCTACATCTACATGTAGGTGCCTTATAGATTTGCTATTATTAATTTCCTTATCATGCATAGTGTTTCCGACCCCCTATCACCCACCCCCACCCCCATCCATCTGCACCAGAACACCGTCACGGCCCGTCCTTACCTTCCACTGCTGCTGCAGCCCTGTCAGTAGGTACAGATAACAATAAGAGGCAGACTGCAAAGATACACGTCCAGTCCTCCATGGTCTGGGAGTTATAACACTGTGAGGTGTGTGTGGTGTGTGAGGTGTGAGGTGCATGTAACATACTACAGGGAGGTATACATGTACACACAACACAAGGATGTGGTTAGACTTCTGTGTGGGTTACACAAACTATGTCTACTTCACCCCCCCCCCCCCACCCAACACACACACACCACCTCGCCTCCCACTGTCCATGCATGCTGACACTAATATCAACTTTCATTCTCTTCCTCCCACTGCCCCATCCCCCATCCTCCCCTCCTCCCCTCCACCCCACCTCCCATCCTCCCATCTTCCCATCCTCCCCTCCACCCCTCCTCCCCTCCTCCCCTCCTCCCCACCTCCCCACCTCCCCTCCTCCCACCCTCCCTTCCTCCCCACCCCCCTCCTCCCCACCTCCCATCCTCCCACCCTCCCCTCCACCCCACCACCCCTCCTCCCCTCCTCCCCTCCTCCCCCTCCTCCCCCTCCTCCCCTCCTCCCATCCTCCCATCGTCCCATCCTACCATCCTCCCATCCTCCCATCCTCCCATCCTCCCATCCTCCCCTCCTCCCCTCCTCCCCTCCTCCCCACCTCCCCTCCTCCCCTCCACCCCTCCTCCCATCCTCCCCACCTCCCCTCCTCCCCTCCTCCCTTCCTCCCATCCTCCCCTCCTCCCCTCCTCCCCTCCTCCCCTCATCCCCTCCTCCTATCCTCCCATCCTCCCATTCTCCCCTCCTCCCATCTTCCCATCCTCCCATCCTCCCATCCTCCCATCCTCCCCTCATCCCCTGCTCCTATCCTCCCACCCTCCCATACTCCCATCCTCCCATCCTCCCATCCTCCCATCTTCCCATCCTCCCATTTTCCCATCTTCCCATCCTCCCATCCTCCCCTCCTCCCCTCCTCCCATCCTCCCACCCTCCCCTCCTCCCCTCCTCCCATCCTCCCCTCCTCCCATCCTCCCATCCTCCCCTCCTCCCCTCCTCCCATCCTCCCACCCTCCCCCTCCTCCCCTCCTCCCATCCTCCCATCCTCCCATCCTCCCATCCTCCCATCCTCCCATCCTCCCCTCCTCCCCTCCTCCCATCCTCCCACCCTCCCCTCCTCCCCTCCTCCCATCCTCCATCCTCCCATCCTCCCATCCTCCCATCCTCCCATCCTCCCCTCCTCCCCTCCTCCCATCCTCCCATCCTCCCATCCTCCCATCTTCCCATCCTCCCCCTGCTCCATCCTCCCCATCGTCCCATCCTCCCATCCTCCCCTCCTCCCATCCTCCCATCCTCCCATCCTCCCATCCTCCCATCCTCCCCATCCTCCCATCCTCCCCATCCTCCCATCCTCCCATCCTCCCATCCTTGGGGCCCCATATCGCAGGTAGATGGCCACAATGTAGATAGTGAAACCAAAAATACTGGTAGTTGTACCACAGTAACATGGCCAAGACTGATAACAAGTCGCAGAGGAGTGTACACAGAGAGAAGAAACAGTGTCAAAAGGGAGTCCAGGTTGCCTCCAGAATGACTCCCCTGTTTCCGTTGAAATTTAGGAGAATCAATGCCAAATTTGATGGTGTATCACCGTAATTGTGATTTACGGTGAGACACTGTAAAACTTATTACTTTTACATTGAACATCCGTAAACCAGTACAGTGAAACAATGTTTTTTCATTTACGGTGAATCTCACGTTAAAGGTTTGCTCACCAGGTGGCAGCTTGGTTTGATAGAGAGACTTTAGTGGAAGCTATCAACTAAAAACATACATAATCGTGTTCGATTTATAAAGATATCCAACTATCTCATTAATTACACAATCAAAATTGAAGCCTTTGGCATATTAAAGATAAAAAATATATAATTTCCTTTTTTGAGACCATGGACACTAGTACGAATAGTATAAACACCCATGTTGTGGTAATTAGAATTATACATATTGAGACTGTTGTCAGAGTTTCTTTGTAACAATCCTAGAGTACCTTTTGCTCATGGATTGTAATTGTATATTGCTATGAGGCATTCAATTATGCTTCTCAGGCCTAATATATATATATATATACAGGCCTGGAATTAAGATGATATTATGAAATATACAACAATGAATCCAAAAACAATTATAATCATCATTGAATAGCAGAGAATCATCGTATAATAATAATGAATCACCGTAAAAATACAACGGGAAAGGCCTGTAAAATTTACGGGGAAAAGCAAAATACGGTGACCGTAAAAAAAAAGGGGAACGGTCGGCATTCAGTGATGCCAGTGATTCACCGTAATTTTTACGGGATATTTTTTACAGTGTGGACTCTTAACCCTTAATGAGTGTATCAACCCTGTGAGTCTACATGATGCTTCACTGAATCTCTGGCGTAAATTGCCAGGGCTGCATTCATGCATCATGACGACCAATGGCATGATACATTAAAGCTCTTTGAAGGGTTAAAAATATCTTTCAAGAATATAAAGACTTT